>JAPQRN010000027.1:14796522-14830844 GCA_037367275.1 Coranthus polyacanthus
CCTCATCGCACCTCATTGGCCTCTCACTCTCTAGTGGCAAACATGCGTAACAAGACTCACAATGTGAAGAGAGTACTTTCATTCCTATACACCTCCTTGTTTTGTTTTGTTTTTTTCAGGTCAGCCAGACTCGCGCTACATTCGAGTGGAGACCTGTATGTTCATGGTGAAACTGCCCCAGTACACGTCTTTGGACGTGATGCTGGAGAAACTGCGATATGCCATCCACTACCGCGAGGACCCACTCAGTGGCTAAGAAGACTTGATATCCCAACTTTCCCAATCGTATATGCCTGCCCTTTTTCTCTCACCATGCTTTTGTCCTTACTTATCCCCCACACTCCCGGACCTTCCTCTGAGACAAACTGCAGTCCTTTATGTTCCACTGCTCCAGCACAAACACATCTATTTTATTTTGTTTTATGTTGGTGGGTATTTTTGCTTTGCATGTCAACCCCTGCTTTTTTATCGCAGTTTACACATACTCAGCATTTCATTTCTAATGTTTGAGGCATATTTTTGAAGAATTCAGGGAAGATTATCTGAACTAGCGCTAACACTGTTCTGGTTGCACTGAGTTTGAGGATGGTGTTGTGAAACAAGTGTTACACAGTTTTTGTTTTGCCTTCTCCCTTCCCTTCCCTTTAGCAGAGGGTTCAGGACCTGCTGCCTCTTGAGGCTGAGAGTTACAAGGCTCAGTCAAGTTCTGTGAAATTACAAAATGGGATGACATCGGATCAGCACTTTTACTGCTGCAAATTATAATGTGTTCTGCACTCTCCTGCTGCAGTAATATTTTATATAAGAGCAGTTTGAGACTGAGACTGGCCTCAGCAAATCTAGCTCTAGCTAGTCTGAGTTGCTGAACTTGGTGTTGCTGTGAAGACAGCAATACAAACTGTTTCTCTCCTGATGCTTGACCTAGCTGCCTCCCTCTGTCTCCCCTCTGTGGGGGTAATGTTCTGAAACATGCCTTTGCTGTAGGAGCCTCTCTCTAGAGGGTGATGCCACTTGTGTGGGAACAGAAAACCCAAAAGATTTTGACTCATAGAATGATCTGATGTGAAACAGAGGTACGAGTATTGTCAGAAAGAAACGTGTGAAGCTGCCTACTACTTGACCACATCAGCTATAAACGGGCAGAAAATGTGAACAAGTGCTGTATAGGATATTACGTAGTTACTGCCTGTTTTCAAAATATGGACTGCTAATGGACAAACTAACTTATGCCTATATAAACTGAATACATTTTATCTGATTCTCTGAAGAGAGGGTATTTAAGTCATGTAAAAAGTCATATTAATCTATTAGTTTATGAAATTGCTCTTTGATTTAACAATATCCGAGTAGCTGTGACAGCATGGTAGGTCAGGCAGATTGGACGATCGGAGAGGTCTGCTGGTTCTGATGTACTTGCATATCAGGTTTGTGAAACCTGTTGTGAAGTGGGAAAGAGATGATGTTCTCAAGAGCTGCTCTCCCTCATTGTTTATGTGCTACTGCTACTGAATGTGCAACAACCCCCACCCCACCCCGCTCCCCGACATACACACAATCTACAGACCAGGGGAGGGGTGGCGGATAATCTTGAGTTCTGCCTTTTCTTAGTTTTCTTTGATGAAAGAAGAACAGGATTCTGCTGTTTTTGTTTATTCATTTTAACCATAACCAAATGTTTAGCTGTGTAAAAATTAAATAGTAAAAAAATGTAAATAGACTGAGGTTATGTTTGATGGCAGTTTTTATTAATTGCTAATTCACTTCACCTTATAATTTTTTGTTTTTTGGTTTGCACTACTCTTCCAAGAAAAAAAAAAATTCTAAAATGAGCAAACTAGGTGATGTCTGTTGGATATCCAGTTTGTTGTGTTGTTATTTTTTATGAATTTTGGAAATACCAGTAATCTATCACCTTTGTCTTGTACTCAGATGGATTCAATTTCTTCTACTCATGGTGAAACATGTTTTCTTGTGTGAGTAAAATCACCATTTTACTTGGATAAAACTGAAAAACACAACAGAATTGATATTTGACCTATATTGGATTGTTGAGTTGCTTGCGGGTTTGGTTTTGGTTCACTTCTTTTGAAGGGTAATATACCGCTGCTAACAGGGATGCTCTCTCTTCTACCTGCTCCTTTGGGAGTAGTTAAGGTTATAAAAAGAACATATCCATACAAAGAGATGTTGCGATAAATTGTGTGCTGTACATTTACTTGATATTTATTACAATTATTTATGGTTGCATTAACTTAAATTTTACTGTCTTACCTCTGCACATCAGAAACTTAACATATCTAAAATGGATTATACAGATGTAAAGAATCAGATGGCATTTGAGATTTCTGTGTCACAATAAAGAAATGTCTTCATGTACAAATACTGTTTTCTCGATCTTACTGTGTCTTTTACATGTTGACCTAAACATTATTTATTCCATTCCTTATTTAACCAAGAGTCAGTGTCCTGGACAAGACAGCAGCGCAGTTAACAAGGTTTAGACACATATATAAATACATATATAAACGCAAACAAAATCATTTAAAAAATCCATGTTTATCAAAAATGGTCAATCTCATTACATAGTCGAAAAAAAGGCATCTAATGAGACGAGATCCTTGAATTTAAGGTCATTCGACATTTTTTTTTTCCAAGCAAAGGGAGCGACTCCTTTTTTTTTTCTCAGTTGACTACAGGTCTTTGCAGCAGATGCTGTAGTAAGAACTAAATATTCTGTTTATTTTAGCTATTTGTTATGTAATAACGCACAAACGTTCAAGGTGTCTGAGAAAACATGTTTCGTAAGTGGTTGTTTTGTCATGCAAATTTCCCAAAGGCTTCCATGAAACACTTCGTACTTCGGTGAACACTGTTGATGTGTTGCAGTGGACTTGCATGTTTGTCTGCACAGACAAAGAGGGCGGATTCTGATGAATGAGGCTCTGGAAGCATGTTTTGTCGTTTTGCCTCCCGTTGACCGGGCTTTTCATGCGAGGCCCTGTGGCCAACTGTGGTTACATCACCGCTGCCTGTAAACCAGACACCTTTTCAAAGCAGCAAGTGCTGGGCCAGGCCAGTTCGATCTGGATCTCAGACGCTCCTCACTGACTCACCCTGTTCCTCCTTGTCTTTTATGACACTACAAAAATGTTTTACAAACAGTATTTCAAAAGCAAAAGCTGAACTGGTCAAATATTGTTGCGTTAGGGTGGAAATGTCATAAATCAAAAATAGTTTGTTTTTTTTCATGTTCTATATTTTTACTACAGGTTTTCTATTTTAATGTGAAGTCTACTTGGTTACCGGGAGGAATTCTAGGAATGTCGTCAGCGTGTTGATGGGTTGGTTTCACATGAACCAGTCAACTTCCAGCTGTCTGGCCTCTTTCTGACATAAGGACCCTCCACCCCTGATGTAATGACCCTTAGACCAATGGACAACCAGAAAAAGGGACACATCCCTCACAATCCTGCCAACTGAAAGCCAGGAACTTCAACTTAAACTATGAAAGGTGTGGAGTCTTCTGTTGTGGTCATGGAACATGTGAATGACCCACTAATAGCCTGTTTAGCAACCTAAAGGTCACTTTATGACCATCTGACCTATGTGAAGTACACTGCTGACACAGTGTTTCTCCTACAGCTTCACTTACTGCTTTGTGAGAAATTAGAAGTTATATTTTAAATCCTCATAAATTATAAATTCATAAATTACCTCAACCGCTCAAGGCTGGAATTTTGACAGCATAATGCCCGGAAAAATATTCACAGAATGCAGAGAAAGTTAAATACAATGTAGGCAACTGAGACCAGGGCTAATCTGTTGGACAAGTCATTGTTTAATGTTAAAGGTTACACTGTATTTAAACTTTGCATTGGCATCCATACTATATCCAGTATACTGACTCGCAGTATTCACACCTTTTATACCATAGTACTGTACTTCCAAGGTTATTCTGTCATGTGTCATGTGAGATGTATGTTGTAAGGTTATACTGTATATGTTATTAGTGCTCAGGATTTATAATAGTGTCAAAAGTGGGAATGATTCATTAGGCACAATATTCAGAAACAAAATTTTATTCATTTTAAATATATTTCAAGTACAAAAGCAGGAGAAGAATATATACGCACTTTAACAAAGCAAACATGCTAGATACAAATGCAACCTAAAGGTGTCAGTGTACTTCTTTTTACATTTTTGTTTTTCTCCAGCAGCATTTAAAATACTACGTTTATGCATGAAAACATCCCTCCAGCAGATCACCCATACACTTGTCAGTCTCAGTGCTCTGGAGTGTTTGGAATGATTTGGTTTATGGAGCACATGAATAAACATTTTAGGGATCGGCTGGTGAGACATTAGAGAAACGATTAGAAAAAACTAAACTAATTTATTGCTAAATAATACCAAGCTGTTTTTTCAGCCTCCTGAGCTGCTCCATGCTGATGTTGTTGCCGCCACACACCACAACGACCACGGGGCCCAAGTGCTCTGCCAGCTTGCCCTCATCCTGCAGCTTTTTGATAAGGTCACAGTACACAGCAGAGAGGGCAGCACCACAAGCAGGTTCCACCAGGATCTTCTCATCGTCTGCAGAAAGGAAAGATATCGAACGAGATCAATGTCACAGCTGATTCAGCTGAGATCTTAGCATTTTGTGCATCTGTTCTGGCACAGGTTGGACTCACCTACAAAACGTTCAACAGCTTTTACAGCCTCCTGGTCTGTAACTACTTCTGAGAAAACTGCGTGCTCTTTGACTAGTTTCATAGTCTGTGCAGACACTCTGGTCAGGCCCAATGTTGTTGCAACACTGGAGAGTAAAATAAAAGTTAATCTCTGCCTCTAAAAGAAAGATGTTGATGAACAAAAATACAAAATAGTGACATTATTTTTGGTCTAGTTGTGTACCTGGTAATTGCAGGTAAAGTGACCAGCTCTCCAGCCTTCATGGCTGCATTGAGGCTGTGGGCGCCCATGGTTTCCATAGCTACAATGGGCACATCGGCCCAATCGGCACGACGCAGTCCCTCCACCACGCCATTCAGCAGGCCGCCGCCTCCAACCGACAGCACTATCGCTCCTGGCTTCTCCTTCAGGTCTCGCTCCAGCTCCTTCACTAGTGACGTGTGTCCTTCCCTGCACATACAAACACAACCCTGTAATATTAGTTTTCTGCACTGACAAAAACTTGAAGAAGGAAAATATATAAATATAACACTTGCTGTGTTTTCTTCTTCCTTTAAAGCAGGACTTCTACTATAAATGCAAATTTAATATACTGATTTTTTTCACGATTAGCAAATAATGGCAGTAACAATGGCAGTGCTTAGCTTTTTGTCTGACTTCCAAGGTGTAAGTTACTTATCTGGTAAAACCTTATAGTGATAAGATAACATACTTCTGACATAACACCTCAATTAGGCCCTTGCATCTGTTTTACGCATGGACTAGATTGGCAAAGTATGATAACACAGATGTTGCTATCAGTCATTTACACGTTCTAAACCAATTTACTTTCCTTTAGAGGAGCGAAGAATGTGTCTGCTGATGACAGAAAGATAGAGTACAAAGTAAAATAAAATGCTGTGTCAGAACAACAGATGAACAGGTTGACGGTGTCTCACCAGATGAGGGGATCATCAAAAGGAGAGATAAATATCCAGTCGGGATTGTTAGCAACAAGCTGCTGTCCATATTCGATGCTTTCATTAAGAGCCTGAAAAAGACAATACACACTTAATAAGGTGTACACTCTGTGCAATTTACTAACAGTAACCAAACAGTTATGCTGTACATATTGATTTTCTTTTTCTTCTTCTAATTGCTTGCATAAAAAACAAAAAAATGTGTGCTTTAATACAACCTTTACTGTAAATGACAAATGTAAAAAGAAGATAATGCAATTACACACTGAAAACTAAAAGAAAGTACCTAACAAAGAGACTTAAATAGATGATTTCACCTTTCCGTGAATGACCACATTGGCTCCCTCGTCCTTCAGCCTCTCTACTGTGGGGTTTGGTGTCACACTTGGGACAACAATGGTTGCAGGTATCCCGAGCTGACGAGCAGAATAAGCTGCCGCCATGCCAGCATTTCCTCCTGTTGGACGAAACATATCAAAGATTACACAACTATAGACAGTAGCAGAGCTGGAGATAATTCTTTCATTTGTTTCTGTTGCTCACCAGAACAGCAGACAAACCGCTGACATCCTCTCTCTGCCCACTATGATAAAAATGACACACATTACAGTCAATAAGAGTTTATACTGGAGCTGACACATGAAAACTGGCCTGTACTGGTTTACTTTCATCTCAGCTGAGCCTTGAGTGGCGCAGCCCACTTTTAACTTGTAAACAGGACAAATTACAGCATCGTCATGCAGCATGGAAGACAGCTACTCACCGTTTTGCAAAGGTGCCCAATGCCTCTTATCTTAAATGATCCAGTGGGCTGAGATGAGTCCAGTTTAAGGTAAATAGGGGTCCCAGCCACTTTGGTCAGGGCGAGGCTCTGCCTTACTGGGGTGGCAACATGAAGGGGATGCTGGGTCTTCATTTCACTGTGGAGCAAACAAGTACAAGAATATATTTTCATTGTCACAAAAATCAGACAGACAGACAAATAATTCAAAGCTACAAGCTGACATTTGCATGTAAATGTTTACATATATAAGATCTGTCTCTATTAATTAGCAAAGACTAAAAATAAAACAAGAACATATGCTTAAAGTCTTGTTTCCTGTTACTTACCGCATTTAGATGGATGGTCAGATTACAAGGTGTGTTCCTGACTGATCCCAAACTTCCTTTTGCTTTATCCTTTGCAACCTAAATGCAATGCATATATACATATATATATATATATACACCTACTTCTGTCGTGGGCTTGGCAAAGCAAGCCCACTTGGAGACCAATCAGCCTTAAGCATTCAGCCACTAGGCCCCTCCCAGTGACCGTGAGGATGAAATTGTCTGAGGATGAAGGAAATTCCCATCATTAGGATTCATCCTATTTTCTTCAACACCAAAACATTTTTCAGGATGAGTCGGGTTCTGTCGTTATTTGAAATAATTATCATTTCTGTCCACTGCGCTACAAACAGGACTAGACAAAAAAGAACTTTCTGCAAAGATACCATTTATATAATAGATTTGAACTCACTTATGATAAAGGAGAAAAACATTACCAACTTGTTTTCTTGACCATCCTTACATAATCTAACCTTGTTCTTGCCCTGACAGAAGCCCTCGGTGACATTTTGACACCCTGTACCCTGAATGTTCCTCTCCCCTCTAAAGGAAAAGCAGACACTGCTGTTATTACCAAAAGAGTCGCTACTATTTTGGCCCGGATCTCCAACTACCAAAAGCGGGCTCCGTGCAGCCACACCGTGGACGGTTCAAACCTGACTGATCCGGTGTTCACGCCCTGAGCTGCTGTCTCAA
Source organism: Coranthus polyacanthus (assembly GCA_037367275.1). Lineage (NCBI taxonomy): Eukaryota > Metazoa > Chordata > Actinopteri > Kurtiformes > Apogonidae > Coranthus > Coranthus polyacanthus. The sequence goes on from JAPQRN010000027.1 coordinate 14,803,980, forward strand.
CACGAGCTGTCAGTGGAATAAAGTGCTTTAAATATGGATGCCGACAACCGCCGCGCTTGCAATTATTTCAAACATGACAGGATCACGGCTCGGCCCGTTTTGTATTATCTCAAGGCAGAAGTGCTCGTTTCTCAACAACAGCGGAGCCATTATTTCATCATCTCGAGAGAACAAAGCTCGTTTTCTCGTGACAATGGGTGAATTTATCTTGAAACGGGAAAGTTGGAGAGGAGGCTCCGTCTGCGATATGTAAGCGGTGACTTAACATGCGTCAAAGCTCGGAAAAAATACAAATAAAATAATATAGGCTAGGTAATGCCTTCCTGTATGATTGTTCACTCTCTCGAGAAAGTAATACGTGACATTAACAGATGGACATTTGTGAAAATTATATATATAAAAAAAAAAAATCATGAAGTGGGCTACTAAATAAACACAAAAAATAAAAACATGGAACATTTTAAACCAAGGAAAACACAAAAAAAATGCCATTAAAGTAGCCCATCCAGCCTAATCATTAAGCTGTAGAATGTTTTTAGATGTATTATTCAGTTATTGGGTTATAATATTGGGTTTCTAATGCAAACTTGCTTAGAGGGTGGATTATGGTATAAGATGAATGACATTCATATTGTGTATCTGCAAAGCTCAGGTGAATATAGTGGCGTGCCTCAAGTATAAATTAAAAAAATCAAATTGGATAAAGTTCATCAAGCGGCTGCTCCAGACTGTGAACCATAAACTTGTATATAGCTTTTCAATCTGAACATCTTGTCTTCGGAAACGGGAACAGTTTCTACTCAGATTGTAGCTGTTTTCTTCTGTGGGTTTTAATGTGGGTTTCTGTTGCTCAAAATGTTGGAACTGGTTCAATAGCAACTTGCTCTCATCGTTAAAAACACAAGATAAACGCCCGCAGAGGTGTAGCAGGACCTTTAAAGCTGCCCAAACAAACCATAAACTCGACTAAAATACTGTTTTAAAGGTTGAGAATCATTTTCACTATATGCCTCCCATGCACAACACCACGACCATCAGGAATAAGACTCCTGACAATCATCAAGTTGGTGTGAGATGTTTTTTCAGGGGTTGTTACGCCACCTGCTGGTGAAGAGCTGCACAGGAGGCAGTTGAATCAGTCTTGCCTCATTTACTGTTATGAAAATGATCAAATAGTCCTATAGGCCCTACATAATGTTTACAGTGAGCAGAATACAACTGTATACTGAGTTTAATTAAAAAAAGGAAAGAGTAATTTTTTATTCTTAAGTTCTAACATTACAGTAACTTTTGTTATTGTCCATAACTTACGTGTTTACGTTGTTGGCTTATTTTAATTACAACCACACTTAGTTTATGTTGCTTATTAAGTCGCGCAACACAATTTTAGAACTTTTTAAGACTTAAGTTGGTTATATAATTCATTACTTAGTGGACAGTTACAGCATCTCACTACTTTTCCAGTCCAGTTTTCTTCATATAGCGCTCTGTCTGGGAGTAATTTTGTTTTCTATCTGCCATTGTTTACAACGGGACAGACTTATATGTGTGTGTGTGTGATAGTCAATCAACATGCGCATCTGAGAGTAGAGCGTAAAGTTGGGTGTCGTTCATTAAAGCAAATTATCACCCGTAGCCCCCTTGTCACCTGGACAAATGCGTGAAACTGACGACTGACGGCTGAAATCTGACAACAATTACTACCTGCGCCATTTCCTCCGGAGTCTTGCTGTGAGAAAGGTTTGTGTGAGTGTATTTAACGCACACAGCTGCTCGGTTTTGGGCATTAATCTGAAAACCTACTGTCACATTATAATCTTCAGAGCTGTTGTGGCAAACATGCAGTCAAAAAAAAACCAAAAACAAAACAATAATATTACCTAAATGCAGGGCTGTCAAGATAAGCGCCATGATACCCGTTTCCCAGGTGCCGCAGCTTAATTGGAGCGCGCGCAGCAGGTACCACCTTGTCGTCTTCTCGCGGCCCCTGTGCGCGCGCCAACGGCTTGACCGTTAGCTAAACGAGCGTTGGTTGTAAATGGTTAATAACGCTTCTGCAAACAAACAAACAAACAAACAAACAAGACACGTGAATTAACTGTACTTTTCTGTCCCTCCTCCGGCTCCTGCGGACCTTCACGTCCTCCTACTCCACAGCGCTCCCGAAACCCGCTACGGCAACAGGGGAAAAAGGCAAGAAAAAAAAAAAAAAAAAAAAAAAAAAAAGGAAAAGATTTGACAACATGGCGCACTTTTCTTGAGAAAAGTTTCTCCTGAACGCTCCACAGCCAGTCTTCGTGGATATTTCTCGCGGTTTGCCGACATCCGCGCTGCAGCGTGGACATTTAGCAACATTTCCGACAGCTCTCGCCGCGTTATCAGTCGATAATAAGTCAATAAGGAGCGGGGTGGGATGAGAGCGATAACCCGTCGCACAAACCAAAGCAGTCAGACAGGATGGAGAAGCAACCGACTCTGAAAGAAAAGGTAAATAGATTAAAAAGCAAACAATTTATACCGCTGTCATGTGGGCTGCCATTTTTTGCAGCGCTTATCATTTTATTGCCCCTTGAAAAATACGTTTTTACCTCTCGTCCCGGACAGGAAATACCAAATGACCATTCCTGCGAAAACCTCGTAAAAGTCCTCTATCGATTTTCCAGTCATGCATATTGTACTGAACTGCACAGTAGATGTGTGGGCTCTGTTGGCGCAGACAATAGCCAACACAAATATGAGTTAAATGCCAATATAAGATCATACAGATTACAGTGGGAGCCCAAACCACACTTATTTTGCGATTGCATGAACAGAGGGCTACCAAGTTACAGTGGCGAGTTTGCGTGTGTCGAACAAAGCAACAACGTCAGCGTGCGTAAACGAGATCTATCTTTGACATGAGTTAATTTCTGACTCCTTATGATTAACTTGGCAGTGTGTCTGTGTTGGCATAGGCTCTCATTATCTCTCACTCTCCGCCCTTCCTGCCCAGATTTGCCCACATAGTCAGCCCAGTATGTTGAAGCAGATGAAACGGCACACAGTCCCAAGTCCCTCTGATTAGTTCCTCTTCTCTGACCCTGGTAATAAGTGAAGTCAGCTGGCAAAAAAAGTTTGTCTGAGAGGAAAGCCTGCGTTGCTGCTGGGCCCTTGAGGCACTAATCTATAATAGATGCTTGTCCTGGCATTTCTGTGGAAGCAAACCTTTAAATGTCAGTGTGCCTGACAGTGCTGTCAGTGTGTTGTGGATGTCAGTCCCTCAGCCTGTTTGTGGATGTCTTAGAGGTGGGTTGCCTCTCCTTGAAACTTATCAGCAACAACACAAACCCACACTTAGGGCTTGTTCAAATCCCTCTGTTGATGTTGCATTATTGCCCTTTTACATGGTTTTCTCTACCATTATATGACTTGGGGTCTTTCCGCACAGCATCTAAACACCTGAATGGACTGTGTATTTTCTGGAAATAAACCTGTATGGAGGTGAGGTTGTCTTAGAGGTGGGTTGCCTCTCCTTGAAACTTATCAGCAACAACACAAACCCACACTTAGGGCTTGTTCAAATCCCTCTGTTGATGTTGCATTATTGCCCTTTTACATGGTTTTCTCTACCATTATATGACTTGGGGTCTTTCCGCACAGCATCTAAACACCTGAATGGACTGTGTATTTTCTGGAAATAAACCTGTATGGAGGTGAGGTTGTCTGTCTTATGCAAACATGTATAGTTTTAGTCAAATAACAGCAATTAAAACCATTAATGTCTGCTGTTAGGAAACTACAGGTTTCCAAAATGTCAGGTCCAAATGATGCTGAAGAGTGGCATACCATAGAGTAATCAATTAATTGATTAGTTGTCAACTATTCAATTAATCACCAGCTGGTTTGAGTCATTTAAAAAAAAAAATCTGGTGTCTTTTGGACAGCAAACTGAATATCTTTGGGTTTTGGACCAACAAGACATCTGAGGACATCCTCTTGAGCTTTACGAAACACTGATGTATATTTTGCACCATTCCGTGACGTTTTATAGACCAAATAACTAATCGATTGATTGAAAACGCAATCAACAGATTCATCAGAAATGAAATTAATGGTTATTTGCAGCTCTAATAAGACGAGGGTCGGTGAGCATGAGAACGAAACTGATTGGGACTACAGTGTAACTTGATGTTGAATCTACTTGATACCCAAAGCCCTCATGTCTGCTGTGTCGACTCCCTGGGCCTCTGGAAGTAATTACCAAGCCTGCCCTATCCCAGAATTCAGTCTGAGGAGGTGTGGTGAGAAAGAGGTATAATGGAAGCTGGCCCAAAAAGCATGCAACCCGAGATGAATTTCATGATTCAGTAATGCTTAGCAAACCATTCCTGTTAAATGGATAAGGCACTCATCTACTTAATCAGTCAGGCTTTATTGGATGGATGGAGTTAAGACTTAAATCAAATGGTTTGTCCTGCCTGTTGGTGTAAAAGAGTAGCCAGGGGGAATATGACTTGGAACAATAAAAGATCAAATCCTACCTCCTCATGCAACTGGCCTTGATCTGTGTTATCTTTTCAAAGAGGGGTATCAGAGTGTTGTTGTGTGTCTAAGCCACTTTATAAACTCAAAATTGGATATGCATTGAATTCGAACATCAAGATAGATTAAGATTTATTTTGAGCAAACAGGACGTGAAAGAAAAAAGTCTGTTTTAAACCATGATTAATGCTTCCTTCGTACTCAAAGGTGCGATTATCAAATTAACCCCACTTGAATTTTAACAGCAACCATAGTTCATGTGTGGAACAGATGTGAAAACCTTGAAGAATTCAAAGGACTGAGCAAAAATGATCTCACATGATTCCTTGAGGTTTTTTCTTTTTCGTGTCACAACAAAATCTTCACAAAGAGAGATTATTTTTTACAATATGATGCTGGCTATTTCCAGTTTAATTTATTCCTTGGGTTTCAGTTATTTAAGTGAATATAAAAGTACATGAAAACCACTGCTGCTATAAATGTGATACCGCTGACCATTGAGTCGCTCCATTAGTTTACCTTACCTTACCCAAGAGGTTTTCTGATGGTAAACTAAAATATCTTTCTGCCACTATACTATATCTCTGTCTCTCTTCAGTTTTCAATCTTCGGTTCTCGGACAGCGGGAAGACCTATCCGGTGTGTGTCTGGAGACGAAGGGGTCAGGTATGGCCTCAGCAAAGCAGAGTTCATGGAGAAAGTGCAGCAGAGCAATGAAGCCTGTCTGCGCGGGGACTTTCAGGCGGCCGCTCATTTGTACAGTGATGCTTTGCAAGCTGACCCGCAGAACTGCATCCTGTATAGTAACCGTTCAGCAGCGCTCCTCAAACTGGGACAACACCAGGCCGCACTGGATGATGCTGAAAAGGCTTGTGAGCTTAATCCCAAGTGGCCTAAGGTAAGTGTGCCTTGACCGTTTAAATTCTGGATATACTGAAACAAAAATACATCGGCATTAGAAGTTTAGCCTCACGATTCAGTTCAGTTATGATTCACCAATCAATAATTCAAATGCACAGTGATTCTCAAAGCACCGCAATGTGTTGCATTCTCAGTTTTCTGTATTAATGCAGTCTATTTATGGGCGCATTTCAAAACACTCAAGGACACCTTTCAGGGCATTACTGCACATGGTAAATCTGAACTCCCTTTTGCTTTCAAAATCAGGATACGGCAATTTACAATATAAACAGCTGCGTCTTTTCAGCACCAGTATCTGTGCGACCAAATGTTCCAAAAATATAATCCTTATGAAGTGCTTTACGAAAAGAGATGTGAATATTCACTGGCCTCACAATTCGAATATGATGTCTGCATGTATCTTTGAATGAAGAAATAACCTCTAATGGGTTATTCCAAGTCTTATTGAAGTCTTAATGCTAAATAAAGATATTTTCTTTTAATAGTGAGTTTTCTCTAATTTGCAATGTAGTGCCATTGCCAAGAACTGCACATCTGACACGTGTCTCTCATCGAGAATTGAAGTCTCACATCTTCACCTCATTGGTTTGGGTAAAACATTTTCAAAGTTTCAGAATTAAAACAGGTTTTTGGTTATGTATCAACCTGTGAGAGAAATCTTTTCAGTCTACTAGTCAATATATTAACTAAAATAATGATATTACATGATACTTGTTATTGTTTTATCATTTATTTTGTAACATCAAGAACCATTACGTCTTTTTCAGCTGATCATTACTCAAATGTTAATCTCAGTCTTTCAAATTCATCTCACATTTTCACCCCTCAGTGACATTCGTGTGGCTACTAATCAATACAAAGTTTTCTAAGGTCTTGTCTTTGATCTTGTCCAGGCCATATGGACTAACCTGCAATAGATTTCACATTACTCAGCCACAGAGATCCCTAGCAGACCAATTTCTCTCAGTGATAGAAATATATCGATTTCACGATTTAGCATGGAGGGATACTTTTGTCTTGGAGAGAGAGATTGATGATAATGTGGTAGAGTGATATTGATGATAATTTGTCACTACCAATGATGCATCACAGGCAACTACTACCTTGATCAGGGGTCATGCATCTTTGGATATTCAGGTAAGTTTTTCCTTCTGTGAGAATCTCGTACTTATGTCGTAGCAGTAAGAACTGAGGTTGTCACTTTACATGTTACATCTAATGTTATGAGCCCGCTACATTGTCCCATGGTACAATGAGATAAAAGAATGGACTTTTTTAAGTTGTAAATTTCAAAGTATATAAGTTTACAGTATATATATATAAGTATATAAGTGTATCATGACTTGTTCCATGTGGGATGTAGTAAATGACACTGAGTACAAATTATCGTGTAATTTTTTTCAAGCTAGTGAGGCAGTGACATGAGACTTGCTTTTGGCGCGTCACTCTTCTTGCTCTCTCCTTCATACACACACATTCATGTTAAATGGCCTGACCAGTGTACATATGGTGTTTCTGAGAGAGCGTTGCGTCATGTCATTGCATCGTACAGCATTAATTTTGCTACACTAGTGAATGTGTTTATGTCTGTTCGATTCTTTAGAGTCTGATGGTAGTGTCCAGTTGGTCCACTTTCACCTGTAGGAGTTTGTATGTTGCTTTATGGCTTTGGCTTACAACTGAAAATTGTACTCACTTATAAAAAAATATCAAGATATAGATCATACAGTATATCGCCATGCAGGGAAAATATATCAAGATGTTTTTGTCCATATCACTCAGCCCCTATACCTTACATATATTGTTTTGTCAGTGTGTTATCTTTTCAGTTTAGTATTGTTTGCTAAACATGGATATACTGGTACTTTTTATGTACAGCTGTTTATGTTTTCCTTCTTTTTGTTGTCATATGATAACAACACCTGTTAAACATTAGTCTCCCATTCATCACTTCTCATCTGTGTATTAAGATGGAGTATTAGCAACCTCTTGTTCATTTGAGTGAGATTTCATAAGCCACTGAGGTCAGCTAGGCCCAACTATAATAGAAAATCACTGCCAAATTCATGCTTCTTTCTCCTCTTTATATGCTGTCCAAGTACAATGAACTCTTTGTGGTCTGACTGGGAGATGGTTGGCTTAATCTCGGCAGTGTAGCTCTGCTTATTCTTGGATTTACTGCCTGACAGCTTTGAGTCTCCTGCCGCTGTTAACAGACATGGTGTCAGTGTACACCCTGACCTATGTGTTTTACTTTGTAACATGAGACAAATGGATTAATATGTCTGTGGCATTGACAATTAAGCCGGGTATCTGAATTAATGTTTTAAAGTTCTTTGAATTGCCACTAGGGGTCAGTCTTGTCAAACAGGATGTGTTTTTTTTTTTTGGTAGAACATGAGTAGCTGAACATTTTATATGTGTATGACAAAAAGGCATTCAAGTAATTTAATGTCTTCTTATATGGGCTCAAGGAAAGCTAAATATTCTTCATGATTGCCTTTCTAATTAAGCAGTCTCTACTGATGTGTACATCAGTCAACGCAGCCACACTGGAGGGTCTTATGGGAGGCATTATTTTTGTACTGGTGGACACCAAGGTCGCAATAAATCCATCTCTAAGTTTTCCTCTCTGATATCTCAGATATAAAATTACAGGAAATTAAAACCAACATCTGATCAATTAATTATTTTATATCGCTGTGCTAAAGCGTGCAGTATATGATTGAAGGATGATAGGTAATTCACTCCTGTATTCAGTTAGTGCTGCTTCAGAGAATTGATTAGGAATGGTGGTCTTGACACTTATGGTGTTGGCCTCAGGGAACGAGAGGTGTTGTGCCGCGTAGTCCATCTGCTATGACTGGATGTTGGATGGAGAAACAGGGATTAAATCACAGGAGTGTGCTGGCATTTAGATCCTGTGTGAGTACATAATATCATCAATCATACCTCCCTACGACCGCACTTCTGGATTGGCCCGTCAAACAGTGACAGGCGTGGTTTTGCTGCCCCAAGCACCAGCGAGCAGCCCACCCTCTGGAAGCCCACAGCCAGCCTGTAAAGGAACCCCCCTGTCTAATCTGTCAGCTTTGCCTGCTGTAAGTGCCAGAAAACACACTCTGAAAGAAGAAAAGAGAATGTGTGGCTTAATGACCCAAGACAGCTTTAGGCCCTTTGTACCTCACCCTCTTACTGAATATAAAAACCTTAAATGAGAACAAAATTGAGTGTCATTTCATAGACAAGGGGCACACACTTTTCTGTGTCTGTTCACATTTTGTCTCTGCAGTCCGCTGTGGGAGTGAAACTGGGTGAAAATATGTGGTGTGTAATCAAATTTCTTGCCTATGTATGATACATTTCACAGGGAAGATCCTGTGAAGTTTAGCTAACATTTTGCGGTAGGCAGATGTTTAGTAAGATGTAGACATTCTAGCCTCTGTTCTCAGTGCTGCTGGGTTCAGCCATCTCTGTGCCAGTGGTTTTTAGGCGTGCAAAGTGACTGAGAGGACAATACCCTTTCTAGATGCATCCCCTGCCTGCTCTGCCTCTCCATCTGGTCCCTCCCTCTCAACACTGCTGTTCTAGTGACATGTTAAACAAACAGCCCTCTCTGCTATCACTCCCATTCTTCTGCTTGAATGCTGACAGGAGAGCTCTCAGGGAACGAAAAGACGACTGGCACTGCAGTGTCAGGGGAACATCTCTATCATTTGCATATCCTCTGATTATAGGTAATGATGGTGCCTATTTAGGGTATTCTATCTCCTCAAGTGTTCATCGACAAACTTGCTTCTGGCATCCACTCATGAAGATGGTTAAAGCCCATCGAGCAGTGTTTCTTAGACAATGACACATTTTTTCAATGCATGCCGTTACATACATGCATTTTTCTTTTTCACCAACATAAAAATGTCCATTTACGTCCCAGTGGAGGGGCCTTGGGTTTAACTGAGACAATGAGTGTTTGCCTTGGAAAAGGTCATGGTGTGTGGAGTGCTGAAAAGGGACTTTAATTACAGCGACAGCATATCCAGTAATTGTGTAAGGAGTGGGTACTGACACCCTGATGAAGCATAAAGGTTCTTTTTCCTGCAGCGCCCGGTGATGGCACTGATTTTTGCTGTGACTGTACATTGAATAGGAAGAAAATAATTACCTCAGCCAAGGAGGTCATGTATTCACTCAAGTCTCATTGTCTGTTCTTTGTAAATAGGTTTGCACATACAGTAAACTACTGCATTGCTTTTTATGAAACTTGGTGGAAGGGTAGGGCATGGGCCAATGGATTAAACAAATTTTTTGTTTTCCTAACATTGCGAGGCAGAGGTGTGCACTTAACTGAGTGAAGTGATTTGAAGATCTCCTCTCTTGCAACTCTCAGTGGAGCTGTGGATGTGGATGCAAACCATGGGGGTGTAATGCTTCCCTGTTGGTGTAACAGTCAGTTAAACCAGCTTTCATTTGATCTCTGTGTGTAAAGGTGGTGGTTACTCTTGTACCTTTGTTCTGACTTTCATTCACAGCACATGAAATATTTATCTCATAACAACTTGGTGACCTCTTCTGTTATTTTGACACATGGTGAATAATGAACTGAAAAAACAATAATGTACCTACAGTATGTGGGTCACAATACATGCGTGTAGATGTACTGTATAGAACAGAGAACATGCATTAGGTCGTCTGTTGCTTTAATGATACTACTGTGATTTATGGACTCATTTGTGTGCATTTTTGTGCAGAGGTTTTTATGTCCTGTATGTTTTTCTTTTACATTGTTTTTTCTGGAATTGTCAGTGAGAAAGTTTACAAAAGCTGAAGCAATTAGCCATCCGTCTGAGTAGAGTAAAGCATTAAAACTACAAAAATATCTTCTCATCTCTTTCTCTTTTTCCTCATTGTGTTCTATGCAGCTTCAGATTTTCTGTGACAATAGTTTACTCTATACTGAGCTGCCTTATTTGAATTATTTATATAGAAAATGAAGATAATTTACATACATATACATATTTATGATTAGCAGATTTGGTTTGATTTGAAAGAACTGAATGGAGCTGACATTCACCTGCGTACCTGCATGTAAATATGAATTAACTATAAAACATAGATGCCTGTATATGCACAGACAGCAGATAAATATTGTATGTGATGTTACTAACCACTTAGGTTTCTCAAATTATATGTATTGCTTACTAGGGCTGGGTATCGTTGAAAATGTTTGATACTGGTACTAATACTGATATCTTGGCTTTTTTCTGCACCAATTTTATGTTTTAACCAAAAGAAAATTACATCACACGTTAAAGTACAAATCTTTAGCTTTATTTTTCACCTCATCAGCATTTTTATACAGTAAAATCAGTTTGGTATTGATCAGCAAATGTGCACTTGTCCACTAAAACCAGTTTTACAAGATAAAAAATAAACCAGTTACCTCAACTTGAAGTTGTCTGTTAGCATAGTACCATTAATACAAATGTGTGAAACCTGTGCACACATGCTGCATACACTGATGCTCATGAGACTGACACATTAGTTAGTGAGTATGGTATCAAACATGACATTTTTCGATACTTGATGATGCTATAAAAGTATCCCAGTTCTGTATTCAGCTCTACTTATTACCTTCTCTTGTTTTCAGATCAATAAGTTAACACATTTTAATTTATCTGTAATCTCAGTGTTTTATCTTATGTTAACCTTTTCGACATCAAAGAAGAAGCTTCATAAATGTACTATTATGACAATATGCATCTTCTGCTGTCTCTTCTCATATAGATGTGTGCTTTGGGTTAAAATAAGGTCTTCCCGCCATTTTCCCCTTTCCTTGAGCTCCACTGATGTTTTCCACCGTAGCTCCAGAGCTAACCATGGAGAGAGTAGAGTCATGAACCACTAATAAGAGGGTTCCGTTTTGCTTCTACCCAGCCGAGGCTTAAACTAATGAACAAATCAAATGAATGGCATGTAATTATAGGCCAGAGAGAGCGGGACGGACAGAGGGTTGGCGCTAGCGGGCACAAACCTGACATTATTTGTCTGGAAAATCTGTGAAATGAGCGGGAGCAGTTAAATTCTCTTTTTCCTTTACAAGGCCACTGTGGCTATGCACATATGCATACGCCATGTTGAAGGGAAAGTGACCACGCACACACACGCGCACACACACACACACACACGTAGCCCCCTCTGTTTTGACTTTAAGAGCAGTTCCTTGCAGCTAAGTCATTCTTCATGCACATGAGATGAAACTTTTCCTGTACCTTAGTCTTTTTTAGGAATGCAGAGGAGTTCTTTATTTGGTATCCATAACAGAGTTTTGCTTCTAGGAAGACATGAAATTCAACTGAACTCAAGTCTCCTTCCTGCAATAAAAATGTATTTGAGCTGCTTCATTGTTATGAACCATTTGGATACAATTTGCATCCAAAATCACATTCCTTGTTTGTGTCTGATAAGTCACTACACACCAAACATATCAACATCTCCACATTATACATTTTCTGCAATGTGTTGTTTCTGTGCATGCTGAATTGCCAATGGCTAATAAAGCTCAGGCACAACACATAAATGATGTTGGTAATATGACTGATTTTATAACCCGTATCGCACTGCTATTTTCAGGCTACTAATTCAATATACTGTTGATGTATTCACTACTTTGCTTTTTTATTCTTGACAATTTGGAAAGGCTGATTCTGAATCCTGCTCACCCAGGTTGCTGTGATGGTGGCCAAGTGGTTTTCCTCTCTGCCACCCAGGCGCCCCACCAAATTATAGTGTTTGGTAAAATTTAATCTGCTTTCACATAACACCAGGAATACACATAAAAAAATGAAAACTGACCTATCTTTACAGTTTTTACACTAATGATAAGTGTAAAAGCTCTGTACAATTTGTTCTGTTTCTTTGCTGGACATTCACTGAGAATAGGTTTGAGAATGATGTAATGTGGTTCGATGTGTGTGTGATGACCTCCGTCTCACCCCACAACTGTCTGTCTTAAAACCATCCTGGGGCGCATTGGATGAGTCAGAGCTGGGTGCTGGCGTCACCCTGATGATAATCTGTCAGGCCTATCAACACCAAATCAACGTGTACTGGCCAGCTCGTACAGAGAACTGATTTTAGAAATGCTTTTAGAACACTCATCCCAGAAAAATATTGAATAAAAAATAAAATAAAAAAAGAATCCAAAAAAAAGAAAAGAAAAAGAAAAAACGCACTGTGTGGCTAGTTTTGGCTAACTGGACAGTACTGATCTTTCAGTGTGTGTTAGTTTTGCAGTGTTGCCATTTTGAAGATAAGTAATTCAGAAAATTAAATGCAGGAGGCTTTGTCCCAAAAGAAATAAACCTTGTCAAAGCCCAGGTAAGCACCTCAAACAAGAAACTTTCAATCATGTTAAATAACGCCTGTGCCTTTAGAATACGATTTCCCTCTGGATACATCAATTGATTACCAGCTTAATAGCTTTTTGCTAGCTATTACATTGCAAGAAATGTCAAAAGGCTCAGAGAAAGCAGCTCATTGCCATGCTCATGGCATAACAGCCTGCTGCTGATAGTGGATCAGCTTTACAAGCCTGTGGAAATGAGGAAAACAATTGCACTCTGCTCCTAGCACATAACCCCTTGGGTTATACAGATGCTCTTTTTTCTTTCAGGGGTTCATCTTCTTGTCAGCTTCCTACATTGCTAGCCCCTCCCACATGGGAGTTTGGCAAGGCTCGGGCCCCTAGACCTGGATGGCTCCAGAATTAGCACAGTCTGGCTCTGCTGCAGGGAGGAAACTCTCCCATTGGGGAAATAGGCTAGAGCAGAGAGCAACCTGCAGGAAGCCCATTAGTATACACCGCATAAGCATGGCAAGATGAATAGCAGAGCTGAGAGTTTATTTTGCTCCTACCTGCTTCCTGATCCTGTCATCTTCACCCCTGAACTTTAGGCGAACAGTATACCCTCATCTGTTGATCAAAATATAACACACATGTATTGTTATATCCTTCACCTATTTAAAGAGGTGTAGGGTTTGGTCTGTGCCGATCCCTGGTGGAAAGTCTTCCTCTTCCTGCTTGTGGTGTGTTTCACACAGCACCTATTCATGATGTAACCTCCTTCCCTGAATGAGTCATATGCCCTGGTTCTTCCCAGAGAAATAAATTGGTGAGGATAAAGGTGCCACTAATTTTGTTTCCAGGTGGTGGGTTGACTACCATCTTTAGAAGAAGTATAACAGTAATTTGAGAAAATCTGAATATGTTCTTTCTATTAAAAAATTAAGACAGAATAGTTTAATCTTCTTCTGAAACTGAATAAACCACCATTAATCTCTCATGCTTAATATACCATTAATGCAGTGTCACATTTAGAGACCACTTAATTACAAATTGCATCAATTATTTATATGGGCTGAAAAAAGTAGTAAAATGTTTTGCGTCTTTTGTGAAGTGGTCCTTGATGCTTTCTGAGTATTAAACCTCATCCTTATGCTGTAGGAATGATATTGAAGAGTGTGTAGTTTTCTCATTGATGTTTGTCTTATGTGTGCTCAGTTACTGTGGATTACAATGAAATTAAGTTTTAGGACAAAAAAATGTATCATCGTCTATTAAAACTGCTTAGATAACTTATTCAGCATTCTGCTTTTCGGCATTAGTATTTTTATTGCTTCAAAATTCATTTCCATACTTCCCCAAAACCTTTTTAATGTAGAATGCATCAGCCTTGCTGCCTTTTACATGAACCCAACAAAATGTTGATGAAGCATTACCATCCATATTCGGAAATATGCATTATTCCTTTGCTCATGATGTACCTCATTCTGGTGTGTATGCTGGTAGAGTACAGTGTGCAAACAGTACAGTGAGCCACTCATCAAAACATTAATCTACAGCACCGTTAGTGGTCTAAAACTTGACATTATGTCTAAGTGAAATAAGAGCAATAAAGACATCATTCCTCATTACAGAAAATAGAAACAAGCTACAAAACTTTGCAAATTACAGTATGCACCAGTGTAAAATGTCAGTGCACATTAATTGAACACATTTGTCCAATAATATGTCACTTAAAATCTGTCAGTTACATTCATAAGCAATCAGTTGATCTATCAGCACCATAACAAAGCCCTATTTGTCAATGTTGCTCATGTGGAACCAGAACATGAAATGTAATCAGGATTTAGTTTAAGTATGACCTAATTTTGTCCATTGAGTGCTGCATGGTCACAATTTTTCTATAATTACTGACTTAACTGGCATGTCATTTGTGATTAATGATAGATGATTCCTACTAAATAATTGATGTTTGGAAGGCAGCCTGGAACAAAGAACAAAAAAATGCACAATATTATGATTACTTGCCTCTGATAATCTCCAGATTTTGTCTGGAGATGGTAAGTAGGCCCATTTAATATTCATACCAAACCCAAAGAAAGATGGATCTTCTTGGAGTGTAATGGCCTCCAGCCTAATTCATTCTTCTAAAGTGCTCCTTCCAGATCTCAGGGTTCGTTTTTAGGCAGCTAAATTACTCACTTGTGTCAGGTTATTACAATTAGCTGTTGAGTGCCTACACTGTTGTCTTACCTAGATACTTCCCTCTAATTCTTTCTCGACGTAATGAGTTTTACAGGGGAAAGCACTGGCAACAACAGCAGTGGCAGTGAAATGGAAATGCCTTGGGAGATGTATTAGCTGAAAAAACACAGCGTGCAGGTGGTGTATTTATGGGTGCGAAGCTGACAAATGCCGTCCGTGGTTACGGATACAATATCTGTATTTGACTGGAGGCTGAACTATTCCAGTCAGGCATTTAAAATCAGACACACATGTTCTCAAACAGAACTTGAGCATGTTGCTTTTCATAAGAGAACTCAAATACACCCAGAAAAAAACAGAAATGCTGTTTTCTTTGGCCCTATTAATAACTGCTACGCATTGTGGCAGTGATTCAACAACAGCTGTAGCATCTCTTGTAGATGTACATGTGGGAAGTGTTGAAGCTGGCTATGTGGATAGAGGGACACACATTCCAGTTTTGTGGATATTTAATCCAAGTTCATCAGAAAGGTGATGAACAAGATTGATGTCAAGGGACTGTCTGTATTCAAGTGCTCAAGCCCTTCGTGGGGCCTGTATCACGAAGCAGGATTGAGGAGTTAGTGAGGTAATTTCAGATTTAACACTGGTGTTTTCAGTGTAGGAAGGTGGTTCATAGATCGGAATGAACATAAAAAAGCACGGCCTACTGACCGGTCAGTTCGTTTGGATGTGTGGAGTTAAAAAAAACAAACAAACAAAACACAAAAAAACAGTGTGCGGAAAGTAAGAGTTTTTACGGACTGTCTAAACCTTTTGACTTTCCCTTGTATAATCCTAAAACAGTAACTGATTAACCCTTGTGTTGTTTTGACTTTTGAAATACTCTGGTCGACCTCGGGTCCAAAACGGGTCGTACTGAGGGTGTTAGATTGTGTACTGTGATGTAGAGGTATTGATCTCTTTGATGTGCAGGTGTGAGGCGTATAGTGTGAGAAAACGTTTGATGTTTAGAATGTTATGAATAACATTGTAAACAAGGTGTTTGAAGGTGGTCACATGACAGAGGGTCAAGAGTGAGATCAAACAATAGATTAGTAACAATGTAACATTATCCATGTGTGTGTTTATGTCTGTGTATGTGTGTGGACATGTTGCTGTGTCCCTGTGTATGCAGGTCAAACTGACCCGAAGACCATATGAAGGATGTAAATGTGTGTGGTATCGTAGCATGTGTGCTCAAATTTGCAATTTTTTGTACATGTTTATCACAGAAAAATAAGCTAAGGCCATAGAGTTTCAGGTAGAAAAAATGTATACTTTTTCTTTTTGTGAAAATTTGAAACGGGTCAATTTGACCCAAATACCGTACAAGGGTTAAAGCACTAAAGCCTTAAACTCCATATGAATACATCTAAGCAACACTTCGAGTTAATGGAATACACAAATGTAATTATAGTCAGATGTACTTATGCCTTAATGATGTGATATTGATAAAAATATTAACTTGCGTGTTCACTTAGTTGCCATCTTTCCTCCCTGGCTGCAACAGCTGTGTTGCTTTTGGCTTGTATTATATTAAATTCCTCATATCTGGTTAGGATTATCATTTGTTCTTCTTGTGAAAAATGTGCCTCCAGACCTGTCCATGTTTGTGTTCGTGTCATCCAGTGCCAACACTGCCCCTTTTATGTGAATGTGTTCATAACTAGAGTCAGAAAACCTTGGTTGACAAAATGAATTGATACTGTGGTGATTGTGCTAGGCTTTGTCAAACTGCGTAATGGAAAGATATCTAATCCTAATCCTGGGTATGTTGAACTTGCTTTGTGATACAGACCCCTGGATGTTACTTGTTCCCTGACAAGGACATTATATGGCAGAAAATATTCATCACTTTGAGAACATGATGACTGAGACTTCATAAGCCTGGTCTGGTAGAATAACACAGCATGCTATGACAGTAAGACATGAACTGGATAGAATAAAGACAAAGCTATTTTTTGATGGTTATAAAGCTCCCCAAACCATTATGTGTTCAGCACTAGTTGAATAATAATTTTGATCCCACTGTCCATGTGGTTACATCCTGAGTCAGTGATAGAGTTTGAAGGGGGATTCATTATCGGTGACGTTACATTTGTTTATCTCACAATAAATGCCATGTAGTTTACTATGTACACGAAAGCTATCCTGTCTATCGGTCTTGTGTGTGTTGTTACTGAGAATTGCTGTTGTATGCATCTACGATACATCGATGCAAACGGAGGAGCCACTCCTACAGAAGGGCAGGGTGTTTATATCACAGGTCATTGTGAAGAGATCAATTTGTACAAAACCAAGTCTGTCTCAGAAAGACACAAAATCAGTCACGTCTCTGTGCATTAAACAGAGCAGTCTTGTAAACTCCTACTGTTCTATGTGTTGCAGTATAGACTGCTCCGACTCAGCCTTTTCCATTTAAAAACCTTTACCGTATCTTTACAAAACACTACATTTTGGTTCTAATATCACTTACTTCTAATATGTAACAAAGCAAATGCAATACATTGAGATGCAAGATGGAAATTATGTCAAGAAAGCAGCACCATCAGGTCAGTATTTGTTGTCTGTAGTACAATAGATGGTCACAGATGGTCACATCTAGATGACTGCATACACCACCATTTCTTTGTTAAACATCCTTTGTGTACCTGTTTAGTGTAAAGTCATCCACTTAGGGAAATGTGAGTGAAATTAAGTTAGAACTGAAAAGAAAGCAGACCCCGTCAGCCTAATGGATACAATGCATGTGATGCAATCACAGTGTCAAAGGTTTGAAACAGACTTGTGTGCTTTGTTTCATGTAACCCTCTCTCTCCTGTATTTCTTGTCATCTCTCAACTGCCATCGCCATCTAATGATAAAGGTGTAAAGTACTGAGAAAAAATCTTTTTCTAAACTTCTCACATAGCTTATTCTTTGCAGTTCACCTGATGTATTCAGTGTTCAACCTTTAAATGCTACCACCATTGTAATGCTCACAGAAGCGTTGTAGCTCACTCCTTTGTTTGCCTGTTCTGTTATGCATGTCATTATTTTTTTGTGCCAGAACAAAGGCATTGTTTTTTATTGATTTCACTCATTCAAATAATTTTAGTTCACTACAACGCCACTTGAAAGAATGGAGGAATAAAAGTCTCAAATTAAGTATGAGTACAGTTGCATTCATATAGAAGTCTGGTGAGCTCCAGTGTTTCTGTTTATTATTGATAAATGCTGCCTAATTAGTGCCTGGCACTTTACTGTGTTGGTTAAATGATGTAAGTTTGTGAAAGCTGAATAGATGTTATGAAAAAAACATGGAAGACTTTATCGTCGTACAAGACTTCCACAGAAGTAGTTGGAGCAGACTTGTCCTTGTAGTTGTAGTGTAAATCTCAGGACAGATGCCCAATCACAATAAGGTTGACATTCAAGGTTTTAATAGTGATTTTTTTTTTAGCTGTGCTCTAGTAAATACAGCTCATAGGCAACAGGGAGCTGTATTTCCAAGAGTTAATTTATACCCAGCAAAACAACTCATCTACTGTGTTATTATAGGAGACCAGAGCAGTGTACATTTTTTACTCAATAAGAGCAAAAATGAAACAGATTAATCACTCACTGACTGTGCAGAACAGTGCCTTTAATCTGGTACCTTTTCTATTGAAGGTTTGCAGAAAATTTTCTTTTGTAACACTGTTCCACATTTGTCAATTGACGCGATTACCTCAGTTGATGTGAAAACAAAGAAGATTGTTACACCTGAGATGTTTTCATCTGTATGTGTATGTGCAATTTTCTGCCTTGCATGCAGTATTAAACCTCTTCTCCCTCTACTGAACTTCACTCTGTTTGAACATATATTAGACAGTTTACCTTAAATGAGCCACAAGTAATTCTTTCTTGCGTCAAAGAGCACGTGTAAAATGACCCTCATGAGAGTGAGGTCGAATCTGTCATAGTGCACACCACCCTGGGAAATCCATATCTAACAATGAGCTGAAAACAGGAAACAGATTTGGAGGTTTGTCAACAAAGCTCGGAAATGACCTGTTTCATTTGTCAGGGTTACAGTTGTAGCCACAAAATTCAAAACACGTTTCACTTGTTATGCCTAAACTAGAGTAAGCATGTAATTTAGAGTTATATTTATCAGTGTATAACATCAAACCGGAAATAATGACTGTACTTCAATAGTAATAGTTGTTAGTAATGTCTGACAAATCATGAATTTAGTACTGACTCAGTATCCTGTGATCTTATAGCACTGGTATATAGTTACTGTTACGTATTAATAAGACATAGCAAAGATGTATCTTTGTATAAATTGTTGTTTTTAAAGCTGATATGCTTTAATTGCAAAGTTGTTGCAAACTGTCTAGTGAGCACAGAAGAATGTGGAATTATTTATCTCATTGTAGTTTATGTAGCTTTCCACAGTTTGTTTACAGATACACAAGCAGTGTTATCATAATGAAATATAAATGTATTGAAGATCAGAATGTTTCTAATTACTTCCGCAATTTTCATTCAAATAGAATAAATTGCATATTTACCCTAAGCATTGGCATGTTTATTTATGACGCTGTCTCCTTTCGATTTTGTCTTCGTACTTCATGTAATTGCACATTTGCATCTGCAGTACGACTATAGTTCTCAGTTCCCCAAGCAACACTTATGGCACAACACGTTCATTCATGTCACGTGGGATTTCACTATTACAAAGACAGGTTATACACTATTACATTATTGGATTTATTTGTGGAAATATTCAGTGTTTATTGCAGGCAAATGGGATGTTGAATGTAAGGTAAATGTACTCTACAACTGCTTTATAATTCTATACATCATGCTGCTTTTATTAGCACTCTGCTTGACATTGTACATAAAAGCTAGGGTGCTCATATGTGCATATTCTGTGATTTTATTTTTCGATATGAGTCTCTTGTTTGTTCAGACCTGGCTGAGAAAAAAAAGATACACTTTAATTCCTTTGTGAGTCCTTGGCACATTTATTACTCCTAATCATAATTAAAGAAGATGCTCATGTGGCCATGCAGAGCCCTCACGGGAATTAATCTCTTTTATCTGACATGTTTGATTAATAAATAAGTGTGTTTGGCTGACTGGGGCAGGCTGAGTCTGCAGAGGTCAGTGCAACCTCACTGCTGCATTGTAGTCCATTATATTACTCCAATGCAAAGGACATACAGTATGTATTTCAGTATTATTTTTTTGCACAATGCAGAATTGTATTGCATTAGTATTCCAGTGTTTCCCCTCTACATCTCTACAGTGAGTACTGTTGCTGTGGTTGAGATCAGCTGCTGTCAACACATGGGCTGTAATGTATGTCTCTCAGTAGTGTAAGCCATATTAATATGTAATGTTCAAGCTTCCTCAGTGAATTGTCAAAGTTTGTGTGGCCTAAATTCTACAGACTGCCTTAGAGCAATGTAAGGATGAAGCACTACTGTAACTCCTAGAGGAGTTGCAGTGTGTGTAGAGTTTTCTTTTTCATCTACTCCACTAACTGCTGTTAAATGTTAAAGCAGGCATACAGTTACCTTTTTCTCTTTGTAATAAAACTGTCTTTTCACCTGTTGTTGAGATCTGACATTACCTGACATGTAATCACAGCACAAGTCAGTGTGTTTGAATTTTACATTGGTTTAGAAGTTTACGTGTTACAGTGAAATGTCAGTTTATAATAGAATGCCTCCATCCTGATTTTCAGGCTAAAGCGGTTTTGTGAAAGTCTTTTGATTCTGATGGAAAACTGATGTGGATATAATTGAATTTAACAGCTTTGCTGCAGCTAAAGATGGCTATTTTGCTGCCAATGCTGGCTATAACAGGGATAAAGGCTCTGGTAGCTTTGCTCACATACTGATCATTGTTAATTTGTTCTCTTGATAAATCGTAACTCACTGTTTGATTGCTCTGCTGCTCCTCATCTTTATCTCTGCTGCTCTGTTATGGTCAATACCCTGGACCATTTGGTGTCATTTCACAGAGCTGGTTCCATTATGACGACCAAAATGTAATCCATCTCTCTCTCACTCTCTGGTGTGAAGGGACTATGACAACAGCAAGTGTATTTTATGAATCTGATTTATGCAAGATTTCATCTGATACTCATGCTCTGGGGGTTCAATTACTGTTGCTCGATATATATCCCATATTAATATTAATAATATTAACAATATAATATTTTGTTTGCTATTCTATTCCATTTTCTCTCATGTCAGTTCCAGTTATCTTTGTGTATTGTTTAAAAGTGCAATGCCAGAGATACTTGTGTCACATGTGCTAGAGCCAAGGTTCGCAAACTATGGCCAGTTCACTCTTGGAAAAGAGATTTTAATCTCGATGAGGATTTTACCTGGTTGAATAAAGGATAGTAATGAGTACCACTGGTGACACCCATGCTCCCTCTAGTGGTGTACAGAGGAGTCTCTGAAATATTAAAAATAATAATGAAAATTTTAAAACATATAATACTATCAAAATACTTGAATAAAAATACCTTTACTATGAGACAATTTAAAGTAAGTTTTGCATTTTATGTAATATTGTGTTTCAATATCAGCCTATTTGCAAGTTAGGCTATAAGCTAATTAACTGTTATACGTTAAACTGTGATGACAAGATAGTAAACAAAGGTAGCTAAAATGATGCACTGCAATTGTGGCACCAAACGGGAACTATAAGGAAGTGAAGTATGGATCAGGAGGAGGATATTTTGAGCAGAAAACTGAAGTGGACCAAACACAAATTGTTGTAGCTACTTCAGCAGTGAAGTCTCCATAGCACCTGTTAGCAGCAAATGGTGCAAAACAGTAAGGAAATATGACTGGACCTTTTACAGCATAGCTGGGGCTGACAACAAGCCAACAAAAATAATATCCTTATTCAGAATAAATTTGCCTCCTGCGTTAACTAGTTGAATAGGGCGGGTCATAATTGTAACAGATATTGTTTGAGGTACACGGAAGGAATTTGGACTGTTGCTCATGGACACTAAAGCATTTCCACGAGGGCTGCACAACACTGGAAAAAACTGACATACAATTACAAGTACAATTATATAATTATATTTACAAATGTAATGTCATATGAAAAAATGCAGGAAGTTTCCCCTTGTTTTTTGGCTTTGGTAAATCATATTCAGACAGACTTCTGCAGATTAATTATGGAAAATGTGCGAGTTTTCCTTTTGTATCTTGCAACAAAAAAGTTATAGCATGATATGTTTGAGTTAATTTGCATTGCTTGACACTAAACATCCAATGCATATGCACACATCACAACGATGATTCTCAAATGATATATTGAGCTGATATATAACAATACCTTTTCTAATTCTGTCTTTTTTAGAACTTGTTCTATCCTGAGTATAGGGTATTTGTTTAGTGGATGGTTACCTTACCATGTCAGTAACTCATGATGATTTGTAATGTTTCTGAACAAAGTCTGATACAGCTGTCTCAACCACTCCTCTTTCAACAGGAGGAAAGGAGGGTGGGTTTCATTCTCTTTATATAAGGCAGGTTTTATTGGATATGGCAGACTAATAAAGAGTCTCACTTTGGAGTTGAGGTGAGGGGTCAGAGTTGTTGATAAGGGTATAGATGAGGAGGGATGGATGTTTTTGTGTGTCTGTGGGTGTGTATGAGGGTGTGTGTGTCTTTTGGGCCCTGCCTCATATTCCACAAATCCCCATGGCAGAGAGGGGTGAACTGGACGAGGATTACTGCATCTCAATGCCTTGTTCCAGTCCCTCACATAGAAACACTTCCTGTGCTCCCCCAATCGCTGAAAAAGTCCAAGAAAGATATGAGATGTACAAAAGGCAAGAGGTGATGATGAAAGAGATACTGCGCTGGTAGCACTGAAAAATATAATTTTTCAGATGTCACATTATTATTAGAAAAATGGGACATTTTTATACAGATGTCACTGAAATAACACCAGTGAAACAGCAAGCAAACAGTAAGCAGCAAGCATACAACTTCAATGCAGACAGTGATCAGTTTATTACTTCCACCAAGGAGGTTATATTTTCATTACCATTTGTCTGTTTGTTAGTTAAATTTTTGGGTAGAACACCTTGGTGGGGTATCTGTGAAAATGTGTCAGCATCAAAAAGCATACTGTAAGTAGGCCTGCAATTATTTTCAGTGTAGATGAATCTGTTGATTCATTTCTTGATTAATGTAGTGATATGGTCTATAAAATGTCAGAATATGGTGCTAAATGTTTATCAGTGTTTCCCGGCGCCTAAGATGATGTCTTGTTTGGTCCACCATCATAGAGGAGTAAAGAAACCAGAAAATATATACATTTAAGAAGGTGGAATTTGAAGGATTGCCTTTTTTCTGGATAATCAATTAATTCATTATTAAAATGTGTTGTTGTTTGTCAACAACCATGTCATGTAGCACTTCCTGGTCTTTTAGTTAATGTTTACAGTGTATTCATGCAAATACACATATACAGGAAAACATTATTGGGGTAAATAAACAAGTAGAGGCAAGTAATGTGTACGTAGTTAGCCATATTTTCTGCACACTTAAGAGCTTTATGTGCCTGTGTGCATATCTACATGCAACACACTACTCATTTCTTTATGTGGTGAATCTATGGTGTACACAGCTTATTAGCGCCATTGTTATGTGATACTCATGTTTAATGCTGCTGTCTTTACACCTCAGCCCTTAGTGGAGGCAGTGATACATGCTCCATATCTGTTTCGATGGTTGTTGTTCTGAGGGTTACAGGCATACAGGGGGTTGCACTAATTAGGACCTCTCTGCAGCGTTTGTGGCAATTTTATTCTGCCAGTTCCCATGGTGGCCTTTTATTAAAAATAAAAAAAACCCTACTCATGCATTATTCACAACACAGGTGTTGATGTGACTCTTGGGGACATCAGCTCACAAGACAGCAAGCTCTACTACAAAACTAATGTCCACTCACACCAGTGCAAATGCCTGTAGTAGAAAACATGAATTAAGTTGGTGTACAAACATGCTCAGTGATCATGAGCTTTCTATTTTTTGTTGTTTAGACAAAATCCCTCCTTATTTCTGTCCTATCTGGATTAAAATAGCATACAGTTTATTTACCTATTTAAAATAATACCATGACATCAGCCAGTAATACCAGATTTATGTGTTAGAGCACTTTAACCAGTAGATCTAGGGTTAGAAAATGAAGGCAAACCTGTCTGGGCACTGTTGTAGTTACCTTTTTATAGATCTCCCACTGAGAGTTGTGGTCATCAGTGCCACAGCTGTCTACCCAGTTACCTTTCATTTTCTCTGTAATTGCTTTTTCTTAGTAATGGAGTGAGTAAAAAAGTATTTTGCTTTCTTGTTATGTCGTCCTCACCTGTCTGCCTGACTCTCCCTTTGCTTATGTTGACTAAGTGTACTAGTTTATGTTCCGATGCAGCTTCACAGCTTTGCATTTCTTCCAGCTTTGCCTCCCTCCAAACTGTCAGCACAAATTTTATTTCAGCATCTGTCCATGAACTGTTGTCCTCCATAACCCTGCGCTACTTGCAGCATGGGCTCTTCTCAGCAGTTCTGTTACTCTGAATTTGATATTGTTGTTGTGACTTGTGTTGCAAGTGATGCAAACGGCACTTTGAAATCCAATTTGAGTGGCTAGAGCATCCGGACACATCAGTACAAATCTGATTGGAATTGTATTTCAAACACACACAAAGTGTTTATTAGGTCTGCTCCATATCTCAGTCCTCCTAAAAGATTGACTAAGATTGTAGAATTTTTAAAAGGATTCTTCACCATTTCACCTTTTGAACATTTCTGTTATTTTCTTCAAAATGAAGGCAGCTATTGCTCTGAAAAAACCACACACTTGCTGCATAATAGTATCTCTCAACATGATCAACTTCTTGCTGATCCGGTAGACAATCCAGAACTGAGAGCATATTGTCAATTTAATTTCTAAATCTGCCATTTGATGGACGTTCCCATCCTCAGTTTTGAACATAGTAACTTCAGGTTTAGTTTTTACATGCGTTCATTCCTTTTTCTGAAATAGGAATGAACGCATGTAAAAAATGATGAATGCATGAATCCAAATTTTTAAGAGTCAAGGTTTTAAGAGTCAAGGACCTGATTTATAACATATATATGTTTCTTGAGTGTATTCACTACGTAGTGAAATTATTCAGCATGGTGGATATGATCTAAAGGGGCAAGGGTCTGCAATCTCTGATTGTCTAGTTACGATTTGCAAAAATCATATTTCATATTGTTTTTTTTTGACTGTCCAGACTTTTGTAAATCAATTCTGGATCCAGTCTGGACATCCAAAAAAAAGGATCTGGGCTGGCAGTCTGAACGAGGCTCTACTGAGTCAGTTCAGTTGGATGGGGGTCTCATGTGGCATGTAGACATGTTAAACAGCTTTTTGTATTTGTCCAATTTCTTATTCTTGTGGTCGTGTAGGTGCTAAGGAGAATTAGTAGGTACTAATTTGCCCTGTAGCGGTGTTTGCAGTGTGAGAATTGAGGTAGAGACAAGGGCATCATCATTAATGTTTCATAATTTAATCATGCTTCCCGCTCTAGTTTGCCTATAAGGAGGGGATATAGGATATGTGTGTATGTGTGTTAGTGTACTAGAGAAGACGAGAGCGTGAAAGGCTGTGAGAGGACAAAAGATAAATTGAAGTGTTTGTGCAATTTAAGATCCTCGTTGTATATCATATTTTCAGAGGGTTGGAGTCACCTCCCTCTGCCCTGAGTGACACTGAATCAGTATTGGTGGGCTATCCATCACCACGTTGTGGCGTTCTGGTCAATGGGGGTCACTTCTGAGCAGTTACCTGTTAACACAGCTAATGGAGGCCCATATTTGCATAAGCCTCAGTATTGGAGCCGGATAGCAGACAATCTGGGCGGAGCCTTTCTCAATGCACAAATGAGACCATTCATCATAGCTTTGTTTGCCTGTATGCACCTTCTCATGAACAATTAATGTGCTTCTCTGTTTTTTCTTTATTTTACCTTCCCTCTCTTTGTCTCACTTTTGGGAACTGTCACTGCAGCACTAACCCCTCCTATTGATTGTGACGTTAAGTCAATTTAGTAATTTTGCACAATGGAAGCTGGTGTTATTTTTCTTTTACGGTATGTTTATGCTGCAAAGACTGAAGGACCGCATAAACTTGTGTACTCTACTAAGTGAGGTTTATCATAAAGATAGAATACATGACTGATATCAGTGACAATTTGATGCTTCACATGACTTTTGGTTGTTGAACATAATTAGTGCTGTATAGGCCCTTTTTAGTGGAATGTTGCTACTTTATTGGTCCACATTTTTTGTGTGATCAATATATATTGTTGGATATTTAACTAAGCAATTTGCTTTAAGTGCTTGGATGCTTGAGGGGTTATAGAGACAGAGGCCCACCTGGGAATAGATTGCCGATATACCCCGGACAAGAGTTGACAGCATAAATCAACTGCCACTTACCATTAACAAAACACATCCATTACAATGTTGCATGTTTTTTGTTTAAGCAGTCTGCTTTATGCTGTATGTTGGTTTTCACGCTGGGGAACTATTTGTCTCAGCTTCTTCAAATATTAAAGCTCAGACATGAGTTACTTTGAGTACATGTTTTGTTCACTGCCCTAGCTAACAGCATCATAAAGAGGGAAGTATGAATTATAAATGATAACAGAGATAGATGTTTTTGGGTTTGGCTTACTTACATGCATGGTGTAACCACAACTGTTGGTTGAATTTCAGAAATGGGGTGAACTGGTTGAGATACTTTTACCAATTTAGTTTGTGTCCATAACAGGA
>JAPQRN010000027.1:14830944-14924894 GCA_037367275.1 Coranthus polyacanthus
TAGCCTAACTGAGTGAATATTTACATTTGCCATTCTAAAACTACAACATTTTGTAATATTATAACTAAGATTAGTGGGATATGAAGGTAATATTAATTAATTGATTAGTTACCAGCTATTACATTAATCGCCAGCTATTTTGGTAATCGATTAATTTGTTTGAGAAAAAAAACCAAAACAACATTTTCTGATTCCAGCTTCTTAAATGTGAATATTTTCTGGTTACTTTACGATTCTATGACAGTCAACTGAATATCTTTTAGGATGTCATCTTGGGCTTTTAGGAAACACTGACATTTTTCACCATTTTCTGACATGATATAGACCAAGAAAATAACTGACAGTGAAAATAATTGTTACTTGCAGCCCTAGTGTATAATCTGATAGGATTAGTGGATGATCCTACTACTACTGCAACTAAACTACTGCAGTCAAATACTAATACTGAACTCGATTTGATTTTAATATGGGTACGGTCTGGTCATTTACATCTGGTTTCACGACTAATAACAGCAAAAAAAATCTTAACCAGAGCACACACTGCAATATTAATTACAGTTGTATATGTGGCACAAATCATGCAGTTGTTATCCCTCTGTTGTAGATTATCTCTACTCTATGTGAAGAAGCAGCAGCTACTGTCGTTTTATGTTCAGGGTGGCAGGACCCCCTGCACAACCTCTCTGAGGCAGAGTGATAAAACATGCATTCAGAGACCTTGGGAATTCACACACATCTGCGCCTTTTCTCTTGCATACACTGTTGAACACACTGTTTGCAGCTAGAGATTTCGTGATAAAACATTAACAAACAACTGACACCCAGAGCTAGATCTGCATGTTTGAATTTTAACACAAGGAGAATTACCATATTAAGCTACATTAGGGCTACATTTTTGCCATCTGGACTAAAATTCCTGAACAGACACAGAGAATGCCATTTAACTGATGCTGTTTCTGTGTATGTTACAAAACCGGTATGTTGCTTTAGGTGTTGCGGTGAAGATAGCAATAAAGATGGATTAAAAATCATAGAGTTGTTGTAAGAAAGCAATTGATTTAAATGTCAGGGAGCATCTTGCCCCTCCCCCTGTTCAGCTTTATTGGATATTGTCACTGGGATTGTGTGCAGCGAATGTTCCTAGGAGACTCAGCCAAGCTTGGAGATCCTTGCTGAGGGTTTGTGTGTGAGGGACTGGGGGAGGAGGGAGACATGGTGGTAACATCAATAATTCACAACGGTATTGCTAGGGAAACAGGATGTGAAGGTATAGGGAGTCAGACCAATACACATCTCTCCCAGCACCGTGCAAATGAACCAGACCCGGGCTTCGGCATTTATTTTCATAGCATTTCACAGCGATATAAATGTATTGAACCCATAAAAATGCTTAACGATTGCATTGATTTCGAAGAAGCTGTTTTTTCAGCTTGCGTCCCTCATGCAGAGAGTTTAATTTACTGGTGTGTTGAGGCTTCTGATTTTATAAACCCTGTAGCTATAAGAGGAAGAGAAAGGTATATGGAGCCCAAAAGAGCAAAGGGCTTTTTCCGAGGATTTCTTATTAAATTTCCAATCATAGCCTGTGGTGCAGTGGCATTACCACCATAAAACACCTCTTCGCTATGTAGTCGTCTGGGCAGAAATTGCTATTGCTTGGTGGAAACTTGAGTGTTTCCTAACATTGATTTCTGTTGAAATGAAAGGGAGGGAAATAGAGTTTAGGCTATCATGAAAGTAGAGACACAGAGGAATTCCTATGAACTGCACACATTAGCTGCAGCTTTTGTAGCCTCTACCACAGGTGCTGAGTAGGCTTTATGAAGCATTCCCTCTTGTGTTTTTGGCTGCTCATTTATGCTGCCAAGAGCTGGTCCCTGTTATGGATATAGGCTTAATCCATTATCGTGGTGATTGCAAGTGTGATTCCCGTCACACCCTTCCCCAGGCTTGGGTCAATTACAAAGCAGGCAGTAAATGCATCAGTTATTCATGGGGAGATCATGATCAGATGAAGAGTAATAAGTCAGATGATTACCTTTTTGATAAGCAGTGAATCAGCTTATGATTTGGATCCATGTTATGATGATGAAAGTGAAATTTTACTCCTATTGCATAGTCTAACATTACACTACCTTTATCATACAGCTCATTGTATTAGTGTCTAGCTGCTTTTTTCTTCTTATCCCCTCTCCCTGGTGACTCTCTCCCTCCCTTTTGCCCCTCCACAATTTTCTCATTAGTGATTAGAGCAGA
The DNA here is from genome assembly GCA_037367275.1 of Coranthus polyacanthus. Taxonomy (NCBI): domain Eukaryota; kingdom Metazoa; phylum Chordata; class Actinopteri; order Kurtiformes; family Apogonidae; genus Coranthus; species Coranthus polyacanthus. The sequence goes on from JAPQRN010000027.1 coordinate 14,833,201, forward strand.
GTTTCCATTTCCAGGCTATTGACTGTGCTGTTGGAAGCTGAGAGCCCATTACATACGTTGCTCCCACTAATTGTTTCCAGTCATAATGAAGTTCCTCACAGTGGAGGAATGGTAGTTAAGGCACATTAGGTCATAGGCAAGTACAATGCAATGCTGTGAATGCAACCTGTCTGCTATTTATTCAGTCATTCTCTTCACGATTGTGTATTAATTCTTTGTTGTTAAGTGATTTTGGTTGCCTGTAATGGGTATAATCACTGAGCATACGTCATCTTTAGCAGTGTCAGATCTGATTACTTTCCTCAGTTTTAATGTATGTTTTTCAGGGCGGACAGAGGCAGCCTACGTGTATAGCTGACAGTGACGTATGTAGTGTCAATGCAGTGCAGGTCAGGATTAAGCCAAAGTTGTGGTCTCTGATAGAACCTTTTTAAACTAGTGTATTTTCCCTAAAGGTGGCTGCTATAGGTCATTTGCTATTGATAGTAGAGATGGGTCACAATTTCCAAATATTCGAATAGTTGTTAGATGACAAAAAAAATGTCCTGTCTTAAATAATGTAGTTTCCCTTGTTTTTAGTAGTCCAAATCCAGGTGGGTCTCTGTGTCTGTCATTGGAGGTGCACATGGGAAAGTGCTGATCCACTTGGTTAGTAACATGCAAAAGTAGCACGCAACAATTTTTGCCAGGTTTCCAGCTCATGTTTTAGTGAGCGATAGCCATTTTTAGCTAATGTAAAACAGAAGATGAACCTGGAAACGTCACAGTTAATAAAGTTTAGTCTTGTTCAACTCTTTCACTGTCACACAGACTGCAGTCAGTCACTATAGTGTCAGCCTGTTCAACACTTTGCACCTCTGTGTCCCCTCTATGTGCTCACATCGTGTGTTTGAATACAGATGAACTCACTATAATGCACTTCTTGTTTACTTACTTCTCTGTTTCTGTTGTGAGACAGCTAAATGAGTATGAAACAGTCATTTACTTGAAGCATATAAAGACTGCATGTCATCTTTATTTTATAACCGCAACGCTGTCTTAGCAAAATAGTGGATGGCATCCCCCTATCCAGTATTCTAATAATTGTTGACTAGATCTCAGCAGTTATTGTATAGTGTTTTTGCTTGAAATGCCCATCTCTAATTGGTACCTCTCTTGTAAAGATTCGTGGAAATAAGGACTTGCAACATCAGTTCAAGATGCATTACCCTTCTGAAGTTATATATAAAATAAACATTATTTTTAGACAAATCACTACACTTATCTAGTTACAACTAAAGACAGAAGATACAGCCCTCTGAAATAGCCATTAGTGCTAACTATACAGGGACCAACATCTATCAATTTCAAATAACTTGCCTTGCATAAAGTAGTGGTGGTTTCTCCAGCAACTTCCTCCAGCTACTCTTAGGGGATACCTGAAAATCAATGTGACCTGGATCTGCCCCCAGGCCTCTCAGTCATACTTGATGTCCACATTACTTCAACTGATGTGTCTCAATAATGAACTCAATACCATGGCCTTCTTACATCTTAGGTTCTACTACAAAAGTATACTGGCATACTCCATCTTGGCTCTCTGTGATCTCATTCTTTGATTCACTACTCAAGAGCCTTTCACACTTGAAGTGAACTCCAGACATTGTCCGATTGGGACAGTGAGTGAGAATGAAAGTAAACAAAATCAGAGGCAGTGGCTATTAGACCATCACACGATGACTGTATACAAGGTCTTCTGTCCTAAAACCTGCTTTTCTTTCATTCTGTAATGTTTTCTGCCCTTTCATCAACATTGTTGATACGTGTAATGACCTTCAGTATCTATTCTAACACCGAACATATCACCATTGCAGATGACTTGATCACTTTGTGGTCCCCCATCATCAAACATGAGCTCCAGTAAATGAGCAGAGCTTGTTCCGTTGCAGACTTTTTGTGTCTCCTTCATGCTCTACCCAGGTGCCACCTCTTGCCTAAACCAAAACAAGTATTTCCAGTTAAATGGGAATGCATAAGGATAGATATTTGAAACAAGACCTGGCTGGTAATTTGAGAGTATTCATGACATTTATGCCAAAATGCAAGCCAAAATCACATGTTGCAACAGAGCTGCGTAAAAACATCCTTAGGTGTGCCACCTCACCCAAAAGGTTGAGGCCAACAAATAAATTGCCTTATTTGTGAAAAAGAAACTGGCGAGGATCTGGATACTTTGAGCCAGTGTGGAAATGGAGCCCATACTCCATGATTTATCCTGTATTCTTATACAAGTCTACGTTACCCCTTGATTAAGGCCTCTGACTTATATTTGGCAAAGCACAGGCACATCATGTTCAGTCGGTCAGATCAAAAGCCTCAGTGTTGTACAAACACTGAGTCACATTGTGCCAGAATGACAGGCAGTGTGAAATGGAGAGTGATGACACCAGTACAAAGAAGAGGTCTGGTTGAGATGACCCTTAAACATGGTACAACACACTCGGCTCCAGTCAAGTGTTTAAAAACAGCTTTTTCTACTTCATCTCAGCCTGCTGGGGAATGACTCACCCCACTGCTCTCTCCTACCTGCATCAATATATTCAGTCCATGACACATCTCTTGTCTGCCACTATATTTCACTGTGGAGCAAGACGTATGTCTTCTGAGCAGAAACATCATGCTTGGTATCATGATGTATGGATCATATTATTTCATATTTTAGAAAATAGTATGCAAATATACGGCGTCAATTGGCCCCAGGGTGGGAGCAGATGAACTGCAGGAGTCTGCTAGTAAGAAGAAGTGCTTTCCTGATCCCCTAGAGTGATAAAATACAGTATTTTGTCTTAGAAATGTACAGACTCATTCTCATTCATCCTGTGCTGCCCGTATGCCTTTTTCCTCCCCTTCTTTCCTAATTTTCATCGTTCCCTTTAAATGCAGCCTAAGCCATTTCTGTAGGAACGATGAACTGGTGTTAGCACCCTAGAAAAAGTAAATAACCAACCCTATGAATTATTGATGGAGTGCAGGACCTTTTGTCAAGAAACCTATCTTGATTCCCCTTACTTAAAGCTCTCAGTTGCAGAGCTGCTTCTTCACTCTGTTTGTATGTACGTGTTTGTGCATCTCATTTTAGACTACTCTTAAGTCTGGTGTGTGTATACATTCACGTGTTTGGTCATACATATACCAAACTTGACTAAATAATTCAATGACAAGGTGCTTTTTCACAATTTGTTCTGATGATTGTCATGTTGATCAAGCCATGGTTAACTTTGGTTGAGTACTACTAAAAACATCAAAGTCATAATGGCTCTAAAGATTATTTTACTCTGGGAGTGTTTCAGTCCTAATATACTGTAAGCACAAAAATGCACATGGAAATGGCAACATGCTGTGAAGGCTGATCAAAAGGCTTGATGCAAACATGTAGTGTAATTTTTAGTCACTGAGAGACAGTACAATAAGAGAATAATTCTCTGTGTCACCATGGAAAATTTTGCTCATTTGATGATGCAACTTGTGAATTGTCTCAGCAATAAGTTTACTGTCAGCATGTGTGGACAGGAGACACATCTTTTATTAGAAATCCTTTAAATGCACCAACAATTGCTGTAGTTTTACAAATAAATATTCACTTAACAAACTCAGTATCTACTGACTTTTAATTTTGAGAGGCTTATCTGTATTAGAATATATTATCTACACATTTATCCGTAAACAGATAATTGAATTATTTGTGTGTGCTGAGTTCACCCTGGTGTCAAAAATTCTCATAAAAAGATGGAATAGCATTTTTGCACTTTCTACATTTGTACCATTCATTTTCTTAATTGAATTTCATGACTCTGACAATAATGCATTTCACAGTAACGCATTGTGACCTCATCTGAAATTCATTATCTGCACAGTAAACAATTTTTTTGCATACATATTAAACTCTTTTACACCAAACTACCTCGGGTCCTTTCACCATGTTGCTTCATTTGCATGTGGCTCATATTTGTTTTAGCCGGAGAGACTGTTGACGTGGGGTAATGCAATGCACATGGAGAAAGACACTCTCAAACGTTTGCCAGCCCCTCCATATCCATCTGTCTGTCACGTTAACGGCTTTAACTGCTAGTGCTTTGCATTTCTTTCAAGGAGGTTCAAGTGTCTGCTGCTGTCCAGTGGCGCTCCCGCTCTACAGTGATGCACCATCAGAAAGTTCTTACAATAACATTTAAATCTTTCTTTTTATTAGGATCCCATTAGCACCAGCCTAAGCCTTACACATACAGCCTTACTTACACATAAACACAACAAACAGGCTCTACACATACAATTAACATTAAAGCTCATACCAAAGAGAACTGAAAGGTCACCTTTAACAAGAGATTAAAGCCAAACAAATTATAAATCAATATCAATTCCTCAAGGTTCATATTAAACCTACTATCAATCTTAGTAAACATAAACACTTTCATAATGTCCTTCTCATTATTTACACCTTAACCTATATTTTTACACATCTTATTTCATACATTAATTGCAACGTTACAAGTATACATTTCACATTCTCATCACACAAATTTATTCTTCCTCCACAAGATGATGAAATAATAAATGTGCTTTGGATTTTTTATTCTCTTTTTTTATCCACTGGTGATTGGTCATTGATGTAATTTAGTGGCCCTGGAATCACTACAGCATTTTATTTAGTCACACTAACCAGTATTACACAGGAGAAAAAAAATCTATGGATTACACTCCAATTACACACTGAGTGCTTCATTTAAGATTTTGTTTCATATTCTCCTTTTACACAGACACAGCCATTATTTTTTTTCACTTACATTAGCTTCCTGTAAGTGATTAGAGGGACCTTGGTGCGTTTGCTGCCGATCCCACACTCTGCTATTTTCACTCTCTTTGACTTGTTCATTTCACGTTGATTCTCACCTTCTTTCCCTTTTCCACTTATTGTTAGAGCTTTAATTGACTTGGCTACCTTGGCAAGCCTCCTGTTCCTTTACCAGCTGCTTTAAAAATAAACTGGGAGGTGGTGTCTGTGTTGGCAGTGTCACTCTGATCTGGTGGGTCGTAGGCGGTGTAGTGCTGCCTGCTGCTCCAGATGCTCAAAATTACGCCGTCCACACTGCAGCCCCCCCTGCTCCCCCAGACTGCTTACAGCTGCCACTGAAAGGCTGGGATTTCATAGACGCTCAGTCGGCATTTCTTCACGGGCAGCATGCACAAAATTATACAATTACTGCAGTTTCAGCACACCAGAATCCTTCTCAGAGCTCTTTTTTAAAGACTATTCATGACATATTTGAATAAGATCATGAATGAAGTAAACAGAGGAGCACAGATGGGAGTTTAATGTTTCAGTACTTCATGAACATGGTCCACTTACTAAAACGCAGACCAGACGTAAAGGATCTGTCACTTTTCTCTTTTTCTTTGACAGTTGCTCATAGATACAGTACAGCTTTTGGACCAATAAGAACTCAAATGAGAGGGTCATTTGAGCTTAGTACACCAATTAATCCTGCCACTCATCAAGAGCTTGTTTGAGAATGGCAGTGGCTTATAGTGGAATTATTCTCTGCACTAATTAGTGGTTAGCATTGACAGTGTCAAGGAGAAATGGTGAACTGGAGTGTTATCATGTGACAGTGTGGACAGAAGAAAGTGGCTGATAATGCTGTCTTTTACACCCTCATCACTCAGGGAGAGTAGTCTCTGTCAATAACCTCTCTGTCAATTCCATTCTATTATTTCCTCTTACATATTTCTTTACAAATCGCCTCCTTCCTGTTTGCCTTTTTTCATCCTTTTCTCCTCCACCCTTTCTTTTCTTGTCACCCAGCCAGCCCTCTAGCTGTGTGCCTCACAGTTGCCATGGTAATCATATAGTTTCTCATCTCTGTAATGTGATGTCTTATTAGGTTTCATTGGGGCGTGTGTCACTATTTTATTTCACGCACCATTTGGTGAGCTTCGGTCTCCTGTTGAAAAACCTAGTGTCTGAGAGGTGAGCAGTGAGTGCACCAACAGCAAAGTGTAAAAGCACCAGTGTCCTGATGGGGAGGATGACGACAAGAGAATGAATGAGACAGACCAAGAGATATGTGGCGGCAGTACCTTCTTCAGCTACATCATATTTCCTTCATGGTTCCCAATATTAACTTGCAGAATAGATATATGAATGGTAATGTGAAAGGTATGCTCGTCAATGAGTAGTTCTGTCTTTCACTGTGTGTGCTTTCAAACTTGTATGGAGAGAGCACTTTATTTGCAATATAGTGAGCCTGCTGTATCTCCATCTGTCTAGAGAAGGTTTTGTAGATGAGTTATATTGATATGGACCACTGATAATGGTGATCCAGTGCTAAGACTACTGCTGCTGTCCCTGTATCTACTGCTTTAGAAACCGGATTTTTTTTCTTCAAACAAACCTGCTGATCGTTGGAGTGCTGTAGGTGGTGCTATAGTTTGATAATCAATGCCTGTATTTGCAGTCGAGGTTTGCGTGTTTGTTGAGAACAAGACCCTTTGAGTTGTCAGTATGCTTTGTATTTTTCTCTTCTGTGTGTGTGCAATTATAGCAAGCTCTTTGATTGCTGTGAAAAAAAGAGTGGGAAGGAGGCTGCAGTCAATAGCTGATCAATATTAGCCCAGATGCTACTGTCAAACACATCAATAGAGTTTCTCCAACGGTGGTTTTTATCCCCCCACTGTGTATTAACTGCCTTATGTCAGCCCACAGGCCTTTTAAAAATTACCCTTTTTGCTTCATCAGTCTTGTCTTTGCACATGTGGACCTCTATAGGCAACTTCTGTTCAGAAGTGACAGCCAGGACTGTGCGATTGTGGCTATTGAACTGGCTATTGGGGTGGTAATTGCACATCACTTCTCTTAATTTGCACAGGATTGCGGCAGCTGAATGAAGCTGTTCTGTTCCTCACTATTTCCAATTTAAAAGTACTCTACATTCAGTGGGTGGTGGGTGTTAAAATGATTTTCACCAGCCAAGATGATGTTTGTGTTTTATACTAGAAAACTGGCTATTTTCTGGTGGAGGAGCAGAATCTGTCATCCCATTATATGGTTTTTGTTACATGATTTTGAATTGAAAGATTAGTCTGCATATAGTGCCATTTACTTAGTCACTTTTAAGTGTGCTGAATAAGAATTAAGGCAGCGTGTCATACCTCTCAGTGGAATATTTCCAGTCTCATGCATCTCTGTTTGATTAACTAATTCCTGTTCACTTGAACAAATATAGACTAAACTTGTAAATGATACAGTGACAAGAAAAAAAATACCTTTTGAAGTTGGAGCACTGACCTAACAACAACATAAGGTATAATTTACACAGCCTCCACCCACCAAACTGTGCTGAAATACAGCTTTGAAGTTCTCTTGTAGTCTCTCTTAATAATGCTCTCAGAAACCGTCTTTTGGCTCGGTGGACAAGGAGGCAGGTGACAAAACACTGTATGTAAAAATCTTTTCTGACATTTGAGATGAGAGATGATTCCTTCCAACTCTGTGTTTGTGTTGAAAAATAAGGAAAGACATAACATATGCACAATAAGTGTTTTGGCCTGTGAATGTAAGGCTTTAGCTGCAGCATGGCTGACCTAGTGGAGCATGGGAAGGCTTTTTTTCTCTAGAGGGTGCACTTGTTTTTTGATGTATCCTAGCAAGGCTCACAGAGGAGGGGTGGTGTGCTTGGGATGGCATCTGTTGTCTTTCCTTCTCCTCTGGGCTCCATGCCAGGCATGTGTTTGTCAGATGGCAATGTTGGTAAGATGGAGGGTTCTAATATATCTTGACACGTTTGCTCTGCGTTCTCCTTGACTGGGTCGTTTGTAGTATTTTGAGACCTTGTCATACTATAATTTGTATTATCATTCATTGCAACTCAAATTACCATGCACAAATTTAGTAGTCTTACACCAGGGACCAGATTTGATGAATGATTTCTTTAAAACATTTGAACAATAACACCCCTAAACTAACCTGGGTTGGCATCCTTGAAAATATATCTTGTATCTTTCATTTCATAGCACAATGAAAATATAGAACAAATTTGCAAGTAATCTGCAAGGAAAACGATGTCTTGAAATGAATTTCTACAGAGTTTCAATTCATTATTTATCTTCAGTATTTTCTGGATTCAGAATGGGTCAGGTATTGATTGGAATTATAATATTAGTATATGAAAACCAGAGTTAGACTACATGATATCAGCCAATCAGGAACGACCAATGGGCATTGGGCTCCTCGGTCCCTTGTTTTATGTCCTGTAGTGTGTCACAGTGGACAACAACTGACGCCAGATCTGTGACGTCTCACAATGTTACTTTTACCTGAAGTTGTCTTTGAAGGATTAACAATCCATTCTGTCCTCTTTGTGTGACCCAAGGGCAGGGTCTCAGTTGTTTTTCTTAACTTTTTTAGGCTTTTCCAAACACAAGACTGCCAATATCATAAACAATACTGGATGTCATTGTTTATTTACATTCTTGTTCCTGGACGTCAGTCACTATCACCTCTTTCCTGGTGACATCCGGCATGTTGAGAAAGATGAGAAGGAATGATTGGTTGGTTATTGTGTAGTCTGAACTCGGCATTAAATACACCTAGTGACCTCAAACTTCTACAGTACAGCTGCACACTAGGAATGCTTTCATAAACATATTTATTGGACATTTTGAAGTTTCGCATTGGAAAATGTTTATGGAAATGCCAGAAATTTGAAAAAAACAAAATTTCGCAAAAATGTTTAAATACTCGCACCTTTTTGGGACATTGAACTAATGTGATTGATCAGATGTTTGTGGTGTCCTCTTGGATATTCCAATAAAGTGTGAAAACCTCGGTAGTACAACAGGTAGTGTGGACTGATGAGGAGACAAAATTATTCCTCTGTCACATCACAGGCATTTTAGATGGAAAACAGCAACAGAATGTTCTACTTCTTCTGCTCTGTTTTAGAGCAATGTGTAACGTACCCTATAACCACTTTCTGATGACGCTACACAGTCTAATTTATTAATTTAATAGTTTATTTGTTATTCGATTTTTCTTTTTTGTAACTTTTCAAAAGTGACACTAAGAGCCTCTTCTCACACTGTAAAGACAGATGTTTCATGGAATGAATTAGGATTGTGCGATATGATGTTTCATATCGTTTCTTTATCATGCTCTAGCGTTTATATTGCTGTGCCACAAATCACATTCTTTGCAGTAATATATTTTGCAATTTGGCTGACACTGTGTTCTTCCACATAGAGGCAGGTAGGAAATAAGCATGAAGGCAACACAAACACACATGAAGTTCAAAATAAAAGAAGAAGAAGAAATAACCAAATGCGATGATGTATCGTATGGTTTGATGAATGCAAAGAAAAAAGACATTATGTAGTTCATGTCATTATTCCACTGGTATGTATCTTGCAAAAGAGCTGTCACTTGTATTAGTAGTTGACCATTAAATGTGTATTGTGTTGTGTCAGCATTGCTGTTTTATCACGCGGTTGTTTCATTCAGCTTGGATTCAGTCTAATACAGAGAATTAATTATGCTGTGTAAAATATCAAATTTGAAGGTGTCCACTCATCAGCCCTCTTCTCCTCTCTCTGCTTGGGAGAGGCAGATTTAGGTCAGGGAGATTTGGGGGTGGCAGAGCAGCTGGAGAGCTTGTTCTGGACTGTCAAAGCTGCCCTGTATACCATCTGGATGGGCTGATAGTGCTGCAAAGCCAGTTATCCTCTTTAGAGAACTGTGTGGATCTGCATAGTAAGAAGCCCCCAATGAAACTCTACCTCTGGTGCATCAGAACCAAACTTTGGGGATAATGGCATGGCTATCACATTACTGTCCTCCTATGCTAAACATCCATGCGCATAGGTGTTTGCCTGCCTGCAAAAATGCACAGGCACACACACAAAATGCAAATATAACCTTACAGTGGGTGGGTCAAGTCAACATTTACGATTGCCTATATTTGAGCAAGTATTTTCTCCAATAAACAGCTTCAATTTGCAGCATGACATCGGTCTCACATATTTTCTCCTCACCTTTTGCCCCTCATCTCAGTACACTCATGCCCAGGATGTCCACGCTGGTCCCACAGTCACCCAAGCAGTCACTATTTTCATGCTTAAAAGCAGTCCTTTACGCTTCAGTTCAGCTAATAGGTACAGGCTGAACACTGAGAGTTTTTATGGCCAGGATTCATATGTCAGATCTGAGAAGTGTAATGCAAGTTTGCATTCTCAGATGATCACAGTGTGACACAGTTTGAGTATTGGTGTGAGAGCATCAACTTCCCCTCTTTACCTCTGTGTAACTCATATTTCTCTCCAGTTCACAGGATTTCTGATAGAACCAACTGAACAGCAATGTGTGAATGGTGAATACATTTGATGAGAAAATCCCCCTTTTTATCCCTAAATCCACTTCTTGTTGAGATGCCATTTACAGTAGTAATTGCGTCTCAAGCACCACTTGTGCTCTGCCTGTTGTGCGGCTTTCTGCCTAAGTGGAAGGTGAAAATGAACATCGCACCACTCAGTGAAGCTACGGTGCATGTTATCATACCTTTTGATTATATCTAGAGGCGTTAATAAATTTAGTGTCAGTGTTAATGAGCATATAATCCACTCTTAATGCAGTCTACGCACACGTCGATGATTTACACATTGTTATACAGCTTGTAGGTTTAGTCTGTGTTGCAGATTATCAGATTGTGTGCAAAAACAATAGTTTGTGCTGAGTTATCAATATTATTAACCAGGGTGTAGTTTGCCTTAGTATGTATCTTAACATTTGGAAATCACAAACATGTTCGAGATAATTTTGTATGCTTTTGTGACTGTCTTTAACTACATGTAGCATTTATGTAGAGAAAACCTATGAGATTATAGTTGTTTGCTCTTGTGGATGATGTCATTTTGCTTATCTTCACACAGACCACACACTGTGTGCAGTGAGCGTGATGAAACACAATGGATGATTGATGCACATAGCGCATCTACACATCTGTTGTGCTCCTCAGGGGGAGTTTTAAGGGATGCCCAGCCCCTTTGAGAGGAGCTAGGGTGTGGGAGGCTGCAGTTGGGACATAGCGTGGAAACTCCACAACTCTCAAACTTAGCTTTCATCAGCATTACATCATGCCTTGGCCTTTTCTCCAACCTCATCAAACAGTCCTGAAGTAAAGCCTGTTTACAGGAAAGGGCAGTAGATGAGACTCACTGAGCTTTTGGATGCCCTGACATCTGCTCTACTAGTACCTGTCTATTCTGACCCATGTAAACTTAATGTCTCAATTAAAATGTGATTAAAAATGTGATTTGTGATCAACTATGACACAGTTGAAAGTCAGCTGCCTGTGTTTGGACTAACAATAGTTTTACTGTTAAAAATATATTGTTATTCATTAATGTTTATACATGCACATAACAGGTTACAGGGCGTTTGTCACTTGTGAGCAGGTACAGAATAATGATAAGGGGTGATGCATCCCTAGATTGAAAAACAAACTCAAAACAACCTTTAGAAACTTAAGTGTGTGAATTTCTGCAATTGAACATATGCATGACTGTTTATAAAAAACGTATTCTGTAAGGAAAAGTTCTCAGCCCTCTGTTAATTTATTCTCAGTCTTTTTGTGTGTGTGTGTGTCACTGTGTTAACTTTCCCATGTTGTGAATCTTTTTGTCTCAGCATTGGAAACAGCTGTGTGGTGATTTGGTGTCTGATAAGGCTCATTGATGTTTTTCTCTGTAGCTGTAGTTTCTGGATTGTATTTTGTAATATCCCTTGTGTTTTTTATAAAGTAGAGCAGTTTTTTAATCTGAATGTGTGCTAAGAGTCTTTTGGTCTTGGTTATGACTCAGCGTCATGGTCTGTGAAGTGATTTAATTCAGCTAATAATAAATCCAGCAAATAATCCATTGTTATATGAAGCACCATTACGTGCATCTTAATATTGCACCGCCTTAGTTATGAGTTGCCACAAATCTTTATTAAGTGCTCTAATAAAAGGGCACGACATACATTTAAAATAAAACACTGCTGATTGAAGTCAGTGTTTTTCTCAAGTGTTTCAGTTGGATGTGGATAAAGATGTTGTGATGTGATAAATGCAAAGTGGAGTCAGATAAAGTGATGAGTCACAGGGGAGTGTGTCAGCAGTGAGACCCAGTGAAGGCTGTATCTGTATCTGGCCAGGCTGGATACTAGAGGGAGGTATGCAGCGCAGGGTGCGGGTGGTGATGGATGAGGACTGAGCAAGAGAAGGACGAGGCATGAAATAGAATGAGGATGAAGGACAGAGAAGTCCTGGCTGGCCATGGGAGGGGGGAAGGAGACTGTGAGACAGAGATGGAGAGACTGAGAGTGGAGAAAGAATGAGGGTCAGCGAGAGACTAACCTACTCTCAAAATTGCTGATGTTTGCTCATCTCAGCTGCACTGTGGCTTTACACTTAAATTTGCATTTACTCAGTATCAAGTAAATGTATGAGGTAGGCAGATGGGCCTGTGAAGGTCAATGTTCGCTGGAAGGAAAAACGTCTGTTAATGCTTATTTTTATTTGATATTTCGATGTTGAAAGCACTCATTTAATGTTGAGTGCAAGTTTTTATCTCAGTTACTTTATTCACAAACAAAAATGTGCTGTTCCATCAATGGACTTGTCAGTGCCAGAAAACAATTGTTTAATATGATTTATATCAACCAAGCTGACAGCCACTAGGTGCTGGCTCCAAAAAAGTGGCAGTCAGAAAACCAATAAATAACATCAAGGTAGCTCTGTCCACTTCTTATATATAGTCTAATGTAATCCAATAAAATTAATTAAAACTTAACCTTCTTTGTAACATAAGACACAGTAGGTGGTTAGAAAATACAGTAAATGTAATTGTTTTGTGACTGCAGTTACAGAAATGTTGCAGTTGCTGAGAATATTTATTTTAGATTGTGGCTTCTTTTCTAAATAAAATGTATTTATTTATGGCTGCATTTGACTGATGAATGCATGTACAAGCTACATACTGTTTTGTGTTATAATAAAAGCTTAAGTTCACTTCAAAACATAATGGTTAACAAATAAAGATGTGCATTAATATGGGAGCACAAACACCTTTAACTTCATTACCATGTACTTTGAGGTCACACTTAGAGCGCTGGAATGTCAGAAGAAAAACAGCATATAAACACTGTTTCATGCAGTTTAACAAGCCCAGAAGTACTGTTTTGTGTGCAGCATTTATCACGTTCATTATAAATTCACAACCTGCATTAAATAAGCTGTGTGTTTCACGCTGTCCAAGATTGCACTGATGAGGAAAGGAAGTAGGATTCACAATGAGAAGAATGTTGCGTGCTGTGGAGGAAAACACTCAGCAGGAGGTGTGATTCACATCTCTCTCTCATGTCCACCTTATTTTGAGTATGATCCAGCGTAAAGCATGCTGATATTCCTAGAAATGTAAATGTAATCACTTTCCTGCTCACAGCGATGTCTGTAAAAGAGACATATCCTTCTTAGCGCGGTATGCTTTTTCTATCCGCATTTCTAATGACCTTCCCAATGGTCAACTATACTGGTCCTGCTGTGAATCTACGAATTACTGGTGAATTGTGGGTAAATGAAGCTTTCGTTCCGGCTGTGAGCTGTCATGATGTGTTTGAGAAAAGCGGGGCTGTATTCATGCGTGCACACATGCTCAGACACACACACACACATACACACAGACACACACACTGAAAAGGCAAAGACAGGAGGATTCATCAGTCATCGAGTCACTCTGAGGGTAGCAGCTTAAAGGAAGCGGTGTCCTTTCAGTCTCTTACAGTGTCTCTCTTACTTTCTCTTTCATCCATTAGTTTATCTGTCAGTCCTCACCCCCTCCCAGTAGTACATCCACTGCTCTGTCTCTCTTCCTGACCATCCTAGTGTGGCCTGACCTTCCTTGGGTAGTCTTCCTGTCTTCAGCAGGCTGGCAGGGGAGACTGGCCGGCTGTTACCATTCCAGACAGATGGCAGGATTGGTGTCTGGGACTGGAGAAGCGGACTGGGGCTAACCCACTGACCAAGCTGGTGACTGTGGCAGCAGACAACAGCACTGCAGGAAACAGCCTGTACTCCGGTGTAGCTCCACCTATAGTCAGAATGCTGATAAGATGTCTTTAGTGTTCAGGCAGGTGAACAAAAGTTTTCTGCTAGAGCATCGGCATAAAAATGTCTTTTTGTCCTGGTGCTCTAACACCGTTTCACTGTGGACTCTAACCTGACGTGAGGCTGAGCTGGAGTGAGATGAAGATGATTTGAGTTGAAAAGTAAAACTGATGACAAGGAGGTTTGACAGCAGGGGGGAAAGCTGGTGGGGGTGAGAGGTAGCATGTGTTGAAGAGTTTGATGGGAAAGGACTGGAGTGTTTCTGTCCTTGGAGTGGAGTCAACCCCCCCTACGACTACCTTCTTCTGCTCCAACACCACTACATGATGTGTATCAATAGCACAGGCCTGTTTTATTTCTATGGAAATATCTGCTGCCCTTTGCCTGAGGATATCCTTTAAGCCATCTGTTAATAAAGGATCACAAATCATAAAAGTGTTCTTTATGTAACCCTTGTTTCAAAGTGAGCAGAGAGCACAGCTGTTTGAGTCAGCCACTTTCAGAACATCGGTTGCATGCAAATGAAGCCATCTTGCTGATGCATTAAAGCAGGGCCTGTTATCAGAGTGGTCAGGGTGAGGGAGAACAACTAATTCGAGTGGGGTAACAACATTGCTACTTGACTGTACATAAGCTCTCTGTATTCCAACCCATAAGTCAGGTGTTGAGATGAAAGAGAGGACTGCCTGTGCTACATGGCTAATTTAAGGGATTAACACCTGTTCTACCAAGGCAGATTAATCCTAATCCTGCTTTAACCCTTTGATCTAAAGTCAGAGTGATTTAAGGAGTGGACTGGCCTAATCTCTTCACAGCAGGGACCAGAAACTACAGGTAACCGATGAGGCAGCTGGCAACAGTCAATACAACAACTTTGTGTCCATTTACGCTGTCCGTCTTTTTCATTGAAGAGATTGTCATTACTGAACACTTTAGTGTATTAGTCCTCTCTCTCCACTTCAGATGTGAAGCTTTCTCACAGGGCTTGATTAGTAAGGGCAAGAAGAGCTCTCACTGATATAATAAGCCTAAGCTATTGAGGTATTATAGTCTGATCAGTGAAGGGAAAAAAAATTGTTGGAGTATTTGTTCTGCTCTGGCTCAAAGTTGTTTTTTTTAATAAGTTTGTATTTGAACAACCACAGTAACCAAAGAATAAACTTGAAAGTAGTGAAATATTTGAGCAGTTATTTACTATTAATTGCAGCCTGTTGAAGACATCATCAGTCATAAATTGTGCCT
Source organism: Coranthus polyacanthus (assembly GCA_037367275.1). Lineage (NCBI taxonomy): Eukaryota > Metazoa > Chordata > Actinopteri > Kurtiformes > Apogonidae > Coranthus > Coranthus polyacanthus. The sequence goes on from JAPQRN010000027.1 coordinate 14,848,614, forward strand.
TTAATGCTTTAATGTGCTTATTATGATTACCAGATTGCGACTTGGTGTGCATGTACATGTGGGTGTGTGTGTTTTGTGATGGTAACACATGGATACGTTTGATATGAGAGAGAAAGGAAAAAAGAGACTGTGGGAGAATTTAGATAGATTTGGTGTGGTGAAGATGGTGGGAAGAAAGGTAATTGAAAAAGAGAGCCATGAGTTTGGTTTTGGGGTTTTCTAAATGAGGGACTACAGATGGGTGGGTCTGACCACAGCATGTTTTTTTTATGTGTGCGTGCGTGCGTGTATTTGTATTCGTGGAAGCAGATAGACACAAACACATTTGAATATATTGTCCTTTTCCTTCTCTATGTTTAGTATATAGACTGATGTGGACCACACAGGATCTTTGCCTCATGCGTCGGAGTATGTGGCAGCACTGTTATTATTGATCCTGCCACAGACGTCAAACCTCAGCGCCTATTTAACTGCCGGCCTGATTTAAACAATATGCTGGAGCCTGTTTCATCCATGTCCAACACCACTGAATTATTAAACACATCTCTAAAGCAAAGGTCCTTCTCCTTTGCATAATGTCTTCACACAAGTCTACTGTTGAGCAACTTCAGGGGATAAACAAACCCTTCATTAGTGTAATTGAAAGAAGGAAAAAGGGAAAATTAAGGGGAGAATAAAAAGATCATAATCGTATGTCTTTATCACACTGTGAGGAGAATCATTGATTAAACATTATGTCTGAAAAGCAAAAGAGCTTTCAATAGCATTTTCATTATCACAGTTTACAGAGCAGAGATAAGGGTGTCTTTTTTTTGCGTCAGGACACAAAGACCACCAGAGGCTTTAGTAAGAATGTATAAACCCTTTTATGGATGCATGTTTTTTCTTTAACACATTTCACACATCAGCATGCCTTGCAGTATTGTCATATGATTCGCTAGAAGCCAAACTCGGATGTAAACTATCCCTTTATTGTATTACACTAATTCTTATTGGTACATGTAGGTGTAGCGAGAATAGCAAATTCAACTCCCAACTCACAAAAGAATACGTGGTTATATGTACCTGTACTTAACGCTGGTCTCTTTCTTAGGGCATTGTCACGCCTAAAGTTAATTTGCTCTTGAAGAAAGAAGAGTGTTTTTCCCTTCATTTGGTTTCTTTTCACTCAGAGAAAAATCCAAGTCAATCAAAATGCATCACTACAAACCACGTTAGAACATTCAATCCACTTTGGTGCGTATTTCTGTGAGCTAGCTACTCTGCAAGCTGCTGCAGTTTTAGTGTTCTACTAGCCTACAGTATCAGAGGTGGCAAAAGTACGCACATTCTTTTCTCAAGATACTTGTATAAAAAATACTCCGGTAAAAGTGGATGTGCTGATTCAAGTTCTATACTCAAATTACAAATTTGAAAGCTCGGGAATGTGAAAAAGTGAAAAGTATTTATACATTTCTACAGGCTGCTAAGCTAACTGAACCTCACAATCACCCATGTCAGTATTAGTTCTCCTGGTCTCGGACATCTCCTTAAATACACAACACCTTTTCTCCGTGGTCAAGTCTCTCTCTCTTATCTGTTTTGTCTCGTCATGTCTTTTATGTTGCTACATCTGTCATGCGTGATATGTCCTGCTCTATACACAAGGTAGGTGTACCATGTAGGTTGAAATCAGTGTTGATGTCGGGAAGGTGCGCTATGATGCAAAATAAAAAATAATCAATAATCCGCCTGGAATGTGTTAAAAACAAAGAACAGTTATGTGGAAAATCTACGTAAGTACAGTAACAAAGTAATTGTTCTTAATCTCTTCCCAGTATGCAAAGCAATCCTCACACCAGGAACCACTTAACTCAAACTTATGCATTAAACGTGGTAATTGGGTTCCCATTACAAAGGAACTGCTCCAGAGTTCATTTGGGACTGGACAAAGACCACCTCATCTACAGGGTCTTGTTGTGGTTGTTTTGGCCCTCACTCGAGTGTAATTACTGTGTTCACACCTCCCCATACAAATCACACTAAGGGGGAAAACGATTCAGAGTCAGATTTAACCAGACTAAAAAGCGCAGGTGTGAAAACACACTTAGAGGCCAAGTGTTTTGCCCCTGTACCACCTGTGCCTCTGACCACAGCTTGTTTTTGTGAACTGGTGCTTCTAGGCGGTCTTGAATGTGCTGTGACATCAAATGAGACAATCTGCCTGCTGCACACATCATCGATTGTTCAACCTACAGACCAACATCCTGAATTGAGGTTATTCAAAACACCAGAAAAAGGGAAAATATATCTTAAATAAAAGAAATATGTTGCATTACACTTCAGCAAACATATTTTGCCGCAGCCGTCACACTATGTGTACTGTTTATTAAATTGCATATTGAAAAGCTGTGTCTCCAGCTGAACACTGACTTGAGCTGAAACTGGTTCATTCTAGTGTGGGTGAGTGTGTGTTGCTTTCACTCTGCTGTTCCATGAGTCGACTCTCCAGATGAAACATTCTGCTCCCTGTGGACAGGACCAGGCAAACAAATAAGATTTGGAATGGTTTTCAGGGACCATAACATCAGCCTTTGCTTGGGGCACGTTGGGTGGTCAGTGCATGTGACCTTCTCATAGCGGGGCTCCCTAACCCCCATCCATCCCTATTAGAGGACACTTATCAGGGATAGCAGCCAGAGTGACACACTCCCAGCTGGGCTTCCCTGGAGAAAATGCTGTGCAGTGCAGGGAAAGATCCCCACTGAGCACTGAGGTGTGTGCATGTTTGGTGACTGTGTGTGTGTGTGTGTGGGGAGTTGTTCTCTGCAGATAGGACCCTGTGACTCTGAGATATGCACAGGCTCATTAATTAGAGGCTCTCATTATCCCCCCTCAGGCTCCAGACACTTAATCAACACCAAGCTCCAACTAAGACACATGCATGCATGTACTAACTCACACACATACGTGCGCACCCATCTCACACACTCCACAGCAGGCTAAATTCTGACACAACATCATCTAAGAATAGAGCTCACTTAAAGAGGTGAATGAATGAATGAATGTTGATGAGGGTTATTTGTTTTCAGTGATGTACGGCACAACAGAATGGGTGGGTGTCATTGCTGGTTAACACTTTTATTGTTATAATGTTGTAAAGCATTTTAGAACAGATTCATCCATCTGCCATGTCTTACTGTGGAAGCAATCAGTCAAACACTGTAAATTATATTCTTAAGATTATAAATTTCCATTCTGGAAAATAAATGTCTTTCCAAAGCTCTTGCCTTCATGAATCTTCTATTGTTTGTTTTGTAATACTTTCTCTCTATAAGCATAAGCATAAAAGACTGAGACCTTATATAACATTGGACAGTATTGTGTATATTTCCACATTGCTTGCATGTTGCTCCATAGATAGTATGTCTGTGCATATGACTTTAGACTTTATGTATAATTGATTGTCTTGAAACTCTATCCCGTATAATTAAAAGGTTGTTGTATGTTCAGACCATTACAGTCTGTGGGTGTGTGTTATGCACAGCAACACTCCAGTGTTACTTAAAAGCAAGAGTCACCCTCAGACATTCAAGAGCACTTTAGAGTGTTTCTCGTCTGTAGAGGTTTTATAAAACCTTTTTGACAGCTTTTGTCATGTGGGTGATGCACTTTTTACATCATCTGGACTAATAAAGAGCAATTTGCAGCTGTTTACAAAGCTGCACTAGCAATATCAGATAGGCTGGGTTCAAAGAAACATATAGAAACAATGATCAGATAGAATTGGAACTAACCAGGGGCACAAAACTACATCTAGTTTTGACATAAGTAGATTTGGTTTGCGCTTCAGTCAAATTAAGACTCTCTAAACTGAAAATATGGCTGACTGAGCCACAACATTAACCTGTGTTCATTCAGCAGAAAACATGCATCCTGTGGAAAAATCAAACTGTTAAAAGGGCATTTCACCTGAAGGGATTTGTGATTAAGTCGAGCAATGGCGCTCACCTTCCAAAGTGTTATTGGAGTCTCTAAAACTATTTCCCCTCTCATTGCTCATTCCAAAGTATTGTTAGCAATCCTCAACTGAGCATTTCTTTCTCTTTTTTGTCAATGACACAAATTATTACATAACATGTTTCTAAGTTTTGAGCCTGCAGTAGGTTGGCTATTTTTTTTATTTTAAGTTTTTTTTTAGATTTTTAGTGAGTCAGTCAATACTTATGTACAGCTGCTAAACTCATACTACACTGTTTTTAGAACAAAACTAACTCTATAGACCAGACTCTCTTCTTCATGAAACCAGCCCCTGATCAGAACATACAGTGGGGACATTTTTGAGGGCATGATTGGCAAGAACAAGAAAAGGAAGCACAAACTTTTAAACAGCTCCAAGTTGTGGAAAATGAAAGAGGGGGTTTTTGTTTCCCTCTAAAGGCTGGAGTCTGATTTCCTGTGCGGCTCTGATTGGGAAAGCAGAGGCACGCACAGGGAGCAAGCTTCTGTATGGAGATGCCAGATGACAGGCTTCACTATGAACAGACTGTTGCTGAACAGCACACTGAAGTGGCCTTTGATTGATCATCAAACATGCCTTTTATGGAACAGTCTTTTTGTGCAAACGTGTTTTAGAAGGTGAGACTTAAATTTCTGAGTGTTTGCTTGACAGAGAACATAATTGTAGTCTCTTAAAGCTGTGTTTTCATGGTAGATATAGCACTGCACCAACTGGAGTAAGTAGAGAGCTGTACCTAAGAATAAATATATTTGTTGATTATTTTTTGATGAAATATCAAAACGAAAAGACTACAGATATTCTTTGATCACAGAACTTAAGTACAAGACACCATTAAAAATCTTTAATTCAGCCTTGATGCCAGCTGTGGCTGCAGAGGTAGTGTCAAGCATTTTGTTCATGCTCATCCATGTGTATTACCAAGTGTCTCATGGACTCCTCTGCACAGCAGGAGTTTGTCCATAAGGCCATATGCCAGCTTGTCCCCTCCTCCTCCTTGTCTTTTGTTATCAGAGTGACCCTTAGGTGCACCGCTACTTCGCTGACCCCGAAGAGACACCAGCTTATTGACCAAGTCACAGCTCCATAGAGTCCATTACCTAAACCAATTTAAATCAAGAGCTTATTGTTTAAACTGATTTCACCACACTTCTGTATCGACCATTTCCTTAATTTGCTTCTCTTTTACTTTGAGATCATTCCCCATGAATGCACAACAGTCCAGTTACTGTATTAATGTTGTCACTTATCCAGTGATGAATACTTTGGGTTTGTCCTACAGTAACTGAGGACAGCATTAGTAGATCACAAAATTAAATTGTTTCATGACACTCTGGCAGTGATGGTGGTGAGAGGGAATAGGCATGTCCTCTATTTTGAATTTCAGTCAATTTCTACATCTAATGATGGAAAGTATGTTGTAGCTTGGAAAAAAAACTGCAGATTTTTGCTCACTTTAATCAATGTCAAAACATATCCTTGGCCATGTTAATGCATCTGAAGGCAGTGTACAGTAAAATATTGCACAGTGTACCATATGTGACAGCTTCTCTCAGCAGGATGAAGGAAGGAAAGTTTACATAAACAAGACTCCAGTAGCCAAGACTCTCTGTCCTTTGTATATTGCATTTTTTATGCAAGAATTCAAGGTACAATTCCTACAAAAATAATCAAGGACAGGGGCCTCTGCAGATAGAGACCAGGGCAAAAAATCACTGCAGTAGTGAGCTGTAATTTTACTTGAATGTCTTTAGCTTGTTAACATGAGTTTAAACTGTGATGGACTCGAGCAGCATCAGGGTTTAAAGAGCTGCTGAGCAGATGCACTTTGGCACCTTAGGTGTCAAACTTGTTTTCAAAGTAATACATCAAAAGATAAGGGACCACTGGTTTTACCATTTGTATGTATGTATTTAAGTAAAATGAACATTTTTTGTTTATGGTAGAAACTACAATCAGCCATCCATCAACAGCACAATAGGCTTAAATTAGGAATAGTTCAGAAATCAGTATTTGGTGGGAAAACTTATCTCAACTCATTTTCAATTACAGCTTTCATGCATCTTGGCATGCTCTGGACCAGTCGGTCACATTGCTGTTGAGAGCTTTATGCCACTCCTGGCGCAAGCAGCTGGGTTTTGTTTGATGGCTTGTGACCATCCATCTTCCTCTTGATCACAGTCCAGAGGTTTTAGTTCAGGTCTGGAAATTTGGAGTGGTCTCTCTCTCTTTTTTAAAAGCCCTGTGAGTGATATTTTTTAGAGGGAAGGTTTAAAAACATTAAATCTACAATGATGTGACAGGATATAGATTCAAAGTAAACAAGAACATGAGGTTTTATAAGTGTTACGAGCCTTTGTGTGACAATAATTAGATTGGATTTGACCGATTTTTAGGACTCGTTATATTTTGAAGTAATCAAAAATTTAAAAAAATATATACAATTCAGTTTTTTTTACCTAAACGAGTTGAAAACTTGACTAAAGCTGCTTAAAACCGAATTACCAAAAGTTTAGTGTATGTACATGATAATCGACTGACACAGCAGGGTTCACTTAGCAACAACCAACCCGTGCTTTAAGCAGACAACTGGAAAGTGAAACCCAAACGCCTCCCTTCTGTCTGGACAACAGCGTCAGCTCCGTACGTGAACGTACGGCGCACATTTTGCAAATCTGTGGCCGGCGGCGCTATGACCCTGCTACCTTCAGACTACACAGCTTCTCTGCTCCAAATCACTGAACTGCAAGGCTGGAGGAGCGCAGGGAAGGAAGTCATCAGAGAGCTGTAGTCCAGTTTGTTGCTGTTGCAGGAATCAGGATATCCTTCCAGCTCACAGAAATTCCAGGGATTTTTTTGGGTGGTTGTACCCCTCCTCCCCTACAAGCAATCTTCTTGTTTGTCGCGCTGTCTTCACCGCGCTGTTTGACTGTTTCTCCACGAATACTTCCAAAAGTGTGTTTCAGCCGCTGGTACAGGGGATTTGACCACTGTGATGAATGTCTCTGCATTTTGGCACACATTTGTTCTTCATATCGGTTCCTTTGGATCGGACAGATTGGACACAGTCTTTTCGTCTCGCTCTGGACTAATGGTCTAACCTACTTACAGAGGCGACTTCGTTTACACAAAAGTTTAAGAATTAATATTTTCCCCCTACTGAGACCAGACTGGTCCTGGAGGCACCGATCCTGCGTGACGACTGAGAAGGGAGTGGGTTCATAAAGGACGCATACTTTGGATTTACGCACAGAAACATTTTCTTCCAAACACTGTCAGTCGACACCATGTGTCTTTGATTTATTCTCCGGGCTAAACTGTGGATTAAACCGGTGTATGATTTGTGTTGACTGTGCTGTCGCTCTCAAAACTGCCGCAAAGCCGAGCCTCGCACATCATCATGCATTGCTTCTTGGAGAAAATCTGCTGCAAAATTGAGGGAAGTCGAGAGGCAGCATGACTTGCGCTCTGGATATCTTTGAATCTACATTCCATTCTCATCTAATATCTTAATGCTGTTCAATTTTGGTTTACAAATATGATGAAATGGCAGCCCCGGAAGAAGGTAAGTCTGCCTGTCTGATTTGATCAATTAACGCGAAAAATAACGTTTTTGTGGTAGCTCACAAGTTGGAAAGAGGGGGCTAGGTCACAGACTGCCTCCTTGTCTAGTGGTATTTTACTACAAATGATAGACGCTATAGATGGTGATCACTAGAACAGCTCTGAACTGTAGTGGAGTGCAACCAAAGCACAGTTTATAAAGATGGACAAGTTTCTACTCCCGTTTTACTTAGATCTTACTCAGCATTCGTTTATTTTCTTTTTTCGGTTTGTCTAAATGATTATTGGGCGAGACTGTCATCAGCTGTTGTACACTGCAGTGTATACAATCTATAACTATTTCTATATTATTAGAGCAAGTCCAGATACATAAATTGCGTTCTGTTTATCTTTAATAATCTGATCTGCATTCTTCATATTATAAGCAGGCTTGCATCGGTAATTATCAAGTATCAGTGGTTCATAAACACATCCCTAAGGCTGTAGGCATGTACAGTTAATTGTATGTCAGAGTAGAAAACAACCTTAAGCTATAAAATAAAAGGTTAAACAATGCACCTTTGTAAGACATGTACCTTAAAAGTTTCAGAATAAAGTGGCACCTCTCCAACATCTTTTTAGGATTTTTTTATGGTAACTAAATGGCTGCCTTGGTTTCTTGCCTTCAGAATTAAACATTTTTCTTATACACATTTGATTCTTATTGCATCCTCTTGCTCTACTTCACAGCTTTGGAGTATTACAACATGGAAAATATCTGAAACTCATCTGGGGTCTATAAAAAAAAAACTGGTAGCACTAATATGGCCATGGTCAGGATTTTTACCAGCAGGGGGCACTTGTCTTACAAGAAGTCTTCTTGCAGAAGCAGTCCTCCACTGATCTATAGGCAAATAAATAATGAAATGATGAGCAACTCTTTTCTTTCCCTTCTCAGGTGTTTTGCATTATCTTAACTTACATTTTAAGAAAACAGAAAAAAACATTTGTGTTTGCATTTTTCTTTTGGCACAGACATTTAGCCTTTTCAGCTGATGCATGGTGAAGATGATTTATAGCTACCCAGCATAAAAGGCACCAGTGTCAGAAGTAGTAATCACTACTACTTGCATTGGTACTGGTTGGGCCCCATTTCAGTGTGCACATATGTCACTTAATTTATGTCTGTCATTTGTTACACATCAAGTGTCATTAATGTGGATAATGTCATTTCTAAGATGAGATGAAAGCAAATGATCAAAACTCAGCTCTTAACGTTGAATTATCAGTGCAGAAAATAAAAGCTGTGAGTATACTTTAATGATTTTGCAGCTGTGTGTGTATCTGCCTGAATCATCCACGAGACCCCCTTTGAGGACTAAAAGCCTTTTTTTCACTGCAGGAATTGATTCCTATTCACACTGCAGTCATATGTGCTCAACCAGAAAATATAAAAGTAACACTGTCCCCCATGTGTAAATGATCTCTTTACAGCATCTCACTAAAACCTCATCACTAAATTTGGTTGATCTCATCAAATGGTTACTCTTTTTGTGTGATGTTGATTAATTAACCTGTTGGTGTTGTTGGGTGCTATAAATCATGAACACATGCAATTAGAGCAGAAAAAGCAGAGGCACAAAGCCGTGTTCAATATTTTAAATTACCTAACACCTAGAGTTAATGTGTGTATGTGTTTCTGTGTCTGACATTGTCACTTCACCCTGAACTATGTTTTTGGCCAAGGTTGTTGTCTGACTAAGACATTGCACACAGCAGATTCACTGAAATAAATGCGTGCCTTTTGTGTTCCACATAAGTGGTTTCTTTCCAATGCCATGAATACTTCAGTGAATGTACACACAATGCTACTTAAAGTCCTTGAATTTTTTCATGTGTTTATCAGTTTTTTAATCTGCTCTTTACCTCACTTATTGCTCGATGCAGATCAATACAAAGTGTGAGAGAATTGTATTGATTTAGTCTAGAGTGTCCAGTCCACCTTTTCATAATGCATTACAAAGAGTCAAAATTCCCAATCTGTAGTACTGAAGAAAAGAGAGCGATTCCCCCTAATGTTGCTGGCAGATAGCAAATCTGTTCGGAAAAAGAATGAGTAAAATAATTTTTTTCCCAGAGGACTTGCGTGATTAGCTTTTTTTTACTGCGATTAAGTGGAGATGCTCCGAACACCTGAGCCGATTAAGAGTGTGCTTTACACAATGTAGAATTTAGAAGGGGAATTGACATCGACAGAACTGGGTTTCTGATAACAGTAAGATAGAGTCAATCAATATATTCTGCAGAGATAGCCTTTTGATGAGCTACAATACACATGCAGCTCTAGTCCCTGTAAAGAAAGGATGCTATGGAGTGGTAAAATGGCTTTCTGGACCATGTGGGTGTATAGCAGCCGGCACGGCATCTCACTTCAGTCGTCTTGCATAAGAAGAAGGGAAGTGTTAAAAATATGGACAGTAGGGATGAGAGAAAGTTAACTCAATGAATCAAAAGATGTCACTGTTCCTAAAACTGCACTCAAATGAGTTTCTCTGTTATAGTCAGCGAATGAAAACCCTGTGGGATGCAGTGTAAAACTCCACATTTATTGGCTTCAAACACTGCATTAAACATTTTTCTTGTATGTTATGTTAGTGCACACAATCCAGCATAACTTGGACATGAATTATTAACTTTAGTGGTGTGTGACTTCTGCAGTACCTGTCTGTATGAGACACTGACTTCAACTGTTGTTTGGACATGTCCATAAATTTTTAATGCAAAAGTCAAAAAGAAGTGTGTATAAGTGATTCTTTTTGTAGTAAGATATGGGTTTATGTTATCACCATGTTATCTAGAGCAAAAATACCCACAATCTGTTAATATATTGGGTGTAGTTCACATTATGCCTTGCAGCAGAGTGACCAAGTCTGACTGTTTGCTTTTGCGGTCATGCCAGATGTTTCTGTGGGTTTCACACAGTTGACATAAGGGCGTCTCACCTGAAAGGGACAGGACGCCCAGCTAGTGTTTCTGTGGACCAACTCACTGTGAGCTTGGACTTTAACCATCAGCAAGCACACTCTTATATCTCTGACCATGTTCATTGGCTTTTCACCTCAGGGAGTTCCTCATGCTGCTTTTCCTTTTTGATTCAGTATTATTTATGAGCTCTCTGATGGGGGAAAGGGCTATCTCTACCCCCAGAGCTCCATCAGTCCCCATGACGTCTGCTGGCTGGCAGCAGCACAGCAGCTTTGGAATACATTTCCAGCAGGGGAAAACCCGTCGGAATGTGAAGAGAAGTGCTGGAAGACACATCTGAGGAGAGAAGAAAGTGGGCAAGGATGACAGTGGAGGAAGGAATCACCTGGGAATAGCTGAGAGTGCTGGACACAGATTGAGATACATCGGGGAACAAATGAATAGCTTGATTATCGGATTGTAGGAAATAAGTAGAAAGATGGATGGATATGAAGGAGCAGGAATGGAATTGCTGTAAAGGTGTACACTGATAAAATTTGAGAATGGCTGGAATTTGAGAGTGGGAGAAAATGGGGGAAGGGATGGAGGCTAGAGAATAAGATGGAGCAGGAGATAGAGATATGGAGTTTAGGAGTGAGAGGCCCTAGAGTGATGCAGCAGGGATAATTAATGATAGGGAGTGATAGCACCTGCTGTTCCTGGTGCTGCGCAGTATTTACGGCCCAGTGTAGTGAGTGGAACAGGATGTGGCTGCGTGGCCAGCCCCCTGGCCCATCCTCCTGGGGCGTGAAAAGATAGGGGCGGGGGGTTGGGATTGGGTCAGGTAAGGAGGGGAGTTGCAAGGGAACAGCGACTCAGCAATACAGCAGAAATTTATGTGCTGTACCTGCTCTGTTAATCCCAGTCCACTGCCTCCCGTTGGGAGAGCAGGACAGAGATGGAGGACAGAAAGAGGAGCTTCCTGGAATGCAAGGCCATCTTTGCTCCTGTTGTGGCACAGCGGTCTGCAATACACATGGCACTCTTGGGAGCCCACTATCAAAATACAACAGAAACAATAGAGACAATAGTGACTGGGCCATCCTGCTCTCATTAATCCTCATTCCAAGGACCTGCACAATCCGCTGTGTGAGAGGAGATGGATTTTTGGATGGCAAGTGGGAAATGCAAAGATTGATTCATGTGTACAACAGTCCATTTGTAATCTTTTCCTCCAAGTCTCAGAGCACTCGTTTTTGATTTGCCACAGCTTTTCCTTTGCCCCCCAGTGCTTCTGTTCGCACAAATGGACCTGTGTTTGAGTTTATTGAGGTCATTGTTCCAGGGGTGTGGTCAGCTGCTCTCAGCTCAGGAGGTGCCTGGCTGTGGGTGCCTCCGTGGGGAATAAAGCAGACCTGACTTGATGGACCACATCAATAGGAACACATTTCCTTGTTCTATGAGCTGGAACAGACTTCTGCAGGATTTAAGCTCTATTCTTTTCATTCTTTTCACTGGCTAAGCTTCTGTATTATGTACTCAGCCTTGCATATACTGTGAAAAGCTAGTGTTTCATACATTAGCTGGCTAAAACATGTTTTGAATAAGGACTGTCAGTGCCACTAGACACATCTCTTCAGCATATGGCCTGAAAAACATGCATACTTTTCCCTGTTTCACAACATTTATCAGAGTGCAGCTGCCAAAACCACAATTCCTACATTCCTTTATAACTCCACACTGGACTGCTTCCAGTGGGCCGGGCATAGTATCAGAGCAGTCTTCAGGCCCTGCAGCTGTCTCCATCCCATGCAGTGCTTGTTGTGACAGACATTTGCTGCTAGTGTGCTCTAAAGAGGGCTTGTGATCCAGTCTGGATGTAGACGTGTGAAGAGCACCACTAATACCACCCTGCCTCATACTGATGCCCCTAAATCCCACTAATTCCATCTCTTCTTTTGTCAGAGATGGGATTCATAAGCCGTTCTTTGAAGGCTCAATTTTCCAGGAGTGTGTCCATGGCTTAGCTGTAGCCTTCATGTAGCCAGGGCTACACATTCCATTTCTTGGATGGGGGGTCTTGACTCGCACATGAGTGGTCAGCATCTAGTACTTGAGTAGATTATTGATGGTTATTTGAGTGCGAAAAAAAGTGAGTCAATTAACCCCTAATTGTCATGGCCAAAGTCCACTTGGATAAATGTCACATTGTGCACGAGAGAAGCAAACAAAATAAATCTACACCTTTGCGATCATCTCACTCTTCAAGAAGGAATTGGTACCATGTAGTGTTTTTGCAATCAAACAGTGTAACAGACACACACACACACACAAATGGCCTCAGCAGAGTGTGTCTCCAGAGGTCACAGAAACAACCAAGCCCAGACCAGATTGTTTTATTTCCCCTTGCTGTCAGTCTGGCCTTGTTTCTCCTAGTTTTCCTGCAAAGTCCAATGTGGTGAAGGTAGCTAAGAAAGCTTTTCCTGCTGGGTCATTCTATGCCAACTCACCCAGAATTTCAGACTTTTCCTAGTTTCTGTCATGGATTAAGTTCATGGGACACTGCAAGATCCTAAAGCTCTGCTCCAAATACTTTTTTAGTTATGACTTTTTGGCCCTCTGAGCTAAATTTCATCATTAGTAAATGTATTCTAAGCCTGACAATTGTTCAAATTTGTACTGAACAACCAAGAAACCCTAAGGATAATTTGCAACATATACCTAGATATATGTCTGTATGTATGTATGTCTTACGTGAGATGGTATAAACTGAACCTGTTGGCTGAAAAATCCTGCAGGAAGGAAGGAGAAACGGTGCCAAGGATGACCCACTGTGCCTTTTCTTTCTCTGTGTCTCAGGGTTTGCTTTATCTGCTCTTCCTTCTTGTAAGTTTGGATTTATTTATATGAGGCTTATACTGGGGTACTTATGTCAGGCATATGTTTATAGTTGCTTAGAAATGTGGGCCAGGAGCGCTCCCATATCCTCTGTGGGCTCATCTCCTAAGGGAGATTCATGATTCCATCTCCCTTAACAAGGCAGACAGACAGGTGGTGACTGACAGGCACACTGAGATAGATTCAGTAATGAGGACTACAGAACAACCTTCTCTAGTCCACCCCCCATGCTTCACTATCTCAAATGATCTCGTGCCTCATAGATTTTATATATTTAATTAAGGGTTCTGTTGCAGTCTAATAAAGCCATACTTACTTACCATATAATGCTGTCTTTCCCTTGCTACCTTGGCACACCCAAATAATGTTACCTTCTGTTGTACATAGTTGTCTGCTTCCTGAGCCTAATACGATTTGTGTATTTGTTACTGCCCGATTTATGTAGTCTATATTTGTTAATGTGACTTGAACCTCCTTGATTCATACCCCACCTTTCCTGCTCTGCATTGCTGTCTTGTTTTACAGGAGCAGTATATTTTTCTGTACCCTTGAATATTTGTGGCAACGTTTCTACCCCCACAAACTGAGCATTTGTGCATTTTAAAAGGCAGATTTAGTGTTTGACTTGAAGTGTCATGGAAAATGGTTGTCTTGACAAGTGAATGATATCCCTGTGTCAAATAAGACATGATTGATGGAAACTGCAGTATTATCATCAATCAGATGCTGAAATACTGTACCTTTCGCTTCTCACTTTCACCCTGTTATTCCTCTCCTCCTGTCTTCTCTCTTGATCTATATTCCTGTGACTGAGGTCAGAGGCCATATTTGAGCTCGTATTGTTCAGCAGTCTGGAGAGTGCTCCGGTTACCACTGTGAAATCACAAGCATCAGCGGGTTCTTAGCTGTTTAAATATACTGTATGAGGCTGAACACTGCCATGGGGGCCTGCCAGACACTACACAATGTCTGCAGTGTGATGTTACATTATTTTAAGTAATGTCTGCATTTATAGCCATTTAAAATGTGTTTGCTGCCCTCACCACCTGTCTGGGTGTTCTGCATGATGAAATCATGCTGAACAGAACATGTTTAGTACTATGAATACTACTCTGTATTCTGCAATAAAAGTGTTATGCCCACTGCTTCCAGCTGCTCCAATGAGGGCTGTAAAAAAAAAAAAAGATACATAATCACACATTGGAACAAAAGACGTTAAGTTGGCACACAACAGTTGGTGTAACGCTTCAGGTGTGAAATTACCCTCCCAATTTACATTTGAGAGTATGTGTTAGCCCCCTCCTCTTCATCTTTGTATGAACAATGTTGTCTCTTTCAGTTGCAGACAAGGCAGCAACTCCTGTAATAGTATTTGCCAGGTGTAGCACTGCTATAGTGTGTTTGACAGTTTAGTATGGCTCAGCTTCCCTATTAGGTCCAGATGAAGCTATGGTACAGCGCAGGTACTGAGGTGCTGACTCAAACTGCTGAGCCTTGTGGTATAATGAATGATACATTATACTTTACAGACACTGAATGCTTCTCGTTTGTTGCTGCTGGGCAGTGCACCGTTTTACAACTGTGCCCTGGGGACATTATTCTAACATAACCATGCAGGCTGGCATTTGGACATGTGATATCATCCTGCCTGCATGTGTTCATCAGGGTCTGACCAGCAGTAGTAGCAGCCCTCAAACAGGCAGAACAGCTAGCTTTCAGCATGCCCCTGTAAAAACACACAGCTGAACTTGCACACAAAACTTCTTACCTGGAGGCCCTGGGTTTTATTCTCTTCCACACAACTGGGACATATTTTATTTATAGCATTGCAGTACTAGGAAGTTCAACAGCTATCAACATGAAGCTAGTATGAATTCATATTAGGTCCTGAAATGCACAATAGTTGGTTTGAGCTGATCTGTTGACATTTACGCCAACATATCTATTTCCCGTTGCTTTCTATCAGTCTATCACCTCATTCCTCAATCTCTGCATCGTGCTGCTGCTCGTAGCTAGCTAGTAGGGCCTCAGGCAGAGCAGGTGCAGGCTGCTGTGATGGTGGCTCTTCTGACGCACATGCATGGGTACACTCAGGGGAGACAGGTTGGCTGTGGTAATACTTGGACTGTTTGTTGGAGTGGAGAAATGCTCTGTGCTCTTTGTATTCTGTGGTCTAAGTAGAGAGTGAGCAGGTGTTTAGAAATTAATACACTCTTCCATTTGCCAATGTGCTCTCAGCCTCAAAGGGCCTATTTTGATCTGGTAAATCCTGCTCACTGCAAATTTGTTGAAAAAGCTAGGTGTCTCTGCTATTTGATGTTTGGAATTGTGTGTTTTTGGCACTGTGTTAAAAAGTCTAATTTAATTCTGTGTAGCTGTAATTCTGCATTTGGAAAAATGTGTCTCAAAGGCATTTATCAATGGAAACTGGTCAAATCTCTGGGCTTAGATGCATGTGACTTTGCTTATCCAGGTATTACAACATTCTATTTCCTACAAACCTAGTGCAACAGTTTATACAATCTGTACATACTTATCAGAAAAAAACCCTCTTATAAGGATTAATAGATGTTTCAAAAGGAATGCACTCTAGATATCTTAATGTCACACACTGTGGAGAAAGAGTTTGACATGTAATCTCTTTTTCTTCTTGTTTCAGCAGTGTCTGTCCTCTCTTTTTTGTTCATGCTGTGCTTTGTTCTGGAAAATAAAAATTGACTTGACATTTGAAATGGATTTCTAATCAAAGTGAGAGACAAATGTAATGGCTGCGTGATTGAGCTGTCAATCTGACCGTCTGCAAGAAAGCCTTGATAAAATACTTTGGAATTCTTTATTTTTACTACAGCAGTAATAATTAGAAACTGATGAAAATGTTCAACAATGGACAATTGGTAATACGTGTGCCACATTTAGGCTGCATTTTTACTTATTGCTCAGTACATGTGACACATGTTTCCTTTATAAATGGAGTTTGTCATCTTCCTAGCACCGTGTGGCAGACAGACAGATGGACTGGCAGGTTGACAGATAATGGAGATGCTAGTGTGGCAGGCGACACTCCTTCTGAGACACTTCCTTGACTGTTATCACAACCACTTGTCCCCATTCCCATAAAGAGACTCATTTAATTCCCTGTCCTTGTTTTCTGCAATGACGGAAACTGTCACCCTTGTGCAGGAACTGCTCATCTCAGGAAATGTACACAAAACAATACAAGGCAGAAAGATGAAAGATGCATTCAGTGATTTCCGTTTTTCTCATTTGCTATTGATACACATGCTTAGTTGACTCAATCAGGGCACATCTTTAAGTGATTTCCTGTTTGGGAAATTAGCATCAAGTGATCTCGTTTAAGTGCCCGTCTCTTTTTGGCTTGTGAGATGGTGAATCCCTGGGGATTTTAGAGGGGATTCAAATCAGAATTTGGTAGGAGGGGGAGTTTTGAGACCTGATTAGAATATGGTTTGAGTTAATTAACTAAGATTTTTTTTCTCATTCTATCTATCTATGTGTAATCTAATTACAGATGGTGGTTTTCCAGTTCCTATCAAATGAAAATGTAACTGGTCCCATGAGATAGGGAGGGAGGTGTAGAGACGAGAAATGATACTCCTCCCAGCCGCCCACCCACCTCCTCCTCTACCTCCTGGTCTCATTCTCACAAAGCTCTGCTCAAAAGTCAACAGATGTGATGTCGGAGCAATCAGAAATCTTTGTCTCATTCTGTTTTTTTTAGTTTATACCACCATACTCCCTGTGACTGTCACTGTGTCTGTCAAAGGCACGGTAGGTGTCATCATTTTAATAAATTTAGAATAAAAAGGCAGTTTTGGGGGTTGACCTGGTTTCTACATCCAAACATCCAACATCTAGTAAAAATTGTCAGATTTTTTTTCTGAACTGGCAGCAAACTTGCTTTGGTGGTTTGCTTTTCTTACTCTCTGTTATGACTCTATCCCTTTCACACACACACACACGCATTCACTTTCAATGGGCTGAGTACTAGGGTAAATATGGTATTCTACAGAGTGATGCATCATTTGTCATTTATAGCATCAATTAGTTGCCAGTGTATTTCAGTCCATTGATAATGATTATTTTGAGTCCCTCGGTACTAAATTGTTCACTTTAACCTGTAGGAGTTTGTGTAATATGTTTTTCTGCTGCTGTAAAGTCAGTGCTTTGGGACATCTTTGGCGTAAGATGGAAAACTTTACCCACAACAGAAAAAAATATATAGGTATATATCATATATCACCATTCAGGCAAAATATATCGAGTAGAGCTGCAGTGATTAAACATAATTAGTTGTCTATTCTGATATTCATTTAATCAGTTTGAGTAATTCTTTACACCTTAAATTTGAATATTTTCTGGTTTCTTTACTGCTCTGTGGAAGTTAACTGAATGCATTTGGGACTGTGGATTAAAGATATTTGAAATGATTTTTGTTTCACCAAACAACTAATCAATTAATGGAGAAGATTGTCAACAGATTAATCGACAATGAAAATCATCGTTAGTTGTAGCTCTAATATCGACATATGATTTTTCTGTCCATATTGCCCAGCCCTAGACATAAGACATAATTAAGAACCGATGACAGAGGGCTTCATATTTGTTTCTGTCGCCCTTGCTTTGACTGCCTTTGTTCTCTCTGCTTTTTCCAACTTCTTTGTATCGCTCTTTCAAAGTTCTCAGACTATATCAAACTTCTTCATGCTGACATCCTCTTTTGTTTCTGCTTGTTGAATATCTGAGCAGCTCTTGTCATGGTAGCTGATTGGAAAGATCAAGAGCTGCTCTTCAACTCCAGTCTCTTTGTGTAAGAGAAGTTAAAGGCCAAAAATGCAATTCAAGCACTTCTGTCTATCCTCAGAGATGACACTCATATTAGTGCCAACGTCTTGCTCTTCTGTCTCACATCTTTTTCCTCCCTTTTTTCTCTCTGTCTAAATTCAAACCCCTCATCTTTCCCCATCTACCTCTGCATATCCTCTGTACTCCATCTTTATGTCGGTGTCTCTCAGGAAGAAACAGCCCTCAGCTGTAAATTGGCCCATTTCTCACATTTCATTTCGGAAAGTTGAGGCAGGTAGAGACAGAAAACAGAGGAACCTGCTAGCCCAGCAGATTGGTAGAACTGTGAATTCTCCCTGGATCCTTGCAACAAAAGAATACGAGTTTTTTTTAATCAGCCAGAGATTATATTCTTTCTGTATTGAATTTCGTCAAACCCCTCAGTACGTACACAAGCATACCTACTGGTCATGAAATGAAAAGGAAGCAGACAGTTAACCTAACGTTTTACAGTGCCGGGCTTAGTACTTTCCTAAGTGAAGAAAAATATCAGGATATTTCCATTATTCTGTGAATGTGTAAGTCCATAAAAGCATAAAATTAGATATCTGTGGAGCATAAAATTAATTCTGAGACCTCTTCAAAAGGTCAAAGGATATTTTCAAACTAAACCCACGATTAGCTTCTTGTTTGACATACAGTGTTAATGCTTGGTAAGAAGTTAGCCAGTGTGGAATTGGTATGTCCAGTCACACATTAATCCAGCTTTGAAGTCTTTAAGTCTTTTGTGACCTACTAAGAATTACAGATGAATTTCCCATATTGTTCTGATGCATATACATAATATCTTGGACATTATTGAAATTTGTGGTTGCAAAGCTGTTGTGGCAGTCTGTTCAAGCTGTCCTTTTTTTCTTTTCTTTTTTTTTTCCAGTCGCCACTTTTCGTGGTCGGAGATTAGGGAAAGGAGAGTGTCGCAGCCAATTACAGTTATATCTTTGTCCTGCTGCAGACTCCCCACTGTCTGCAGCCCTCTCCTCAGTCAGAAAAGCACCCTCTTTTTCTCTAGCAGTCCAATTTGTCAAGATCACTCATTCAGATTGGTGTCATTTTGGGTGGGGGCTGGTGTCTGCCTTTAGTGAGGAATGATTACGGCATGGCAGATGAAAAGGCAAAAATGCAGATGATCCTTAATCTCTTTTGAAGAGTCGTACCTCCTCTTGCTTTTCTTCACCTCTTTATCTCATGATCCCATTTCCTTTTCGTTGAAGGTCTTCCCAGTGTCCCATTGACCTCTCAATTTTTCTTCCTTGATTTCTTTCTCTCTTGAGTGCCTCTCTGCTCTTCATTATCTCTCCTCTTTCTTATTCCTTTTTCCCAATGTACAGCCTCCCCAATTTCTGTTTCCATTTCTTTTATTTTTCTTTCTCTCTTAGCTTCCATCTCCTTTAATGTGTGGACGATACCGCATGACCCCATGTAAATATGTAGGCTAATCTAGGCTTTCATTAGTTTGTGTACATGAATATTGCATGACTGGTTCTCCTGTGCTAACCCAGATTAGTCCATAGTCTTTTCCCTTGGTTAATTGAAAACCATTATAACTCACTGCAGTCAAGAGTCGACTGCAAAAAAAGCTCCTTTCTCAGGCTGCTCTGATCTCCGCTACCCTCTGTACCCCTCCCGTCAAACCCAAAGCCTGCTTTTCAAATGGACACCAATCAAAAGGCTCTTCTGGGAGAGGCAGAGCAGAGTGTTGGGAAATGAGGTTAAGTGTGCAGACTGACCGACCTTCAATATTGCAACGTCCTCCATATCAGAATCTGACAGCCCGTGAGAGTGTGGAAAGAAAGAGCTTGGTGGGACGAGTTGTAATTGGACTGGGATACCAGAGAGTAGATGAAGCATTTAAGGCTCCGACCTGTCTATTTTCAGTGCATGAAAGGTATGAGATGACAGATTCACCTCTGTGGTTTTTTGACAAGGGCTTCTGTTTTCTTTTGGCTACAATAAACTACATACATTTGCAACACATATTTAATCTTTAATTCAGTTGGGGCAGTAAAAGTCACAGACCGAGCATAGTGAAAATGTCAGTGCTGAGTTCATGATTTTATGCTCTGTATTTTTTTGCTGGTGGTTCAGATCTTCAGAAGAATGTCTGTGGGGTGCTATTTTAAACAAGCCTCTCCCTTCTCTATCTGATCTTGTGTTCTTACTTGGGGATATGGGGGGTTGAGCAGAATGTGCCAAGACTCTTTGGAAACAAGGTCCTCTGTGTTGCCCCTGGACACGTTCCCCCTATCAAGCAGCTAATTTTATGCAACCCTCATCATGCCTTTGGAACAGAGAAAGAGACAGAGAGAGATATTATCTTCAGGATGGTGCCGAAATAAGAGGAGGAAATTGAGTGGAAACTCTTGCTTTGCATAAAAGCAAGTGGTATATCATCATGGGAGCATGTTTAGCTGCCTCCATCCTCTTTCCTCATTTATATTGTTTTCTAAAGAGTTTCTCCTGTTGTTTTCCCACTTAGTTTCACTTTATGTGCTAGGAAGCGGAGAGCTCCACAAAACTTTGTTGAAATGCCTTTAAGCTGATTGTCAAAACAAAGAAAGACAGTCCAATTCAGTGATATTTCAGAAATTTATTGTCAGTTTCTACAGATCCATAGTTGACTGCACTGGGAGAGAAGCAACTGCATTAGAGTCGAAGTATGGCATTTTTAAATTCACTTATTATTGGATTAAAATAAATGCCAATGCCGATAATGTAAAAATGCTGAATATCTGATTCAATTGGTCTATCCCTAATTTATATGCATATGTTTTCTTGCAGTTGTCATTACCTGTGATGCAAGACTCTGCTCAGAGTTTAATATATTTCACAGACTATAATATCTCTGTCAGATATCAGTGCTTTTTAGGGACTTTCTTGCACCTGTGCTGGTTTGTTTAAAAACTGTAAAAAAAAAACTCCTATTTTCTACTCTGACCTTCATCATGTTTTCATAAAAATTGTCTGTGTGTGAGTCAGATTGTTTCTCAAACTGAATATCAAACATATACAAATAAAAACACATAATTTCCTCCCTCTTTCCTTCTCTTTTATGGCCAATTTCCTTTCCCCTTTCTAGTCCCACCGCATGACACTAAAGTGTTGGCAGGTTTGTGGTAAGGCTTCAGGAATGGAAATGAGATGCATGGTGGCACTGTGTCAAAGAGCAGCAGATTGAACATTAGCCTGAATGGTCCAGCAAATGTTTGCAGATTTTTTTTATTCAAATTAGCAAAGAATATTGGCTTTGGAGCCAAGGATGCAGGGACAGACACCTGCTCTGTTAACCTCACATGATTTGTTCATGTGTTTGTTCGATTACATGAATTATGGCAAGAATTCAGTGTGTGCTATTTGTTTGTTTCCCTTTCTGTGTATGTGACCTAAGAGAGCATGAAAATAGATAACAGAGTCAAAGTTATAGATTTAGCTGCTTTTAGCCACATGGTTGTAGTTATATTGAGTTTTTGCTTTGCTGTTTGCTGTATTGAAAGCAAAGTTTTCCACTTCTGGTCTTTTAGTCAAACTTGAGCAAAGGGAGGGCTGCTCCAATCTGACTTCAGACAGGATTATTTATGGTTTATGTGCCTGTCGTTGGTGTTTGACTTATTGCAGGGTCACAGGATGTGGGTGGATTTAGGTGGTACTTTATCACTCTTACCTCGCCATTCTTAATCAAGTCACGTCCCACCCTGTCACTGCGCTGGGTCACCTCCAGTATCTGCATCTGTATCTGTGTGTGTGTGTCTGTATGTATAGTATATACTGAATACACATCCCTATTTGTGTTTGCACAACACCACTCAGCACTTGATACTGTCCACTTAGACCACACACACCAATTTCCTCCATACATTTACAAACTAATAAAACCAAAAACACTAAAACTGAACTCAACAAATAATAACTTAGGGTTCCAAGAAGAGACTTCATGCCCTTTATGTATTCACAGATTTCTGCTTTTTCATTAAAAGGTTTGGGACAAAATGTTGATACACCGGTGCAAAATGTCGATATTTGTATTAAAACGCATAGCACACATGGAGGTTTCTGTCAGTGTGTTTTAGTGCTAAACGATAAATCGTATTTTCATTGAAGTATGAACATGCATGATAAAGACATCACAAAAGAATGCCTGTAATGTGATAAGTACGAAAATTTACTTTATTTACACATGCCGGCAGTCCATTTCTCAGAGTTTTGCGAGTGTGACTCACCACAGAGAAATTACAGAAGCCATAACTCATTTAGGGGAAAAAATATTTTAAAGGGAGAAGGGAAAGTTAACCTTAATTTCTTGTTGTTAGAATATCATTCTGTTTAATTGGTTGGATATTCATGTGCATTTTTTTCAATAAAAACATGTTTGAAATAATTATTTTGGTGGTCTATGTTAGCAGTGTACCTATGTGTATGTATGTGTTCACATATTCACATAGTTATCACACATCACAGTTTTTCCTCATATTGTGCAGGCCTTGTGTGTGTGTGTTAAAGAGGTACTAAGCTAAGACTTTATGCACTTTTTTACATAATTTCATCTCAGGTTTCAAATACTGTGAAATTGAAACCACATCTTAGTGAATACACACATACTTCCCGCTTTTTGTCTTTTTAAGGGTATGTTTCCTTCTTAAGTTGCTCAGCCATAATGATGTATCATAGATGGTTGTCATGTTTTGCAAAATCGCTGTATTGTGATCGTATCGTGAGTAATTCTGTGATTCCCACCCCTATTCATTAAACTCTCTAGTCTCACAACAACCACTAACAGAACAAGTTAATTGCAGTAAATGAATTGCGGTATCTACTACCGCTAACCTTGCAACCATTTAAAAGACTCAGCCCCTTTCTAAGTGTGTGATGTTACATCTTTACAGTGTATGGCATATTGCCCTCAGCACTCCCTTCTCTGTCCTTGGTTGGTTTGTTCTCAGTGACAGCAGCTGCCCTGTCGCGCTTTTAACCTTAGTCTAAAGCCATGACTGATGGGATTCACAAGCCTCCTCCCTGCTTCACCTCTCAGTGATGATAAATGTTTGTGTAGATGTTTACCTCTGCCAGTGTGTGTGTATGTGGGGAGTGGATGTCTGATCCTTGACTTTGACCTATGCATGGCTGAGTGTTGTCTTCTGAATTTTTTGCTGTGGGATTTGTCTTTGTATAATTTAACGAGGAAAGAACAAGTGTCGGCGGCTCTTCATTGCATGTGTCTCTTGACTAACTCTCTGCTGACTGGATATCATGTCAGTTGGGTATTAAATGTTTAATGCTAGTGGATGTAGAAGATTGCCTTCTACATGTCCTGATTAAATATTTAGGGGTGTCTGAATGGTGCATTTGACATTGCTAGGTGCTGAGGGACCCTGTTCTCAGTGTGAAGTGTGGGAACATAACTGACTGCCAGCTGTCTATTTGGTTGTGTTCAACTGGGACTTCGGCAGAGTCTACTGGTGGTAGACACAAAATGGGAGGTGCGGTTATATTTAGCCATGTCCTTCCAAACACAGCCCTGTTTCTCCCTCTTTACAGCACACCCCTGCATCTGTTTGAGGTCATTGCTTTGTCCTTTTGAATGTAGGGGATGCTAGATTATGAGCAAACTAAAGGAAACTTTAATTCAGATATCTGTAGACGAGTGTGAGTGTTTCTCAACTTGACTTGATTCTTTGCCAATCTGAGAACACTGAAATGGATCATACAGTATATTAATCACAAATTAGAGTTGACTTCAGTTACTAAGGTTGCCCAAAAAGACTTATTTCAGTTTCCAGCTGGAAAATCTAACAAGGTTAAAATTCAAAGATAAGCTTGGATTAATACTGTGAAATTGAAATGGTGGAAATGAAAATGAAAAACACTTAAATAATCAAATAACAGGATTCATTTACCCGACATCATGTCCACACTAAAAGTGAAAAAGACTGGCAACATGGCATATAAAAGGATTAATGAGGAATGTTTACTAAAAAATTTCTGGCATGACAGATCAAGTGCCTTCTTTTCTGGAAATTGTAGTAATGTTAAATTACTTGTCTTTCTGGCATTAGCATTAAAACATAACACAGCACATATGCAAAATGCTAGGGTGCAAGAGTTCAATACTGCAGATATGCAGCTTTATCATAAAATGGCAGAATAATCTGCACTGATTATTGTACGCAATACAAATAATTGATATTGTGCTTGCAAATAGTGTGTTTATATTTGGTGTGGTTTTTGTCAGTTTCATCTGTATGATTATTATGCTTCTGTGGTAGGGCTTAATCGATGGGGTCCAGTCTGTCCCCTTCTTAGCATATGCTCCTCTGTTCGAAGTAGTGAGAGGTGTTGGGATATCAAAAGCATGTCTTGAAAAAGGACCCCTGGGATTAACTCAGGAGACACCTGGTCCCACCACAGACAGTTTTACATTGCTGGCTCACACTGGCTGCATTGTTCTGAGAAGCGCACAATGGAGACTTCCACACAGAGACATATTCTGCAGAGAGGCACGATGCATTCCTCTGAGGTTACGATGTACTGAACACTCTGGCGGTTTCCCCAGCTCACACATCCATATTCACATCCACATGGCAAAGACAATCCAGCAGCATGTCACCCAAAACAACTGCAGTCTGCAACTGGAGAGATAAAGAGAAGAGAGGCAAACTTAGTCCAGCTGGAGAGCATTCCCTCTGGTCAGCAGAGGAAGACGAAAGTAAGCGAAAAGCATGTCTGACTGAGCCTGTCTGCTCGACTGGCCTGTTGGCTGACCCACAAAGAGACACAGGGGATTGATCAGAGGAGGAGAAGACCTCCACAGGAACAGCCTGGAGGCAGGAGGAACCTTCTGCTTCACAGTCAAATGTACTTCTGAAGAGATGCTCAAAGGATGAAAGGAGACTCTATTGATGTGATCAGTTCCTGGACTTAGCAATGCCATGTGATGTATGTAGATGCTGGCTTCACACTCCGTCATACACATATGCTATAGCTGTCTCTGCTTCAGTGATGGTTGGCTTGTGCTTGTATTTGTTGGCCCTACCTTTGCTCAACAGATAACTCCAGTTCATGGAGCTGTATGTTTACAGTCAGAGCAGCCAAACTCTCTGACAGCCATAAAGCAGATGTGGCTTTTATGTGCTGATAGAAAAAAAAACTTTAGAACTCTGTGAGGCCTAAAATAATGATTTAAAGTGTGACTTGTTGTGGTCTCTCGCCAAAATAAGCAAATTTCATGACTGTCTGCACCCACTGTCTATTCTTTACAATATTCCAGAGGGATGTGGTTGGACAGTAATGCTATTTTCATTGTGTGGTTCTTTGTTTGTACTGGTATCTATTTGTTTGTTATACCATTCTTCTTAGGAATGTTGTTGTGTCTCTGCTTTTCATTAGCTGGACTGCATCAAGAGAATCAGACCCATGATTTAAAAAGGGGTAAAGTCATGCTTCAGCTTTCAGACTGAGGTCAGCAGCATGTAGGACTAAAAAGCGGGAGGAGGATCACTCAGGAGGTGCTTGTTAATGTACCACATGAATGATTGGCTTATACATATGGATAATTAGCTTTTCATTTCTGTTTCATTTCTGATGCACCACCAAATGAGCTTTAAATCCCTCAACCATCATCAGATTCACACACACACACACACACACACACACACAAAAGCAAACAGGGATGTTGTGCCCAGTGTTTAGGGAACCTTGCTGGGTGGATCAAGGAAGGATAAGTGGTTAAGGTATGAAGGAGGCCCTATAGGCCCTGTTATGGCTGAATGGTTTAGCTATAATCCGATTGAGCAGGCTGGGGAGACTTGATGGGGCGACATCAGGTCCTCTCAGCTAGACAACCAGTGTGCTCACACCTGCCACTCCATTTCATCTCAATGTTCTAGCTGATTACTGACAGTAATTAAAATTTCTAATTATATCTGATTCACTATCAAGCAGGATTTGTAGAAATACCGATTATTAGCTGGTTTTGTTTTGGCTCAATTACCCACTTGCACCTCATGGGAGCTGTAGCTTATAAGCTAGATACAAGCTCTGCCAGTTCAGTACATTTCCAGCAACTCACCACAGCTCTGTGTCTTAACACCTGCAAGCATTTACAATAGGTTTGCATTTTGGTCAGTAAACTTGCTTACTGTTTGTAGGGACAAGAAGGCTTACTGCGAGAATAAGATTTCTGGGTCTTGTTGAAGGAAACTTATGAATATTCAGAGGCTACATCGCATGTAAAGAAACAGATAAGCAGTATAACGTATTCAGAGCGCCAAGTCATCAGTGTTGTTGAAGTTTAACTAATCAAACCCAGTGAAAAACATGAGGAGGATTCCCAAATGGTGAAAAAGGAAAAAGACTTCTTCGTATTAAAGGCAAGAAAGCAGTGGTGGAAAGCAGAGTGGCAGAAGCAATCCTCTAAAGCAATCTATAGCAGCCCATCCAACCTTGAAGGAGCATACAATAGCTCAAGCCGTTTCCTCAGCATTAGCAGTCTTGTGTGGGATGCTGTATAATCTACCTGCCAGATTAAGATGACATGGTCATTGTCTAGAAAAGAGAATTGAATTATGGTGTGTGAAGGGGGTTTAAATGAGATTATAGGCAAAGAACTCATCCAGCATCCGTATGATGTGTAAAGTCAGGGGCTCGGCACACACTTGCTATACTCTCTCTCTCACACACACCCCCACACACTCACGCTCTCTCATGCACTGTGAGCCCTTTTGCATTCACTTAAGCAGTGACAAACAAAAGATGTGAATATGCAATGCACACTTACACATGCAAATGCACATGTGCCCACATACACATTTGGCCTATATTCATAAGCAGGACTGGGTCAGGGCTCATTCCCTCCAGTTTTGCTACAGAGTTGATTTAAAAAATATTATATCATTTATTATGTTGACAGTGCATCCTCCGTCTGTGAGTTTCTGCCCACTAATGTCACTGCATCAGCTGCAAGTGTTCCTGTAACACAAGTATATGGGCTAATCCCCAGGAAGTGTGTGATTAGCTTAACAACTCTGCAGCACATTTAGTACATGAATCTGCTCTGTTTAACCGCAGCTAATCTTCTAGCATCCCCAAACCCTGAATTCCCATGATCCTCCCTCTCCATGTTTACACTTAAACTTTATCTCTTTTCATGTTTTTCCTCAGGCTCTGTGTGTGTGAAAATGCTTCTTCACATTTGTGTAGAAACGTTTGAGTCACTGTGGTGGCTGAGTGCATGTTGTCTACCTGAATGTGTGTGTGTATGTGCACACAGGTCCACATTGTGATTACTTATCTCAGGGAATATTGCTGTGTACCATCCACGGCATGAATATGTTTAGACATTCTAAAGCAGCAGCTTGCCATTTATTTTATCATCATTGATCATCAAGTGATAGGACACACAAAGACTTCATAACAATACTGATGGTATCAATTAATCACATTTAAAGTACTGTGCTCTATCAGATCAAACCTGATCTCATCCCACAAAGTGTTGTTTATGGCACACATACCCAAATGCATGTGCCTGTGTTTGTAAATCATTTGAGGGAGAATGGATTAGAATTAGCAGATGGACTGTATTTGCATTAGCCACCAGGGTGCTAACACAGACGGAGTCAATCTGGTGCACAGGACTGAAACCAGGTTGTTGCTCACTGGGGTAGAGCCAGGCCAGGACACTCTGTCTGGGACTAAGCAGCTGCAGCAGGGGGTCTGGGTGTGGCCAGAGTCCACTGTCTGTGTGTATGGCTAAAGTCAGAGGGGATGAGGAATACAGGTACTGGACATTTTGGCTTCAGCTGTTTGTGTAGAGCTTAAAGGCACCAAAAATTGGACACTGAACCGTGGTGTAACCCTGCAGAAGTGACAAGCAGGAGCATGGTTTAAACCAAATGCGTGGGAGAGCATTGAGGTTATAAGTTGAGGATAGCAGGCATAATGAGAGGAGGGAGGGCATGTGAGGGAAGCTCACGAACCCAAAACCCCTCACAAGTGTTTTGGAGTCAATTAGCTTTCTTCCTGATATATTCATGCTTTTTCATTTCCCTTTGTTCTCCGTTCTCTTGCCTGGTTATCGCAGTCCCAAGCTCTCCGCAGGGGGCTGGTTGCAGTGTTTTGCTAGGCGAGGCTTGTGTTTGTGTCAACCAACCATCACATTCCCTGCAGAAATGGCCAAATCTGTCTTTTTCTCCCTCTTTTTTTCCTCCCTCTTTTTCTATCTATCTATTCCTCTCTGCATTCTGCCTTTAAAAATGAATACTGGATGCTTTCAAGACAACAATTTGAACTATTAAAGATGCACTATTCTGTCTGTTGTGGCAACACTGTTTTCTCGCTTTTTTCTTTAAAATGCTCTGTTATCTTTTGTTTTGTTTTGTTCTGTTGTTTTTTCTGCAAATGCTCATTTGTGTTCATGGCAGTATAAATCAGCGCAAAACCTGCCCTTTTAAAAAAACACCCTCTATACTAATGAATGATTATGGAAGAGGTCAGACAATCCAGGCTGCTATGATTATTGGTCATCAGGTTCCATAAAAAATGATATTTGGCTATAGCAATTAAGAGGCACAAGATTGTCATCAAGCTGGCAATCAGTCATTGGGCCATCATTTCCTTTTCTTTGAGGACCAGCTCTTGAGTTTAAAATTAAAAAGTGATGGCAACTTGGCTGGAACTACCCAAGGGTACTTTGCAGTGAAAGACACTGACAGATACTTAGTGGGTTGTTTTAGTAGCGATTTACAAGCATGGCAGTTGTGGAACAAAAGGAGAGATGAAGGCTACTAGTCCCCAGAGTTTTTAAGCTGTAGTGCAGACTTCTATTTTGGGAAGAATGATTCTTTGAGAGAACAAGAGTGTTCGGGAGGAAAAGTAGAAGAAGCAGCCCTTTTTATTGCACCCATTACATGTCATCACTCCAAACTAATCATGTCCTGGAAATTGAGCCTGAGGAAGACTGCTGAGCTTGGATTTTACTCTGCTCCCTTTCCCCTCCCCCTTTTCTGCACTCTTTCTCTCTTTTTCTCCACCTTATTTCTCCCAACCTCTCATCGTTTGCCTCTTTATCTGAGTCCAATCTGTAATTCCCCCTTCCTCCATCCATATCTGTGTCCTATTTTATTTCTTTACTTTGCTTTCTTTTATATTTCTCCTATTTTTCTTTTTCCCCAGTTCCTCCCTCTGTTCTTCCTCGCTCTCTCTCTCTCTCTCTCTGGTATTTTACTGCTAACTACTTAGCCAGAGAATAGTACCCCAGCTCCTCTATATTGGATTGTTTGCTCTCAGACAAAGAAGTGGATTTTCAATTAAATTGGCTGTCATTAGAAAGATGGCGACACTCTGCTGTTCCAGGGCCATCTGCAGCACGAGCAGCGTTCACACATGCTTTGATGATGGCTCATTTTCCTCAGCGTTGTTCCCCTTCTCCCTGATCCTGTCTGAGACACTCAAGCTCCACGTCTACGTCTGTACATCTCAGACTCAGAGCTCTTATACCAGTGGTTTGGGCTCCAGCAGACCTCCTTATAATATCAGCTCTTACAGCCATGAAGTGGAAGTCTGCTCTGTGTTAAGATGCAGCCTGAACCACAGACCCCCTGTCTGGTAATTGCATTGGTTTAATAGTACCAAGAATGCTATCTCCACATGACAGGTGGTCACGAGATGTGGTGGGATAAATCACTGCATAAATTACCCAGAGTGGTGGAATTGCAGTTTTGCTGAGAAAGGCAAGTATACCCAGTTTGAAAGAGAGAGACGATAAGCAACGGATGGGGAAGGTGATGAGAAGTGGGAGAGGGGACCTAACCATGACACAGGGAAGGTTGGGCTTTGAATGGATGTATCCTGAATATATTGTGGGCAGTTGTTATCTTTCAATTCAAAAACACAAATAATTCAGGTCTGGGTGAATGAGTTTGAAGAACAGGAAGACAGGGGTCTGTGAGGAGACAGCATACAGATTACATGCGTGGTCTATCCTCCAGGGTGAGAAGAATAGGCCTTTTCTGTAACACAGTATTTTCATACATATTTGATCCTCTCCCGGCTGCGATTACCACTCTCCACATTGTCAATCTCCATCTCTCAACAGTTGCAGTTTGTCCTGTTGTCGGTGTGTGCGTTAGGTTTGTTTATGTGTTTGTGTGTATATATATGCAGACATTGTGGGGAGAAGGGGGCCAGTTATATTAGATTTGGCAGAGGCAGCACAATTTCTCTAACATGTTGAGGGAGAAGATTAGAGGGGGAAACACAAAATGTATTCAGTATTACACTCTCATCTCACAGCTGTAGCAATTGATTTTTTTAAAAGTGCACATTGGAGCGCCTGGACGGCCGATAGCTGAGAGGGAGGTGTGGCGAACTGCCATTATCAGGCCAAAGACTCAAATTCACACATGTAAAAATTCAGAATGAAAAGAGGATAAACAGCCATAATCTCTTTCTGCGGACGGAAGCATGTCTAAAGTCATTTGGGGGGAAACGGCTTGTGTATGAGTTTCTCCACTGCTCTGGCTCATTGTCCTTTACTACATGGCTCAGCCTAAGCCTGCCCTCTGGGTCAGATTACTCACAAAATGCCTCATAGCCTTCCCAGGATTCCCCTAGTCTGAGCTTATCATTCTCGCGCACATTCAGTAACTCCTCTGGAAAGCGAGGGCACTGTCTTAGTGCTAGACCACATTATGTTTGCCAGTTGACCAAATATTGAATACTGTGGACAACAAAACAAGGAGAAAAATGCATTCATCAGCAGTGGACTGCTAATGTGGGTCAACCACCTGAAAACCCACCACAGCAGTAAAAAGACAACTGCAGCAGACAATAACAAAGGAAATAGATTGAGATATTTTTACATGACTCTGCTAAATAAAATGAATACTATCAACACTTTTACTCCTTTGTGGACATTGATGAACTTTAAATGAAAGGCTCCAGTCAGTGTCATCCAGTTAATGTTGTCCTTTGGCAATAAATGGCTTCTTAATGGTTAGTCAATTTTCCCACTTTTGCTTGTAGTCTCATATGAAATGATTAGTGACGCATGGCTGTGTTAGGAGTGGGAACATCAATCAAGCCTGAGAGAAAGGATGGCTAATGACACACGTGTCTGAGAGGGAGGCCCGAGGGGTTGGTAGACGGTGATTGTGGTGGTGTAACTGCCTTTCACACTCAAAGATGTATTTTTGTTCTCTTTGTTCTTTCGTTTCATCTTCACAACATGTAATTAATTACTCATCTCGCAGACTGTACTTGAAGATCTAAGCGCACTCTCTTTAGTTCTTTTCATAACAAAAAGATTTTGGAGAGTTTTAAGAAGAATTTTTGAGTAATTTTGGAATGACATACATCTTAAGTTCTTGTCAGGCATGTATCGCAGTATTACAGATACAGACAGGTTATTGTGTATGAGTGTCTCTTCTGTTGATGTAATGGCTGTACTGCTTTTATGAGTCCCCCTGCTCCATGTGTTGATCTCCTCTGACGTCAGCATGTGGAACTCTATGAACCATGAAGCCCCGCATATCATGTGAGTGTAGGAACAGAAGAGACTCCACTTTCAAAGTCTCCCTTTGATCAGTCTGAAAAACTCAAACCAGCTTCCATCATACTGTGCCAGTGTGTGGGAACACTTTCACACAGTATTTACCTTGATGGGGAATTGAAACTGACGTGTTGGAGGAACGTGACCCTCCTGGGGTTTAGAACAAAGTGCTTGTGTTAGTAAACAGACGCATAAATTGCATTCTTCTGAGCTGTGAGTAACTGTTCGCAGACTTGCAAAGCCTGTGAGCGGGGGTGTATAATTTCAGCATCCCTTGAGCTTCCCAAGGCTTTGGTTAAACATTCCGGAAATACCATCCTGACGATCCGTCTTTTGCCACCAAGCCAAGGAGTGGCCTCCTGCTTCTCCTCCTTCTCTTGAGGTCTAGTGATGTGTGTACTCTTATGGAGAGCTCAGATCAGCTGGTACTCCATCCCTGTGCTCATCCGCTTTTTACACTCTTGTCAGATCATGGCTTTCATTCTCCGTGGGGGGAGCAGACGATAAATTTGGACTGTTTTTGGACAAATGGCAGTGTGAAAAGTTATGTATAGTCCAGCTCAAAATAAGGGAGGCAAGTCATTCTTTTAAAATTACATTATCACAGAAAATAGACACTGTAGAGCTTTGGATGCCACAATTTTGTTTTTTTTTTACTTACTAGAGAGTCAAATACTAAAGTAATGAAATTATGCCAAGTAGGTCTCCAAGCAATTAAATTCTCTATTCTGTCAGGAACTACAAAGGATCTGCACACAAATACTGAAGTATTTTAAATTATGATCAAACATATAAAGTAGGAAAACAATAAAACAGTGGCGCATACTATACAGCCAGGCTTTTGCTGACTAAATTATAACCAGGCTTTGGGTTTTAATGTAAAACATGGCCGTGGCCTAACTGCCCAGTGCCATGCATCCTCAAGCTACATGTCACACTTTATATACCTTGGTACAAATCATAACACGATATTGCCTTAATGCTAATTCAATTTTGCCCCTTCCCTCTTTGGAGCCCCAAGCTTAACCTTATCAGAGATGGCCACGAACCATAACTGATATAATCATAGCAGTCCCTGTGTGGAAGTGTTACCAGCACATTATCAGATGTAGTAAATCAATTTATGGATTAATCAAATTTGGCCCCCACATCTTTAAATAGAGGTACCTATCCCTCCCTCCTCATCAACTCCCACAGTTGAATCAGCTGAGCGCTCTCTGCCCATTTCCAGAGCATTCAGGTGTGGCTCCACCTCCGCACTCTGTTAATAAGGACATAATGGCTCTGTATCTGCTCCCAGGCCAAATGAATTGAATCAGTTCCACAGTGTGATTAAAAGAGCAGAGCTGGTGGCCTGCTCGTCCTGTGCAAGGCCTCACTAGTCCTCTAGCTTTGGCTGCGTGTCCAAGTTTAGGTGAGTTCAGTGGAGAGGTGTTGGCCCCTGAGATCTGACTGCTGCCGGTTAAACTGTATTCATTTTAATATGAAAGTGACTATGAATCAGTGCTAGTACTAGTCAAGTACTAGGTAATTATGATTAGAATTATTGTCTTATGAGGGAATTTATTATATGAAACATGAATTTTTCATATGGGCTGTATGTATTTTTCACACAGATATGAATGCCTATTCATATTTTTTATTCATACATCTTAAATATAAAAGCAGCTATCAAGTCTCATCTTATTATGCTTTAATGATAAGGCATATATACATAAAA
Organism: Coranthus polyacanthus; assembly: GCA_037367275.1. Lineage (NCBI taxonomy): Eukaryota > Metazoa > Chordata > Actinopteri > Kurtiformes > Apogonidae > Coranthus > Coranthus polyacanthus. The sequence goes on from JAPQRN010000027.1 coordinate 14,882,136, forward strand.
AGAACAAAAGAGTCCAACAAAGCAATAGCATACAAGCAACTACCTAATTAAGAATTTCTGTAGCCAACAGCCATGGATAATAAAGGAAGCAGTGATTGTTGGGAATTGGTTTGATAGGCTTTTGTTTCCATTGCTCCCTCCCTCTGCTCCATCCTCTTGGTCCTCTGTAAATATCATTGAGGTAAATTAGCGTTACTGATAAAACAAGCCTGCTTCACAAAACACCACGTAAGTGATGGTAATTGTCTTTCTCAGATTACATTTCTAACCTTTGCACCTCGTTCCCTTCTCCTCTTAGCGAGCTTCTATTCTCTTAAGCACGGAGGCATTGAGCTGACAAGTTGTGTTATTTAGAATCACTGTTACTTTGTGGATCTTAAGAGGCAGTTTTTCTCCCATTTTTTGACTGCTTGTCATACACTCCACTGCCACTTTTGGAAGAAGTCATCACTCCCTGTCAAAGCAGCCCTGCACTGTGGACAAATGTGACAAACATCTTTGGCGCTTTGATCTTGTTTGTTGTGCACATTTTTGGCACTCACTTCCCTTGTACAGTAGTAGTAATTCATTACAAGCATGATCCATTGTCTTGACTGGTATTTTAATGCAGTCAGAAAATGGTATACTGATGCATGTGCAATATTCACAGTAAGCTAGCAATATTCTCTTTTTGAGGAAAACAAAGCTGTAGGAATGCTCATGAAGACAAAGTAAAGTGATGGATACAATAAGGCAGAGAGATGCAGGGGTGGGTGAGAAGATAAAGCAAGTGTGAGGGAGGGAGGGACTGAGAGAGGGGAAAGGCAGAGATGAATAACTGTTTGACAGGTGGAATGAAAAAGCCGCAGAGGGTGTTTGGAGCAGTGTGGTAGGAGTGTGTGCGCTGTGGTGTGGCGTAGCACAGCGTTTGGGTCATACATCACGCTAATACAGCAGGAGGACATAGCCTAGCACAGCGCTATGCAGAGCAGGGGGAGAATAATGTGCTGCGCTTGCACCCGCTCAATCTGATTGAAACACACAGCACAGGGGCTACATTTACTCACCCCCCACAAGCACACTTTATAAATCTACTCTTGGCTTGTATATTCTGCCAGATAATTCCAAAAAACTGAAACTGAAAAAAGACACATGGTTCTCCATCATGGTGGGAGGAGGATACTACCGCATTGTGTGTGTCAACTAGCTACATGTTGCTGTGTGAAACCGCTATGCCAAGGCCAGAAAAATTACTGTGACACAGTGGTTAAGTTGCAGGGAGTGCAATTAAAAAAACATTAGGTTACCATTAAGAATAGCTTTGGCCTGTCATTAGAAACTGATTGGGATTGTTTATGAATTTATACAAAAAAATAAATGAGGAAATAATACCTCAGACAGAAAATAATGATATGATTATTGAGGGTATTATGTTTTGTTATACTGTACAGATTCATCAACTTTTAATTAATAGTTTGCATGTAAAGTTTCATGGCAGCGAGCTCATTTTGTATTGTGATAAAACCCCCGACCGCTGGATTGTAATGCAGTGCTGTAATTTATCTTCAGCCATTTGACTATTTCACTCCAACATTTTTTACTTAGATATTATGCATATGGTGGTACAGTTTTTCTTAAATTAATGTAAAAATTGTAATATACTGCAATGTATTGAATCGTAAGCCCTGTATCATGATACATATTGTATCACCAGAGCCCTGCTTCTGTGCTCAATTACATTAACTATAAGCCTCTGTTTGGTTTTATAATTTCTTATTTAAGGCTTGATGTGTTGGGACAAGGGGCCCAGGGTGAGGGTGGAGACCTGAAAACGGCTGAACTGTACAAAATGTCATTACTGTAGATGATACTAGTATAAATATTTGAGCTCTTTCAGTGTATGGAAGAATATACCCTTAATTTAACTGGGCCTTGCTCTGTGCTCCTCACTCCGCATGCCTTTGATCACTGAAGCAAGAGTCAAACCAATTCTGATGAGAGCTCAGTGTCTCTCTCGTACTACTGACATTTACATTACCCAGCCTGGTCTATCTTCAGCTCTGATAATTAGCTCCATCACTGCAGTGCTGCAAAAAAGGATGACGATATCACCTCTGGAAGGATGCTATGTGTTATCAGTCAGCCTGTCACGCACACCAAGATAGGCAGGTGATGGACCACATGCCAATCACACCTAACGACATGCAGCAGACAGGTGATGTGATATTCATGCTTCGGAGTATTACAATGCAATCCTGTCTATGGCTAGGACTAATTGGCCGAGGGTTCAGGTCTTAGCACCTGCCACCTGCTAACACTGTCATTAGCATGGAGGCTGTGCTGCTTTACATTTAGCACCTTTCACCTCCTTCAGGGACCTGTGGTGTTAGGTGGGCTCAGTGTGGGTCCTTTGCTGTTGTGCCACTCAGACATCAGGAGGTGATTAATTAAGGTTGAGGGCCTGCCCAACGATCACACCTACAAAAACAAACGTAGAGGTGATGATGAGGAGCGTTTAGATCCAACCTGCTGTGCACTCTCCCCTCCTGGCCATGGATCTGATTGAATAGAGTCATCACTGGTGGCAACCTCTTCTTCAGATGTGGGTGGGCTACTGGGGACCTCAAGGTCTGCCTTGGAAAGAGAATTGGATTCCCTCCACTAATAAGGGACTGGTCACCAGGGAGTAAAAAAATGGATGGAGGTTGTCTTTGAAAGGTGTGCCTGTAGGGGGTTTGGGTTGTGTTACAGGTTGATAGGTTGAGGAGTAGAGGTGGATCCCACTGTTGACTAGGATGCTATTTTCATTATTGTCCTGGTCTTGTCTTGTGCTGTGTTCATTAGAGTTCAAGGGCTGGTATGGCCCAACTTGAAATGGGGGTTTCAAGGGGTATGAAAAGGCCCCTCAGGCGGTGAACTAGTCCTTTGGAGCATCGTGGTATTTGACAGGGCAGCTGTAATTGCTCCTCAGAGACCAAGAAGATTCACCATCATCAAAACGTACACTTCTGAAAGAGATTCACTCCCAAAAGGAATGAAGTGCTACATTGGAGGAGGGAGACCTCAGAGTGCAAGGCTGGAAAAGACGTTTATTCATTTTGTGTTAATAACTTTTATATCTATGCAGAAATTACCTCTGATGTCTTTCTTGGGTCCTTTGGGGCTTTGAAAACTCCTGCCCATTTACTGTTGTGTCCTTTCCTCTCACCAATCTTTTTTCCTCTCAAATTTATTTTCTTTTCATTTGTGTCAGTGGTTGTGTATTGAAAAACATGAGCCAGTAAGGGCGAGCCACAGGGTCCCTCAGGGCCAGCACTGAGGCTCTTTTTCAGCATAGGGCATGATGTTCAAAGAGCCCTCCAGCTTTCAGCCCAGTTGAAAGCTGTTTAGGGTGATTCACAGCAATGGCCGTGTCTGTTGCTGCACTGGGTCATGAGATTTGCTTGGGTCATCAACAGACAAGGGGTTCTGTACAGTGCTATAAGTATAGCTTGCTTGTAACAGCCCTTTTCACATCTGCTGCTATAAGATAGTCGTGGTGGTACATTTGGTTGAAGCCTTTATGTGTGAGGTTTGTCTGGAGGCTGTGATAAATATACTTCTGTAATTGACCAGGGTGTCAATTACAGACATTGTTTGTCTGGAGTCAGTAAATGTTGGTTTATGAGTGAAGGGCAGAGACAGCTGCAAAAGCACCGTGGCAGAATCTGCTGTTGTATAGCTGTGTGTGTGTGTACGTATACTTTTACATGTACATGCTATCCAGGTCAGATGGGTCGCTACTGGAGTGATGGGTGGGCTTTTGATGCCTGACCTAAGTTCCTCACCCCTTCACTTGCAGTCGTCTTCTTTCATCCTTTACTCTTACTCTACTGAACATGATGTATGACTGTATACCCTGAGAGAAAAGATATCAGGGTTTAATAGTATCAGTTAGCAATTAGTGCACCGCCTCCATCCTGTGTAATGCAGATATATTTGCATTAATAAGACCAGACCTTCATGGTTGACTGGTTTCAGAAAAGATTCTTTTCCATAAACATCCCTTGGGTGGGACCCAGTTGTTGACCCACGATGAACTCCTGACCAGAGCTGCCATGTCCTCCTGACTTGGTGCACTGACATTCTGGATCGTGACCGACAGAAACGGAGAGAGAGACAGACTGACAGACTTTGACCCAGACACAATGGAATGCAAATATGGGGATCTATAGAGATTATACTCCCTGCTTTTTAAGTAGCCTTGGTCCTTCGGTGTGCAAGTCCCCCGTGGTAGAAAGACCTGGTCAAAAGGATAGGTGCATTTTTTTCTTTTTATGTTACAAAATGCAGTTTAACTGGAATGACAATTTGTTGTCACAAGCAAATTTTCTTTCTCTTTTCCTAGTGTTTTAGGTGCTGCTTTCAGCAGGGCTCAAACAGAGTGCAGTGGTGAAAGATATACTATTGGCCTAATCTTATCCTCTCTTTTGTGTGTGCAGTCCCAAACCGGCTGCCTCTTAACTACCTTTGCCCCCCTTATCCTTTGATTCTCTATCACCCTCCCTCTCTTTCCTCCCCTCTCCCTCACCTCCCTTACTGCCACATTGAATGGTTTAATGGAAATAATTCAGAAATGGAAAGAAACGAAAAGTCAAACCATATCTGTTCAAGACAGAGAGGCATAGTAGCAACTGGGGCACACATTTCTTAACTCAGCTGAAAGGCCATTTGTTATTTAGGCAGTGTAAGCACTGTATTTCTTTATTTTGCAGCAGAGTCCTTTGTATCTGCAGTGCTTTTTTCACCCATAACAATGAGGAGTTCATTTAATTTATTTCTATTTAGTTTAGTTAAATTGCTTTCTAACTTTTTGGTTTTGTTTTAGAATGTATTTGCAGTGACTCAGACACTGTGTTTGTTTTTCATGCATCTTAGAAAATATCTTGTCTTTCATGGTTGTAAAGCATGTTCTTTTCTAATTCTAGCAAAGTTGTTTTGACATGCCTCTGTTTAAATGATTGAAAAGGTCAAAGCTCCGACAGGTCATTGGCTTGATGTGATGTAATTTAGTGAATTTACTTAATTGTGCAGTCTTCTAGACAAACGTTTGTGTAAATGGATATTAGTTTTGTTCTGCTATATTTGCTTTGCATATTCTCAGTGGTACAGCACATTAAATTGTCCTTCCAAAAATCCTTTCCTCCTGTTCTGTGCTGTCCCTGTTCAATCACAGGTAGCTGTGCAACGTGGGGTTTCTCTGTAAGCCTGTGTCACTCTCCCAGAGCCTCGAGACAGCAAAGAGAGGAGGGGGATTTGTCTTCCTTTCCCCTTCACTTATCTCTTTTGTTTGTCCTGGTTTCCATAGATGAGCAGCAGCCCTCCATTCTCTTCTCAAGCGAAACTAAGTGCTGCCGCTACTTTCGACCTGCCAGCTCTAAATTGGCAGCCTGACCTTCTTTTTCTTCCTCGGGGCGTCTGCACAAAGCCATACCTCTACCATGGGGGAAAAATGCAATTAAGAGGTGACATAAACACTGAGCACCCGTTGTAGCTGTGCCCAAAAGAAGGGGGGGGGCAGCTGCCATTGTGACATGCATGCAGATACTGGTCTATTAATTGGACTGTACACATTGCAGATTGACACTGGGGTGAACAGACTAGATAGAGAACAGTGGATGTGACTCGGTCTCAGTGAATGAGACTTGACACGAGAGTGGTGTCCAACTTTGCTTGTGCTGGTGTATGCATTAAGTGTGACTGCCCTCTGACCTTGTGTTTTGATCCAGTGTAAGCAATTATCACCTAATGTTTCTACACTTGTGTGACAATGAATATGTAAAGTAGGGATGCAATCTAAGCAATGTCCTAACTGATTTACAGGTTAGGGTTTGATTCCTAACCCTAACCTGTTGAAATAGTTTATAACGTATTTGACCAGATACAATTTAAATAGAAATGCAGTATTAACCATAATAATTCAGTATATATTTCTGGTTTTACTCCATGAATTACATGAGACTAAAGATAATAAGGCACTTGAAACAAAGCCTAAACCATGTTTGGATTATCAGCGAGTACTGTAGCATATAAATGGCAGTCTAGAAGAAAAATAAAACAAGCTACCCCTTTCTCTTGATGTTTTTCAAAATTGCAATAAAAGGGCATCATGTCACTATGATATGCCCTTGTCACATAATATAATAATGATGCTCTCTATAGAAACACTATACAATCATTTTGTAAATTGTGCTATGAGAATACCTTTCAGCCTTTATCTTTAGTAGAGGAAGCCCATTAAAACAGCCACTGAGGGAGAGCGGTGTTTAATTGCCAGCTAAGGTGTGTGACATTTGGAGCGGCACATCGACTCTGGCCCAAAGTCCAAAAGGTGTTGTGAGGGACTGAGTAATTACTTCAGTCTCTCCAGGCAACGGGTTTAATAAGACGACTCAGTGATAGAAAGGAAGCATACGCACGCACAACATACACACACACACACACACCCTGTTATCCTCCACCTCCACCCCCTAAGTATGTCAGTAATTTTTTTTTTCTGTCTGTGATGGAGTCAATTTCAGGTGCTGTGAATCTTAAATAAACCTGAATTGTTTTCACCATTGATGGCGACCTTGGCATTATTATTTTATTTCGTTCTCGGTCTCAATGGAAGGTTTGGTTTTCATTGAAACTGAATGAAAAACATGTCCCAGTTCTAGTGTTTTAACCTGTGGCGCCAAGCTTATATTTATTTTGATCTGTATTACTTAAGGATCCATAGGAATTTTGTATGTATGTGTATATTATTACTCTATTTGAACATACTTTTATAAGAGTCTTCATAAGAACTCTCTTAAGAGTGATCAAATGTGATCTATTTGCAGGGTTAGCCTTGTAAACAGCCTGCCGCTCTTCCATGTCTGTGCTTACCATGTTTGTACAGTAGATGAGTGTTTTCCTGGACTTCTCCTCAGGGTTGTTTAGCTTTCAGACCCCTGACAGAGGAAAGGAAATTCCCGTGGGGTAACATGAAGCACTACAGGTTGAATGAAATTCTCTCTGAACACTCCAAAGCTCTCTTCATCTCTACAGGCTCTGGGGAAAAGCAGCAGAAAAATGTTTAAAACAGGATGCTTAATCCAGCAGTACCAAAAAAGCATAGTAACACGTGGAGTGTTTTTTTTTTTTCCCCACCCAAGAGAGAAAACACTTTAAAAGAGGCCCAGCATGATAGGCCAGCATAATGAGCCATCACTTGCTGATATTAGGAAGTTTATTCATAGAGTAGCACGAGAAGATGGCTTAGTGCAGGATGTTATCTTAATGCCACAACATGATAAATGATGCAGGGAGGGTAGTGTTAGGAAATAGTTAGGAAATATGTAGCAACACATTTTTCCAGCACAGAGAGCAGTAACATATTTTGCAGTAGCAAAAATGAAACTCTGTACCTTTTTAGTTGCTGACATATAAGGTCTAATATAGGCTTACACACTGCAGGTAAACACAGTATTAAATGAAGCTGACATTATAGCTTGGGACCTTTTCCTCATCCTTTATAATTACCTCAGTAAGCATGATATAATATGTTCCAATATCTGTATTGTGGTTAAATAATAGAGCATCACTCACACCCTGTGCCATCTAATGATAAGTTATGAGTGTGAGTCAACCTTAAATTGTCGTGTGTGTGTGTGTGTGTGTGTGTGTGTTTTCTTAGTTCTTCAATCCTGGTGGGGACTTTGCTTTGACTACACACTGCATACACAATTGAAGTCTCTCCAGGTAGAGACCACTTTTGAGGATTAAGACTTGGTTTTAATATTAGAAGTAGCTTAAGGGTTTGGGTTAGGCTTTCATTTGTGATAGTTAAAGCTATAATATGTGATATATAGCTATATATGTGAAAATATCTAAAAACAAGTTATATTTTATTATACTTAATATATTTTGTTGACTTAGGTACTTATTATATCAAATGTCTCCAACAACGTTCATGTTTTAAGAATCCATTATTTTATTCTGTGTAATGGCCCATTTCACGAGCATTTCATTACTGAGACGTTTTCATTAGAGTGAAATGACAATGTGAAAATATGTCACTAAACGTAATCATAAAACTTGAATATGTTACCTCATCTGTAAACATGATTTCTGCCTGAGTAATGCCAGGTTTTCATCAGCAGTGGAATGATCCCATGCTACTTAATGACATCATCAAACGACATATTGTTTTATTATTGACTGAACAGCAGAAATTACATACTGTGTGTTTAAGGTAAAGGGCTAGAGAACGCATTATGTCAATAAGTGTCCTCACAGAGATAGTGAAACAAACCTGAATGTGTGTGTGTAAGTTATGGCAGGGTCTCAAACGGGCTAGTGGCTCAGTAAATGATGGTGGTGGGGTTGGCTACACCGACTGGGGTCATCACTCCCTGGGTTGCCTGATAGGTAATTCATACACACTCCTACTATATGGGTGGGTCAGTGCCTTTTCATCATTTATCATGCCACATCTATTTCTAAACCCCCTCTAAACTCTGTTGGCTTGTACTAAGTCAGACTGTTGTGTGAATACAGAGGGATGAGAAGTTTGGCAAGGCTATAGGTATTTAGCGTTAGCCACAGAATCATTCCTCTTATTAGCCAAACTGTGTCCTCTAGGTATTGAACCACAGAGCGGTGAGCGTAGACCGACACGTCCGAACAATGTGCTAATTTGAATCTGCAGGTTTGCTGATGTTCATTTCCAAAGTGGTGTTGCAGACCTGCACTTTGCTTGGGGTAATCATTAGCGCAAGAGGAGGATTTAGTATTCTTCTCAGCTGAGGCACTGACACAGAGGGGTCCCTGGCTTCTGCTTCTATTAGTGTCCAGGCCTGCGGCTGCACAACCAACACTTCAATGAGTGCTTTCTCAACGCATGGCTATTTCTCTGCTGCAGCTGCTGCCCTTCTAACTCTGTAGCTTAGGGAAAGAAATATGACACAAGAAAACAGCCATAGTATTCTCATGCCCTACCCCTTTGTCTTTCTTCTGGACACCAGAAGAAAGTCCACTCACCATTTCACATCCAATTTTCTCCATCGCCCGGTGACGTCCATTCCCTTAAGACCCCCAGGTACTGTGGGATCACTGGATTTCCCTGTGTGTGTATATATATATATACTCTGTTATTGATCAGGGCTGTATCTCTGTGGCTCTGGGCTTCTGCTGCTGTTATCACTGCAGTGTAGAGGGTGGGGAGGAGGGAGTGTGGTTCACAGTACTGAGAGCTTCAGGGTAGTGTGTGTGTGTGTTCATGTGATCTAATGAGATTTACAGTATGCAGCATGCTTTCACTTTGACTTTTTCTCTTAGCTTTATACTTGGCAACAAGCAGAATAATTTACACAGTTAAACAATAATTATAGGGTATTTAGTCTGACATAGGGTTGCAATGGTATGACATTTTCACAGTACGATAACCGAAAAACGTTCGGTAAAGTTTCACATCTATTATCAGTTACAATGACCCTTAAAGAAATGAAAACAGAAGGGTTTTGAAATGTGAAATGTGTAACTATTATTTTAAGTATGTGTAAAAAGTCTAACAGGCAGTTGAGCAGGAAAGGAGATGCACAGGTGAGACTTTCCGTTCGGTTGATTTTTTTCCCCTCTGTACCATAGATAAACAAATGCACATAGTATGATAACCATCAATTTCTATATTTGGTATTCTGTGGCAACCCTAGTCTGACAGCTAAGTAACTGTCCAACAGGGGAAGAAGTTAACTAGAGAACACATCACATCACCTGTGAGCTTCATTGAGAATCAATGATATCATTGTAATAAAAGTAGAAATAAGGGTGTCAATAGGATAAAAACAAGAGCACAAGGAGGGATTTAATAAGAAATATCACTGTTAGGGTTAAACAAAGTGAATCATTAATTTATGTTAAAAAGAGCAAACATCATCATGCAGTAAAAGATTTAACTCATGTTTTACATAGGGCATAGAGAAGTTTGAAGAAAGAGGATACTATTTAGTTTTATCTCTTTTACCCACAGTTTCCTTTTACTACCGTTCTCTCTGCTCAGTGGGTGTGGATAGGACTCTTATGATGGATTGCACTACTAGCCCTCTTGAGTGCATGCATGTGAATAATAATAAATGCAGTGCAGTGTGCATATGTCCCTATCATCCCTCCCTGTTTCCTCCTTCCTTTTTTCCCTACTCCTTGCCACCCTGCTCCATCCTTTCTTCTCACTTTTCAATATGTGTGCAACTCATACGTACTTATGCTCTTCTGGTTACGCACACAGACACACACCAAAACACTCGGGAGAACTGTGTAGCCTTCAAGGCACCACTCCTTGGTGGCCACAGTGATTAATTACTTTTAACAAAGCAAACAGAGTCTTGCTTGTCCGGATCAATCTTTTCCCCATCTTGGTGTGAGTCGCTGTCACCAGTAATTGCCAAAGTCTGTGTAGTATGAAATGAGGGCCACTTTCACTTCTCTCTGGTCCTAAGCTAACCATAGCCTCAATTTTCTACACTTGTGCTTCTGCTCTCCTGCTCCTGTGGCTCCACTGTCCTTTGCTTCCTCTTTCCCTCTTTTTCCACATCTCTACACATTTTTTTTTGTAGAGGAAGCGCTTTCTTGGTAGTAACAGTGCTTTTAAATGGCTGTAAGATGGGTAGCCATGTCATCTTCTGTAACTCTGCTGCCATATGCTTTTAGAAGAGCTCATACAAAAAACAAGCATCATGCCTCTTGCCATCCATGCATACTAATTGGCATCGCTCTGCCAAGCTGATCAAACACCATTAATCTATTTGTAGTGTATATTTGTTTCTAAATGAGAAAATTAATACATTCCACTACTACAGCCAGCTGGGTGCGGTGAGCCCAATCGATTGTTGGCACCCACAGTATGACTCATACCTCTGAGCAAGTGTTTTTATTTGTCCCACTCTGTGTGTATGCATGTGCCTGTTTGTATGCGTGTGCACGTGTGTGTTCTGGCGGTGGATTACTTTTAACAGTTGCCAGAGGAGTTTCAATTAACATATTTAGTCTTTTTTTGAACATATAAACTGTCCACAGGTGGTACGGAAACCTGTTCCCTTTATCTTATTACTGGACAGGCCGTTGCATCACGCAGCATGCATGAAGATAGATATCAAAGCCAAAGAAATACAGCTAACGTGATTAGCAGGCGGATACAATTAATGATGCATGGCGATGGCCAAAGAACGCTGAGCGACACTAGTTGTTTAACGAGCTAACACAGAGGCCATGCAGATGTGCCACAGGACCCGTCAGTGTTATCAGAGGCAGACACCGCCTTTCAGTAGAACTCTGCCAATTAGCCCTGTTATTGGAGTTGACGATCATAATCTCACTTTAAAATATGGGTACTTGTTGTTAAAATGTGTATTACCAATGTGCTTGTTAAATGTTCTGTTTTTGTGATAGTTTTTTCCCTTTTTGGGTGTGACATGTCTCCCATGATATGGCACTGCCGTTCATCTGCCTCTACTTCTTGGATTGACTGAGAATTCTCAGTAGGAATAAAGCCCTGAAAACCACTTTTCTCATTAATAATAAAAAATTCACACTGGCCCAACCATAATCACTTTTTTTTTTCCCAACATCTCCATTTTCTCTGGGCTTGCACTGTACCAGAGCATGTCATATATATGATAAGTAGAGGACGCTGTCCTTAAATTGGTGCAGCATGGAGTTCATATTGCAGTGTGGCCGAGGGGGAATTAGTGAGTCTATATATAAACCCCCAATGCATGTGTTGTGAATTAAAGTGCATTTATCTGGTAATCGTTGGGGAGATCATTGTGAGCACAAGCATGGCAAAGCAGTGGCATTGCAGCCACAACAGCCCAGTATACTGATGCTGCTGCCGCACTGGGAGATGGGAAGGAGAAACAGGTCATAGACAATAAAGAGCTCTGATAGCCTGGATGGCAGTGGACATGTACAGTACACGAGGAAGGAATAACAAGAGGCATCTCGGTGTCTCCTTCATCCGCTAACCTTTATCTCTCTCGCGCATTCTTCCTCTGTCTCTCCACCTTAGTCTTCTTTTAAGTATATGTCTAACCCTTTGGGCTACATCACCATTGTCTTTTCCCTGCCCTCATGTTTCTCCAGTCCTCTCAGTGCCTTATATGTGATTCAGCATGCCTTTACTCAATCATGTATGACTCCTTACTAGCAGAATCAAAAGCACTGGGGCTCATGCCATGCTTTTCATTAGAGCTCTCCATAAAGGCAAACTGTAAGTCTTTTGAAGTTTGGCAGGGCAGTTCTAGAGAAGCCACACTGTCAAGCAGCCTTTGCTCCTGACTCCTGTTTGATGAAGCAACTTCCCGCTAAGGCCAGAGCAAACTAATAAGCCCAACACAAGTGCTGACACTGTGAAGGAGTTGTGCCTACTGTGTGACTGTGTGAGAGGGTAATGACTTGATGGACTTTGTCTCTCTCTGGGATATTCAAACTCAGCAAGCAGTGATAACCATGCCCAGAAACCACCTCAGACTCAGATATGCCACTGTGCTCGGCCGCATATTTTTTACACCCCAAAAAATCCCACTTTAGAACGTCTTTCCCTTTTGCACAGGCTAAATTGTTTGTGAATGGGATGTTGAATTTTGTACCACATCAACCTTTGTCTTCCACTAGAAATGCAATACATCAGTTGGAATGAATGTGAGAAGTGAAGCTTAGAGTATCATTCTTTGAAGTGGTATTGAGATAGTGTCACCTGGACATGGCTACTCATCCTAATGGCTAATGGAGTTTCCAGTGCTGAGAACATGTGTCTCTCAGCCAGTGTTTACTAAAAGGAGGGTATTTTTCAGCCATGCTTGAGTTCACTGTCAAAGCCAATTAACGGAGTACAAATGAAGATGGAGGATGTGGTGCCTCGGGCCAGGAGAGTACAGCACCTGGGCCAAGTAGCCTCCTAGGTCATCACTGTGGGGCTAAACACACCAGGGACACATATGGCCAGGACTGCTAATTCAATTGACATTATCTTAAATAATCTGAACGTAAAATTTGTTGAAAGTAATTAAAGTTTCAGTTTTATATAGAGCCTTTTCATCAAAATGTGAAATAAATTGATGCTTTGATCATTGGTAAAAAAGAGCACTTGCAAGATCCAACAGAGACTCCAACCCTGTGCTTTGATAATCCTTACTGGTTGCAAAAATGATACCCTCAATTTTTTTAACTATTAATATCCTGACTCTCTAGACTAGTTGTGGTAGAAAGCATTTCTGCAGGCTAGAGTGTGCTCTCTTTTTCGGGTTCACCATCTGTCCTTGATTGATTAAACCTCTTTTAAGTAATTAATGCCTACTTTAATTGAGAGTCAGCCCCTGTGGCTCATGCGCAATGCTTAGGCAGAGCAGAGCCAAGGATCTAGTAGAGAAGGGCACGGAAATCTGTTTAGCACCCTGACCCCCTCAGCCTCACATCTCAAGACTCTTAAGATGCTAATAAAAATGCAAGTATGCTAGCTGCATTCATGTGACAAATCGGGCTATAAATCATAGTGAAAGAGTGTAACATGTTTTTTCTACATTGAAATTAAAGTGCCTGGAATGAGCTACAGGCATATTGCCATTTTATCTGCAGGTTTATCACTTTCCATTGGTTTGTTTCCTTTGTGAAAACCGTCAGTTATGGTGGACATGCACGTAGAGGAAAGAAAATTGAATTCCCTCTGCCAAACAGTGTATTGTGACAGCATGTCACAGACAGCACCTCACAGCTTGCTACTATTGTGCTGTTTCATCTGTTTGTGATAAATGAGCAATATTAGTTTTTCCCTACTGTTTCACTTTGGCTGTCACAATGGATGTGCACCACATGACACTTCCCCGATCACAAGCCCTGACCTTCTTTATTGAAGGATCTCTTTGTCTTTTGGTAATTGTTTTTAGAAAGCATTAAACCATCCCCCAGCCAGATGACGTGAGACATAGGGAATACAGAGTGCTCAGCATTGATTCCACATACCTGACTATGACCTTTTCCAATCTGAAGTCCTGCACTGGCTACCAGTTTGATGTGAGCTGGGTAATCAATGCCTCTCAGCTTTTAGCAAGCACTACATTGTGTCTCAAACTGATGCCTACTCTAGACCACCTGGCTTTTACCTAAGTCTTATTGTTGCCACTCTCTGAATAATGAAACATTTACCCTTTAATTGCCAGCTCCACAAAGAATGATCAGTTTAATTTGCTCTCATTAAAGCCATCTAATCTAATGGGCTAATTAAGGGATTTGGATGGAACAGCAATCACCAGAGTCTACAATGCCCATAGGGGGGAATACATCAATGGATCATAAATATTTTACTGCGTCTACCTACATGCAGATTGTAAGGTGCCTCAATTTGACTTGCATAAGTACTTAACATGCACCTTTGATGTGGCTTATGTTGTTAACATAAAATCATTGCAGACTTGACTAAGGTTATTCTACGAAGACCCTCCACCTCCACAGCACAAAATATTAAAAAAAAAGAAGCATTTTATATTGATTAGCTGAATTAATGCACAAATCTTTGATGTAAGACAAGTCTATTGCTTTTTTTCTTGGAGACTGTACAGATACACTCGAAAAACAATTGATCAATGTAGGTCAGGGGTGTTTTGCTGGTATAGGGTTTCATTATATTAGATTGGGGTGATGGTAATAGACAGGCAGCTGTGTCATGATTCTATTACTGGGACCCTGGGGCCAAAGGTTTATGTCTGGCCTGAGGCAAAGGGTGTAATACCCCAAATATCACCCTGTGAAGACTGACCTCAGACTGATTCAGTCCTGGGGGAAAGAGATCCATACCTGCAGGGAGAAACAGGAAGATGGATACAAACTCAGAGATTTGGCTTCAGAAATAGATTTAATTAAGTAGAGGCACCATTGAGCTGTTCTGTGGCTTTCAGCCTGTCAAGTTGAAGGGCAGAAGGCCCAAAGCAGCAATCATTCCATTTTGCTTTTTCTTTAGCTGTTCTTCCAGCTAATTTGTCATGGCCGACAGTTATCCCTGGATATTAAATTAAGCAGTTGACATTTTGTGTACCCTGTGAATCGACTGTGTCACCTTGAAACTGTGGCGGCAGAGATGTGCAAGGGATGGTGGAGGAACATGTCTGAAATCCTTGTCGACACATGACATTTTTGGGTCACATTGAAACACCAGGAAACAACACAGATAGTTAAAGAGCCAAGACACTAAGAAAAGAAAGGAAACAATCCCTTTGTTGCTGTGACACTGCAAGTGTTAATCTGATCCCACCATCATGGCCTGGGTGGAAATCTGCTTCCAAGTATTACATGTTTGTTGGAGAGAGAGATGGGTGGTTTTCTTGAGGAGTTATTGATGTATTTTTCAGCAGTTTGTGTTGATGTACGTGTATGTGTGCTGTGTATTTGCAGCCTGCTGTCCCTATTTGATGGTCTGATTTGGGTTCCATTATGGAGCTGGTGGGGGTTTTGTTCAGAGTCGTCACACTGGCACCAACTGCCCCGCGGGTGATCAGAAGCCATCTGCAGCAGGCGCATCCTAAACACACTACAGCAGTGGAGGGTGTGGCACAATCTAAACGGAGCTTACGCAGCGTCTATTGATTTCCACATTTGAGAGCATCTCTATTATTGCTGATCACCGATCAGAGCACAACCAGTGACACACATCCCTGGCTACTGGAGCACAGCTGGAGAAGGCTATTCAATGACAGGTTGCCTACATTGTGGGTGAGGAGTTATACTGTGTTTAGAGAGACATCACTGTGGTTTTGATTTTACAACTCTGAATGTGTGGCAGAAAACAGCTTCAACTGTCTGTAAATAACCTGACTGCATGGGCGGGTTTCTAGCTCCAGTGCCCTTGATACAGAGCTTTTACAAATTACCTTGGCAGTTTGACTTCCTGCTGAAAATGACAGATTCAGGATGGGGAAAAATAACAGTTTTGGCAGTCCTTTGTAAGCATTTTGTCTCACAAACACTAAATAAATTTTATAGTGCAACCTGGAACAATTCAGTTTCAGAAAACCCAGATGTAGGACACAGATAAGCTCTTGGAATCAAGCCAAAATCTTTTGACTATATAAGGATGGTGTGTTTCATCCTATCTTAAGGATAAGGCCAGTGAGTTTCTATACTGCTTTATTCAAATAATGACTATCCCTTTTTACAGTCTCTGGAGAGGAGTCGCAGAGACCACAGTGCATGTGCTGTGACTGGCCAGAATTCATGCACATGTGTAGTAGTCTCTGCCATCTTTGAAGACTGTAAAAAGGGATGATTATTATTAGACTTTGAAGCTGTTCAAAAAAGAAAACACTTGTGCACCCTCCTGTTTTATGAGGCAAAACATGACACCCACATGTCAACAGCAAGGCTCAGTGGTGTGTTTCTAATAGTTTTCAGACAGTGGAATTCTATGTTGTAGACGATTAAGCTAAATCAGATCTTGGATAAACAGATAATATTGTTTATAGGATGATTCCATTGTTAGTCTTTCAGTAGGATTTGTTGGCAGTAACATATGTTCAGAAAGTCACCTCATCCTTTAAAATGTTAAAGAAGAACCAATGTACAGTCAGTTGTATCACACAGGATGCTGACTATATATTTCTGCCTTGCCATATGCCTAGTCATGGTAATGTTTCTCGATGTTCTCTGTTCCTTCATATGATATGACAGACCAGATAGTTCTCCCCTCCTTCAAATCTTCCTTTGAAACAAGTTAGGCTGAATTCTTGAACAAGGATGACAAGTGCGCATACAGAGGCTGAAGCAATAATCTTCTAATAGAAAAACAGCCTGTAACAGCTAGTGTTGCACCAAACCCCCAATCTTTGTTTGTCGACTTTCTGTTCATCAGCTCTCACTGTGAGCCTTGTTGTGAACAACACAACTGTCACCGCAAGAAATTCACTTTTGCTATGAGTGTCTGCACAGAAAAACTGAGGAAGATAGCATATGCGTCTGTGGGGTGCATCAAGTTGTATGTGTGCATGAAGAATGTTGGTTCCCTAAAGTGTGTGGCCTATTGTACCAGAGTGAATAACTTTTTTTGCATCATTTCCTTCTTCCTCCTAAGCATAAAAACATGAATATTTAAAACTACATCAAACAAGCATTCATGAAATATTAAAATGTTCGAGAAACAAGAAAAGCTTTTATCCTCTCTCTTATTCGTCTGTGTATTCTAGGCTCTCTCTCCCTCTCTTGTTCACACACACATAAACACATTTGCGCACACATGCGCATTAGTACTCACAGAATTTACCCAGGGGTAAGAACGACAAACCTTCCCACTCAATCCACTCTTCTGTGGTATCAGCACATTGCTGCATTAAATAGAGGAGGTAAAGATGCAGGAAGGTTCAATAATTAACCCTGCATTAAATTTCAGGCAAAACTCATTATTAGAACGCTTGGTTTGTGGACGTCATGTACCGGATGCCTGACAGATGTGTCACATTTCAGCAGGGCCTCTGTTCTTTAAGAACTTTGCCTTCAGCAGAGTCATTCTGCAACATGCATCCTGTTTTGGTAGATAGTTTTTGGCAGAAAGATTAAGCAATGGCTTGTTGTTTTATGTAATACTGTTTGTTGATAGGGCAACATTAATCTGTGGAGCCTTCTCTTTCCTCGTAAAGTCCCCCTCTTTTCTTTTCTTCCTCTACGGTACCTTACTTTATCTCCTGCTCTCTGCTTCTCTCTCTGTTTGGCTAAGAGCTAAAGGCTGTGCTAATCACTGTAGCAGCGTCTCTAAGCAGATGCTGCTGTGTTTTTAGAAAAGATCCTGTTAACCGTGAATTAAAGAAAATGTTGTGTAGGGGTGAAATGTTGCTCTGCCCTCTCAGAAAGTGCTTCATGCCAATAGCAACCCTGTTGGTACTGTTTCTGGATGTCTTCTTGTGCACCATATTCTACATCCCCATGCTATCACTTTCAGTTTATCTTGAGCTTCTCATTAGTATCAATGTCAGTATTGTCCTGCATTAGTATTCAACTACTGTAATGTAAATGTAATATGAACCCTCTGTTTTATTGGCACCACTGGGTGAATTGACTTGTTGGATTATGCAGAGGCTGAGGTTAGACTGTATGTGTGTGTCTTTGTGCAGCCACATGATGTGTTTTGAAGGCAGTTGGAGATTAATGGAAGAAAAAAATCCTATAAGGCTCTACGGCACATTGATTCTGTCATTTTTGCCGTGGCTCTTTCATTTATGCATTTATTCTCGTGCTTGTGTTTGCAGTATTTTAATGCACTCTCCAAAGAGTCTAGTATTTCAGCTGCATGCAGGACAGGGTCTGGTAAAATAAAACGATTAAAGTTGATGCCAATTTTTGTTTGAAGCAAGGCTTATTTTATTCATCTTTTTTCTCGTCCACTTTTCCCTGGTCATCTCAGTCAGGACATGCTGCTTTAACAGAATGAAAGGAAGATCTCTGGGAGAGCAGTCATATTGTAGGCTAAATCTAATCAAAGGGAGAAGTGCTTTTAAATGTCTTTTGTTCCCCTGGGCAAAACGTTTGTGGGCCTCTTAGCTCTTGCTGGCGCGCCCTGCCCAAACTCCACTGCCACTAGATGCAATTAATATTGAGCGGATACCCTGGCCTGCACTCCCCTCATATAATAACAGTGTTAGAACAAAGGTTAATGCTTTGAATCTAATCTCTGTCCTCGTCATTTTCGATGGAGTTGCGATGCAAGCAAAGGGAGGTAGAAATGTTAAAGGGGGCATCAGGCCTAGAGAGAGATTGGTAGTCTGTGGGGGGCTTGGGTGGAAGCAAAATTAATTACTGGTCTCTATAAATTTCATGTCATGTCTCATTTTCTTTAATCCTCCCCGCCTTTCTCACTTCATAGTGGTTCTACCAGAGAAGCTTGGGAAGACTAATGAAAAGGCCTCTTAGATGCTAATAGCAAATTAGCCCTCACGTCACTTGTGGAAGCTGCAAGTAAAGTGACACTCTGCTCCCAAAGTAGGAGGCCAGGCAGCAACCTGGACACTTGCTGCACCACTTACACAGCACAAACAAAATAAACACCAGAAAAGGGAAGATTAGGACCCTTTTAACATGACAAGTTGTGTAAAATTTGGCCAAACATAGTTGCTTTTTTGCCTCAAACTATTCTTATTCTCCATTCTTCATAATGTTTTGCATCTATAATTGTGTAACACGTGGGCATTAGGGCCCAGATATAATTATGACTATTCTAAAAGAAGCCGTTTGCTGAATCTTGAGGGGAATTAGTGGCTTGGATAGGGAATAATGAGCTGGATCTGATTCCATCTCTTTTGCTGTTGTTAAACTGGACCAGAGTCAGGTTTAACAATTCATAAGGATTACAGTCCGATCAGGCCTGAGACACAAACATACTGAGTCAAAAACTTGTCTGGGTAAAACATTTTTTCTCTGATGAGTCCAAACAGACATGTTGAAGAAAAAACACACTTATTGATGGGGCTTTGGATCCCAAAGACAGCGTCTGTTTTAGTTTTCACTCTGCAGAATGTTCCAAAACATTTCAGACTCTCACAGAAAGCTACAGTATGTCACCAGTCAAACGCTGTTTATGTCTCAGTGGTACTGAATTATTAGTCACTACAATGTGATTTTTTTCAGCTCTTAGATTAAAGGACTGACTGACAAATGCTTTTAATTTTAGTCTAGTTAAAGCGCTTCTCGCACATCCAGGACATGACACAAGTACATATCTGATGTAAAAATACAGCAAAAACAGACTCCGGCCAATTGGGTTATTATTTTACAACTCTGCTCCGACAAAGAGAATGCACCAACTTAAGTATTTATGGGATTTACTGACTGACTCCAGTAAGTAGCTCTCTCTCATTCTGCCTTTTTTCTCTCTTTACTTTCTTTATCCAACACAGCCAAAGAGAAATCCCACTGCTCTACTTGTGTGCACTTCACTCCCACAGCAAACTGAAGGAAAAAAAAAGCACTGAATACAAAAACAATAGTTGCTCCTGAGAAGGCAAGCAGCCAGAGTGTAACATGTGCATTTATGTAAACTTATAATCCAATTAACAAGTACAAAAAACCTAGTGATCACTCTATTATGGGAATACAAAGGAGTGAGGTGCCATGTTCTGAAAACTGCTCATGTGGAAAAAATGCAAATGGTGTGAAATGAGTGTGTCTGGTAATGTGTTTGTATAAAACCCCATGCTGTGGCAGTACACTGAAACCCTGATGACTGTGTCTGTTACCTCTTTCCCTCTGTAGGCATACTTCCGACAGGGTGTTGCCCTTCAGTACCTTGGTCGCCATGCCGACGCGCTGGCCGCCTTCGCCTCGGGGCTCGCTCAAGACCCCAAGAGCCTACAGCTACTGGTGGGCATGGTAGAAGCCGCCATGAAGTCGCCATTACGAGGTAAAATATTAAGCAGCTGGATATGTATATCTCTGTGTGTTGACAGCATGTTCATGTGTCTGGTTGTCACTGTCTGTCTGCTTCACCATCCCCAATGTTTTGTCCTACAGATGCCTAAAAGCCTGTCTCTGAGGTAATCCTCACACTCTGTCAGTCAATAAGCAGGTTGGGGTGACTTTACCTGTCAGTTTTGTACCGCTTCAGCAGTCAGGCCTTCTTTCTATCTGTCCATCTTTCTATCTCTGTGACTGACTGTTGGTGTCAAGTACTTAACTCTGGACTTGGAGGCCTGATGCCCGCAGCTTCAGCATATCTTATTGTCAGTTGTGCTGATCACACACAAAGATAGACTGTTATCTTAATGAGCATCCAACACTAATGCCATTGTCTGTCTGCCCCTGTGTAAGGGTTTTTCCTAAAGCTGAGTGGATTTATAAGGAGCATATTCAAGCCAAGATTGTCTCTAAAATGTGTCCTTTCTGTTATGCATTATAATCTTTTATACAAGCCAACTGCAGTGACCTGATTGCCCATGAGTAATCAGTGTGGTCCAGCCTAATGAGCCTCAAAACAAATCTGGCAACAATTTTACTTAAGATGACCTCTGCAGAGGATTCGATTTGCTACAGATCTGGATGGCACCGCCTGCCAACGTAGACTGAGTCATCCTGCAGTCTTGCATTGTCATCACCTCTTTTAAAAACTCTGCTGAAAACTGCGCCTCTGAATAAATGCGGCTCTGTTTTATAATCCAAAATTTACTGAACTGTACAATGAGATCAGCGGCTGTGAATGGCTTTGTTCAGTGAGGAATCAGTTTTTCTTTTGATTGAATACAGCACTCCTCTGGATATTCGTGTGCAAATGCAGGAGAAAAAAAATTGAAAAGAGAATAAGGAATGCAGAGCCCATCTGAGAGTTATTGCATATATAAGCCTGTCACTGGAAACAAAACAAGAAAAGGGTTTGGGTATGAGCCCAGACCTCAGCATCATGGACCAGAATGGTTCCTCTCAGTAGGGTAAGACCAACATTTAGCCCAAGCCATTTAATCTCCTAATTGTTTACCTTATTTCCCACAGTGCCAGACAACCAGCAGAGGACCTAATCCAAGGTGTGTTGAGGAGAGGTAGCTAGGTCAAGGGATTAAGAGCAATGATCCTCTCAGAGGGGCTTCCTGGCACAGGGGGACGATAATCAATGTTACGCCTGCAAACAGGAAGGATAATCAGTGTTACTCAGCCAAAGTCCCCTGATAAGTGAAAGGTAGGCGGGTGTTGCTTTTTCTCCTTCGAGGCAGAAGAGCACCACGTTTTTGCCAGACTTGTTTAACAGCTACAGAGCATGCGTCTCCCCTCCCAGGGATGCAGCGTGTTGATTACCTCACACACCAACTTTAGTGGAGTTAAGCACTGCCAGTGCTTTCAGGAATTTTCAACACCTTAAACAAGCTGAACTTCATAGACTTAGAACTAGAGAAACTGAAGCTGTTCGCATCTATATACCTTTGGTTATTGTAGTCAACTTGGTTTCCAATTGCTTGTTTTGGGTTGTATGATAATCGTAAAAACATTTGAAGTTGTAATCTTGTTGTAAGCACACTTATATTGCGTATGCCACCTCTGTAAACACTTCCCGTCTGTGCATAAACTTAATGTTGTTATCATGTTGTAAAGAAAGAGCTGATTGTATCTAGCTGTGATTGCAGTGTTCACTTATCTGAGTCATTTATCTTACCACAGACATCTCAGCGCAGTGTGATGTTTTTTCCGTCCTCCCAAAGCACCTTGATGTTTATTTCTTGCCACCAAACAAACACCATATGACATCCTTACCAAAATAGGTGCATAAATAAATTAAAATACAGTAAAGGAAGACAAATAATGAACCTGGGAGAACAATTTTAAGGAGTATGTCTTCAAGGACACAGTGTGTGAATTATCAAAGCTGGCTTTGATCATGTAGCAGCTATAATATGTATAATTTTCCAATTCTTTCTGTGTCATGTACAAATCAACCCTCTCTCTCTCTGTCAGACACACACAAACTCCCACTCCTTCTCAAGGATTCTCCTCCTAATTCCAGAGTTAAGCAGCTGTTGTGCTCTCAAATGACTCATACTGCATTTCCCACAACAAAGGACTCTTGAACAAGTGTAAACTGTAGCAATCTGATGTCCCTCTCTTCACTGCATCTGCCTTTTTCTACTTCATTGTGGCAGCGATTTTACTTTCAATATAAGCATTATCCATCTGTATCATCAAATGACTGGAATATCAACCCCTCACTCTTTTTGATAATGGGAAGCTGTCTTTTATAGTAAGTATGTAATCACATGGGTAATATTCTTACTATTCATCCTGCTCCAATTTTGTCTTTTATTCAGCTGCTTAGGAGCCAGAGAGAGTGCAAAGGGTTCATTAGCTGTTAATTACTGGATTGTTTTCCACAGATGCTAACTAAAAAGTTTTTTTGTTTTTTTTTCACTTGAAGATCCCTTCAGATAAACCATTGATGGGATGATTTCACAGTGAGGTGGTTATTGACCCAGGCTGTTTGCCATTAAAAAGATTAACCTGAATCCGAGGGATTAAGACCTTGTGTTCAGTATCGTCTGTCCTGATGAGGTTCCTTTGCCTTTTATGGCTTTGCTGTTATATCACTCACCCTGCAATCTGACCTCTCTGCTGACTACAGAAAAGAAACATTAATAAACCATTGTTATTTCAAAGTAAAGATTATACAGCATATTTTTAATGCATGTGTTTATTTTGTGATAACTGCAAATGAACACATTTGCTGGTTAAGGAATTTTCTAATAATAGTTATATACAGTCATTCTGATTTTATCCATTTCTACTATATTATAGTGCAAGTGAAAGTGTTTTTACCTCTGCTCAGCCACAGTGTACAAAGTGCATGAGTTTTCTTCATATTTAATGTGAAATGAATGGCTTTTTGATAAAATGGCACCTACCTATTCCCAAAAATATCCATTTATTACATTATCTGGCTTTGGCAATGCATAAGAAACATAGCCTTCCTTACAAGACAACAGCAAAGACATGCGTGAGCCCTAGCAATGTGACGCTGGTATCTTGTGGGCATGTGAATGAGAGAGGGGTTGTAATTCTTGCTTCATACACACTAAACACTTTAGCATTTGACTGTGTGTGTATGTGTATAAAACAACACACCCGCATGTTGTCATAACTACCTGTTTATGAATGCAGTAGCCATGACACCTTTTTAAAAAAGCATTCTCACAGTGTTTGATTTATGACTCAGCTCTTGGTGTCACTCTGAAGGCAATTACAAGCTATGAATGGATATTATATGCACGCACTGTCTCTGTAAGCACGGCATTCTGCCAAGTGCTGGAACAGAAGCGATGCTCTTGAAAGAGCATCATCAGTTATGGTTTTGAGTGCTTGTGTGGGTGTGCATCTCATATTGTGTGTATGTGTTTGCTTAAGTGAATTAATGTTGTGTGGGTTTCCAAGAACTATTCAGTCTGTTCAGATATTGTGATTGTTGTGCCTAAATGTTTGTCTAAACAAATGAAAGTAGCAGTTTATGAAAGCCTTAATGAGAAAATAGACTACACAAGCAGCCACATATTGCTGGTTTGTACTTTACATCGCATAGTTTCCTGTAAAGCGCTTTGACCTAATTAGAAGAAACCCTGCTAACAATATTTGCAAATATAGAGCCATGAGAATTGAGCATTTCCCCAGATACATTCCTATACAGAAATGCACTGACACATACACTTGGGCGTGCCTCCCTTTGCCCCTCTTCCCGTTGTTCGATGTCTGCCAGAGGGCTTTGTAATCTGGAAGGTCTGTGAATCCCAAATCCCGTGCGGCCCACCATTGATTTATGTCATTGTGTGCATTTTCAGCCTCTTCAAAGGTCACCTTGTGTGTCTCCTTTGCTCTGCATTCCTCTGCTTGTGCTACTGTTGTGCATTAGCTGCATTAGACTTCCCATCACTCTTTAAACTATGTCTCCAAACCCCTCTCAGTTTGCTCTATTCTCTCAAACAACCATATTGACTAACATAGAGAGAAGGCAGAAATATAATTTCGCTGTGCGGTTTGTAAAGACAGTTGCCCACAATAGTATAAACTTGTGCCAATTTTATGCAGCACTTTTGGAAATTGCCTGAGATTACCCCAGTCAGAGAGGAAGGAATAGAAAAATGGCTCATACGTTGAGTTATTGTCAAATTGTCAGTGAAAGCCGTCACTCAGCCAAGCTACAGGCTATGCTTATCCAGGCAGACAAAACACAACCATTACAGGAGAAAAGTTGACTCTAAGTTTAGACAGCAGTCACGTTTGTCTGGGTCGGTAAACACATAACACAGTTGCTGCAATCAGTGTGCGATATTGTTGTCAGTCACTGTGTCAGCACAAGGTTAAATTTTGGCGTATTTTGTAGTCTGTTTCTAATCGCTGTCTTACTCATGTCCTCCCTGTACAGAGTCTCTGGAGCCCACCTATCAGCAGCTGCAAAAGATGAAGCTGGACAAAAGTCCCTTTGTGGTGGTGTCTGTGATTGGCCAGGAGCTGCTGACAGCTGGCCACCACACAGCCTCTGTTGTGGTACTGGAAGCCGCTTTGAAGATCGGCACGTGCAGCCTCAAGCTACGTGGTTCAGTGTTCTCGGCCCTCAGCAGTGCCCACTGGTCCCTGGGAAACACAGAGAAGAGCACCGGTTACATGCAGCAAGATTTAGAGGTTGCCAAGACTTTAGGTAAGAGGCCTGGACTGCGGAAGAAGTCAAAAAACAATCAATAAAGAATGACATAAAACTGAGAAAATGTTAAAATTTGAGTAATTTTGCTTCATGTCTTCAGAATTTTTGAAAAACAGTTTTTTGTCCATCAATTTATCAGTTCACTTGACTCCTGATTTTACCACTAAAGTATAAATATCTTGCAGCCTTGAATCGAGCTGTAGTTCATTTCCCCTTGGTGCGATTCATTTGGTCAGGTGTGAACACAGTAATCACATGCAGGTGTGGACCAAATATGTGGACTGCACTGAGCCCACTTAGGACAGGTGGTCTCAGTACAGTTTGCAACAGACTCTGAAGCAACGTTTGTGGTGGCGGCGGCATGATTTAGCCCAACACGTGAAGTTTGAGCTGAACGTTCTGTCATGGGGCGCAGTGATGCTTTTTTTTTCAGTTGTATTTTTTACTTTGTGTGAAAAGAAACTGAACCAAGGGGGAAACGCTCCAAGTCTACAAACCCATCAACTGATTTGGACCAGAGCAAACAAACTATAAGTGTGAAAATGCCCATAGCGTTCTATAAGGGCTATTATACCCAACTTTACTCTGCTGCGTCAACCAGTGATTAATGCTTACTGTTCTTCAGCAAAAAACAGTGGTATATTTTTAAAGAAATAGTTTAGATAGTAGACATTTTGCGAAATAAGAAATACTGAGAGTTTGGTGAAAAGATGAACATAGATGAATTAAATAAGGAGAACAACTGGTAAATTACTTTAGAAGTACTTTAGAAGTTGTTTTTTACATTTAACTGAGGCAAGGTAGTTGTTTCCTGCTGCTCTCAGTCTTTATGCTAAGCAAAGCTAACCATCTCCTGAGCCAAGCATGACACAAACATTTTCTCCTTAGTTAGGAAACTGTAATGAACCATATTTCCTAAATTGTCCCTTTTGTTTTCTTCCTTAATTGAGAAACCTTCACCACGCATCAAGATAACTTCTGTGAAAAACAAACAGGCATTTTCCAATTTCTTTCCAATTACTTAGCTCAACTATGTGTACACAGCAGAGGGAAAAGATTGAAAGGCAGAACTATAAAAAGAAAAAAGTAAGAAGGTAAGATACTGAAGAAATGAAAACGGAGAGTAGCACAGGCTGGCTCCAGTCTTCTCACCCCCACACAGTTTGACACATGACTGGTTAGAGCAGCTGGAGATAAGGAGCTCTGGTTCTCAGGTGAAGCACAGAGACTCGTGCTTTACTTTGGCCCTGTCTGTGGGGCCTCTCTGTCAGGCAGAAATAATAAGGCTTTCCCCTCTCACCCTCAGGAGCATTGAGATCAACACTAGCAGCTGTCAGGAAAGCTGCTCTACTGTGGAGAACTTATAACAGCCACTTTCCCTTTTAAGGGTGCAGTGGCATGTCATGTGGTTTATTACACAGCCGTTCAACAGTGGCAGGGGAAGATATGAAATAAACACCAGTTGCTTTGTAATCACATAGGTTGTGTTGTATATATATCCTTTGTTTGCTGTTGTTGTTTGTCTTCTTATCTCTTGTGGTTTTTCTTCTCCAGGTGACCAAACAGGGGAGTGCCGTGCTCATGGGAATCTAGGCTCAGCATTCTTCTCCAAGGGAAACTACAGAGAAGCATTAACTAACCATCGCAACCAACTGGTTCTTGCTATGAAGCTCAAGGACAGGGAGGTAAGAAGCATACACATAATGAGTTTTATAGTAGTTAACACATCTGTGAGATGGACAGAGAAGGCTAACTGCCACTGCAGAGGACAATGAATCCAGGTTATACATTTTTTTCTCTTAGTCTTTTATCAGACAGTAGGTGTTGGATTGTGCTGTGCCCAGCATTCTTCTGTTTTGGCTGTTTAGAGGGTATCTGAAGGAGGACTCTGAAGGACAAAGAGATGCTGCGGCTCTTTGTCTATTGCAGTCTATTGAAAAAAGGGTGTCAAGTTGTTGCAGAGAACATATGAAGGTGATGGGGGAGGAGAGGAAGTGAGTTAAAGCAAGGCCTGTAGGTTGGCTTAGCAGCTGTTTCGCCTTATTCCCTCCGACAAGGAGGTTATATTTTCATTACAGTTTGTTTGTCTGTCAGCAGTATTACACAAAAACTGCTGCACCAATTGTCATGAAACTTAATGGAAGGATATGGGCCAAGAAAGAAGCCATTAAATTCGGCAACAAATCCAACAAAAGGGGTGAATTTTTTGAATATTGAAAGAAAGGATGTTTGAATTACAGGACTGTGGGAAGTTCTGCGTTCTCAGGGTGCTCTTGTAGTTATTAATGCAAACTAGGGGTGGGTGACATGGCCAAAAATGTCACAATATATGTAATCTTATATCACGGTGATTATATATATCAAGAAACGGCAATTGTTTTGTAACTTCAATTAGGAAATGGTTTAAAATAACTATACCATATTTAATCACCTTTGATTATTTGATTCTTTTATTTGGAACTTCCATACCAACAACTCTTGTTCGGAATTATCCCGTTCTGTGTCATGTTCAGTCTCCTCCGTGTTTGTTTGTGTTGCCTTCATGCAAATTTCCTGCCTGTATCTGTGCCATGTGGAGGAACGGAAAGCACCTAAATGACAAAAATATTTGTCATAAAGCATGTGAATTGGGACACAACATTAGAAACAGTGGAGGATAATATGAAATGATAGATATATTTCTCTCATCACACAATTTCCATCATCATATTGCAGAGACCTAATGCAAACCAGTTATGTTGATATTATGCAGATATGCATCTGGTTCATGTAGTAAGTCTGAGACTTTGGAACATACGTCTGTTTTGGAATGTAATTTACACAGATTAAGCCGTTATTGCCAAAGAGGTTATGTTTTTTGTTACCATTTGTTTTGTTCGTTAGCTAGTTTGTCGTCTGTCAGCAGGATTATGCAAAAACTGCGACTGATTTTTATTAAACTTGGTGGAAAGATAGGACACAGTCCAAAGAAGAATCCATAAAATTTTGTGTTTGGTCCTGGAATTTTCATTTTCTCCACCTTTTTTCTTTTCTAACTTTTTCTAACAGAGCACACACCTGGGCGGAGGTATGTGCTGTAACGAGTTTGAATATGGGGGTGATAAAGAAAAGGAGAGTAGCAGAAAATGAAGAAGAACCTGTGGAGACAGAGGAAAATGAGATTAACAGACTTCTTCCCTTTTTTTACTCGTCTGTGGCCTCTAGCTCTCTGACACTCTGTTTTCTATTTCTTCCTCTCTTTTTCGGAGCGACCTCTGTGGTCATTGTTGTGGGGTGACAGGTGCTTGTTCCGACACAATTCCCGTCACAGACGGAGAGAAGAATGGCCTCCGTTTCCCCTTCATTCCTTATCCTCTCCACCAGGCCGGCAGCCCTGCTTGTTTGTGTTCCTGATATAAAGGGACATTTAAACAGTCCAGTCAAACGTGGCACAATGCGCCAGGATGAAACTAACAGTTGAAGAATGAGGCCAGAGGTCCCCTTGACATCTCTGCCTCCCACTGTTTGAGGATATGTGCCAAGCAGAAGTCTGATCATGAGTCCACAGACACTGGTGCCAAAAACCTCTGTCATGTAATGAGGTTAGAAAGAGAGATGAGTGAGAGACATACTAATGATTTTTAAAGACCTTGCACAGTAATATCATTATATCAAGTGGCTCTTATCCATCCAGATATTCAGCCACTGAGGAAAGTACTGCATGTTGCTTCTTAAAAGTACCTTCCTTTTCTTACACACAAATGGCAAATGGACCCCTCGTGAGTGCCAGAGTGTCCCAGGGCCCTGTGGAGGTTGTTGAACACCATTAATTGTTGCATCATACACAGAACATCCTGATTGGCCCTGCAAGGCCCACCCTACTGCCCCCGTTCTCCTCTTGTTCCTCTAAAGGCCCCCTAATCAGAGTCATATGTGTGTCACACCACCTGGTCTCCCTCAGAACACACTGGAGCCTGGCGGATAGCTCATTATGCCTGGCCTAGTGTTTTTGTTTCTGATGTGGACTTTTTATCTGGCCTTTCTGAAGCTGAGGTCACTTCCTAGAGGCCGGGGACAGGATGTTGCTCCTGACTGGATTTCCAGTGTGTACGATCTGCAGTCTAGGAGTCTAGAGAGGGAAGAGGTATAAACAGAAGAAGTAACAGCAATCCTGAGTGACACAAGAATATGTGCCATATGTGACTTGAAACAACTTTAATTAGAGTGTATTGCAGGTAGTAAGAGTCTCGGCGTTAATGAAATCATATACATAGCGAAATGTTGGATGTGATAAAAGGACCTAGTGGAATATGTGGCTTTGATATGACATGAGGTGGAGGTTTTGGTTCTAATTAGCATGTGTATAAAAAGCTTGGAAGGTATCTAATTGAACTCTGTGAACTTATTGCAGCTTTATAGTTTGTATGTGTGTAACCCACACAAGTCGCCCTAGTTTTTTCCTTTTGGCATAAGATAAAATTGCCACTTCTGAATGAAAATCTACATTATTGCGACTTGGATGTTATTTTTGTAGTTTTTGCCATTATTCCTATCAGTTATAATAAGACTGTACTCTTAATTGCTAACATCTGGAAATCTGTTGACATCACTGAATTGAAGTCAAATGAGGCAAGATACAGAAGCAACCAGACTATTATACTTACATACTATAAAAAACAGGTTAGCCAAACTTTAAGTAAGAGGTATTGTAACTCATAGCTCTGGTTTACCGCAGAGCTTTGGCTACTAGTCTTTTCCTCAGGGTGCTGAGTTGCGTTTGTATGATAAAACAGCAGAGAGAGACAAAAAACAGAGATCCCATATGAGTGTTCTCTATAAATCAAGAGGCAGTACAGTACTCGGTCCTGTTAGATCAGTAAAGGACTCATGCATGGGATCTCTTTTCATCAGCTAATAAGTTTTAGGAAAAAAATCTGTTGTAGTTCTCCACAACACAGCACAAACGCCCCTGGCCTGTACATGACCATTGAACTGTAGGACACTCATATATAAGACGGTTGACTGAAAAAAAGAAAACATAACAGGATAGACTATCGAGCAGGGGAAAGGCTCAAAGAGTGAGTGCTCTGTCATCCGCGACTGGGACTGAGAGCTGCGGTCCAAACCAGTGAGGTCATAGGCTAGCGTGAAGTTAGTGTTTTTCTTTAGCTCGCTGCCTTTTGGAAATATCCTTAGCAGATTTTCAGCTGTCATATGTACTGCAGATAGAACATAAACACTCTCCCAAGTCTTTCTAGCTGTGTGTCTTTTCCAACTTTTGTTTTTGTCCCAGTTTTCACACCTGGCTTGATCCAAGGCCTGCCAGTAACCATCTTTAACAAAGGCCTTCTCTGTCATTGTGAAACAAAGCTGTTAAACTAGGTCTTTCCTCTCGAAACTCTCTTTCCCATCTCCTCTGTTTGTCTGTGACGTTTTCGTCTTAAATAGTAGGTTTAACTAGAAGGAGGTAACCCCTAATTTGGGGTGTGAGTATTTAGGAGAAACTGAGGCGGGCTGGCAGCAGTGTAGTCTGTAATTATGTCTTGTGTGATGTTAAAAAGAGTCTCTACTTCTGACTCCCCCAACCCCAACTTGAAATGGAAATCACGATCAGGGAAAAGTAAAGAGGATACAAACAATGTTTTTTTTCCATATGGTCTGCAGTTCTCTGTGTCTCCTGTCGCTATTCGCTTTTTTAGCTGTAGCTTTGTTTATCTACGCTCCTTCTCCCTCTCGCCCCATCTGCCGAAAGGAATTTACTCAAACTTTGCCCCTCACTCTGAAATTGACACAGACTATTTCATCATGGGTGTTTATACGTGCTGCTAGTTTGGGGCTATATGGAACCTGCTGGACCTTAGGTTGTATAATCAGGCTTAGGGGCTGAGGAATGAGCCTGTAAATAGGGGGTGAGGACGAGGTCTAAGTGTGGGTGTTCCTCTTGTCAGGGTCAGGGTTTGTCAGTGCTTGTCAGCACACTAGCAGAGAAGGGGATCATTAAGGAGTCATTAGGGTATGGATGTGTGCCTCCGCTGCCTTTCTCAGGGCTCTTACTAATAGAGGATGGCAGAAGGGGGGACTTGGCACCCTTGTCTTTTTCCTTTAGTCTCCACTGCTTTGCTGATTAAGAAAGAGGATTTGAGAATAATTAGAGGGGCTAATTTAACTGAAATGCTGGAAGGACAAGAGTGTCCAACACTATTCTGCCACTGTTCCACACTTTGTCAGGCAAGGTATGATTTGAATACACTAAGTTGTTAGTTAGTTTTCTAGTAAATCACTAGGAACAGCGCAACCACATATAGAAGGCCTGCTTCCTCGCCTCTTGTTGTGCTAGACTGAGACGCTGAGCGAGCCATGGTGCAGCGCCTAACAGCATGTCCAGCCTGCTGTGCCTTAATGACACACAGGCTCTCCTCGGCCCAGTGGTTTAGAACTGCTCTACAGCAGCTCGCTTAGCCATGAATCATGAGAGATGGACGGCCGCATCAGCCAATGGGCCATGACCAGAACTGGGAAACAAGGATTTGTGTGTTTGTGTGTGTGTTAATGGGAGCACACATCTGTATTCCTGTATTCCAATGTCAAGTGGATGTGTCATGTCCTATGTATGTTTGTCTAGTAACATTACAGTGTGTTTGTGCAGAAATATTAGACACACTTCCCAGATTAATGTAGGACTGTAAAATGTGTGTAAAATTTGAGATGGTTTTCACCCTTATGGGCTTGTTTGAACTGCCCTTGAGATTTATTGCTCTTGATTTGATTGTTGCAGCACACACGCATCATTTTACCAAATCAGCAGATGTCCATGTGTGTGCGGAGGTGTTGCAGGAAGTATGTGTAAACGGTGTGTGAATGCCTTACTGATGCCTGTGGCTATTTGTGCTGGTACATGTTGCAGTGTAATGGTGTATGTACTGACTTACTTTGTCCTGCAACATACCACTGACCCAGAACATGGGGCTCTTGTACTCTAAAGTGAGTGCATGGACAGCATGCTTTTTCTGCTTGTGTGTATGTACATGTATGCAAACATGGGTGTGCACTGTCCATTTGCTGCATTCGAGGTGACGCAGCTTTGTGTCTCCCCCAGTGGAGCATTTGGAAGGCTGTCAGAGAGATGAATGACCGCCGTTATATCGACTACTGCTCTCTGCTTCTCTACTGCCGCCTCCCTCTCTCCTTCCTCAGTGGCCCATGCTCCATTTCTCCTTTCCTACAACCTTCCACATCAACCCTGCTTCCTTTATTTTCCACTCTTCCATCTTAAACCTCCCCCTCAACCCTTTTCCCCCACACTACATCAAAATGTTCTCCTCTCCTTTCCTATTTGTCTTATTCTTTCCCCATTATACAGAATCTCAGAGCATGCATTTTGTGCAAGAGTGACATTTAGAAAGAGCAGACACAGTCCAATGTTAAAGGATTCATTGCCGTCAGGGGCCTGGATTTTTAATTTGGCTCTACAAATCTGAATGCTGTATGGACTCCTACATTTGATCAAAACATCAATACTCAAGCCTCTCAAGCCCCACTGTTAACTACTCTAACAAGACCTTAATCTAGACACTGCGGTGATTTGTGAAGATTGAACTGCTCACAGTTGGGAAGTTGAGTAATTTGTCTTGAATATTACACCTTGTCTCTTTCTCGCTTGTTGCTGCGATCAATGGCAATACAGAGGGACAGATTAGATAACAAATAAACAGTGACATGGTGATAGGAGACTCCTTCACTTTCTAAAACAGTGTTGTGGGTTCCATATGATTATAGATGACAACCCGCAGACACATAGATAGTGCTCATCAGAGGGAGGAGAGGATCCAAAGGGCTCCTTATGGTTTCCACTGCACCACAAGACACCAAGTACGCCATGAAGATTTTAATCATTATGAAAGTCAAACGTCTGATCATTAATCTAGGCAGAAGAATTTGATGTCACGCGGCGAGAGAGATGAAGACATGCCAACTCATCTTAGCCACATAATGGCTGATGATAAGGGATCGAGCCCGATTACAGGCGTCAGCCAGCAGAACTTAATGGTTTTGGTAGAAATTAATTGCATGTCTATGTAAGTAACCGAAACTAACCACCTCTATTCATTTCTTAGTGTTTTAATGGGGCCCCAGTTTAGCTCTCACTTTTAGTAGAGCTTGAAAGTGGTCTGAAGAGGCTGACTAGTGTGTTGGCTTTCAACCTACATGATTAATTCTTTATCTAATCTCATCAGTGTAATCCTTATTAAAGAGTTGGTAAGTGATTTTCATGCAAATTCAGTGCACTCTAGGTTCCATTCACAAGTGACCAAAATTGCAGTGGAGTCCAGACTTGGGGCAGACCTCCCAACAAAACATGGCAGTCCCTTCTCCTCCTCGCCCCCAGCCTCAGTCCAGCCCCGACCTCATCCAAGCTGGCCAGAGAGCCATTTAAAGCTTGGGAACTGCATCCCTTTCCCCACCCCGATCGATAGTGGAGCTGTCAGCAAGACGAATGGAGGCTTTAGGAAGTCCATTTTAATGAAGGAGAAGGAACAAGGGAAAGAGAGGTACTTGGGAAAAAGGGGGGGAAGAAGGAGAGAGGTAGTGCCACAGAAGGTGGTTATGCAGCAAAGGAAAAGGGAGAGGGAGTGAAAGAGAAAGGCAGAGAAGGAATATGTGTGTGTGTGTGTGTGTGTGTGTGTGTGTGTATGTGTGTGTGTGCAATTATGTGTGTATTGTAGCGTCTCCAGTGACAAGGGTTGGGGAGGGGTAGGATGGGCTGGGTTGATTTAGCTAGAGTAAGACCTATTTCTAGCTCAGTAGTGTGAAATGCTCCTTGGATACAATACGTTGTAAAGAACACCCCAACACAGAAACCTATATTAGTGGACAGAGGGGATTTCATCTGGCCTGCACACCAACACCACATCAAGTCCTCTGGCTCATGAATCATGTCAGCAGCTCTGTGGTAAAAAGATATTGTTGTGACAGGGGAAAGCTACAAATCCAAGCCAACTCCCTCCCCAGCTGCCCTCAACCAATACACTGGCTTGCATCAAAGGACTTGTTACATTTGCATTCAGAAGATGGAGTAGGCAATTGACTTGGATTTTTGTTGATGTTATAGTTTCTTTTTAACCTGTTTAATAAGCATTCTGAGCCATTGCCCTTTGTTTTATGTCAATATGCAGAAATCGCTGAATGCTAATCAGTGATTAGGAGCTGAGGTCAGAGGTTAGACACAGCCTGTGATGCAGGCCAACCGTGTCCTCTGGGCACTACCCCAGCCAAACTCGTTTTCACTCATTGGAGCAATTACTGCCCCCGTTTAGTCTCTATGACTGTGGAAATGGCTGTCAATTTATGCCTCGGGCCAATTCTGATACTTCAAGAACTCCATCTATCAAGGATGGTCAGTATTCTGATACAACCACTGATTTCCATTCCATACAGACTAACGACAAAATGGTTCAGAGACCTGAAACAAAACTCGGGTCATTTAGATCCTGTAATGAAAGATGGGTTCAGTAGATAATGCAATATTTAGTGCCTTCTCTTCTCTTTGCCCTTCTGCCTTAAAGGTCCTGTACTGTGAAAATGCACTTTTATTGGGTTTTTAGGTTTATATAAACTCTGTGGTGTAAAATAAAAGCTGTGAAAATATGAACTTGCTCAGTACAGTTAGTCCTCTAGCGCCCCCACCACAAGTTGGCCTCCAAGCCAATTACAAAATCCTTTTGCTCGTGATGTACTAAGTATATCGACAGCCAATCATATTCAAGGTGTTTTTTTAACTTTGTTAGCCCCGCCCCCATCAGTTACTAGCAACAGAGCAATGACTGTGTTGGGAAAACTAGCTATGAAAAGTGTATTATTCCTGCTTCAGTGAATCAAAACCACTGCACAGCCTCCAAAGGAGAGAAACGTTACAGACAAGGGGATGGTTTTTGCTGTTGGAGGCTTATTTTGACTTATCTTTCAGTCTTTTTGGATGTGGAGAGTACATTAATAATTGCTAACTGTTGAGAATTCCATTGTTGCTAACGGTTGCTAAGGGATCTGAGGTTACCCAATCAGAACGTTTGCTGGTGAGAAGCACTCATAGAAGTCAGGAAAAATTAAATCTATATTATATTTTGTTGTGAACATTACAGAAGTCTTTAATATACACATAAGCAAGTTATAGATAGAACTTCAAGTGTTAAGATATGGGACCTTTAAAGGAGTTACACAGTTGGCCAAATTTAGAAAATATTAGTCAGATGTAAGCAACAAATAATGAAATAGACAAATCAGGACTTAATGTTTTACAGACTGAATCTTAAAACGTAGCTTAAACCACAACACTTTGTGTGCATGTGCATTTTATTTGCATTTTTATTAGATTTGCAAACTGAGTCAAATAAACTCCTTTGTATCTTGATTCATCTGACCAATAAATGAGCTACATTATTATATGTATTATTTTGCATTACAAACATCATTATATTATTATGACATTATTATATTAGAAACACACAGCATAGTCTTTCCATGCTTGCACCCCCTGTCTCTGAAACAGGATGCCTTGCCGAGAGGACTGTCCCTCCTTCGTCTTTGCTTTCTCCTTGTCAGATCTTTACAGTGTTGCCAAACATAGGAACCAGATTATTCCTCACCAGCCACCAGTCTGCTAAATAGAGATGAACTTCAGAATGATATGAGATGAAATTCAGATGTTATGGTGAAGTTTCAGACATTCAGTTTGTGAATGTGTATTGGGCATGGTTTCTGTATTACGAGGGAGCATGGGGTCTCCCAGGAAGAGAGAGGTCAGCACTGCTACAAACGTTTGATGTTTGCATTATATATAGCTGCAGCACACACTAGGGTTGTAGGAGCAGCATTTTTGCAGAGTGATGAAATGGTCTTCTGCAGACTCCCTGACATCATGCCAAAGACAGGGATTATAGCTCCTCAGTTTGGCTCAGCTCAAGCCTACTAACAACTCCTATACACTGAATCCTGCTCGTTCTCTCCTTCAGTGTCTTTCTCACTACTCTCATCTTTAGCTTTGTCCCGAGTTACAGCAGTGTCAGCATTCTTGTCCCTGTGGCACAGTATCCAGACCTTCCCTGCTCTCTTTTGGATGGGAGCCCTGTGTCTGTATGAGGAGGTGGAATGTGTCTTTGTGGAAAGCGCTCAGAGAAAGCAATAAAATGGAGAGAAAATACAAGGCCCCAAGTGAGTGAAATGAAAGTACTCCATCTTAGGAGGGGATGGAGGCCTACGGGTTCTGCTTATACTTGACCTTGCAGCGCACAAGTAAGGTCTCTAAATAACAGTCAGGGCAGGCCTGAGCTGGCTACACATGAGTCTGTGAAAAGGCTCTTGAATGTGCTGTCTTAAATGGAGAAAGGGACCTAGCAGAATGGAGACTGTAAAATATTCAGTAGGGGCCCCAGAGGTAAAGACTGCTCTGCACTGGTGTTTTATTGTAGCCAGGCTCAATTTTGAAAAGTTAGTAACTATTACTGGTGCTGTCAGCAGGTTTAATTGTAGCCATCGGCCTTAGCTTGTGGCAAGGTGTGGCCATCTCAGGTTGGAGGGACATGGTTCGCCTGTGGTGCCACATATGCAAAATTGCACACAGGTATTGAATGAAGGGCACTCCTGTTTTTTTGACTATAGACAATAGGGTATATTTAGGGACATAATAAACAGAAATTCAGTGTTCTTTGACAGAGACAGACAGAAATCTGATATTTTATGATAAATAAATTCACATGTCTACCTTTAGTAGAAAGTGCACTGTGTTTAATGCCTAATCTGTGATTGATTTTCAATTCCAGTGTCTTAATAGGCTTTTCAGGGATGACAGTGTCGGTCTGTCTCCTGAAATATCTCGGCAACCGGATAACATAAAACAATGTGTAGACATTCATCCCACTGACTCCAGTGATCTCCTTTCTTTTTGTCTGTGTGACTATACCACTGTTAGCAGTTGGACAGCACATGGGACGCTGTTTACACTGTAAACATGAAGTGGAAAAAATAGGATTTTGAAAATTAAAAATACATTCCCCTCCTACATGCAATGAACTGTTAAATTCTACCCTTTAATAGAAAAGCGATTATCTTTTTTATGTTTAAAAATGGCCAGAATTGGTTTGTACAGCATATGGTATTAAGACTTGGCTTCTACGGACTGCAAACAGCTGCTTATTTGCATTATGTTTTGTAATAGTGGTGATTAAAAAAATGTTTGCGGTTGTGTGTATGTGTATATGTGTAATGAGATGGGCATTTGTGAATATGTGCATAGGCACGATTTTGACTTCATCGCCATTCAGAGAGGCTTAGCATGATTAGAGTAGTGTGATCCTCTGAAGAGTTAATGATGAGAGAAGCAGTAGCTCCACAGAGGCCAATCACACAGCAGCCTCTGACAGCATGCAGAGGCTTATCTTGCTCTGTGTATTGTGTGTGTCTCTGTCTGTGTGTGCAGTTGTGTGCGCACAGCATGGGTTTTAATGTGTGGGAACATATATGATGGGATTTCAGCTATCATTTTTCACATGATAGTGTTTGTTATCATCTACCCTGAACACCATTAGAATATGCATGATCCCTTTGTCTGAATGTTTGACATTTGAGGGTTTATGGACATACCAATCAGAATCCATAATCATATAGCTTCATTATGCTAGTGTCAGACATAGATCTAGCACAGGAGGGGCTCCTGATACCTCCGGGTCTAGTTCAGGG
This sequence comes from Coranthus polyacanthus, assembly GCA_037367275.1. Lineage (NCBI taxonomy): Eukaryota > Metazoa > Chordata > Actinopteri > Kurtiformes > Apogonidae > Coranthus > Coranthus polyacanthus. Next base: position 14,920,015 of record JAPQRN010000027.1, read on the forward strand.
CAACACGGCACATTGAAGAAGGCCGGTGGCAGTTCCCCCTTCCAACACTCCAGGGAACTGAATGACAAGCTTAATGACACTGTCGGGGTTACAGCACGTCTCCAACTCATTTTCGAATGTGATTGAAGTTCGCAGTGGGTAGCTTTTCATCAGTGTTGAGCAGACAAAAGGGACCTTTTCTGTGTTGTCTTTGTATGTGTGCAGTTTGTGTGTTTGCACATGTACGCCTGCAGCTCTGAAGAGATGCACAAGAGAAAAATCGCTTTATAGTTGTTATCCTGGCTGTCTTGGAATCTCACGATCCCAAAGATGATGAGTTTTGTATTGGCTTGTCTCCAGTGTGTACTCTGCTTGTTTATAGCCTACCATATATATACACAGATGCACTTGCAGGAAGGCACTGAACACAGAAGGCTTCACAAATACCAATACTTATGTCTTGGCCAGTATTTCATTAACAAGGCTGCCTATGTGTAGCATCCAAATGCTACCCCCCCAAAAAAACAACAGTGTTTTACTTTGAACAGAATCTTAATTCACAGAGCCCATCAACAATCTTATTCCTAAGTGTAAGGCAATTAGAAGTGTTGTAATGCAATATTAAGTGTTATGCACAGGGCAGTGTGTCCATCAGTTGCATGGCTTAGAGGACTACTGGTAGGCTCTGGTTGCGGTCCACATAAGTAAAGGCCCGAGCCATTCATGGCTGCAGATGTGGGATGAGTCATGTAATAGTTGTTGGTGTTGGCTCAGCTGTACTTCTAACCCCCTCCTCCTTCCAGCTCTTTTCATTTCTGCTCCTTTGCCTTTTTCTTAGGTCCTCTACTGGTGCACTTGCCTTTGTTAAGCAACATTTAGGCATATGTTATGGCTGTAAAATTTGCGTCCTGTCACTTAATGCCAGTACAAAAGTGGCCTGTGATTGCTCCATCTCTCTAGTGTGGAGAGGCCAATCTAACACAGACATAAACACACTTTGTTTGAGGCCACACTGGTGATTTTTCTATCATTCTCATTCTTGACTGGTGGAAGTAGAATTCTATTGGTGTTTATGTGTCTGCTTTGAGTCAGTTGACACTCAGCTCTTGCTCAGCATACTAAGTTTCCCCCACCTGGAGCACCTTTTTTTTAGCATCAGCTTGTCTTCAGTGGGCTGCTGAGTGTTTCACAGAGCTGTAGTCTTCTGGCAAATTCCTCTTCTTACATCGCGTGACCTGAACACAACAGGCATTCCAGAAAAATCAGGCCTTCAAATTCCAATACAGTCTCTGCAGAGTGTTTGGTAAACATAGTCCCCCTCCGCTCTCTGTTTCCTAGCTCAGCCTCTTTATTCCCTTAACACCCCTTTTCCCCCAGTATCTTTCTCTATTAGAATATTTTGATAATGCAGCAGAGACTGGTGTGACGTGTGCCTGTTTGTGTGTGTGTGTTTATTTCTATTTCGTGGGCACAGGGTGAGTTGTAGGGGCAGAAAGCTGCTCTAAGTGAACACGCATCTTGGGGGGGCTCAGCTTAGATGCCAACTCAATTTGTGGCTGAAGGGCTGTAACAAAAGCCAATCACCCTTCCACTCTGGCTTCTATTCTGCCAGGGGCGAGAGATACAATCAGGGCCCCAGCTAGCAACTATTTACCGTCGCTGTCAATCAGAGTCCTGTGGCGTGTACTCACAGCTGGAGGCATCACTGGCAGGTGGCCCAGCATCTACCAGAAGACATGTCTTAAAAGCAACTATTATTTCCTGACCACCACTCCCTGTCTAATCTGCACCAAGTCAAACCTAGGGATGGGTCGAATTAATGAAAAGTCTGTCTTAAAAAAATATTTTCTCTTTTTTACCTGCACCTGTTGGGCCACCACATCGGTGTCATTCACTCTCTGTGTATCATTTGGTGTGCACATGAGGATGTTCTGCATGTATGTTCCAACACTGGACTTACTGGCCAGTCACAACCAGATTAGGTAATGGCTGTTAACATTTTAGTCTAATGTAAAAGTACTGTGCAGCAGTTGTTGGCAGTTTGCCCATTTGTTTTTTTAGGACTGTAGAGTTGATGATGAGCCTGCTCCAAGTATCACATTTAAGTTCCCTCATTGTTACACAAACTGCAGAAACCTGGTCACTGTCCAGTTCTAGCCTGTTCAGCATTACACTTCTGTTTAGTCCTCTCCTGCTCTCTGTGGTTTTCTCCACTTTATTTTGACTAAAGAACCTAAATTCACTATAAAGCTGTTCTCATTTAAATATAATAATTCTGGTTCTGTTGTCAAACAGCTGAAATAATCTGAAATAGTAATTCAATCGTAGCATATAAAGACTACATGTTAACCAGAAGCCATGTCTAAGTCATTCTGATACTGCTGCACCTAAATGGGAGATATCTTTATTTCCAAACACAACATTGTCTGGCGAAATAAATATATGCCCCTGTTAATGACATTCTCCTCCAATATTCGAAGAAGAACTGACTAGTTCCCTTCCCTAACCCAAAGCTTGCTCACACTTGCTCATTTGCCATCAGCTTCATGTCTACCTGGTGCTTTGTAGTCCAAATTACCTGCAAATGAATGGCATCACTTCTCCTGTTTCCTGGGAAATTATTGGCTTAAGGAAACTAATTAGGCAATTCTGGTTGTGATCCCTCAGCCTTGACACACATGCACACACACACACATTTACAACAGAGACAGAGACCACCCCCATCCTTTTCCTCCCCAGGAGGCAGACGTGTTTTGCATGGGACATGGAAAGGAATGTTCCTGGGATTTAGTTTCCATCATGCTGCACTAAGGTAGCTTACTATCCTCATGGTCCTAATCTTTGTCACAGTGGGAGGTAATGTGTGCCCACATGTGTTTTGTGCATGTGTGTATATGAGTGCATAAATGAATAATGTGTTTATGGACGTGATAACACAGCCCAGTAGAGAGACTCGCTTTTTAGTCTTTTATCAGTAGGAACAGTTCTGACTGCCTGTGGCTAAAGCAAAGGACCCAATGGTGCCAAAGGCATTTAGTAAGTCTAGTGCAACTTGGAAGAGCCACAGTCTGTGGAGCGGTGAGGTGCAGAGGTGCTTTGGAGGGACAACCCCGTCTTTTGATCCCACCAAGCATTGGTGTTGATGCTGTGTTCTGCAGGCTGCCCCGGCCACAGTAGTCGCCCTCACCAGGCTTGTAATTACATTTGGGGAATGAAAGCACAGAGGGAGGAAGGGATTTAAATGGCTTGTGAGCTGGACTGGAGGTAAAATGTGGTCCTTGGTGCTCTCTCAGCTGCATGTCATTGTGAAATTATTGACCTGACACTTCAGAATATGATGACAAGAGTCAATGTACAGCATGACTGAGCTGGATATTTCACTTACAGGTGAGAGATGAGAGGTCCTTTGGTTGTGGTTGTGTGTTTTTTTGTTTTTTTTATAGCTGCTGGCACAGTTAAGACTGAACATAAGAAAAAACTTATTACATTAGATACACCTTGATTTTTTAAGCAGAATACTTTTTGCTCTTTTTTGATCTCTATTTAATTTTAGTGTAAATAATTAAATCAAAAATATATGTCTCCTGGCCTATGGAAGTCACCATTACGTTGACCAGGATGTAGGAAGATAACTTAAGATAACTAATGTTTCCCCACTGTTGATCTGATACTGAGATTACAGAGGTGGGAACTGGCCAGTCTAAATTACACAATATGTGCAGGGATTTTACACAGCCATATACAGTAATTTCTCATAGTCCTCCTGGATATTTTACCTATATCTCTAACATGAAACTGGGAAGAAGACTAGGATAGATGCTACATACTGTAGATCGAGTCATCTTATCATCCCATCAACTAGGTCTGCAAGATACTGGGGAAACTGATACTGAGGGAAATCTGCAATGTGTGATAACATTGTTTAATATTGCCATGACAATATGACTTGCGATAAATAAACTAACCTTGCAGTTGCCACCAAATTGACACCAATTAATCTGAGAGTAGCTGACAGCAAACTGGGGCTTCATCTGATTTGTTAAATGTTTGCATGCATGCTTGGAAATAAAATACTTTTACTTATTCCTTCAGCACTGCTGCATATAGGAGCAGATTGATTATTGCCATATTCAGCATTTTGAGATTACTGGTATTGGTATATTAATCCAATATCTGAAATAAATAATTAAAATATGTGCTTTGACTCTGATGCAGCTGCCTCTCTCTGTTTGTAGTCACTATATGTGGTCCGCCCACAGCACCATATGATTGGTTATGACTCCACACTACTAATAACCTATCAACATTGGAAAAAGGAAAGAACATTTATTCATTTGCTAGTTCTTATTATTTATAATCCATCTAGTTCAATGTGAAAATTGAATCACATCATTGAATCATAAATATTGTTGAAATATCAGTATCAGTATCAGCCCTTAAAAAAACATATTGGTCAGTCCCTAATATATACTATACATTTCTGTCCACTATTTTCACTATAAGGGTAGATTCACCGTCTTTTGTAAACCTCACGTTTTATTCAGACTGACATACTTAAAAACAAAGCAGTTGAAAGCAGCCACACATTCTTCTATTTCACAGAAATCTGATTTGGTCTAAACCTATTAGGCACGAGTTAGTTGCTGTTAGAAATGGATTAAAAGAGAGCGGCACAAAAGCTTTGTATCTGCTCTCAAAGAGAACTGTGAGGTGCAGAGAGTCTGGACATTTGGTTGTCACTCTTCATTTCTTTCATTGTGTCAGAGAGCTCTGGGCTACAACTCTGGCCATCTCATATTGATCTGGGTCTTCAGACTTTAACCTGTGTCTCCTCTCCTCTCCTCTCCTCTCCTCTCCTCTCCTCTCCTCTCCTCTCCTCTCCTCTCCTCTCCTCTCCTCTC
>JAPQRN010000027.1:14925029-14944788 GCA_037367275.1 Coranthus polyacanthus
ACCTAACAAATGAAATTCTGAAATTCTTCATGCACCACAGAAAAGGGTTCAAGTATGTAGTCCTGCATGTCAGGCCTGATTTGTCCAGTTGTATGGGCTGACATCCCGACAGCACCTCCCATCCCTAGGCCTCCAAAACGTCCTTGAATAACCCTGCAGTGCTGCGTCCTTGGACCGACTGCCTGACTTCCTGCTGAATGCTCTCAGATGCAAGTGGGGGCCTGCAAGCTATGCCATATATAGCATGGTGTCCTCAGACCCAGCAGGAAGCCATAACAACCACTAATTAGCTTTTAATGGATAGGCTTAGAAAACGATGTTGTCATCAGATGTTGCATCCCTTTTTGTCTAACTTTAGAGTCTTACTGCGTTGATTATTCCACCTGCATACATTTCTTGTATCTTGGGTTTACTCTGATGCAAATTGTTTGCCAAACCTGTACAGTCATTTCCTATCTCTGTATATGTATTACTTGCTCTTAAACCCCTATGAGTGTTAATAGAAGGAATTATCCAGCAGCATGCTTCTCTGCAGCCTTGTCCCTAGCTTGGGGCCTTGCAAAATGGCAAACCTTGATGTTTACCTCAAACCCCTCCCGGAATGACTTTCAAACAGCACTGTGATTTCCCCTTCTGTCACCACGACGTCTCTTAAGAATTGATTCCCTGCACCAGCAGGCATCACACAGCTATGCCCGTGGAGATTTGACTTTAGTACAGAAATAAACAGCAGCCCCGTGCAGCCCTTCAAGGCTTTTCTCTGATTTAGAGTACATTAAGATGCATTCACAGTGCCCTGCTTCCCCAGTGTGCCACCTCTTCAGTGTCGTCCTCAGCCAGACTTTAGATTCATGTGTTTATATCAAAAGGCGGGAGGGCTGTTTTTGCATTTGAACAATGCTGACATCCTGTCACAGGGGACAGGCACTGGGTGTGAGAAAGAAGCTATGTGTGTGTTTGTGTGTGTGGAGGGGGGGCTGTAAAGGTGTAAACGAGAACCAGCTCAGTTACCGTGCCACCCTCCCTCTCTTTCCTTCACTTAACATTTGGTCATTTCTGTGAACCTTGTTTTGTCTAGTGTATTGTCAGAGAGAGGGAGCTTGAAATATCAAACCCCCACACCACTTGATGGGAACAGTCAAATTTTCCACCAACACCAATGGAGACTGTCAGATCCAATTTTACTCTGCGCCTCTCATGTTCCTTCCTCTCAGCTGCCTGTTTGCCAGCAACTCATGCAATATCCTCAAACAAACACCCACACACACACATTGTGTTTTTAATGTGTTTAGGGGACATTATATTAACTCACATTAAATTCCTGCTTACCCTAATCTTACCCTAACTTTAACCGTAGCCACAGCATGCCTAAACCTGACCTTAATTTTAATCTAGCATCTAATGCTCAAATTTAATGATTTATGTTAAGGAGACCTGAATTTAATGGTCCTCACAAGTGATAAATAAATGTGATGGAAATAAATATGCATCCCTATAATGTAAGAAAAACAAAGCCACACACAGATAAATGCTTAAATACATTCACATAAATAAAAAATGTGCTCTTACAAATACACATTCTGAGGCAGAACCTGCAATGCTCTGGGACACATTTGGTGTGTTTGTGATTTAGTTTTTATTTCTATGAAAGGATGTGTGAGTGAATGTATACTGAATCTCTGGAGAAACCACAACTGATCCACCATTTCCCTGGCTCCACTGCACAGACTGCCCACAACTCAGACAAAAATGCCTTTCTTCACTAGTGAAAGGATTACATGCATTGCATCTTGTTTGTATACGTTTATCGATTGTGAGGTAGAATGGTTGTGTTTTTGTGTGTTTACATGCTTGTTTTTAAGTGTGCAGTATGCGTGCCGATGTGGAGTGTGTGACCGTTTGAGCAGCAGACAGTCTGACAGACAGCAAAGTAGCTGTCACGAGTGCCCTTACTCGTAGCTTGACCTTTAGTGACAATCAATCCTTTGTGTACATGTTCTGTGAAGGCTAAAGGAATTATCAAGCTACAGGCCCTCTGGCGTCATTTATCTACCAGTTGGAGGTCACATAGGTCATACAGAAACAAGTGGCATATCTGGTATCTCATCATTGTTAATAGATCAATTTAGCTGAGATGATTTATTAGAAAATGGGTTAACAGCTTTATCAGTCAAACAGAAATAAATAGCACTTTCTCAAGAAACCATCAAAAATAAGGTGTAACCAAGGATGCAGTTTGTTTGCATTAAATTATGATACGACTTTTCCTAAACATTATTTCAGAATTTGAAAAGATAAAGAGAAAGGGGTCTGTAATTCAGAGGAAGCAAAGTTGAAACCAACTTGGCTTGTGCCAACCCACAGTGGACTCTGCCTAATGATGTGTGTGTGTGCACGCATACATGTGAGTGTGTGTATGAAAGAGAGCAATCAGGCACAGCTGTACCTGCCCTCGCTTGGCAGAGCACAGCATTTGCCTGTTTAAAAAAGCAGAAGGTTTTGATATGGCAGGGATGCAGTCATTTGGCTGATCTAATGGTGGCTCCCAAAGGATCTATATCTGTGTGCAAACACAGACCACAGAAAGAAAACGTATCCAGCCATAGAAAGAGCTGAATATATTATCATATCCATCCCTGCCCCCAAACCTCCACTTTGACATCAGCACCATGCCTCCCCTTTTCTCTCATTTATTCACTCATAAACATTCATGTATTTTTGAACATGCACACATAGACAAGTACGCGCACCTATAGCCAAATTCTTTGAGATCTCACTGGTCTGTTCTGTCTCAGTTTATTGCAGTTGAGATGTTTCCTTTTTTGTCAAAATGCATCTCTCCAGGTGAATTCAGATCTAAAGACATCCTCACCCTGGGGATATCTCCAGTATTCTCCTCTCTCATCCTTCAAACACAATCTCTCCTGTAGCCTTTTATCTCCTCCCCCCACCTCCCACTCTGCTCTCCCCCACACCCCACTCCCTTCAGTGTGCGGTTCCTCTCTCTGCCAGCCAGCTCCTGTTGCTGCTGGAGCCCAGCTCGTTAAGGGAAACACTGGTGCATGGTCCTCCTCACCTTCTCTCTGCACTGCCTTTTAATTAGACAGCTGTTTGTGTGTGTATGTGATGTGTGAGTCATGGCACAGAGTAGATTGATGGTGTGTGTGTGTGTGTAGCGTTGGTTCTTGGATGAAGGAGTGTTTTTAGTCACATGAGTCATCTTTTTGAAGTGATTTGTATCACATTGCCCTTTTTATTTCTCAGGCAATACGTAGTATATGAGTATACCGCTGTACAATGACTTTGTAGCTTTTGACAAATATTTTCCCTTGATTACATTAAATTAAAATGCTCTAGATGTAGCTGTTTGTTGGTGTAGAAACAAATGATTAATTATATTAACTAACAGAAAACACTTGACATTTTCGATCAACTGCCTCATTATCAAGCAAAATTTGCTGATTATTTTTTTAATGAATTTTCATCAGATTTTAAATGGGCCGTCAGAGAAAACAATCTGAACATATATTTTTCTGTGAGCAGCTGCTCCTTGCCGCTCACCTGGTCCGCCTATACTCACCTTCTCAGTCCCAGTAAGTTCTGGTACAAATACTACCTGTAAGATTTTTCCTGCCAACATTTTATGACCGTTAACTGCCTCTTCCAAGTATCGTACCAGTTTTCTGTAACCACTCCTTACCAGCCTTATTTTTCCAATGAGTGTGTTTCATGTTTTTTTTGTGTCATGGTCTGTTTTGACTTTTTTCCTGCATATTGACCACAGTGATTGTGCATGTGTGTATTACTCACAGGGAGCTTTCCACTATTTGTTCTATTTGTGTGTTCAATTATACATCTCATCAGTCCCAAAATCCCCACTTCCCTTTTTCTCTAGACTATTCTGCACCTCCGCCTGAAGATAATCCTCCATCTCCCCTTACCCACCCGCCCTAAATCCCATATCACCACGCACTACTTAACTGCCCAAAGATCTCCATCCAGTTCCCTCACATTCCAATATTCTCACCGGAAGATTCTTACTCACTGTCACCACTCATCTGTCCAAAGATTCCCCTACCTACTATTTCCCTCTTAGTCGCCCCCCACCTGCAACTCGAAGATTCCCGTCATCTTTACTCCGAACCAGGCCATCGCTCTCTCTTTCCCCCAAGCATAAATAAAGATTCAGTACCCTGAGATTCAGTGTTGGGGTCCTGTTCTGTGGATTCTGACCTTTTATTAGATATATGTATTGATTAAGTGGAAAAGAAATCAAGGCATCAATAAAACAGTGGTTCTGTTATGCAGTAGTTGCAGCATTAATTGATCTGTTTGTCTTTTTGAATTAGGTGTAATGAATAAAATCTTTGTTTTTTTGTCACATTTCCATTTTTTAATTTAATTACTTGATTTGTTTTTAAGAATGTGTGTTTGTAACATTGGTTGTGAGGTTGTAACATAGAATATACATACATAAACATAAAATCTTCCATGAACGCAGCTGGTGCATGTGTCTGCATTCATTGAAGAAGTCTTCATGGCTAATAGCTTATCATCTGGATTGGTACAGTGAAAGACAGGGTTGTTCTCACCTCTGCTATAATACAATCAAACCTGTTCTCTGTCCTCTTTTGTCAGGAAAGAGTGACTCCTCATCTCTTGAATAATCCCATTAACGGCACTTACCGAAGTAGTGGCTGCCCTGCCCTCATGCAGGACATGCCGTTTGGACATAGGGTAAACTGTCGGCTTTATAACACCTAACAACTCCTAAGCTTGCTCTCTCCATCACCTCACTTGGCTTTTCCTCACTCATTTACCATTTTCTTCTTTTGTACCCCCTGTAATCGTAGTAGATTTATTAAAACACTCTGAACTTTGGGTTCTCTGGAATCTTAATACAGCAGATAATACAATTAATATGATCAGTTTTTTATATATTGGGTTTTGCCAAGTTGCTGAAAGAAAAAAGAAAAAGTTCTGCATTTCTGTTTGTAAGCATAATTATGGTAGGCTCCTTGGCATGGCCTGGTAGGCCCTTAATCCAATGTTTACATCACCATGACAACCAGGCTTGTCACATAATCTCCACAGCTCAGTGATGATAGCTTTGGTTGTTGGGAGTATATCAAAAATCCCTGTTCCAAAGTGAAATAAGGAGGATTTTCAAAAGGCACTTTCACAGCTGCAAGGCGAGGCCTAACCGCATAGCTCAATACAGTAGTAAAATAGTGGGCAGCACTCCGCTGTTTCAGGGTAAGAAATAAAACACACACCAGGGGCTCAGAGTCAGAGTACTCACATTCCGGCAGTACTAGCCATCAAGAGCAGTTCTGCAGCATGACATAAGGGGCTAATTATGCTAAGAACAATACATTACCTCCAGCATGTGCTATGAAAGCAGCCATTTCTCTAATGTGCTGCAGAGTATAAACATACTTAGTAGAGGAGACTGACAGAGGAGAATCAGCAAGGAATCCTAAACCACTGTCCTTGTCAGAGGAAAGAAATGGAATAATGTTGTTTGAGCCAGGCATTTCTGATTAACATGTCTCTCCCCTGCTGCCTCCCTTCTCCTTTTCTCCTCTCTCCCCGGCAGAACTAGTTTACCTTTCATTAAGAGACCCTTGGTGCAAAATGTGTTTGCTGATAAGAGCCAGTGGTTTATCAACAGTTTATAAAGGATGGCATTAGGATTAATCAAATCAGCACACATCCGGAGAAGGGCTGGCCTCTGTAAACACAATCAGATCTGACTCTGCAGATGGATTGAGAGAAGTGGAAGAGAGGGGGAAAGAACAGGGAGACAGCAAAGATAAGTGAAGAAAAGAAATGGAATGAAATTAGAATGAAGTCAATTTGGCAGAAATTATGTGTTTTGGGCAATTATTTCTTTTCCAGACGGAATGTTATTTTGCGATACTGTTGGGAAGGCAAAATGAGCAGTGGTGGGAGAGGACCGCAGACAGAAGTGAGAGAGATATGGTCCTAGTGTCTGTCCCTTAGCCAAACACAGTGCATCCTCTGTGGCTGGCAAGGCTGGCTCCTCATTATCTGCCTATCTTGGCTTCCATCTGAGGAGAAAATGCAGCGTTGCAGTCTCACTTTAGAGGGACACTGATCACAAGAGCAACTCATCTCAACTGGAGAAAGATTGCGCTCCCTCTCTCTCTCTCTCTCTCTCCCCCCATGTTTCCCCCTGCTCTCAGTTGAAGACAGACAGAGATGAGGAATCCTCTGTTTTTTGTTCAGAAAAGTGGAAGTTTGAGTTGGAGAGATGGAGCTAAGCTTCAAAAGGCACATGTAATTGAGCAGGCCTAGATAGGCTATCTGGGAACATGAAACAGCAACAGTTGTGACGGAGGGTAATTGCCTCCCTGGGCCCGTATAATGCCTTGTCGAGTCTTTAAACTTGAGCAAACTGCTGGAAGTCCTTATGTCAGCAGGTAATTGGTTCCAGGCATCAGCAGCTATGTGAAATGAAGGAAAGATAGGTAGGTGGGGTGTATTTGTGCATTTAGAAAGAGAATGTATGAAAGATTCAAAGAAAAGTGTTTGTCTTTATAAGCGTCTTTGGGAGCGTTCTGTTGTATTGATTTTTTTCTCAGCAAAGTGCTTTGCTTTTCATTTATTCAGAGGGCTCAATATTTTCATTATGTGGCACTAGTGCAAAGTAAAAGTATCTCTTGCTCTCTGTGGATACATTTCTTCATATTACATCTTGATGTATTTGCAAAACAATATAAAAATGATTATTACAAAATTTGGATTTCAAGATCATTAAAATCTTACAGAAGAGTTTATCCATTATGATAGCTGATTTGTCCCCCAAATGCTCCCAACAGATGACCCAGGACATTCTTCTTTCTGCAGTTACAAGCTAGTTAAGACTGGCAGTTGAGTGGACTTTACCGTTTGAGTGTCCGTCCTCTCGTCTGGCCTGTATCCAACCCCCTTCCTGACTGGAGGATGCAGAGTCAGACCTGCGGAAGGAGATGCTTTATTAGCTGGTCCTGCATGATTAATTGAACATCTGTTCACGCAAAGACAGCTGACCCCAATTCCCAGATGTTTACCCTCTGTATAAACAGTTAATAAGCCTGCAGTGAATGTGTCACATCTGAGGTCAAGAAAGCATTTTATGAAACCTCACCATTTTACTGCTCAACTGTCCTTAGTGCCCTCTCAAGTTTTATTTTCACACATAGACAATGCTTGTGAAAAATGGAAGATAAAGTAGATAGAAAAACACAAGATCTTGTTCTCTACGATTTTAGCTAGAGAGGTCTTGCCAGCAGTCAGTCAGTCAGCCAGTTGGCCCCCCACAGTTCTGGTGTGAAGCTAAAACCCTTCTCTTCTCCCTCCTGATTAGCAGCGTCTTTGTTCCGTTGGCGGTGGCATGCCATGAAGCGTGATTGCAGTGGGCAAACCGTTGGTTTTAAACAAGCCTGCTGCTGTGCTGATCTGCATCACTCTTTACCCCCTCCTTGCTTAGCAAAGACAGAATCAAATCAGGTGTTGTTTGTTGTTCGGTCTCTGAACAGTAAGCCTTCTAAGAGATTTGGGAATTTTGATCCCTTGCTTTTTTCATTTGATGTACAGTATTTCTGGCTAAAGGGAAATTAAAATGTGGGTTGGAAATCTGTGATGCAATGGCAATAAAACTGCTGTGTTGATGGAATGACTGTATAATTAATGGAGCTATTTTGAGATTTTTATTTTCTCATTTGCCTACAGTTTCTTACAAGCTGTCTATCTTTGTCTCTCTTTCTGTCTCTCCTTCCATAGGCTGCTTCAATGGCCCTGAGCAGCTTAGGTCATGTATATACAGCCATAGGGGACTATCCAAACGCACTGGCCAGCCATAAGCAGTGTGTCCTACTGGCCAAGCAGTCCAAGGATCAGCTGTCAGAGGCTCGTGAGCTGGGCAACATGGGTGCTGTGTACATTGCAATGGGGGACTTTGACAATGCTGTTCAGTGCCATGAACAGCACCTGGGCATCGCCAAGGCCCTGGAAAATAAACGAGAGGAAGCCCGGGCCTATAGTAACCTGGGCAGTGCCTACCACTACCACCGTAATTTTGACAAGGCCATGTCCTACCATACTCATGTTCTGGAGCTTGCCCAGGAACTGGAAGAGAAGTCCATCGAGATGAGAGCCTATGCGGGATTGGGTCACGCTGCTCGCTGCATGCAGGACTTGGAGAGAGCCAAGCAGTACCATGAACAGCAGCTGTCTATCGCGGAGGGTTTGAAGGACAGGGCCGCAGAGGGAAGGGCCTCTTCCAATCTGGGTATGTATGCAAAGTAACAAGGCTTAATAAATTAGCTGTTAAGTGATAAGAACATAGACTTCAAAGTTAATCATGTGCTCCTGGCAGATCAAAAATAATATGTCTGATTGTTGAATTAACAGGTATGTCTGTCCACTGTCAGTTTACATCCTGTAGTTAGATGGTGTGAAAGTGTTGCATAATGCAAGTAGGTTAAGTGTTTTCTTCAGCATGAAATCTTACCTTATACCCTATTTTGGTTTAAGCTACATCCTGTCATCCTGTCTGTCATTTTATTGTTTTGGAGATACAATGTAAATGTCTTGCTAATGTTTTCACTGTGCTGCTGGCTGTATTTCATGTTTATCCTCATTTAAATGAGTTATTTACGTCTCATATGGATTTTTTGGAATGATGTCGGGGGTTAGTAAGTGTTTTTGTTTCTTTCAGGCAGAATAACAACATTTTGTCACTATATCATTGCTTTTTTAAGTTACCTTGTTTTTAGATAGAGTATGTATTGGTTGCATTATGTTCTAGAGTGAATAGTACCCAGTAGATATATATAATGATATAATGCTTTGAAGGGCTTCTGTATCGGAGCCAGGGAAGATGGTGCATGTTAGAGCCAACCATAATTTGTGAGCCCAGGAACCTCTATGTTGATGAATGCCAACATATAACACACATTGTCAGGGTATAAATAAACCACATAAAAAATTTACAATTTTTAGAAGGGAATTTCTTGACATTAATCTTCTGCACTCCCACCTTTACACTTGCTCAGACTTAATTACATCTTAAAAAGAAAATTGGTCTGAAATAAAATCGAGGAGAGGAGAAATTAAATTTACGATCAGATCTTTTGATTGGAACTAAAAATGTAAGGATTGCCCCCTTTAAAATCCACAGTTTTACAACCAAATCCCACTGAAATTAAATTATTATCAAGGTAACCTTGCGGAGTCTGCTAATATAATAATGAAAGGAACATGAGGAATAATGGTGTCTCAATATATGGTAGGGCCAATTCTGCTGTATTTAGTTCATCACTTACAACCTACACTGAATGACTTATGATAGCCATCAAGGCAGTTACAAACGTGATTCTAATGGACAACTAAGAGGCATGATAGTTCCTCCCAGATGAATTATTCTTTAACCTAATGTGTTAAAGTGTGCAAGCAGAGAGCAGGGTTAATCAGCCAAACATAAATTGAAATCATCCTTTGAAAACCCTAATAGTCCAACATCCTTCTTTGCTCTTAACCTACAGTACACATCTAATATGAGCTGCTAACTGTTTGCCATAAATTAAGTTTAGTGAGAAAATTTTATGATGTTACAGTACAAGTGATCTTTATTACAAGTGGGCACTATATGTCAGGCAGCAAATTTATTCTTTTCTCCAGTCTGATTACGACAGCCACAGCAGTCTTATTCATTATTAGTTGTAACATTACACTTCTTTCAGTCCGTGACAGGGTAATGATAGTGTAGTTGATGCAATGTCAGAGACCTCCGGCTAGTGAAAGAGCAGAAGCTAAATGAGTGGGTGGTTGCGATGAAGCCCGTAGCTCCATGGAGACAACCAGGATAAGCTGGGCCACGGTGGGGATACAATGACTGTGACACCTAGAGCAGCTTCCTGCCCATCTCAGGGTGCCATATGTGTTGGTCTGTCTGGTTTCTTTCTTTTCTTATTTTTGATTCCTCCCTCTTTCACTCTCTACATTTCTCCTCTCACCCCTACTGATTGTAATCTGCAGCTGTCAAGCTCCCAGTAATTGAAACTGACTTGATGAATCGCTTAATTACCTTTAATAGCTGATTCAAGAGGAGCTGAATAATGAAGATAACAAAGAATGAAGTGGAGGTTGTGAAGCATCAGTCTGTAATTGCCCCGTTGTTGTTGTTGTTTTTGTTCGCGGCAGTGGGGAGTTCGTTGTTTTTCCGTCATCAGCGCCCGCAAGCTTGCTTAGTAGAAGAAGATATGGACTAAAACTAACAGGATGTTGTTTCAGACTTCAGAAAATGCTGCCTTAACGCTGTACACAAAAGACTGGAAGGATGAGTGAAGATTAACGAGCAGTGATAAAAGCAAAAAATATTGTACAAGAGATGGGAAGGAAAAGTTGCAGAAACAAGAAAGAGCAAACTTTTATTATGCCCTCTCAGCTTGCTGTTAATGTTGCGTGTAGTGTGGGTGGAGTAGAAGCTGACATGGCTCTGAGGTACAGTTGTATAGTGATCACAATGCTTTAATATCTAACCATGATGCCCAGCGGTACCAGCAGCCCTGGCTCAGCACACTCTGACCTATAAAGGATATGAAAATGTTGTATTCCAGCCACATTTATTATTCATTAATTGGCTAACTTACCCCCTAGTCAGCAATATTTAATATCTGAGAGAGGACTGAAGTAGTGGTTTCCCATGTTGTTCACGTTTCTGGTATTCATGAAACAGAATCTAAATTGTATTATTTTTTCTTGCATGTCACTTCAAAGAGACTTTGAATAAGTTTGTTTGGGTGCATTTATGCTTTAGCCTGGGCTTATGCATCCATTTCTATTCTTACCCTCTGTCTGATTCGCACTTGTTTGGCCATATGTCTCAAACAAGTCATTCCATCAATTAGAATGGCTTGAGGTAAAATTCTTAATTAAGCATTATTCCCTTTCCCCTCTTTGTACCCAGAATCCCTGGGGATTGCTTTCTGCTGATGTCCACAGAAGCAACAGAAAGGCGAAAACAATAGGAAGAAGCAAAACAACATGAAATTACACGATGTGTCCTGCTATTATTTAAATTCATGCATCATCACTGACTCCGTGGTAGCTAAAGAAACGTGACATAATTTCTGTGTGGATGTGCATCAAACCCTTATTTATAAATCCCTTTTACATTCAGGTTTTTCCATTCAGAAATCGTCTTTGGAATCCTGATTTACAGATTTTATAGCATGTTTATTGTGTTATGTTTTGATTTGTATTTTACTTGGCTGTATTTGTTGGTGGTTATGTCGATATACTGATTGTGCGATAGGAGAGCTGTTTATTAAAAAGAGCTGTAGCCTTTAAGTACATATAGAGAGGCAAAGCTGCCAAATTATTAGTACTTAAATAATTATCCATTATCATCGCAAGATTTCATTGACTGTCACAATCATAATGGTCGCATGAACATAAATTCAGTACCTTTGCAGAACTGATTTTAGAGGGCCAACAGCAGGAACAATCTACAGACAGAGACCAGACTTGCCTTGAGCACAGAGGCAAAGAGATTATTCTGTTTTGTACTTAAGACTTTAAAAACAGCTGTGACAGTCGATATATTATTACTCTGACCAGGAAAGGGAGCTAGAGAGTGCTGAATTTACAGAGGAATTTAGCAGGCCTAATGGCCCCAGACAGAATGAATTAAAGAACGCTGCGAGGAGGACGGGGAGAGAGGCAAACAAATACATAAAAAGTGCATTTATGTAAGACTGGTGACATCTTCAACTGTCCATTAATGGCTGAGTAAATAACTTGTGTAAATATTAGCAGGCCTGCAGGAGGATAGAGGGCATAAAGGAAATGCTGGTTGGTGAAGAGGTTGACAGTCTTATGTTACTTTCCTGGAGAGAGGGATTTGTGAGTAGTTCTTTGCAGCCATGCCCCATATTTCTGTCTGTGGAAAAGCAGCAGACGTTCCCTGCCTTCCCCTGCATGGCCCCCTTCAATCTCCTGACAGAGGACCAT
Source organism: Coranthus polyacanthus (assembly GCA_037367275.1). Lineage (NCBI taxonomy): Eukaryota > Metazoa > Chordata > Actinopteri > Kurtiformes > Apogonidae > Coranthus > Coranthus polyacanthus. The sequence continues at coordinate 14,937,051 of JAPQRN010000027.1, forward strand.
GCCAGAAACTGGACTAGAGGCCCTGCAAAAGACACTGTTTAGCTTGCTATATGTGGTTCTTATTCTACTCACTGCAGAGCTATTAAATGAAACAAAAGAGTTGTTGCATTGTTTTGCATTAAGCATCTGTGTCCTTTTTTTTTTACCACACTTGCAAATTCAGCATGAAATGTGATCTGTTTCTAAACAGAGAAGCAATTGTGCAGTACAACGAAAAGTCGAGTTGAGACATTTAGATTTAAGTAGGAGCTAGACTCAGATGCTGTTCATAAACAGTACACCCACCGTAAGTATGGTGAGGTGATGGAGGGGTGAGCAGGAGCAGAGAGGAAACAGCTGAGCTGCAGGTGGAGGGGTACAGCCCCCTGTGTGTTATGTTGGCAGGCCACCCACTCAGCATGCATTAATCTATCCATACCCTGTCCTTTTTTATCCTTCTCCTTCCTGTCTCTCTGACAGTCAGACTGTAGGAGATGTCTGTGTCTGTGAGGAAGGATTTAGTACCTTAAGCCCAAACCCCAGCTCCGCCCCATCCCTACTACTGCAGACCCCAGGAGGATCTGGTGTCTGCCTCAGCTCACTACTTCCCCCCACAGATCAGACCATAAACTCTTGTATATTTTATCATATTTTGCATATTCTAATGGAGTCTTTCAACCTCAAAACTTAATTATATTATGATGAGTATTTAGAGGAAAAAAATTCACTCAAAAAAACTGAAATGTTTTTTTTCTGTAAGCACATTCTTTCTCACTTATCCTTTTGAGTGTTTCAGAATTATTCATCATTTTCAAATATATATATCATGTTCTGCATTTTAAAGCACCATAACATGCCATGAAACATGGATTTGTCAGTCTGACCGACACATTGCATTTAGTAGGAGGAACTCTTTTCTTGAAGTTGGTGTAAATGCTTTAAAGTGACATTATCTGGAAGGTGCATATGCCAGACCTGGTAGGTTAACGTAGTTTGTGAATATTGCCCACTTTCACTTGAGTTTTTTCAGACTCCCCATTTGGACATTTCATATACGCCAATCTCCTTCAGCTCAGACCTGCATCAGCTTTAACAAACACCATAATTCCAGCATCCTACTTTTTTTTTTCTTTTTAGATTTCAAATATGAATGCAAATTATTAAGTTGACCTCAATCGAAAATAAACACATCCGAGTCATTATTTTGGACACAGACTGGTCATCTCTACTTTATTCTTAGTATCACTCCAGCCCAGTGGCAGCAGCACAATTGTTGGTGAAATCCTCTTAACTAACTGTGAGCAGCAGTTCTCTGGACCTCCATAGCTCCTGGAAGAATGACACAGTGATTTACTCAGAACACGACACCATCCCTCAAAGTCATCGCCACAGCATATCTTTCTATGTACAGCCAGCTGTGTAATGAAAAGTGACAACACATTGCCATGCTTTTAATATCTTTGGTTATGGGGGATGGATAGGGCTCTGGATTGATAGGGCTCTATATACTGTAAAAGTATTTCAGTGATGTGGTATGTGTATGTGTATCAAGCTGTGCAGTAAGAGTAAACTAGTCATATTATTTAAAACATTACCATCAGGTGCATTTAGTCTGCATCACAACATTAGATTTTGTTAAATCTAATGTAAAATTAAAATCCCAACACTGACACTTAGTCAGGGTCATTTTGATTTTGACAGCATGCCACAGTGGCCTCTTCAGCCAAACAAGCTCTACGTGTCCTTAATTTTTGTGTTCCAGCAGTATTTACCAGCCTGTTTGGTATGGTTTTATTTACTATCCTGCAGGATACAGTTCCCAGAAGACTCCATAATCCTCTTACCATATGGGGAGGGCACAGAAAATATTTTCTTGCTTCAAGTGTGGCTTCAGGCATAGCCTCAGGCTTATGGCAAATTTGGCTGCAGTTTCCAAGCCCAACCTCTAACCTAGGCTTATACCCCCAGCTTCTGTTGGTGCTTTCTCCCCTGCCCCATCATCCATCGCCGAGCTCCGGATCCATTTTTAGCCTACAGCATGGAACATGTTTGCTGGTAATATATCAGTAGGCATTATATCCTCAGTAAGATCAGCCTCCATGGGGAAAACATAACCTTGGGAGTGACTTTGTGGCGAGGACTGTCAGTGCTCTTCCAGTTAGCCTGCTGTGAATCTTAACCCGTTTTCACTCTTAGCAATGCTTAAAGGTTTGCCCAAGGTACATGGAATGTCTGTGCCAGAAGAACTGTCTTAAGCCTCCTTCATTTATTAATTAATTCTTGTGTAAGGAAAAAAAAACACTAATACTTGTACACTTACTTGCTTTGGACAACATTGATTTCACTTATTGTGGAAGTCTTCATTGTTATATTGTTACATAGCAATTTTATTTGCAATCAGAAATCTCCTGTATTGCATCACTGTGTTTTACTCTGTGCTACACCGAGCATACAAATTCCTCAGAGCAGTGACCTGATGCTAATGGGGTCAGTTCAGGTCCTATTACTTTAACTGAAGAACACAAGCAAACAGCAAATCAGGTTTGATTTGTTAGTGTGTCTCTGCTGCATGCTGAATCATGGGCAGAATTAAGTAGGGAGAGGGTCTTTGATGATGTTTTTCCAACAAAAAAAGTGCTTGCCCTAAAAAATAGTTATTTCTTCAGTGTTTAATTTTGAGACACACAACTCAGGCAGGCTTGGTTTAAACGAATGCTTCATGTTAGTCTTGATTAAAAGGAATATTCATACATAGCTAATAAGTGTTAAAAGACATTGGGCAAAATGTAGATCTGTAGGTCAATTTCTTCCTTGTACTTAACCTTTCAGAACTGTGCAAGCACAGCATGTATGCATGTATAAATATGCATACAGTGGCAGTGTGTCAAACCAAACTGCACCTCAGTGGGTCATACTGAATATTTTCCAATCTCATCGACATAAATTGCTGCTTTTAATTGAGCCAGAATCTGAAAGCCTATCCACATCTACAATATGACTTTTGCAGTCCTATGAGCCGTCTGTTTAGTTTCAATCTCGCTGTTTATGTGCCCTGTGTTCAGGCCCATAATGTGGCAGGTTTCGGATGAAATAAATGGGAAAACACACATGGCGGTAACTAATCTCGGCGGCACCATCACATACTAACCACAAGCCACAGAGCCTCTCTCCGTCCCGGGTTCCCACCCACTCTGGCTCCAGGACCGTTTCCATCCCTATCAGCTGCTGTGCCCCTGTTCTGGTTACCCATAAGTCTCCATGCTGATGCAGCAAAGCCATGACGGCCAGGCTGTATGGTGAATCAAGGACTGAGTTATTTGCCTTTTAGCCGTTTTCTCTGTCTCCAACCACCAGCCTGCAGCTATCCTGTCTTCTCACTTTGCAAGCTTTAGTGTTAGGAGTGTAATTATTATCAGTGAAAGCTTGGTGACAATGCAAAAGGATAAACTTGAAGATTAGTAGTGCGTCTCAAAGGAAAGGAGGCGAGATACCTTAGATACACTGAGATGTCTCTGTACTCTGCTGTGTATTTGTCAGTGTGTCGTGTGGTTTCATGTGTGTTTGACTGGCTGTGTGGTAAAGCTATTATTTTTCACTGGATGGTATTTTATCAGAGATAATACACACAATGCACCAGGTTCTCCATTATTTATTGTTTCCCTACACTTTTCTCATTTTTCTGAAGTTGTTTGCTGAGCTTTCCATCAGCTCTTCACAGTCTCGCCTACTGTTACTTGTGCATCTTCTTTCTCCATCTTTCTGTCTTTGTTTTTCAACGCTATTTAAAAAGTTGTTGATTTTAGTAAAATCCCTTTAAGACACACTCATCAAAGAGCACTTAGTAAATCAAAAGATTCTTCTTTGGTGTTATAATAACTCTGTTTGATTGCACTGCATTTTAATGACCATAATTCTGTGGGAGAGTGTGTTGTGTAAGCAGAGAACAGATGGCTCAGAGAGCATATTTTAACAACCAAATGACTTGTTTTGTACACGAAGAGCTGACGAGGCACTTGAATTTTACTCAATTACAATTTTCCCTGGAATGGGTCCTTAACTTTATCCCAACTCTCTCCTCTTCTCCACAGGCATTATCCACCAGATGAAGGGGGACTATGAGACTGCACTGAAACTCCACAAAACACACCTGGCCATTGCTCAGGAGCTGAATGATTATGCTGCTCAGGGCCGGGCCTATGGTAATATGGGAAATGCGTACAATGCCCTAGGAGTGTTTGATCAGGCTGTTCGCTATCACCGACAAGAGCTACAAATCTCCATGGAGGTCAACGACCGAGCCTCTCAGGCCTCCACTCATGGCAACCTAGCTGTTGCTTACCAAGCCCTCGGAGCCCATGACCGTGCTCTGCAGCATTACCAGAACCACCTCAACATCGCTCGTGAGCTCAGAGATGTCCAGAGTGAGGCACGGGCTCTGGGCAACCTCGGCAACTTCCACTGCTCTCGAGGAGAGTTCCCTCAGGCCGTGCCCTACTATGAGCAGTACCTCCGGTTGTCCCCTGACCTCCAAGATATGGAAAGTGAAGGGAAAGTTTGTCACAATCTAGGTTATGCCCACTACTGCTTGGGCAACTACCAAGATGCTGTTAAATACTATGAGCAGGACCTAGCTCTGGCCAAGGACCTTCATGACAAACTGAGTCAGGCCAAAGCATACTGTAACCTCGGTCTAGCATTCAAAGCCCTGGGAGACTTCACTAAGGCAGAGGAGTGTCAGAAATACCTATTGTCACTGGCTCAGTCCCTTAACAATGCGCAGGCTCGCTTCAGAGCTCTGGGGAACCTAGGAGACATATTTGTCTGTAAAAAGGACGTGGCTGGAGCCATTCAGTTTTATGAGCAGCAACTTGCCTTAGCCCACCAGGTATGACCCTTTTTATGCAAAAACTGTTGCCTGCACTAATACAATACTGCAACAGTTAATCGTATCAGTGGAAAATGCAAATTTGATGCATCCAGGTAAATCATGCTAATATTATGAAATGATCTGTGTTTTCAGGTTAAGGAGCGTAGGATGGAGGCATGTGCCTATGCCGCCCTCGGGGCCACCTACAGACTTGTACAGAAGTATGACAAAGCTCTTGGCTACCACACCCAGGAGCTCGAGGTGTACCAAGAGTTGGGTGATGTGCCAGGAGAGTGCAAGGCCCATGGTCACCTGGCAGCTGTCTACATGGCCCTGGGGAAATACGCCATGGCTTTCAAGAGCTACGAAGAGCAGTTGGAGTTAGGTCGAAGGCTGAAGGATCCGGTCGTGGAGGCTCAGGTGTACGGAAACATGGGCATCACTAAAATGAATGTAGGAGTAATGGAGGAAGCCATTGGCTACTTAGAACAGCAGCTGGCAACTTTACAGCAATTGAGTGGTAACGAAGCAGTAATGGACAGAGGCAGGGCCTATGGAAATCTGGGAGACTGTTATGAAGCCCTGGGAGACTTTGAGGAAGCTATCAAGTACTATGACCAGTATCTGTCAGTGGCCCAAAGCCTGAACCGCATGCAAGACCAGGAGAAAGCTTACAGAGGTTTAGGCAACGGACACAGGTGAGTCTGTATTAGATGAAAGTTATGGTGTTTTATATTCACTTTCTTCAGTGGTAGAAAAACCTTTTAGCTTTAGTGTAACACAATATTAGGTGGTGCAGCAACAAATAATTCTACTGTCTCGGCATTACTAATAATAAAAGTAATCCTACTTTGCATATTATTTCAGTTATTTATTACTGTGTTTTTGTGCTCAGTATCAAAGACCACCATAGTACAAGACCCCTTGCTAGTGAGTAAAGCTTGGATGTGAGCTTGGTGCTAGTTGTCTCAGCAGAAGACTAGTGGCCTTGGCCTTATCTGTATGCAAAGAGGCTTTGGCACAGTCTGAGACTGGGCGAAGCTGGTTATTTGAGGAAACCTCTTACATCGTGGGTCTCTTCTCCCTTCTATTTCCCCCTGACATGTCAAAGAGCTGATAGTATCCTAGAAGTACACTGCAAAATAAAACACGAAAGGCTTGCTGAAATCCTCATTTCGGAGATGATTTTCCTCCTTTTGTGCGTCATCAGCATGGCACCATAGCAATCACACAGCATTATTAGCCATGCATGAGTTCAGAGGGGAATAATAGATATCGCACACAGACCCTTCTCGTCTTCAACAGCTCTCAGTCAAGCACATATCACACAACATTAATTAAGCTGAAGGCTTTTATTCTTTTAATGCTCCATTTGAAGCAACATTGGGCAATTGTTGGTGTGCCCAAGAATGTGAATAAAGTCTCTTTGAAGGCTGTGAAGGCAAATCAAATGTTGAGATGGGATTAATTCCAGTCTGTCAACACATACACAAGGGAGTGGAGGCTGGGCTGCTCTGTTGTCTGGCCCACACAGCCTAAATGTTAACTGTCATTTCATGGCAAAGGCATTTCTAATGTAGTGATTCACACATACCTGACTGAGTTCACACTGGATCAGAATCTGTATTTGATATACACTCATGCTGAAATTTGTACATATTTTGCAAATGCAGGTACTTGTGCATAGGGCACTTGTCACTGCATTCTTATAGTGCTTTGCAATATTTGCTCAATCAGTATGTATTAGGGATGGGCATTCTAATTATTTTTTGAAGTCCAATAATCAAGCTAATTATAGTCGATAAGTCGGTTAGTTGTGATGTCATCATTAACACGTGCCCTCCACCCAAACCAAAATAATAATAAAAAGAATGGGTAAACCACAAGTATACCAATTAATTTTTTAAAACACTTCAAACACTTTTCCAGACTTTACGTAATATATTTCTTGTAGGAAGAAATATGTTGATCGCTTGATCACTATTTTCCTTAGCTTCTCCCCTGATGAAAACCCTCTATTGTGGTGGAAACACAATGAGTATCGTTTCAAACATTTGATTGTCCATGCACGCAGTGCTTGGCCATACCTGCCACCTCCCTTTCATCAGTGAGGGTTTTTTCCGCTCACTTTACTTTTTCTCTATCTTGCTGATAATGGTCTTCCATGAAGGTACAGTGTATTCGAGTTCCACAAACTTTTCATTGTTGCAACATTTGGTCTTGTTGCTGCTGCAGCTCAACATTTTTGTGATGATGTTTTAAAAGAATCCTCATCGTACTGGAAGAGCCGTGGAAAGCTAACTTCATCCCGCATAATGTGCATTCATCCTTGTTGTCTCATTGAGGAAAATAATGCCATACTACAATTAGTTTTACTGCCGACATCTGCAAAAGAAGTGATGACCGTGATGAAGAACTGACTAATAAATTATTTGTGCACATCCCTAGTATGTATCTATATGAATTAATAATTTAGTTTTTCCTTGATATCAGCAGATACAAATGGGTTGCAAACTAAAGGAAAACATGATGGGAGTGTTCTCTTCCAGGACAATTCCCCCATCCCTAGGACAGGGGGTTCATTGAATGGTTTGATGAGAACGAGAATCATATATTATGGCCTTCCCAGTCTCCAGATCTCAACCCAGTTCAACACCCATGAGGGTGACATGTTGACATGTTAGAAAGTGCTTTCCACCACCATCATCAAAACATCAAATATGGGAATATCTTTTGGAAGAATGGTGTTCATCCCTTCAGTAAAGTTCACAGACTTGGATAATCAATGCCAACGAGTACTGAAGCTGATCTGGCAGCACATGGTGGCTCAAAACCTTATTAACACACTTTATGTTGCTTGCTCGTTTAATTTGTCCTCTGTGTATGGATAAC
>JAPQRN010000027.1:14944888-14966331 GCA_037367275.1 Coranthus polyacanthus
GCACATGGTGGCTCAAAACCTTATTAACACACTTTATGTTGCTTGCTCGTTTAATTTGTCCTCTGTGTATGGATAACTGTTATTGATTTGAGTATGGTGGAAGGTGGAGAGATTTCAGCCCTTCAGCGTTATTAACAGAAATGCCAATTAGAGGTTTTCTTTAAGATGATCTTTTTGGGTTGTTACCTCACATATCTCACTCTCACTCTACTTCACTCTGACATGCATTGTTTTTCTGTCTCTACCTGCAGGGCCATGGGAAACCTACAGCAGTCGCTGGTATGTTTTGAGAAACGGCTAGTAGTGGCTCATGAACTCGGGGAGTGTGGAGGCAAGGCTCAGGCCTACGGTGAACTAGGAGCACTGCATAGCCAACTTGGCAATTATGAGCAGGCCATCTCTTGTCTAGAACGTCAGCTTGCCATTGCCCGTGACACCCAAGACCGACTACTAGAGGGAGACGCCAGCTGTGGTTTGGGTGCTGTATACCAAGCAATGGGAGAGTATGAGACAGCTCTACAATGCCACCAAAGTGACCTGGAGATTGCAGATGAAGCTGGGAGCCCAACTCGCCAGGCTCGTGCCTATGGCAACTTGGGCCTTACTTATGAGTCGCTAGGAAACTACGAACGGGCCGTTGTGTTCCAGGAACAGCACCTAAGTGTAGCAGCTCAGACTAATGACCTGGCAGCCAAGACGCTGGCCTATGGCAGCCTTGGGAGAACACACCATGCACTGCAAAACTATTCACAGGCTGTCATGTACCTGCAGGAAGGTGAGTGAGTCAGGGGGAACAGGAGAGGTATTGCCTTTGTTGCCTGAGCTGATAGGCTTAGAGTTTGTGAATTCATGAATATGAAATTCAGAGCCTATTTGTTCCTAAGCCTTTGCCATATTTTTATTAGGCTGTGTGCATGTGTGCATGCATGTGTGTGTGTTTAGGCTTTTGTGCTTATGTGTTATAAGTGCACAGGGGGATTTTGTGTGTGTATTATGCATCTGTGTTGTCTTCTTGTGCTGTATAGGTATAACAGCATTTGTGTCTATGTCTGTGCAAACCTATCAGGATGCACGCCAAAGCATTTTTTCTGTTTACTGCAAGCTGTTCTTCACACTTCTATATCTACTTTTCTCAGAGGGTTCTTTGCAGTGAGCTGCCAAAGGATCTTTTTTACACAGTCGCTGACAGACTTCTGCCTCTCACGCTTCATTGTCCCGTACAGATTAGGGTGAAATAAAAACCTGCAGCTTGGCCTCTCAAAAATTCATTATGTCAGTGACAGTAAAAGAAGTGTTTGTCACCTAAGATGTGCTAAGTGGAATCAGCGATGGATGCGAGCTGAATGTGTGTACCACCACTCTCGCCCATATCCATTGATAGACCTTATGCTCAAGCACACCCACAGTGTTATGACCGAAACCCTGTTTGAAACCAAGAAAATTGCTGCTTGTGTAAGACAAAAGTTGAATATTTCACCCTGCAGGGAGTGAATGCTAGGGAAAAAGAATGCATCTCCTCTATCTCTCCTTTGTCAGCTTTATTAGAGTTAGCTGGGCCTGCAATGACCCATACACCCTCTGCAGACCTGCTTGTTGAGCTTTAATGGAAACAAAGGCGACAGGCCATTCTGTCTCCACCCTGTCCTCCTGTTGTCCCTCGTACTGTCCTTGTATTGTTGCTCGGTCTAGCTGTGAAAAAGAACAGTGCCTTCACTATCCTTGACAGCCAATTATTTCTGGCCAACCTACCCAGACCGAAAAGTTGGCAAGATTTTTTTTCCCTTTTTTCCTTTCAGTTTTTCTATTTTTTTCTCCTACTGCTAGTTTTATGTTTTTTTATACTTCATGCTGCATTGGTTGTTTTTTGTTTTTGTTTCCCAAAAAAGATTAATTGGAGGACAGATAGAAAGGAAACTCTAAACTAGTGCAGATACTGCTGACAACATGTGACCTCCAAATCAGTGCGCATGTATTTATGTTTGTGTGCATTGGTGTGTGTGAGAGAGAGGGAGTAAGATTTAGTCATTGTTACACACTAATACTAAATGAAAAAGCTACAGAAGACATGGGAGCAGCAATTTACTGCAGATAGGCAGACATCATTTCTGTCACTTCACATACTCACGTAGTCCTCCCTAAGTTATCTCCTTGTAATTTTATATGAAAGGTCACTAAAAAGCACTGTCTCAGTCTTAAGTAGGAAAGGGTTTTCACACAGGCACTTTGAATGATTAACACCACTGTGTCATTAAATCAATGCCATCATTGTAGCTACTAATAGGGGTGTTACAGTTTCTTCACGCTTCGTTTAGAGAACAACAAAGAGATAATAGTTTTAACCAGAGGAAGTTATTTTTAGAAATTTACCTGATGCTAAATACAGAGATGGACCAGAAAACAGTGGCGTTTAACAGTTGATGTATTGCAAGTAATAAATCAACATGGAATATATGTATTTACCCTTTAGAGTATCTGTTTTACAAATGTATGCTGTATATAATCTAGGCTCATGTGTATCAGCTCATACAGTATACAAGGAATAAAATGTATATTTAATTACAATAATTCTATTTCCATTTTTTACAGAGACATAAATATGTGAAACTCTGTAATATAGTTGAATCATTCTCTTTAATAAAACATTTTCATGTTCGTAGGACTTTGACCAGCTTGTTAAGGGTCATATAAACCTATCTGCGTTAGGATGATTTATGTCAGAATTAGTGTAGCTTTCCATAATGTTATAAATTAATAAACAGGTTTTTATTAAATACCAAAATTTAGTTCTCAAATTAACTTAGATGTAAATGCAGTCTTAGTACCAGTGTGTACCCATGTAGAAATGTGCTGTTGCAAGCTGAATTCAAAATCTCGGCATTTTCTGCTTCAGTATCATAAACTCCATATCATCTATTTTCGTACAGGGTGGGGAAGAGGAAAGATGTTTTTATACAGAATAGGTGGATTTGGACTTCCTGTATATGACACACTGCTCTTTTCCATGTGGTCAAGATCAAAGGGAAATGGTATGTGTCATTCGTGCAAATAATGCTAGGGTATTTTGTTTGAGGCACCATGCACTTGTGGTTCTTCAGTACACGAGAGTTTGTGCCCTTGTTCCAGCTCATGTGTTTGTGATGCCTGCACGTAATGCCTATGTCTGAAGGCAAAGGGTGCGTGGGCCTCCGGGGCTGCAGAGAATCTCTCACCCAGCTGTCAAGCAGCCTTTAAAGTGTTCTCTAGTTGCTCTTCAGGGTGCAGCCAGCCACGGCCACATCCTCATGTCAGCGGCTGCTACGTGACTGTGCCTGCGGGGCGCACCAAAGGCATGCACAGTGACAGTGACAGACACTGAATGATACAGAGAAGGAGAACAGAAGGAATGAGAGAGTTAGGGTGGGAAGGAACGAAGGAAGGAAAGAAAGAAAGAGAAAAGATGGCAGGTGGGCGGGAGCAAAAGACAGGGATTGGCACGAGTCATGATTCACATGTATTATTTCACTGTCAAATGGAGAATAAAGAAAACATAGAGTTGGTTGACATTCAGGCTTGATCATAAAGAACTATCACAGAGCGGCTCAGAGAAAGAAGGTTTTGTGTGTGAGTGTGTGTGCAGATGAAAGGCTCAGAGCTGGAGTTGAGATGAGTGAGGGGTGAGGCTGTCAGAGAATGAAAAGGATAATTTAGATCTGTTTCCTCTCTCTTGCTCCAGCGCCTAATGAGCCCTAAGCAGTGCCGAGTCCTTGCAAGCACTGCCACCACAGTCAAGATGAAACAGGTAGAAGGAGCAGAGGGGGGCCAGAGATACAGGCAAAGAGATGAGAAAATGAATACTGGAGGTAGAGGGAAAGAGGAGCGCAGCAGATGCATGGGGGAAGAGGGCAGGCAAGCAGACAGAGGGAGGGTGTGTGGAAAGATAAGGCGCGAGGGGAGACTGTTGCAGGCTTCAAAGGCTGCCGGCTAGCGTGGCCATGGAGGAGCCATGAAGTCTATAGTTGCGTGGTGTGTTGGGTTTTGCGGAATAGGCTGGCTGTTTGGGGTCACGCTCTCTGTTCTTGGCTTATCTGGTCCAGCCACAGACTGTTTTCCAGGAATGCAGAGAAAAGCAGACTAGGATGAGGGTGGCTTGGCCCATTTTCTCTTCTCTTTGACCAAAAGCATGTTAAGACCCCTCCATCGCACAAACGCGTGGAGAGAATAGACCAGCAAATACAGAACATGTGTTAAGTGAGACTGTGCATGAGCAATATAGCCTATTGCAAACTGCAGACTGCTTGCTGTGCATTTAGCACCTTGTGGGTGATATGTGGCCCAGCAGCTGTCGCCTTTTTTTTTTTCATCATTGTTCTCTGTGGAGTGGCATTTTCATCTCAGTAATTGGGCAGAACCAAGTACACGCCAGGCAGGCTGAGGACACATGCAAAGATCTGACACACACCTCACCACTTGAGGGATTAGAAGTGAAAAACAAACTGTGAGCTCGCCAGGTGATCTGACACAGGCGCACTCACTGAACATGAACACCTCGATTCTCACACATGCACAGCACATGCACATTCAAACCTCCCTTGGATTGTCAGCTCTTGAAGTCTTGCAAATAAAATATCACAAAGCAGTCTTTGCATTGGGAGTTTGCGTAAGTCTATAATTAGTTCATGATTGTGTTTGCAAATATTTGTAGACTTCTTGTTGATATTGTGTGGCTTCTTTTATGCAAGCATTAGGAGCGTGTTTGTGTTTGCTCAGCCAGTCGATCCTTAGCATTGATTACTATGCAGTCCGATTAGTGCTCTAACAGCCTCCCTCTATGGCAGAAGTGTGTGTGCATTTTAGTCCCAGTGTGAGCAGTATCATACAACTGAGGCCAAATATCCAAACCTGTTCACTGTCAGAACATCAGTATCACACTATGCTTACATCTGTTACTCTGAAAGATACCTAAGAGTCTGCCTGCTCTGAATAATTTTTACTCTCTCCCTCCTCTCTCTCTCTCTCTCTCTCTCTCTCTCTCTCTCTCTCTCTCATCTGCTCCTGTTTCCTCCCCTTCTGACAGGCCTACGGCTTGCAGAGCAGCTGGCTCGGCGTGAGGACGAGGCGAAGATCCGCCATCGTTTGGGGCTCTCTCTATGGGCCAGTGGGAATCTGGAGGAAGCCCAACATCAGGTGTAGTATCTGGTGTTCGTCTTTCCTTGCCTCGGCTAACCTTGAATCAATTCTCCTCTCATCTTCTCTCCTCTCCTGGACTCTTTCCAACAAATGTACTTCTTGTAGTTAAAACTAACCTCTAATAAGCACACAGAAGGCAGATATTCCAAATGAGAGAAGGAAATAGATCTAAAGAGACACGGAAGGTAAGGGTTACACATTTCCAGTAGTGCCCTTATGCTTAAAGAAAGAGCCCAGAGGACAGAAAACAACAGGACAAAAAAGTGAGGCAGCTATAGTGCTTGAACACCAGTGCTGGCAATATGCTTGGGAGTCTGTTGAGCTAGTAAGTGCTGTCATCTCAGCAGACAGGCGACAGATGACTGAAGATTTTTTATATCTGTGTGCATGGTCTCAGGAGTCCTAAGCCTCTGCATCACACACACACACTCACTCCTCTCCAGCCCACTGCCCACCTGGCAAGCATGGAATATCCCCTTAACATCTCTCTCTACAGTCTGTCCACACACCACAGCTCAAGATTTGAGGTTTTTTTTTCTTAGCTTGTGTATCTACATAGTCTGTGAACAGTGAGCCAACAGCAGAGGCTGTCACGTGTGTCTGCGGGGATGTTATTCAACTGCTTTCATTTTTTTTGATCTAGCTCAAAACATTTCTCTTATGATACACAGAAACTACATCTATGTGACCCAGATAGCTTTGTTTTTCTGTCCTGCATCGTACTTTTCAAAAAGTAACTTTGTCTGTTTGCAATTATGTGTAACAAGAGTTGGGAATGAAAGCCTGAACCGAGGTGGTGACTAGGCCAGAGGCTGCATGCTGATGAGTCATATTGTGGAATTTGTGTTCTATTAAAGCTAAATATTATTCTAACAAGCCAATGTAACATATTCTCCAGTGTATGTTTGCTTTCTAGTTTAACTCTTGACCATAAGAGCCTTACTGCATGTGTTGCGCTTGTGGCAACTTACAGAGATCCAGCGCCTTTTCTTACATATAGCTTACAGATTTGTTTGCCTCTGTTAGCTTGTAGCCTCCAGGGTACACTGGTGGTGGAAAGACCACTGTTGTCCGTAGAGTATAGGTCAAATGTTTATTCATGAGCTCATGAGCTGCCCTGTTGCTACAGATGAACTTGGCAAATACCCTGTCCCACATTAAACCTCATTTGTAAAGGGTTATATTGAAATTCATAAAGCGTCCAAAGGTCTGGTAAGAGAGTACTTGACCTCATGTTCTTGATTCTCCGTACATTTGAACCAAATTGTACTTTATCACCCATACTGTGATCCCACGGTACTGTGAGTCACAGACTGACGTGTCCTGATTCTAATCAGCTCACAGAACAACTCACGCCCCCTTTGAGAAACACTCATTCATATCTAAGGAGAATGTGAGTCAGTAAATGTGTACTTAAATGCCAGTGGTCTAGATTAACCTGATACCTCTGATATCATCTGTCAAAAAGGATGAGCATTTCCCGAGGACGTTATTTCACAAAAATCATTAGATGTATGTGTATATCAAGTTCCACTCACCTTACTGCTTCACTACGACTCTGACATTCACTAAACCTGTCAGATGAAAGCCATGTTAGTGTCAGAGATGGTAAAAACTTGAACGCCCTTACTGCATGCATAGCAGCTGAAGAATGTGACAGATTTTACCTGTACCACAGCCAAGCAAGTCACTGCAGACGCAGCACATTTGGGATTGTTTCCCTTTCATCTCTGCCAGAAGGGGTCAGGCCAGAGGAAAGGCGTTGTGAGAAATTAGTTTCACTCTTAAAGGGATGTCTGCAAGCCTTACAGATTAAACTAGCACTGCAGCAATCAGCTCACAGCCCTATCAGCAAAATCAGCCTGGGACTACCAGCTCTTTCTACTAGCACTAATGCAGCACAGCTCACAGATTCTCTGCTGATCTCTTCTCTCCCCCATTCCCTCCCTCTGACACACTTTCTTGCATGACCTTGGGATATGCCAGACAAGCTACAGTGTATGCATATACAGTATGTGCACTCTCCAGAAATTTGCACAGTCTTTCTCTCTTTATATCTCTTACAAACCCACATTGTTCATATAGCTCATTTCCTCCACAGCAACAACCTTTTCCCTACTGCAGCTCTTTGTCTTTTTGAACCATGGTCAAGCATTGAGAGCAAAGTGCTCAAGCCTCTCTGCTGGGTCTGACTTCCTGGAGAGAGGCTCTATCACAGTCCCAGTCAACGTACAGCGCTGCCATAGGTGCAGAAATAAGAAATCAATAAAGGCTCCCATGAATCAGCACTCCTGACCAGTTCTGCTTGGCCAGTGTGCAACACTGCCTGCCACAACACCTCTCCAATGGCTCTCTCTTTCCCTCAGCCCCATGTCTGGCACTAAATAGAAAGGTCTAATAATACAGACAGACCTATTGTTCAAATAACATTTATTTTCACAGACACTGTCTGTCCAAGATGCCCAGGTAATGGTTTAGATTCTCATTGGCCTTTCCCATGTCCAGGCAAATAAGAGCTGAATAGAGGTTTATCTGTGTTGGAAGGTGATTCATCAAGCTGCATTACAGTATTTTCTCTGTAGAAAGAAGCTGAATTGGAAAGCAGCAGGTCTGTAGTAATGACCAGTGAGGTGGGATGCTACCACCTAGTGGCCAAAATCTCTGTTCCCTTTTTCAAAGGTCTAATCAAAGATGCACCAAATGTTCAAGATTGATGGTCATTAATTAATTATTGCCATACCATTATATTAATTAGAATGTTAACATTTTTGTATTTTAAATTAAACCTGTAACAAAGACAGTGATCGCTTCATTCTTCCCCTTTTGAGGTAGTTGAACTATGACCTTATGCATCATCAGAAGTGAACTGGAGTGTGATATTACAGTTTCATTTTGTCAGTGAGCATCAATCCAAACAAACACATATCTGAAAGAAAAAATCTGATTGTTGTTATTTATCTTTAGCTCTACCGGGCATCTGCCCTGTTTGAGACCATCCGCCATGAAGCCCAGCACAGCACAGACTACAAACTCTCGCTGTTTGACCTGCAAACCTCCTGCTACCAGGCACTTCAGAGGGTCCTTGTCAGCCTAGGTATGCGGACACACTTTTTATCTCCTCTCTACTACAGATGGATGACAAATTAAACTAAAAATCTGATGGGAATAGTTTCTTCCAGGATAACATTGGCCCCATCCATAGGGTACTTATAGTCACTGAATGGTTTGATGAGTATAAAATGATGTGACTTAAATGCAGTTGCCTTCACAGTCTCCAGATATCAATTAAATTCAAATTCAAATTAAGAAATTTATTTTAGAAGAATAGTTCCTCTTCCCCAACATCTGTCTTATTAAGACACTTAATGTTGGTTTTTCCTTAATTTGTCGACTGTATGTGCATGTTTTTCACTTAGACGTGTTTTGCCCATTAGCATCAAATATCAGCTTTTAGAATTTGTCTGTTAATCAGCATTGACCTCTGAACTCCACAGGCCACCATGATGAAGCTCTGGCAGTGGCAGAGCGGGGTCGAACACGAGCCTTTGCTGATCTCTTGGTGGAGAGGCAGACAGGCCAGCAGGACTCAGACCCCTATACTCCAGTAACTGTTGAGCACATCTTGGACACTGTCAACAGCCAGAGGGCCTTGGTGCTCTATTTCTCCATGGCTGCTGGTTATCTGTACAGCTGGCTGCTGGCTCCAGGAGCAGGTAAGGCGGAGCCTGCTACTGCACAAGTGCTTTAGTCCCAAAAGACTGGTTTGTATTTGTTTTCTGTTTTGTCTTTATCGTACACCAAACAAATTTGCTTAGAGCAAATGCAATGGTGAAACACGAATTTACTCACACATTAAACAAGAAATAAAGTATGATATCTTAAATAATTGCTGCTAGAACAACCACTAGGGTGGCACAAAATACATACAACTAAATACACACAAAATTGTTAAAGAGAAGAAAATTGAAAGGCCTAGAGGCTATAGCTTGTTTTAGCTGCAGGGGTAAGATGGCCTGCTTTAGCACCAAGAGGCAGAACCACCTGCCACTCCACTGTTAGGATTTGCCTCCTGCCTCACTTCTCACCCCAGAAGGCATCTGCCAATGAGCCATGTTAATTGAGAGTGACACAGCCAAACAACATCTTCACACATGCCAACAGGAAAACACTTTGCTGTAACACCAAGTCAGAGCATAATTTTTCCTTGTCTTTTCAGCTGTCTGTCTTGTTTTTTCTCTCTCTTTGCCTGTTTCCATTCTTGTTCTTGTCTTCCCTTCTTGTATTGCTTTAGTTTTTCACTTCTTTGTGTAGTTTCATTACACTATGCTTCTTGTGCTGAAAGATCAACGTAGGCACAAGGATTAAGATGCAGCTCTCTTATGAGTTGTGAAATTCCACTTTAACAAAGAGGATGGGATCTGGCAAACTATAGTGCACATTACATGACTATTATCCTCATTGAAAAAAGAGGAAATGAGAGCCATGACCCATGTCCCATGCCACCAGGCCTGAGCATTTGATCAAATCCAGCTCCCAGGCAACCAGATGAACTTGACCCCTCCAGCACTAGTCATATTGATGGGAGGAACACTGCAGGGACCAGTGGAGATCTTCAAAGAACTGAATATTGCCCTGGGCTAAAAGGGAGCCACTTGCTCACTAATCGCCTGTCTGTCACTTTCTGGCATAGCCTGGCATCCAGCTGGCACACATACAGGGCCTCTTCTAAAGAGTCTGCGATCAGTAAAAAGAGCTACTAAGGTCCTAATTACTTCAGTTGTGTAAATTCTGTGTGACATTTAATAGACTTGAATATGCAAATGCACACATTTACACTTGAATCACATATACTGTCTATTCAAATGCATTCAATACAAAACCTACAGTACATGCAAGCACATTTACACTTACACAGCACAGGCACACACATACACAGCTTGTACTCCATCTCTCTGTTCACTCTTCCCCACCCCCTTCTGATGTTCCTGCTCACAACTCAGCTGAGCTTTCATGGCGGGCAGCAGATGGCACAGGCAGCCTAGTTTTATCTTTTATTGAACATTATTTGTTTTATTCATTTTGCTCCACAGATGCACTGCTGCACGTGGCCTCACTCACAGCTTTCACTTGAAGTGATCCAATATCCCCCCCCTGTTGTGAGCGAGTAATACAAGGGTATTAGAAAAAGAGCCGTGGAGAATGAGTTTATTTATTTATTTTGTTTAGCCTTCGCTTCATGAACACCCGAAAGTCATTTTATGCTGCCTTTTTGTCTCCACAGGCATCCTGAAGTTCCATGAGGTGTACCTAGGTGAGGGCATATCAGAGGGAGGGTCTGAGTTTCAAGAAGGAGTGAGCAGTGGAGTAATCAGTGGCTCCTCACTGGAGCAGCATATAGCCAGTGCCCGTGAGGCTCTGGGAGTGGAATCTTATTACAGCAGGTGAGATTTTTAAGGATGCTTAAATTCTTCCCCTACTTTGCTAGATCAAATCCGCATTTTTCCATAGTTACTATATTATTACACAGCTTTGTTGAATACCCATTCTCATTGGTCAATGACAGCCTTCTACTGTCTGTATAACAGGTCGTTGCTCGGCTGTACGCAGCAAATCATCAAATCATTTTTAAATGAATATTTTTGGTAAAATTATCAGTTTCTTTAGTAAATAAATATCACCCTAGAAGACAGCACTCCTATGTAATCAGTAATCAAGTGCTGGTTAGTTGCAAGGAAGAAAAAAAATCAAAATCAACTACAGCACACTGTGATGACTTTACAGCGACTTTAATCAGAGCGCTCTGATTAAAGTCGCTGTAAAGTCATCCCAGTGCGTGGTAAGATACCAGAGCTTCATTTTGCAATAGTGACCAGCTCACTGTACATTATCCCTTACTTATTACTATATTACCATATTTCTATTTTCATTGCTAGAATTCTTTGATGAAGTAAATTACTTTGGTGTCAACATCCACTTGACCACTGACCAAACAATTTTAACAATCCCTTCTCTGCCACTCATGCAAATTTAGCATTTTTTTAAGTGATATCTAGCAGCATATTATGATGCTGACTTTTTAGGTGTTCAGTACTTCTTTGTAACTGTTTTAAATAGTAATCAGAACATATTCGTAGAAACATTTCATGTTGCTGTTATCACTGATTTTCCCTTTTTCACTGAGCAGTCACATAAAAAGAAACACACCCATACAAAGGTTACTGACAGAAAAATAAAGGAAAATGACATTATAGCACTGAATCCATTTTTTTGTTTGGCTAACAAGTGTTCCTCAGGGAGCACTTGATCAATCATCAGAAAGGCACACAATGTTTTTTTTTACACTTACCTTCAAAATTTCAGCTCAAAACAAAGATTAACACTTGACACATGTATCGACAGATTAAGCAGAAGAAGGGTTATTTTGTCATTCAGAGTGTGTGCATTAGAGAGTGCTATTCTGCCCCATTGCACCCTGTGATGACAGGCCTCCGCTACCTGCCCAAAGTACTTCACTCTCTTCCCGATGAGAAGAAATGAGACGGAATAATGGCTCTTTTGATGGTCTGAATGTTGAACTCGCCTAACAAACAGCAAACCTGACAAGTAAAAAAAGACAGAATGGGATGGTTTACTGGTAGAATAAGGAAATAGAGATGTAGTGGCAAAATCAATGTGGTAATAAAAGTCTGGCTGGTGAATAAAGACCTAACAGACAAAAGGGAATGTAGCCAGGGGGACTCTGCAGGGGGATACAAGAAACTTGGTGAGATACATCAATAGTGAGAATCACCCAGTGACATCCATGGGTCTATACAACATTTGATGTTAGCCTTGTTTCTCTAGTTGGTGTTTGATCCAGGGTGTCCAGCTGGTCTTCCCAATGCCAGCCTCTGCCACCCCAGCAGCTTGGCCCTCCTGCCCCATTACCAGCTCATTTACTACTCCAATGGGAAGCTGCACACACACCACTGCGCCTGGATGGGCACAATATGGCACCACTTACCAGTCCATTCATTCTGCAGAGTGGAGAGATGGGGAGGCAGCACTTGGAAAATGAGTGGAGATACAAAATGAATAGGATGGCAGAGGAGAGAGCATACCATAAGTGTGTAAATTAAAGGATATATAGAAAGGGAAGGAAGCAGGCTTTATGGCCATATGTACTGTATTTCTTCAAATAAAATAATAAAATGTATTCAGTTAAGAGCTGGGTGTCTGTCCAGTATTGGACAGTTACTAGTTACATGTAACAGAGTTATGTCATTAAATTAAATAAATAAAAACATTTGTTAAAAAAGGCAAAAAATCACTTTGAAGTGACTCAAATATTTACTTTACTTATTACAATTTTAACAGGGAAACTATTATTTTATAACCAGCTATATTTTAAAAGTAACTTTTAACGCTGGTAATTGATTTTTCAAAAACAGAATCAGAAATAAAAGCCTGCTTCAAATAAAGTCCTGTTACCTTCTGTAGTTGAGGTAAATAAAGGCCTCATTCACTATTTGAGGAAGCGCATGTATTCACATATGGGTGAAATGATCTCAAATAAGACATACTCTACTCAAATTAAAAAGGAGAGAACAAAATCATGGTAGTAGCGAGGGTGAATATTCACAATGAACTACTGTGAGAGCAAGAAGCTGACATAATAGTTGCATGATGTGGGAGCATCAGAGTGAGATGTTAAGGCATGTAGAGAAAAGATGGGGGAGAGTGGTGATGAGATAGTGATTGTGGGTTGGGGGTGGGTGACTCCCACACGTCTTCATCACCGGCATTATAATGAAAGGATTTAACTCTGCTTACCATCAGGGTGTTGGACCAAGCCTGTGAAATTAGGCCAAATATGTGTGGGTTGAACAGTGTGCATTTTGAGCAGATCAGGGGTGTGTATAGTTGATTTATCCACAAAGAGACAATGTAAGTCTGTGTATTGTCTACTTTATCTCCCTTTTCTTGCCAACATTTCTATGGCCGTGCATGTCTCTCACTCCCTTTCTGTCTTTTTTTTCCCCCTCACTCTCTTCCAGAGGGTGTTCGAGTAGTGAGACGGAGAGCGAGGCTGGAGATTTATTGGACCAACAATTTGAGGAGCTCAACAACAAGCTTAACTCAGTCACTGATCCAACAGGCTTCCTACGCATGGTTTCCAGAAACAACCTGTTCAACAGGTAGGAGATAGTTCATAAGCACCTGCTGTTGCTCCACACTTACAAAGAGATGACCTTAATCTACTACTTAAAGCACTACTCAGAGCCACATTTCCTCAAAAAAGATGAAAAAACCCTAACCCTAACTGCTTTAGTAAGGAGATTCATGGGTATTGTGGCTCATCTGTGAAAGGAGTCTTTTTTTCCATTGTTTAGCCAGCGCCGAGGCAGCATGTGAATCCTCCTTATTAAATAGACTGAGTAGAGCCAAGCTGCTAAAGCCCTTATCAAATGCCTGCTCTGATGGGGCTTGGGGTTTGTGTGTGTGTGTCTTTGTGTGAGTTTTAGACGTTTATGGCCATATTTGTTGTGCATGTCACTGACTGTCGGGATCTCAGAGAATCGTCCCTGGTTTGTTCATAACATATCAAGAATAATATTTGATGATTATGCAAAGTATTAATTTACATTGTCCTGATTGGTTATGTCTACCAATAGAAAGTGTGCATTTGTGCATATGTGTGTCTGGGTCATATTTCCCTGTCCTCGTCCACAGTTGAGCTGCTCTTTGATGAGAGGGTAATTCCAGCTTTAATTGCGTCTCGGTGCTCATTAAGCCCCTTTAATGGGCTGCCGGTAATAATCCGCTCATTCTTTTGGGCTTTAAAAACTTTAAAATTATAAAGCTCCTCATGCTTACAAGCCTATCATCTATCACAATGCAAAGACGAGAGAAAATGAAGAAAACCTCATTGTCATTTCTCTTCATGCATCTTTCAGTTTGATGGTAACATGCAGTATGTATTTTTCAAGAGTTCTTTTTTGGCACTTTTCCATTTCATGGTATTAGCTCAACTTGATTCAACTTTACTTGCCTTTTTTGGTTTTCCATTTCCTCATTGGTTTTTCCTGTTGTGCTAATATTTGCATTTTAAGTGGCATAAAGACTGCACTATTTCCACAATACCTGCACCTGAGAAAAAGTAGAACATTATTTCAAAGGCCATTATTGGATTACATTTATCAACATCGGGACAAGAAAAAAAGCTTAATGTCTGTGAATCTTGGTGTGTTATCTTCCATTTGGTATTACCAGTGATTGCCCTATTTTAACTCTATGATCTAATCTACAGCAAGGAGCTTGGAAGGATTACTATAGAAGGTGATAATGAAAGTCTCCTCATGTCTAATCCCCTTACTGTGTAATTGAATGCACTTTTATGCACAATAATAACATAATGAGATTGTTTAGGATCTTGATGGAGACGTCAGTAAAGAAACAATAAAAAATTATACTAGAACAGGATGCCTGTATAAATAGGGCTAAGTGACCACTAGTAGAATGAGCAATGATTTTCAGCAATATAGGAATTAAGTCTGTATAAAAAATAATTTTTGTATAATTTGTCTTTTTGTATCAAATATGAACGCACAACATGCCTCATTTATTCACTCACACTCTGCTGCCACTGGGAGCAGCTTAGGGTTCAGCGTCTTGACCAAGGACACTTATACATATTAACAGGAGGAGCTGGGGATCAAACTGCCAACCTTGTAGTATGTGGAGACCCACTCTCCCTCCTGAACCAGAGCCGCCCCACCTTTCAGCTCACACAAATCAAAATAGGCAGCCACTAAATTCAGTCTTCACCTTCAGCCTTGCTGCTCTTAGTCTTTTCTTTTCACTGTTTTCCTCTACACTTGACACTCACTTTCTCTCGGCTCCTTTCTCATTCTTCCTGTCAGGCTAACAAACGATTGTTTGCTTTCCCATGGAGGCCCATGCCAAGGCCTAGGAGAGAGACAGAGTGTTGGGAGGCTGGAGGGAAGCCAGTGGCCTGGGGCTTCCAGAAGGGCAGGATAGATGTCTGTTGGCTGGGGCCCGGAAGAAACTCTGGCTGGTGGAACAGATGGAGTGTAGTGACAAGTGTGGCCATAAAGTTCAGCCCTGTGTACCTACAGCACCAAAGGCTTCTAACCCCACGGCCACTATTAGCATTAGTTGACAGTATGTGACAGTATGTTGTATGTCTTTGCCTGAGCAGGAAGCTGTCAATTCTGTCATACAACAAGCATGCCTCAAGCACACAACTTGTTTCTGTGTGTTTTGAAATCTCAAATTTCTATAGTATAGTAATTAGCAGTGAATTTAAGGCACTCTCCTCTCTCATCATAAAGTTTGGATTATATCTAGAGTTGGTGACTCTAAAGACAGCCCTGCTTTCTTCGTCCTCCAGTGGTTATTCTGGCAAGCTGATATAATCAGTGCTGTTGCATGTTACTATCACATTGTAACACTGCCATCTAGTGGAGCTTTGTGTATATTCACTGTATAACAGCAGCACATTACAATAGAAAACCAGTATGGACTGCCTTTATTGCTGCCTCTTATTCAGTGAAGCTTAGATCTCACACTGAGCAAGTCAGGGAAATAAGATCAGATGACTGAGTGTTGAGTCTCTGCAGTTTGGTACATACTACCACAAATAAAGTGGCAGAAAAGGTTTGCTTCTTGCTAGAACCATATCTGATGTAACATGATGCAGTTAGGCATGGACTGAAAAAGCTGTATTCCCAACACATCTGCAAAGCTCTTTATAGAGCAGCACGAGGGTTTGATTTTAAAGAGCAGTTTGATTTTTACAAGTACTGTAGTCGTTGGACATAGCATGTTTTTCCCCTTTTAACTTAGAGTGATTTGTTAAATCAAAGAAGGTTACAACTGAGTAGCCCCAGAGAACTGTAAGCAGTAGGTTCAGAGCAGACAAATCTGAGTTGTAAATATAATAAAGTCTTAAATCATATACCTTCTGCACAGATAGCAATAATTATTGTGATAAGATTACCGGAGAGCATTTCAGTATTTTCTTCTTCTTTTCTTAGTTTTTTCGAGCTGTATTATTATCTGTTTTGTGATGTACAAAATGTATCAGGTGACACTTTTGGAGACAAAAGCATGAACATAAGCTACAGGGAGGAAAAACAGAACATTGGAGCTTATTGTAAATTAGAATAAGTGGCAAAGTGCTATCTCTGTCTGCAGAAAATGTTCACTCACACAATTATAATATAGTGTTTTGTTGTTTCTTACAGGAGTTGCCAGAGTATGACCAGCCTGTTCAGCAACACCATGTCTCCTGCCAAAGATGGTAGCTCTTCCCTTCCTCGTCGCTCCAGCAACCTCAGCAAGCCTCCACTCAGGGCTCTTTATGATTTACTCATTGCACCTATGGAGGGGGTGAGCACTACCTTCATGGGTTATTGCCTGTCTATTGATGTAATTGTGTGGGAGAGAATTGAATTTGAGAAAATGCTATTATGAGAAATAAAATACAATGAAATGAATGTATCCATGTACTGTATGTTTATACTAAACCATTTTTTTCTGTCAGGGCTTGATGCACTCCAGCGGTCCTGTCGGCAGACACAGGCAGCTGGTCATGGTGCTTGAGGGAGAGCTTTACCTTATTCCCTTTGCCCTGCTAAAAGGAAGCTCTTCTAATGAATACCTTTATGAGCGCTTCAGCCTTATTGCTGTTCCCTCCATCCATGGACTTGGATCCAGTATAAAGGTTAAGCTTCTTACTCATATGATGGCAAAAGTTACATTACACATGTTACCGTAATTAATGAACTTTTTCACTCTGATTTTTACAGCTGAAATTGAACCCTTGTTTATGTGCACTTAGGCTCACTCCCGGCGCCCCGGACCAGCTCCTTGTGGTGGTGTGTCTATGGCAGCAGTAGTGGGTAACCCTAGATTGCCTTCACCTGTGATGGATCGCTGGCTGTGGGGACCCATGCCCTCTGCAGAGGAGGAGGCTCTAATGGTGGCTGAGCTACTGGGCTGCCAACCCCTGGCTGGCTCTTCTGCCACCAAAGAAAGGGTCATGAGTGCCCTCACACAAGCTGAGTGTGCCCACTTTGCCACCCACATTTCATGGAAATTGGCAGCTTTGGTGCTAACCCCGAATCCAGAAGGTGTACCCGGTGGGGCAAGTGCAAGTGTGGGAGTGGGAACAGTGGGGAGAGGTGCAGGAGGGAGGAGAGGGAGCAGTGGCAGGGGCAGAAAGGGTTCAGTTGGAAGTGGCTACACCATCCCCGAGTCTCTACACATGCAAGATGACAGCAGCGACGTGGAGAGCATCTGTGACAGTCCACCCCTACAGGAGTTCCTGCTTACAGCTGCAGATATATTGGACTTAAGACTGCCTGTCAAGCTGGTGGTGCTGGGGTATGTGGGCTGGTTGAGAGAGCCACATTTAAAATTAAATTCTTGATGTTGTCATACTGTGGATGTAGATTCATGATTAAAACTAATGTAGGCAGAAATCAGGAAAAAAATGCCAGAATTTGAAAATACACACCCTCCTCCTACAGCTCTGTCCTAAGCATAGACTATATATATAAAGGTGGATGACGCAATGCCGTTTCATGCCACTATGGAAAAGTGAAGTCAAGATATCATGAGTAGGGAAGCTGCCATGTTGCTTCAGTGAGGAGCCACAGAGTCTGCTCAATAGAGACGTGCCTGACCAAGTCTTGACCATGATTGGTCATTATAGATGTTAGTCGCCTGTTTTTATATCCCCCATCACTGAAAAAACCTGAGATTGGCTAAAGTTTTCCATCACAGGGTAGATTTTCTAAAGCCTGAAAACAGAGCCAAGTCTTGTCTTGTTTCCTCTTAGACCCCTTTAATTACAATATGCTGAAAGCTTATTATGGATTTTTTGCCCAATGACACCAAAAAATACTGCCTACTGAAGCTTTAATGTACAGACTTGAAAGGCATTGTGTAAAATCTGTAATGTAAATGAGTAAAAGTGCTAGGAGGGAGCCAGGAGAGATAACAAAAGGAAATTCTGTTTAATTCAATTCAATTTTATTTATATAGCCTAATATCACAAATCAAAAATGTGCCTTAAAGGGGTTTACACTCTGTAAAATATACAACACCCTCTGTCCTTAGAACCTCTGTTTGAATGAGGGAAACCTCCCTCCCCCCCAAAAAAAAAAAAAAACCTTTATTAAGAAACAAAAAAATAGTAGAAACCTCAGGAAGAGCCACAGAGGAGGGTTCTCTCTTCCAGGACGGACAGACAGTGCAAGAGGTGTTGTGTGTACAGACATTTGGATAAACAATGAATACAGATGATTTATAAACATTATGTACATATTTAAATTGTTATGTTATGAAATATATTCCTAACACACTCAAATATGTGTGTTTTTGTGATTATAGGTCATACCAGGAGTCCAGCAGCAAAGTAACAGCAGACGGTGTAGTGGGATTAACCAGGGCCTTCCTGGCTGCTGGGGCTCAGTGTGTACTTGTGTCCTTGTGGCCTGTCCCTGTCGCAGCATCCAAGGTTTTTGTCCATGCCTTCTACACTGCCCTTCTTAATGGGACCAAGGCTAGTGCAGCACTGGCAGATGCCATGAAAACTGTCCAGAGCAGTAAGCAGTACTCGCACCCCTCCAACTGGGCAGGTTAGAGATGCTACTTATATTTTAATTGTCAAATGTATGATGAATGGAGATGACCTTCTCACTGACCTTTTTTATTTCATTTTCCCTATCCAGGATACATGCTGATTGGCAATGACGTGAAGCTTAATAGCCCATCTTCCCTGATTGGCCAAGCTTTGGCGGAGATTCTGCAGTATCCAGATCGAGCACGTGATGCACTGAGAGTTTTACTTCACCTGGTAAGACACGGACAGACACAAATACAAAAGGGTTATACGTTTCCATACATGTTAGCTAAATGCATTCAAACCTTGTTTTTCACAATTCTGAACATTTTATTTCAATATTCCCTCTTCTTAATTACTTTGTAATATTTAACCACACACAAAAAACACTTGTACTGTACTGTCCCACTCCTTCCAGGTGGAAAAATCTCTTCAGAGGATACAGAATGGCCAGCGTAACTCCATGTACACTTCCCAGCAAAGTGTGGAAAACAAAGTGGGTGGTGTTCCCGGTTGGCAGGCCCTGTTGACAGCTGTGGGCTTCCGTCTTGACTCTGCAGGCACTGGTATACCTGCGGCCGTCTTCTTTCCCACTGCTGACCCAGGAGACAGACTCCAGCAGTGCAGCACCACCTTACAGTCACTACTGGGTATGCACCAGAGACAAATATTACATCTCATTTCAGTCAAATTCAGAATCTGGTTGTTTTAATAAATTTAAATATTATATTTAAATATATATTATTATAATATAATAATATTTAATATATATTTAATATATTTAATATATGTATTATGTTATGTTGATATGCATTGTTGTACAAACAACACATCACAATAGCCTGATCATGTCTCTATTGTGATGTATTTGTTCATATTACTCTATATGTTATCACTTACTGTGGAGTATAAAAAAACGTGCCTTGTATATGAAAAATGAAGACATTTGTTTGAACCCCCTGCAGGTCTCCCGCCACCAGCTCTCCAGGCTTTGTGCAAACTCATCACAGCTTCAGAGGCAGGAGAGCAGCTAATTAACCGGGTAAGTCCCCGCAGTCCTGAACAAATGTTGCTGGCTTTTTAAATCTAGTGCAGCTGATACAATTGAGTTCAAAAGGCAAATCACACTGGTGTCATTATTTGTTAAGAACAGTTATTGTAGTCCGGCCCACTTTCTTTTACAGGCTTTTCAAACTCAAGGTTCTTGCTAGAAGAGAATATTAAGGATATATAATTGCATAACCTTGTTATGTCAGGACTGGATACCCACAAATCAGTGGTAACTCAAGTTACAGCTTAATCTGCACTGAAATGCAGCATTGAAGCCCTTTAAGTTCCGATTCTCGACTACAATCTTAGCCCTGTTCTCTAACCCCAAAGCTTGTGACACCATAGAATTAATCTTTTGCTGCCAAGGTTTATCCCTGTTTACATGTGACATGTGACTGTCACATGTCAAAGGTGAAAGAATATTCAGTTTGTTGGTGATTAGCAGTTTCCCCGGCCTTATACTAAATATACTGCTCTCAATGTACAGTAGAGAACATAAAACATGCTTAATGCTTAATCTATGTATGCTGACTGCATCAAACACTACTGTCTGTCTTGACGTTCATATATTACACACTACTGTGACTTGTTGCTACTATCCCTCTTGTACTGAACCCTCATATCCTTTGTGAATGGTCTGTGTGCATGCAAATAAAAGCCTATTCTCTCTCCCTTGCCCTTGATGTGCGGTCTGAAGGCTGTTAAAAATATGGTGGCAATGGTAAGTGTGCCTTCACTTACCTGTATTCCATCTCACTCTCCACTCTCTCTACTGCTAAACTTTCTGCAACCCCACCCTCTTGTGTATCAGCTGCATGGAAATGCACTTATTAATTTTGTTCTTTTATAATGTTTAGCATCTTCGGACCTTCTGTCTTGTTCATAAATTTTTCATTGTGAGTTTCTGCAGTTACATCTAAGGGATTTTGAGTATTTAAGGATTTACCACCCTGCTTCATCACAGGTCAGAGGAATGTTTGAGGGTGGTAGAAGGGATAAAGTTGTGATGTAAAAACAACCTTCACATAACCATTAGGAGTGAAGTGGGGACAAAAGGCATTTTCTACTTTCTGAGCAATTATATGAGGTTGACAAAGGTGTTTCTGTTCCAGACCAAATAATCCCCAAATAAAACAGGCATGCATGCTTCTGGGGCACGTGTAAACCCACACAAAGCTGAAACCCTCTCGTGTTGAAGAATAACAGTAAAAATGGGCCTAGAATCAGATTTACTGTATACCTACCTATACTATTTTGCACTTCAATTATTGATATTGATAGAATAAAAATGGTTAGGTCACACTTTAATTTAAATCATTAATTACATCTCCATTAGAGCTTAGTAGTTTATTGATTTTATTTTACGATTTACTCATCTTATCACTACCCTTATCATTTCTCTCTTTTTCTTCTCTCTTCTCTAGCTCCACCAGGTGCTAGTCCAACTCCAGACAGGAGAGAAAGAACAGGATTTCTCCCTCCTGCCCATTCAGGTGTCCATTAGTGTGCAGCTATGGAGACTTCCAGGATGCCATGAATTTCTGGCTGCTCTTGGTGAGTCAACTGCTACCTTGGAAAAGTCAGAATCAATACC
>JAPQRN010000027.1:14972715-14990736 GCA_037367275.1 Coranthus polyacanthus
GCGGGGGTTCTTGTGCTGTCGTGTTTTATTTCTTTGAATACTGAGGAGGGGCGGGACTCAGGTGAGCACCAGCATCGACCA
Organism: Coranthus polyacanthus; assembly: GCA_037367275.1. Classification (NCBI taxonomy): domain Eukaryota; kingdom Metazoa; phylum Chordata; class Actinopteri; order Kurtiformes; family Apogonidae; genus Coranthus; species Coranthus polyacanthus. The sequence continues at coordinate 14,972,797 of JAPQRN010000027.1, forward strand.
CATGGGGAGGAGCGGGGGGGGGGGGGCCACCGGGGGCCGCGCCGGCAGCTCATGACGTCAGCATCAATCAGCGGTCGCTGGGCAGTACTAGTGTTATCGAAAGGAGCGAGCAACCATGGTGTTCATCAAGGAGTAGTAAGTGCGATGTTTCTTCTTTGTAGTTCTTTTTAATGACTTGAACCCACTCCGCCGTTTGATGGCTGGGTACGTTATCAAGAAGTGTAGTTGTTTCGGCGGTTAAACGCTGATGAAAACTTTTCCTCTCATCCTAGTGTCCGTGTCAGACACACGAGGGAAGGGTGTTGCTCAAGAGCTGCTCTGGCCTACAACACAGTTATCCTACAACGTCTCGTATGTTCACATAAAGTCGCTGCCTTCTGAACACCTCATCCTACAGTCGTTGTGGTGGTGGTACCGGAACTTGCGTTCATGTTTGTTTTTTTTTTCGACCTGGCCTAAAGCTTTAACCAACTTGAGCTACGGACTAGCTTTCCATATGCTAATGTTAGCCAAACGATGTGAAATCAATGTAAGGCTAACACCTAACGCTAGCTGCTGTTATGTTCTGTTCACTTGTCGGCAAAAAAAAAAAAAAAACCTGTGGCGGCGCGATTTAACCTCACCCAAGGTAAAACACTTACAGAAATGGACTGGTTGTACTGGTTGTTAGTCACCTATTTTAACAGTTGGAGGTAACAAGCCTAGTGCTAACCCTCCCTAGTGGTAGCACAAACGTTTACTATGTTGCGGAGGCTAACTGTTCGCTGTGCGGCTTATTAACTTGAATGATAAGATGTTCGTGTTGACATCGTGCTCAAAAACCTGTCAAATCACAGCTGTAATCCCACACAGAACAAACGCTAGCAACTTTAGCTCGCTTGCTTTTTCGAAAACTTTTGTATTCAGCTACCTGTAGTGTGAGGACGTTTCTCGTATCACTTGAAAGAAATTGCATTTTGATTTTGAGGCAGGCCAGGAAGAAATATTTCTCTAAGCTAGTCATAGCCAGACCCCGTCGTAGTTGTTTTTGCACGATATCAACAATGTGGCACATAATGTTCATTGTGTATATACACTATGTGTGACAAACATACCTATCGTTCTACGTGATAATGAAGTTAGGTTCCCCATAGCACCGGGTCATGACACATTTACTGTAATAGTACTTCAATAATGTTGAAATAGTACATCACAAACATAAGGTTAAGGCTTTAAACTCATCCCAGGTTTTGTTTGTGGCATTCCTTTCTTTTAAATACATATTAGCCAGATGAGGACTTTGGTTTTACATTACTATATTAACATACAACATTACTTTTTACATGTTTGGCTATGCACTAAAGGACTCCTGCTGATTTTTTTTTTTTTTTTTAGGGATGCACTGATTGTGAAATTCTGGGCTGATACTGATCTTTAAAATAACAAATTGGCTGATGCTTATTCCTTTGTGGCTATTTGGTGCTAAGGAAACAAAGAAAGAACAGCACCGTTTTAAAGACTTTGAGGTCCGCATCACACTATCTTTGAATGAGCACAAATTCAATTGTACAAATTTAATGTAACACAACAGATAGGTATTATCATCTTACTGATAGCCGATGTCTGTCATCAAGGCCGATACTGACGTCCAGCCCCCGGCCGGTATATCTGTGCATCCCTGTTTAGTTTTCATTTTGAGAGTTAGAGAAAGAGAGGGTCGATGCCAGTTTCAGATCTGCACTATACATGAAGTAACCGTCAGCACCCAATCACCTTAAATACGTAGGCATTTTGGAATTGGCATAAACTGTTCTGTTGCATGGGATTTCATCATCCACCATGCAGCTGTAAACAACATATATAGTATATATAGTATCACCTTGTACTTCACAGCATCCACATCCATGTTGTGGTGTTCTCAGTGCTGTTTGTAATTTCACGCATCCATTTCAAATAGGGCTGCATGATTTGTTGAAAGTCGTATTGAGAATATTTATTATATTATTATTTATATATACTATATTTGCTTGGTTATCGTAGAAAATGGACAGATTATTGATCATTTTGAAATTTGTATTTTTCCAACTCAAACATACGAACTTAAAGGCAAAGTACGTAACATGTCTCACTTGTGTTTGTAAACAGAACACTTCAAACTTGGACCCTCCTCTTCACTCAATGAACAAGGGAGAGAGAGCGGCAGGTGACCAAGCAATAAACTGAAGGGAGAAATCGAGCACCAATGGCAAGAAAAAAGCAGTGAAATAGAAAAATAAAACGTTAATTTCTGATTGGTTTCACAGCGATTTTGCTATAAAGCACACATACACTCACTCACACCAAAACTCTATGGAAATGTTCTAGAGGTAAATACAACGGAAGCACACGCTTCCTCCTTTCTCTTTCTTGTCCTTCCTGCTCAAGGTGACAGGGAGAGAGGTGTCTGTCTGTCTGTGTGTGCGCACCCATGCGTGCTTTGCCCAAAGTTTTGTCTCTCAGACAGAACTGCAGTCCCTCTAAGAGTAGTGAAGTGAGAAGAGAAGATTTGTTTTTAAATTGTTCCACATGCGCATGTTGTGCAGTGCTGTTATTGGCTGAAGATACAAACACGTTGCCAAAGGTCCATGCCCCCGAGAATCACCCCAAACATGGCAAAATAAGAGGAAAATAGGAAATATATTCAGAGTACAGGGTCTTTGCAGGTAAATACACCACCACACACTGGCAGATGGTCAGAAGTGATTTTTTTTTTTTTAGGAAAATCTTACATACTTTGCCTTTTTAAACTGGTGTAAAAAAAAAACAAGAACTTAAAAAAAGTGACTTTCCTTTTGCTTTTTTACACAGTACCTCTCTCTGCTCAGTTTTACTTTATCCAAAATATCACCATACACACTGGACCTTGGGCCTTGAAGCCTTTTGTGACGATATAACTGCACAGGCTGACATTGCAATTGCTGTTTGATTAATCGTGCAGCTGTAATCGCAAACCTTTGGCTCTCATTCAGTCACATTGAACGTTTTTCTTAATTCATTTGACATGGTTGGCCACAGCTCATCAAAATGACCCTCAATATGAAGCAGCACATCAGGAGATAAAGTGTAGTCAGAAATCTTTTAAAAAGTGCTGTACTAAGCGCGCTGTGTCCGAGTAGAATCTAAGCTTGCTTTAGATTTATGCTTTGAGAGAACTTCCTCTGTGTACTACTTTTTTCCTCTTGCGCTGTGTAGTTTGTGGTCACAGAGTAAGGCTCATTTTTCACAAGGGTAAGTGATGCAATTTCTTCGGGCACAGTTCACCATTGTACTGAAGCAAAAGTCTCCTGGGTCGCAGTGCAAAAAGATGCACTATACTGTGCATAAAGTTAGCATTTTTGAAATGTTTTGTATAATAAATATTGTTTTTTTGTTTTTATTTTGTCAATAGTAGCCATCTGCTACTGGTCTGCACATTTGTTTTTAAACAATGCATGTAGCTTACAGTTTCCTTTGCTCCTCTTGCACTAAAGCCTATTCATGTTTTAATCATCTTAACCGTAGCCAATCCCCAGTTTTCCTCAGCTCCAACTTTTCCACTCAGATCTAGTATTGGGTTCCTCTCATTTTGTGAAGTCAGCAGTGTATCAAACCAGGTAATAATAGTTTTTCGTCAGGAAGAGTGACCACGACTGGCTTCCTGTTCCTTAGCAGTGGGAGGGTTTCTGTACAGTGTGGAGGTCATTTGATGCTATGACGGAGCATGCAGTTAGTTTTCAGTTCATATCGTGTACAGAGTGACAGGCACATTGTACTTCCTACTCATTTGAATAAAAGATGTGTGATGTGGAATTGTGTATAAATATCTGTGCAGATTTGACAGACACACTCATAAGTTGTTTTTTACATTACGTTAATACAACATAATGTGCATTGAAAACTTGGCTAGTGTATTGTTTGGCATGGCAGTGTTGTGTGTATGTAAGGTGTGCGTTTGAACTTAAAACTGCAGTGGATTTATTAGCGATGGATCTGCTTTTCTGTCTTTAAGAACCAAGTGAATGTTACCACATCTTTCTCTCTTTTGCAGCCGTGTGGTTTTACCCTGTAGTGTTGAGGAGGTGAGTAATCACTTTTGATATTGCTGCAATGAGCAGGCTGATCGTTCTTATTTTTGAGTATGAGTATTGCACCTCTCTTTAAATTAACTGCTTTACATGAAAAGAGTAAAGGCAATGAGTAATGACTGCACTAATACTGTCTTATGATTCCTAGTGTTTGGCTCCTGGTTACAAGTCAGAGTATCACTGTCTTGTCCAAAAAGGCGTCATTTGTTTTACAGGAGCAGTGAATTGTTCCATGTGTTTATAAAGTTTTATGTCATGAATCCAGCACTCACTCTTTAGCCTTATATGGCAATTTGTGCTACATTGTAGGGCTCACTCCAAAGTCCTGAACAAAAAAATACTTTGTCTTAAGGGGATAAACTTCTAATAAGAGCTCTGGTAGCTGAAATATATGTAAGCAAACTGTACCACCTGCTATACAACAATAATTCCTCAACACTTAGCATGAAAGTGCTTCACATCTTCATTACACTTTTTAAATTGGCCACGAAACAAATGCGTATTTATACTGCACTTGGTTTCCTCTTCCTAGGTTCCTAAGTGTTTTCTGGCTATAGTGCAAATAAGTGATACATTGATGTGTTGTTTAGTCTGTGTTATTTTTGTTACAGTATCAAGTGGGACAATTGTTCTCAGTGGCTGAAGCGAGTAAAAATGAGACCGGTGGCGGTGAGGGCATTGAGGTCATCTACAATGAGCCTTATGAAAAAGATGGCGAGAAAGGACAGTACACACACAAAGTCTACCACTTAAAGAGGTATGTGTTGTTGTTTTTAACCTTTTTCATAGTGCAATACCACCAAGCTACCACTCAGTGGCAGTGTTGCTTTAGCTGTAATATTGGGCTAAATAAATAAAGCTGACTTGATTTGATTGGTGGAGGAGTGTCTTGCTTGTACCTTTTTCCACTTTGATCCATCATTCCCACCCTGTGTCCACACTCCACAGTAAAGTCCCAATGTTTGTGAAGCTCTTAGCTCCTGAGGGTTCCCTGGTATTTCATGAAAAAGCCTGGAATGCCTACCCCTACTGCAAAACCAGTGAGTCCCTTCCCATAGAACCGTACCTCTGCTTTACCCTGAAACCCTTTGTCTTCTCTGTCGTAAAGTACATAATGCGTGTCACAAAAGTGTATTTTCTGACTTGTGTGTGTAATAGTAATAGTGTGGTTTCTCTTTTCTCTTTTCTCCTCATGCTAAACCAAACCTTGATTCAGTCGTGACGGTAGGTTTTTTTCTTTTTTGTTGTGTCTTGAAATATATGTAAATGTATTAAGTCAACTAAATTTAAAGGGGTTTGAGGTTACTTTAATCTCTTGTTTTAGAGATCCTGCTTTCTAATTCCTGATATTCAACCACTTCCTTCTAGAATGAGTACATGAAAGACAATTTCTTCATTAAGATTGAGACATGGCACAAACCAGACATCGGAAATCAAGAAAATGTGAGTTTCTCTGCTTCATATTGAGCAAATATCCAGTTTGGATTTGGTGTGCAGTCTTCACAGATGTGGTGTTTTTGTTTGTTTGTTTAGGTGCACAAGCTAGACAATGCCACATGGCAGAATGTAACTGTTGTGCCCATTGACATTGCAGACAGCAGTCAAGTGTCCACCGCTGTAAGTAGCAACTCTTTTTTTTTTCTGACATTTCCAGTTCATGATGAAAGCGCAGTTTGGCGCCTTCATGTGGACAGGCTTGATCATTACCATATTACCTGCCAAATATAATTCTCTTTGCATAATGTTCAGAGGGGATGGGGAGTATTATTTTACTTGTGATTAGCAGTAATCTGATGTCTCTTACCTTTTTTTTAAACATTTTTTTTTTTTACAGGACATTGTCTTTACGGGCGCAGTTACTTTTTTAATAGTGGTAGTTGCTAAGGGAATACTGTATGAAGTCATTTTAAAGGACTCGGACAATAAGAAACTGTTCTGCTGATTTTACAATAAATTAAATAATAGAGCCTACAATTTTAGTTTGTCTTCGTGTACAAGTTATTTCATGGATATTTAGTGGAAAAATATTTTCTTATAACATTAACCAAACATGAACATTAACCAAAAACCATAAACACTAAAGCTCGATGCTTGTTTTTGTTGTAGTTGTTTTGAACCAGAAAATAACATTGTGAAGTTGAGGTTGAGTAATCATTTTATACAGGATGTGAATTATATTTGAGTAAATATGTAAATAGCAATTAAAATTTGGTCTGCATTTTTACTGATCTTCACTAAAATTGTGTCTTTGAAATCTTTGTTTATGAATCGTATGATTAGAGCATCCCAAGGTTGCCTCAGAAATATTTCAATATATAAATTGGAGATTTCTAATCCTCCTCTTTGAATCTCTGAAATCTTATTTGAAGAGGTTACACATTATTGCTGTTATTCAACATCACATTGCCTCATTTCAGTGTGGCTCTGTTTGTGCGTGTGTGTGGATATTTTGGCTGAGACGCATTGCTTCTGTGTGTGTACGTGTTTGTTTGCGGTGGGTAGTTAACGAGGCGGACGTGTTTGCCTTGCTGGCGGAGTGTGTTGTGTCTGAGGGCCCTATCAGCCCTCAGCCTCAGGCATGGCTGCAGGGCCTGGGGCGTACCGCCAGCACAGATGAGTTTGTTAGTGTAATTAAGGCTCACAGTGCTTCGTATGCCGGAACTAGACAAATACACACATGACACAAACACACTCGCGCTCTAACACACACTTTTTACTTGAGGAGTAGCTCCTTTTCGTCTACCACGGCACATCGATTCACAGACCTCATTAGTGCAGCACAGTGTATTGTTATAGTGATGGAGCTCTCGGCATTAAAACAGCCAAATTATTGTGTGTGTGCTGTGTATGTATGGGTGGGTTTCTATCTCTTTCCACATGCTTGGCACCCTCCTGTTGGCCGATAGCCCTGAAAAGTAGCTTTTAGCTGCAGGCGCATCATGATTTATTTAAAATTGCTGGGCCCTTGAGCTGTTGGTAATTTGAAAGCCATTTCATTTATTTGTATTACTATTTCTCTTGCCTGCTTCACGAAGTCAACTGTGTCATGTTTGTCATGTGTTCTGCATATATACACTGTATTACTCAGTATTTTCTAAGATGCTTTAAAAATGTTTTTGCATGTGACCATGGGCCGTCTATACAATGAGGAATAAACGGCTAATAATGCACTACCTCATGTGTGACCATATAAGGACAATTGCTGTTATTACAGCTGTTCTAAGCCATTTACAAACAGAAATACTTGTATGAACAGCAACACACATACAGCTATAGTAGATGTAAGCACATTACGGTATGAATGGTCACCATAGTCACTCTAATTAAACAGATGTTGCTGGCGGCCTTAATGGCCCATAGACTCTTTTATCTCTTTACCACTTTAAGCTGAGTTGCATCGGTGTAGGAGGATGAGTGTGGTACTCTTCAGCCTCTGTGGCATTGACTGCTGCTCTTCTTCGTTAAGAACACAGTAGGCTAACTGTATTATTAGAAAACAGTCCACTAATTTGTAACCTATTAAATGCCACAGTAAAATTTAGTAAAATATGATAATGTACACTAGAGACAGATTGATCAATCAGTTTGGCCAAGTAATTGCCAAGGTAGTTTATAAAATGTCCTATCGGCTTTGGAGTGACGGATGACTAATATTAGGCCTCTCAACTGGAAATACTGACTTTGAGAGAAAATAATAGCTCAAAAATGAAAATTGCTTCCACTTTTTTTAACGTTTTTTTTTTATGTTCAGTTCCAGATGTATTACTCAATTAGTCTGAGATGTTCAGATATATGTTCAGTTTAAGATTTATCCGGTTTTCTTTCATTTCCAACAGTCGGTTGACTTCTAATATACACTAATGTGAAAAACTTGCAGATTTCCTAAAACAAATGCACTTTTTTTTTTTTTGTTTGTTTAATTCTTCATTCACCACCATTTGTATCTAACCATTTTGATTTGCAACAGCCTGTCGAACAATTTCTGCCAGCTACATGATATTCTGTGTATTGTTTTAATTATGTAAAATGTTTTCTCTGTAGGACTACAAGCCAGAGGAGGACCCCGCCAAATTCAAGTCAGTCAAGACCGGCAGAGGACCCCTTGGGCCCAACTGGAAGGTACTGCTGTTGTGGGAGTGAAGAGAACTAGATTACTTTCACATGCAAACAGCAATTATGACACAGGACACATAAATTCAACCCATGCTTAACCCTTCATACCTGACTATTTGTGGGCTCTAAACACCTTATTGTTATAATTCACTCAAATCCCAGCAGCACCTGCATCTTCAAACAATTTGTTGATAAGGTTTTGAGTAATTCAATGTTTTATGTAACGCTATGCAGTTCATTGTCATTAAAGCTCACAAAACTGAGTCTTACAGTGGAAGTTCAACATGCCTGGGTTAAACTGAAACTTTCCAAGGCAGTGAATAAAGAAAGGTTGGTCATAATAAAATGGAAAGAATATGGAACATCTGTAAATCTGTCCAGCACAGGCTGTCCTCCCCTCAGACAAAACTATCCCATCTCTGGAGGAGCTACTGGGTTCAGTGGTTGGGATGGGACACGGTGCATACACCAGCTGTAGAGAAGCACATGAAAAGCCCCCGCTGAAAACAAATCAAATGTGACATTGTGGGTAATGCTGCCAGGGGATATGTGGGAGACTCTAAAATGAAGTCAAAGAAAGTCCAGTGGTGTGAAACCAAAGGTTGAGTTCTTGGTATTTGCTAGTGGGGAGCGTCATGCTGAGGGGATGCTTCTCTGCAGCAGGTCTGGGGAGGTTTGTGAGGATAGTGGATAAAATGAAAGCATTAAAATACAAGAAACCCATGAGGAAGACCTGCTGCAGGCTGCAAGAAAGCTGCTGCTCAGGAGAAGATTTGTTTTCCAGCCTAAGCTACTAAAACAACAATGTCAGTGTTTCTCAGTCCAGTCCTCAAACCAATCAGGAATTTGTTATGGTTTTCATTCAGACCCTACGCAACCTGATCTTTAAAGAAAGATTTGGTGGGAAAAAAACAAACAAAAAAAATAGTGTTCAAATGTTGAAAGCATATACTGGCTGATCCACAACATATTCAAGGTTCTTGACTGAAGGCGAAGATCCCAGTAAATATTGACAAATGGGGTGAATACTCAAACTATTGACTGATTGTCTTTGTGTTGATATTTGTTTTTTATTTAGGTTAGGTCAAATGGAAGGGAGTAGTTTGCACAGACATGTAGGAATGCTAGTGCCTCTAAACATCAGAATGCCTGGCTTAATAGGCATCTGCAGAACTGTAAAGATACAATTTGGCGAAAACAAAATACCTTTTCCACAGCTTTACTTGGATGTAATGTAAATTCCATTTCACAAGGTCAGGACAGGTCTTTCTACTCTGCCACGGCTTTAAATGTGACAGAAGAGGGAGGAGCTTGTGAATGGACGTTGGAAACCTATTCTAAATTTGACAAGCGACTTATGAAAAGTAAAAAGTCGATAAGGCACAGAGAAACTTTGTCAGGAGTTGTGTTGCTTTCCCCTCTAAACCTCCTGGTATCCTAAAGCCTCACAAATGGGTCCTGCTCACTCTTAGAGCACTAAGAATTTCTGTTCTGCACTGGAGCCCTCAAAGTTCATCGTGGGAAACTTTACTCTGCTTCAAATATTTTACAGAATTTCACAGAACAAAGGCAGCCAAACAGCTTTTAAAAAGTATGAATAAAGAAGCACAACTTTTTATTTTGTGTTTTTTAATTAGATCACTTTCCCGTCCGCTGTGGACATGGAAAAAGACTGTTTTTGAAAAGGTGAAAAAAAAAAAAAAAAGTAGTTATGTGACAACAGAGGCACAATTTCTGCCAGCTTCTCAGAGCAATAAAACTCTTGTCTATCTCTGCATGCACACATGCTTGCATATCGGTACCCTTTGTATTTCTGAAAACTTCTGCTCCTTTGAGTGGGGCACAGAGAGGGAGAGAAGAAATGTCACCGTAAGTGTTTTGATGTAGAATCCGTTTCATGTGAAGTTCTCCTTTAGCGATGACAACTTTTCTAAACCCACTGCAAATTTAGAAATGCTTCTCGTTTCCCCTCTCTCGCTCTCCTCCATGATCGTAGCATCAAACGGCAGTGGGATGAGGGTGATTGAGGCGGGTCTGTGGCATTTTCTCGTAGAATGCCGAGCCAGAATGAAGTGATTAATTAAACAGGTGTTCTCAGAGGGAGAGTGTGTGTGTTCTGAGGGCGAGCAGGTCCTGGGTGTTAATAATGTAACCAGCTTTGCACCGCGACGCCCTTATCGCTTTGCAAGCACCGTTTTATCTGCCTTCCATGGCCACAAAGGCATGCCTTTCGGGAACGGTGTCGCTGTCAGGGCGGAGGCAGAGAAATGGTCCCTTCATCTGGAGTTTATCCACTTTGCTCTGCCCCAGCCCCCCTTCTCTTTTTCTTCTCTTCTTCAGAGGGAGGCAGAGTGCAAGCAGCGGATGGATTTAGAAAGTGTGTTGTAGATTAGGGCACTTTTATCTGTGCACAGCACATCTTCATATTGATAATTATTTCAGCAAGCCTCATACCCAAAGCATTATGTATTAATAATTTCAAGCTTTGAATGCAGCCAAGATTAGACTAAAATAATATTCTCTCAGCCTTCTGCTGTTTTTTTATTCTCTCATTGCAAAGTTTCTGTCAAGTTCTTGCTTTGCTATTTATTCTGATACTGCATTTTAAAAAGTGATGAGTTGAAAGCCATGAAAGTCGCGTCATTCTTTTGCTGTTCTTCACCCAACAGAAAGAGCTGGTTACTAAGACTGACTGCCCAAGGATGTGCGCCTACAAACTGGTCACAGTTTACTTTAAGTGGTTGGGCCTGCAGACCAAAGTGGAGAACTTAATCCATGAGGTTAGAGTGACATGTTTACAGTCAGTTGTATGTTGGCTCACAGATTCCACTATGGCCATGAGAGACTAGTTCCAGTTGCAGAAGCTGGGTGACAGTTTTATTGTGTATTTATTTTCAGTTCAACTGTACTATGATAGTGATAAATTGTAATTAGAAACACAATTTTTTTTAAATTTAATTTTTGGTTAAAAATGTTGAAATTCATGACAATAGACTTTTTTTATTACTTGAAGTGTAAATTTGTATATTGGCCAGAGTTTTATTTATTTATAGAACGTTAATGTCGTGATACTGATTTCAACCACCTCGCCCAGTCCTAACCAAGACTACCACTGTCTCTCTCAGCAAGAGAAGAGGATCTTCACTAACTTTCACCGCCAGCTCTTCTGTTGGATTGATAAGTGGGTGGGGCTGACTATGGACGACATCCGGCAGATGGAGGCAGAGACGCAGAGGGAGCTGAATGAGGTAGGTGTAGGTTTATTAAATATAATTGAACCCTCTGAATTTAATGCACCTTCATCAGGGCTGAGCTTTGTGCACAGAACTGTCACCAGCCTTTTGCAGTGCATGGCCTGCTTTTCTAGTATTTGCCAGAGGTGCAGATGAGCCACCGTAGAACCAGTCCAGTATTCGTTCTGGCGACGCTCTTCCCTTCAATAACTAGACAGATGAGTTATCTACAGGTGTATGAGGAAACTGTAGTGTGATTAAAAATGGGGAACCTGCCAAGTGTCATTGTCCTCCCTCTGACTTGAGCTAGACTTACTCAAAGTTGATTAGCAGATCAAAAATGCCCACCTTTTTTTTTTTTTTTTTTTTTTTAACCACACATCTGTTGGCACATTAATCATTATTTGTTCTATCTTCTAATCTCTTAAAACATTTTGATTTATTGCTTTAAAAAAACATACTTAATTTGCTGTTGTTGTTGTTGTTATAATAGTGTTAATTATATTATTAGCAGAAAGGAAGTGTGAGATTACAAATGATCATTTACATAGGCTAACCTAAATAAGTAAATAGGTTGTTGAGAATAATAACTTGAATAGCAGCGTTAACTAACATGCTGTATCTCAGGCTTCTAATATTTTATTATGCTTTTACCATCTTGGTTTTTTGGAAAAACACAATTTCCATCATCCTTCTGTGTTTTAGTTAAACATCTTAACATATGTTCTTCCTTCACCTTCAGTAAAACATGTAAATGTAAAACATTCATGTTGTAACACTGATCTTAATGGCCCCAACAGGCCTTAATATTTCCTATTTCTGTGATTTACTGCATTTTTATTTTTGTCTAGATGATTAAGAAAGGCTCTCTGCGAGGCACAAAGGCTGCAGAGGACTCGCCAGGCGAGGTGTAGTTGAGAGTGTGGCTGTGTAAGTTCTCGCTGGTAGAGGCCATTGTCTTTTTTCTGCTCTCTGTAGGGTTGATGCACACCTATGCTGCTTTCACTTTCTACTCTCTACTGGTGGCATTAAAAGGCTCTTAGTCACCTGTGTGTATATGTGCACTAATGTGTGTGCTTTAACACGCACTCCGCAACACACTCTGAATTGGTTAATCAATAACAGCAGATCGCAGAGAAATATGATGTACGTGCCAGGTCGTTAAGTGTTTGCTGACCCAGTGAAAATCTCCAACTATGCATGAGAGTGCATGTGCGCACACACGTGTGTCCACAAGTGTTCGTCTTCTGTGCACATTCAGACATCTGGGCAAACTTTTCTCAGAATCACACATGCAGTTAAAAAGCAGGCCTGCTCAAGCCTAGTACCTGTAATCCAGAGCTTCCCCATAGAGGAATACACTGCAGAGAAGAATAACAGTCCTCTTTTAAATCACAGGCTTTCATTTCTGTGAATCAAATTCTCTGTAAAACCTTAGCATTGGTTTGCTCTTGGAACCACTTTAAATATCAGTCTGAGCGCTTTTGGCCGTACAAGGAGAAAAAGGGAGGAATCCGGACTGGACTGGCCAAAGTGGGCCAGACTCAAACATTCCTGGCTTCCTACCAACATACAGCATTTTGTGCTCTGCCTCCCCCTCTCACATCTCGCCCAATTCGGCATGTGTTTCCCATTTTCCCCTGAAGTAAGTAAACAGGCGGGTGCCATCAAAGGGGGCTGTGGTGAGGAGCCCAACAAGGCCTGAACCTCTGGGCTCGAGGGTGAGCAGGGTCACAGTCTGACTGTACATGGTGGAACAGTCCAGTGCTGACATAAGCCTACCCAAAGACGCAGGTTCTCAAGATGTCTTCGCCGTGTTGTGGACATGAAGCAGGAAGAGTTGTGTCATTCTTCTGGTGTCTGTTGGTAGGGGGCTGTTAGTGTAGAAGCAGGAGGCATGAAAGAAAACGGGTAAGAAATGGGGGTGGTTTAAGATGGCTTCTTTTTCCTCATTAACATACAAATGGAATTCTGCAGTTGAGAAGGAGTCTGTGCCGTGATTGAGGAAAGAGGGAGGGAGGGAGGGAGGGAGGGGAAAAAGGATAGAGAAGTGTGAGGTTGAATCCTCGTGCCATTTCATCAGATCTGTCTATTCCTCTGTTTAGATCCACTGTTAGTTTGAACTGTTCCATTAAGGTGTGCGGCTATCAGATTCTAACACTAATTGACTTTCCAAAGCCATCAGCCTCAGGGTGGGAGAATTTGAAAGTGATGCCTTTATCTACCTAGAAGACAAACAAGGGGCTTGATTAGGACTGCTGCAGATTGTTTTTTACGTAAAGCTAAGATCTTAGTCTGCCAAAGGAAACGCTATTATGTAGTTATATTTTAATGGTTTGTCATGCAAAACCAGTGCACAGTAAGTTCACGGTAATGGTTTCACTGAGGTCCAATCCACATGTACATTTTCTGAAAATGTAGCTTTTTCTATGTATTTTGGCGTTTTGTCCACACACTCATGTAGTTTTATGTCACTGAAAATGGACCTTGTGGAAAGCTTCCAGGGTGAAGTTATAATGTTGCCAAGTGGACATTTTGGATTGTAATGTCAGAACAAGAGTAGTTACCTCCTTTGCATGTAATGCAATTTTGTGCAACAGTGGATATGGCTAAAATAGTGCATGGGCTAACCTTGCTAACATGACTTTTTACATGTTTGTACATAAATATAGTATAACTCATTAACATCATTGTTGGTAGCCTTGTGACTGACCAACATGGCTTTAGTGGTAGGGATCTTGACATGCTCTTGACATTGCTTCAGTGGTGTTTTTGCATTTTCATTTTGTTTTTTTTAACAGTGCTTGTGAGGATGGGATTTAAAAAAAAAAAACCAAAAACCCCTGTACATGTAGACTAGGCCTCAATACAGGCATCCACTAAACCTGCCCTCACATGTTTATCTTGCATAAATCTAATGTGTGTGTTTATTTCCACCCTTTTCCCCCACAGCTACGCAAACATGGTGATGTACGAGGAACCAGTGCTGCAGACAAATGAAAAGGCCAAGGATTTCAAACAACCGCGATGACAGCAGCGATGGAGACTGCTAAAAGGGCTCCTTATGGTGCCACTTTTTACCTTAACTGATTCCGGCTGTGGAGGAGGGAGCTCTGCTACCTGCAATCAATAGAGCAGATCCCTGACTTGCACCCAATCATACATTCTATCCACTGAGGAATTGATTTCTAGAAACCAAACACGATCCTAGCTGATAAGACTCTGGTAAATTTTGATCTCCTCGGCAGAGAAAGGCCAGCTATCAGCATCATGTTATTGACAATACCAAGCCTCCTGGTTAGATATGAGGTGGAGCTGCTTGCAATAGATACCTTTTTATTGAAAATGAATTGGCTTGATTCCACAGCGGCAGGTGTTGGACCAATTATTTACTAGTACACCCCCCCCTTTTTTTTTTTTTTTTTTTTGTTTATCTCCAAAACATTCCTGTCAAGATGATGCCATCTCTGACCTGTCTTTGCCTCCTTTTCGGTGTTCACTGTACACACTGTGGCTCAGCAGTGTGCATTCCCCAACATGAGTGTGTCTGTCATACTCATGTTCCTTCCTGCCACAGCCTCCATTAAGAGATTACCAACACCGTTGGCGCCTTGGCCCACTGTAATCCTTCCCCCATCACCCCACCTTACCCAAAGCACTGCATCTTATTAACACTGACAATCATGCCTGGACAGGTATTCACTCTCACTTAGCTTTAATAGAAACCCCCACACACAGCCATATGACACACATACATCACACACGTAAGGATGAATTCATTCTCACACATCCACTCACAGGTGTGGATGCCTTTGCAGTGACTGATGTATTAAAAGCTCATGCTGGGCAGATCCATGCAAGCTTATTCGAGTAAGGATGTTACTTTGAAAGTGTTTACAGCTCTCACATCACCCCCACCCCACCCCTAACTGCACTCCTTATTTTAGAGACATTCGCACATAGTATACGCCACAGCGTTCACCTCCCTTACAGATGTCCCCAGAGAAAAACTGCACTGAAAAACAGCCACAGATGGTGCTACACCCCTCCAGCCTCTGTCACAAGCCAAACTTCACAGCACTGCTCACCCCACCTCACCCAGCCCACCCCAGAGGCCCGTCTTACTCATCTGGCTCTCTGATGGTGTGTGTTCTCCTGTTGGTGAGGCTTGTTGACCAGAGCCGACAGGTAGACTATTCCGTTTCAGCCTAGGTGTGTTTACAGATTTGTTACAGCCTTACCAATGCCCAGCCGACACCAGCACCACACACTGCTTGCCTTAATCTCTTGACCTTTGTACCTTCTGGACCTATTATAGCTATTGTACCTCTGCTGCCAGCTATTGCTCTAGCTACCTCCCTTCTTTTTCTGGCAATTTTCCGCACACCTAAATGTTGGCACTAGCTATTAGCTGCTACCTGTTAGGAGTAAATCATGGCAGAGCTTTATGAGCAAAGTTGTTTGTGATGACTCTTTATTTTCGTGAGGGTGCAAAATGATGCTCTTTACATTTCCTGATGTGTCACAGCACCTGAGCAAGTGCAATTGTTTTACCAAGCAAAGGTTTCTAAGCTGCAGCTGAACAGCTAGTGCACTGTTGTAGCTGCGGAGGACTGCAGATTTATGTCTGTGCCTCAGACCGGCTGCCTGATGGATATGCCATATTGATGACTCATGACTTGTCTACTCCATAGTGCACTTTCTCTCCTTAGGCTTCAGAATCATGTGGCACTGGCCAAGAGTGTTGATAACTAGTGTTACAGTGTATACAATACAATTGGTTTCCTCAGTTAGCCCTTAGTTGCGTTGTTTAAGTTTTGTGTGTTTTCTGTTATGTGACAGTATCTGAAGATCTGCAACAGTAATGGTGGTTTGTTTCTTAGAGAACAATTTTCCTTTCAATAGAGATGTAATGAAATACTCTGGGTTCAAAAGATTCAATTTTTTTTATTTTCCTGTAAATCTTATGAGGGAATGTCATCACTTCCTCAGCAATGGGTTATTGGCTTGTCCAAAGAGTGTGAATGGATTTCAGATGTTATGTGTTTACATGTATTCAGCTCTTGCAGGCTGGTAACATAGGAAAATGTGGAGGACACTGTCTAAGGCAACTTTTTAATAACGAAACACAGCATACTCAGGTGAACAATATGATACGATGATACTTTTGATATTGTTGCACATTAATTGCCTCAAACAAATGACTTACTGTACCCTTTCTATGGCCAACATGGTGATACAGTTTGAACATGATGGGAAGTGGTTATAATAGAGCGTGTTCTGTTTTATCTCTATAAATAAGAAGTAACTTGAGCTTTGTTAACTGTACTGGGAGAATATGCTATCTCACAAAACGCGGTGTGTTAAACAATCGGTCTTCAGTACAATCAATGTTTTAGTGACATTTCCAACTCCGATTACAATCACATCATAGTGACTTGATGGAAACGTTTGAATATATTTTTGCTGAGAACAAGGATTTTTCTCCCCATCATTTACATTTTAAGTGCATTTTGAATGGCTCTTTGTTCAGTATGAACAGGGGAAAAAAAACATACAGAAAGTAAAACTTTTTCAAAGGTCATACAGGGAACCCAAGTATTGTTCTAAAACAGACTTTAAAAAAATTGTGACCCCACCCTTTATTGATTCCTGTTGTCTGTCAGGACAGTGATAAGAGAGAGAGAGAGAGAGAGAGGAAGTATTCACCAAGCAACTCTAAAGTCTTATCATAATTTATGAAATCTACGGCTGTTTAATTTCTGAACTGCTTGCTTTTAAATGTTTGATCAGCTTTTGAAATTCAGGGGACATGGTAATGAATGTATGATATTTTGTGCCTCTTCTTTCTGTAGAACTATTGTGTGCCATTAAGTCTACATATTGTATCTAAATATCAAATAAATTTCACTTTGAAAATTTCAGGGTCTGCTTCTTTTTGGTTTTTCTCCCTGTTTGTCCAGTGTTTAAGCATGTCTACTGGTGTTTCTCACCATGTAAAACCTTTGCAACAACCGTCTACTTGGCTTGAATTTGTTTTTCCTGCACACAGGCTGGAACTTGACTGGAAATAATTTGTTTTCTTGTGCAAAACGTACACCAGGGAGGATACACAGACGATACCTTGAGCAAAGTTATATTGGTGACTCTAGCGCAGACTAGTCTCTCGGTGACCTGCGGGTCAGAAGAGTCTCACAATAACAGCGGAATCTGTGCTAAAGAGCAGGAAGAGCCGCCGGTCTGCTGGCTGCGATATCCACCTATTTATTGTTTGCAGAGGAATGGTCACATGCGCCTGCTGCAAGGAAACCAGTCATATCTGCCCCAGAACACGCAAATAATGCTGTTTCTAAAAGGGGAGATGGGCAGACTTCGCCCACACACCTCCTGTTAAGTGGCAGCTCACAGTAGTCTACAGTAGGCATGAATCCATCCATCCATCCATCCATCCATCCGTCTCTGTGTCTCCCTTGCAGAGGAGATGAAGGGACACATCATGAGCGAGTTAAATA
>JAPQRN010000027.1:14994171-15007733 GCA_037367275.1 Coranthus polyacanthus
ACAATACAACGTAAAACATAGACAAAACTGTGACATAAACATCTGTTAAGAGTAATCAGACAATTTGAAAGGCTGAAGATTGGGATCTATAGGATTATTTTTGTCACAAGTTAACGTAAAAATGAAGGTAATTAAGGATAAATAACCCTTTTATGTCTTAGTATATTAGGCCTATTTCACCATTTAAACTGACACAGATAACAAGGCTACACCACTGAGCGCCTATCTAATTAAGCTATATGGTTCATTATCCTAATTTGGCATTGCAAAATGTCCCATTTTAAAGACTATAATACTGAGAATGCTATTGATTATCGGAACTGTGTTCCAATATCATCCACATGATTTAGTTCAGATGGTCTTTTAAGGAGGATTTTTTCCCGTTAGGATAGGCTACATAGACGTTAGACTGGTGCGATTTTAATTGCGCAAGTGACACCATAATGTGAGACCACAATGTTAATATGAGCCATTTAGGCTGTATTCCTGACAGGGCGTGATTTCTCCGTTAGGACCTGCTATAAACTTCAAAATCAAATGTGTTGGTTCGAGAAAATGGATCAACTTTTGACCTCAGGGTTGGCGATGACACACACACGAGCTGAGGGTTATTTGGACACATTAGCCAAACAAACAATTACCTGCTAGTATAGACTACACCTAGAATTAAATTACACCTTGCTGTGGGTGTGACTATACAAAATGCTCGATTTGTTTCACAAGTTATCCGTGATTGAAGTGGCGCGTGTTTTCTAAACATGATGTGAAGGGGAGAGTGGAGGACTGCTGAGGAGCTGGATGCAAAGACTCAAAGGTTTATTGAAAAGTACGAAGATCATACGCGACATAAAAACACCCGTATGCTTGATTTTATTTTGCACTTAATACAGTGGAGCATATGGTAATGCGTATCAGGTTGCGCTGAACATCATGGGATACTTCGAGTAAACTCTCATCAGACTATGTGAGAGTACTCATCCAGTACAAATGTGAGGTGAACATATAAATACTCTTCTCAACCTGATTTGAAAAGAATCAATTTTCAAGATCAGTTTTACAGAGAAGAGTTTAAAACCTCATCGACTCCGCGGACCACCTTAAAAGCATTTGTCCCGCCCTCTAAGCTTTCTCTCGTGCCTCTGATTGGCTGAAACTCCACGGATGGAAGTGGCTGCAGAAATGCAAAACTTGTTGCTGGCTCGTCTGGACGCGTTGATCTCACACAGCGCCAAGCGACAGAGCGGAGTGTGAGTGTATTTGTGAATCGCTCCCAAGTGCTCTCAGACCACACTAGACACGACTCGGTAAACGAAGGGACGCACACGTTAGGAGCGAAACGCATTCAAAAGGACCTACGGTACAGCGCTTAACTGCAAGGCACATGACCGGCAGAGGGTGAAAGATGCTGTCGAGCCGATCTGCGGTTGTGGAGTGCGGGTAGTGCATGCCGTGCAACTCCGGGCACAGGTTGGTTAAACGGACGCTCCGGTTCTCCGGTGCCTGGATTGGAGTGCCGTGTTTGAGGACTTTTCCATCACATTAGACTTTTGGCCACATGCCTCCTCAGCAGTTGTCGAGATTTTGAGGGACATTAGTGAGCAGAGTTAATTTAAAGAAAGATTTACGCGCATTGCCACAGGCTCCGGTTGGACTTTTTTCCTTCTTGTTTCCAGTATGGGACCCTCTACAAAAAGTCGTCCTAGGACATTTGTCATCGGACAGGAATAACGAAACAGAAATTCTCCTGTTCTCTTTTTGATCTCTCTAATCATTTTACGTATTTTTCTTACTTTATCAGAGAGATGTTTTTGTGCCATATTCGCCCCGAAGAAATGCGCACAGAAAAAAACTTTGGAATATAATAGGTCTCTCATGCGGTAGGTTAAATTACAATGTTGTATGTCGGTTTGTTTAATCAAAGACAAAAAGAAGAAGAGCCAAGTAAACGCATAAATACGGGAAGAGGGACACATTTTACGTGCGTATTTGGACACAGTCTGTCCCCTCTCTCCTCCGCACCTTTGGAGAATTTGAAAAACAAAAA
Organism: Coranthus polyacanthus; assembly: GCA_037367275.1. Lineage (NCBI taxonomy): Eukaryota > Metazoa > Chordata > Actinopteri > Kurtiformes > Apogonidae > Coranthus > Coranthus polyacanthus. The sequence goes on from JAPQRN010000027.1 coordinate 14,996,216, forward strand.
CAATTGTTCAGCAATGAGAACTTATTTGGTGAGCGTTAACATTTAAAGTAGATAGAGCAGCTTTGTCAGTAGTTCGACGCAAACATTTAAACACATTTCTTTTTATTTGTTTGAATTCCCTTTTGCTCTTGAGGACAGACGGAATAACAGACAGTGTGCCGATGTCTGGCAAACTGGCCGTCATGTGGGATTGATTGCAGGGGAGTATGTTTGGGCTGGAGCAGTTTGGTTCTCAGATAAATAGCAGAAACCCTGGCCAGTCAGAGAGAAACATAAACCAACCAAGACTGAACATGGGCTCCCATTATAAAAGCCCCGGTTTTCACGCTGGAGGCCCGCCGGGAGCCGTGGAACCCGGCATGGGCCCTCTAAGCGAGCCGCAAATGCTTGGGCTCAATATGAACATGAACGGAGAGCAGTACGGGGGCTTTCACCCGCGGGGCCACTCGGACATGCATACAGGCGGCGGACTGCAGCAGCAGCAGCAGCAACAGGGACCCATGCATGGATTTTTTAACAACCAGCAACCTCATCAAGGACATCCTCATGGCCATCAACCTCACCCCCACCAACATCACCCTCATTTCAGTGGGAATTTTGGAGGCCCAGAGCCAGGGTCATCATGCCTGCACGGTGGCAGGCTAATGGGCTACAACAACAATGGCATGGGACCACAGCAGGGCTTTGGAGAGGGATTTGATCCTCTTGCTGAGGGACAGGCAGGGGATGGTTTTCCCCAGCAGCAACAGCAGCAACGGACTGGTAATATGCCTGACTTCCAACATCATGGGCCTCCCAGTGGTAGCCATGCTGTCCCTGCCCCCTGTCTACCCCTGGACCAGTCACCTAACAGGGCAGCATCCTTCCACGGTCTCCCATCCTCCTCATCATCCTCTGAGTCTCATGGCCTAGAGCCTCGGCGGATGCCCAACCAGGGAGCTGTGGAGGGATTAGAATATAACTTTCCTAGTGAGCCTCCATCTGGACACTTTGATGTACCTGTATTTTCTCCATCAGAATCAGATTCTCAGCTGCCCCATTTTGGGCCTGGAAGGCCAGTCCCGAGTGGTAATTTCCCTGGGAATCCTGGCATGCCACGGACACCAGGCATGCAGGGCATCTCTAAGGGACACCAGCCGCCACCACAGCCCCAGCAGTCTCAGCACGGAGTGTTTTTTGAGCGTTTTGGGAACGGCAGGAAGGTGCCTGTGGGAATGGAGCCGGGGGTCAATGTGAGACATCCTCTCATGCAGCAGCAGCAACAGGCTGGCTTGATAGCCAGGCAGAACTCATGCCCCCCTGGCCTCCCCCGACCCCCTCAGGCAGAGCCCAGCTCTGCTAACCCTAACATTCTGGACGGAGGGGTCATGATGCCTGGCCAACACAACCAGTTTGAATATCCCATTCACAGACTGGAAAATAGGGGTCTGCATCCCTATGGGGACCCCATGTTTAATATGCAACAGCCAGCTCCTCCTCCCTCCCAACAGCCCCCAAATCAGAGGCTGCAACATTTTGACTCTCCTTATATGAACATGGCAAAAAGGCCTAGATTTGACTTTCCTAATACACATGGCAGTGAAGGCTGGTGTGGTGGGATGGACAACCACCTCTCCCCCTCTGCCTACTCCGGCCTGCCTGGAGAATTCACCCCACCTGTGAGTGAAGGTTTCCCCCCAGGCCCCTTACAGCATCCAGGGCCTGAACAGCAGTCTCTGCAGCAGCGCCAGAATGCAGCCATGATGATAAAACAAATGGCTTCCCGCAACCAGCAGCAGAGGATGAGACAGCCCAGTCTGCAGCAGCTGGGTCACCACGGCGATGTGCCTCCTGGCCCCATGACTCATGGAGGCCCAGTCGGGAGCATGCCCCAGCCCAACTTTGACAGGGAGAATGGTGGCAGAATGCCCAACATTGATGGACAGAATCCTCATGTAACTCAGGAGAACTCCTGGTTCCAAGGGTCCCACCCACCAGGGGAGATGATGTCACGGCGTATGGGTGGAGCAGGTAATGAATCAGGGGCTCATGACATGGGGCTACAGCAGAACGGGGCTGGAATGATGTTTAGGCCAGGCATGGGCATGCAGGACCCCATGAGAATACCAGGAGATGGGCATGTACAGGCTCTCCACTCCCCGGGCATGCACTCACAGTTCAGTGGCAACATGGGCAACCTCTCTCAAATGCAGTCTCCAGGAGCAGGCGCAGGGCATCCGAATGCACCAGCAGAGAGACGGCCAGCTGACTTTCCGGCACCTCCAATGGGAGCACAGCCAACGTTTCCCTATGGAGGGGCTAACCGTCAGGGGCCGGCCCACAGCACTCCCCAGGGGGTAAGCACCTCACCAGGGAGTTACCCTCCTCAATCTGAGTTCCCCCCAGGCCAGCGGTCGTCTGTTAGTAAGCTTGGAGCTCTATCCCTCGGGAACTTCAGCAAAACCAGCACTAAAGACAGTGTTTTTGGCCAGAGCTGCCTGGCGGCCCTTTCCACTGCCTGCCAGAACATGATTGCTAGCCTAGGGGCCCCCAATCTCAACGTAACATTCAACAAGAAGAACCAAAATGAGGGCAAGCGAAAACTGAGTCAGACAGAGCAGGACATTAATAGCAGCACATCTAATGGGACTGGCAGTGCTGGTCCTGAATATTTTCAGAGCAGCACTTCCCAGAACAGCCAGATGCCTGGCACCGGGAATAGCAACTCTAAGCCTGCAAGTCAAAGTCAGACGGTGCAGGGGGAAGCCAGTGCCCTCTCCCCAAATTACAACATGGACGCTACCCCGTGCAGTGAGGGGAAGGCAACAACAGGGAGTGGGAGAGGGAGAGGGAGGAGAAAAAGAGACAGTGGACATGTAAGCCCTGGAATTTTTTTTTCCTCTGACAATGGTAACCCTGTTGTAAGTCCAGGCCAGCAGACCCCCTCAGCTGGCGTTGGGGAGAGGGGTGGGGGCACACCCCATGAGAAACACCTCCATTCACCCTCTTGGGGAAAAGGAGGGGACCTAATGTTGGGGGACCAGGCTGATTTGATGTCTTCTCTGGACAGTGGTATTCAAAGTGTCGCCAAGTCCGACAGTAGCTCACCACGAGTGGACTTTTCTGACGATGTCAGCACCCACTATGGCAATGAGGATGAGGTGTCTTCCAGCTCAGACACAGGAGGGGCCTCAGCCGCTAAGCCTAATCGCAGCCCCATGATCACTGGCTCACCCAAAATGCAGAGAGCTGACCATGGGCTGATAAATGGACAGAAGCCCTTGGGCATGGGCATTAACAATCATACTACCTCGACACCTGACAGCTATGGACTGAATGCTGGTGGGGGCACAGGGGCCAGTGGGGTGAGCCACCCGGGCACTCCTGGAGTGGAGCAGGTACGCACCCCATCCAGCACCTCTGGTCAAGACGAAATTCATCCTCTAGAGATTCTACAGGCCCAGATCCAGCTACAGCGACAGCAATTCAGTATCTCTGAGGACCAGCCCCTGGCCATGAAAAATGGCAAAAAGAATGGAGACTGTCCCTCACAGAACGGAGACAATGAGCTGGCGAGCTGCAGCCCGGATGCTGGGAAGGGCTCAATGGGCACTATTGACCTTGACACCCTCATGGCAGAGCAGCACGCCACCTGGTACGTGCCCAGTGACAAGGCCATGATGGACGGGTCAGAGGATGACAAGGCCATAGGACCCTGGGAAAAAAATAAGAGCCAAAACAACACTAAAGAAGGTAAATAAATCATTTTTTTCCCATTTGGTTATATTTCACCCACTTTAATTCGTCTCATTCTGTCTCTCACATGTATTTCCATGCACAAAGTTCTGCTTATAAAATTAGTATATGTTTTTTTTAATAAGGGAAAAGGTTTTGTTTATAATTTGATCTAAAAGGCAATGTAACACAACAAATAAAATAGGTGAAATGTTCTGGCACAAAACCTTTTATCCAGGTACAGGCAGAAAGCAGCCGCCTCTGTTTAATTAGGGTCTTTGAATTTTAGAGGCTTGGCCTATTGAAAGATAAAATATTTAATGCTAGAGTCATTCAAGAATATACAAAAAAACAAAACTGATTTATACGGGATATTTTTTTAAATTAAATATTTCTATACTGGAAAATGTAAAACATTATTATCAGAATGGAGCAGTTTAAATGTCATCTGAGTGTACAAAGTAACCCTCTCTCTCTGGCGTATTTTCATAAGTTTCTTCATTGTGGAGCCACTTCAAAAGAAAAGCTCAAGAAAAGTAAACATTTCCCGTGGTTCTTTATCTCAGTTTTCAGGGTGAACAACTACATTGAGAAGATTAATAGCTTTTTGAGGATATGCGTTTACGCAGCGGGGTTTCCCTCCCCTTGTTACGTGTTTGTTTTTGTTATTACCATGGGATAATACAAAGCCGGTCACCGTGGATATATTTTAAATTGGGAAAACAGGATTTTCACGTTCAGATATCATGATTAAATTAACACAGCCATACTGGCTCAGTTTGATTTTCCGTTTCAAACACTTACGCATTACTTCAGGACTTTAGTTTAAAAAATAGTTTAGTATCACAACAAACTTTTTTTTTTTTTTTTTTTTTTTTTTTAGGCTTCTGTTGTTATTTTAAAATAATTTGCTATTATTATCTAACGTAAGAAGTGTCTACATTTTCGGAAGTAGTCACTTGCAAAAAATAGTATTTTTCTCAAGGGAAATAAAATGTGAAAAATAATTTGTCCTAAAGGCACATAAGCAGTTTTTCAACTAGGCGGAGGTTTTATTGTATTGGCAGATTTAGATTTATGGTTTCATCTTAATGTTGTGACGGTGTCTTAAAATCCTAATGCGGATAAATGTTTTCACTGATACATTGTTTGGATGCGGCCAAGTTTCTCCTTGTTTAATAGTAATAATGGTGATGACGATAATAATAATAATAAATATAATAACGATAATAATAATAATAATAACACAAACAATTATAGCCGAGAGAAATCTTATTATTATTTAAATATTATAGTTTTAGGCTGCTGTTTTTTTTTATTTATCTTAAAGCTTATTATAAGCGTGTTCTGTGTATTAGAATTATATCAATTATTTTAAAGTAAGCTATAGAATCATAAACAGAAATATATATATTTGTGGAGAAAGCATCTCCTCTTTGTTCTGATGAGTGCGGGTGCAGAGAGGGGCGGGGGCGCGCACCGCGCCGCGCCGAGTCTGGATTCCAGTCGCATTGTTTATATGAGACTGAGCACACGGTGCTGGTAGTAACAGTAATGACATTACTTCTGAGCAGCGCTCTTGTTTATCATTTCGACCTATGGGCTCGGAAGTCGCATCACACATCACCGTAATTAGCACAAAATAACACTGTAGTCGCAGCCTAAATTATAACGCTTTCCAACCCAATTCAATGATGGGTTTTCCGTTTTACTTTCTTTATAATTGGCCCATCTATAACCAGTAATTTAATAGAGAAATGGCAGTGTTATGCAGAGCAGGTGTGTGTGCATGGTGTGTAAGAACCAATAAATAAATAAATAATTCCATAAATAAATAAATAAATGGCTATTGATAAATGAGTATTTTCATAAACCACTCTCACCCTGTTGCTCTCAGGGTTTACATTTCTCATGGGGCTCCTAGCATATTTAACACACTTCAGAAAGGTGTAGTTTTTAAAAGAAAAATCCTGCCTCGTCCTTTCTCCTCTCCTCTCCTCTCCTCTCCTCTCCTCTCCTCTCCTCTCCTCTCCTCTCCTCTCCTCTCCTCTCCTCTCGTCTCCTCTCGTCTCTTCTCGTCTCTGAGCTCTGCTGCATGGACACAAGGCATGCAGCTCTGGAGCGATCGATAGCTAGTTAGCACAAATCACGGCTCCTGACAGTTTCTCATTTGAGTGCTTCAGACAGCAAAGATGAAAAAAAGGGTGGAGGTGTATTTGGGAAGGGAGGGGGATTTTGAGATTGAATCTGATGCTTAGGCTACACAGAAGGGAGCAAAATAACATAATAATTTAAGATAAGTCTTAGCCCACAGTGTAATTCCATAAGAGCCAATATCCCACAGGCTTTTCACACTGCAAAAAATATCCACCTCAACCAGCCACTCAAAGTCCCATGTCTTCTGAAAAAATGTGTCATAATCTCTGTGACATTTATTTGAAATAAAAGAGGCCATTTCACAAGTCAGTTAACACAAGTTTAATGTCACTTTTTCATTCCGAAGACTAATATTTTTATTTGGATTTTAATCAATATATCAATTTAATGATAATACAAGGTAAATATAACTGTACTAATTAGTACAAGATGACATAACCCTTTCAGATTTTTTTTCTGCAGTTGAATTATTCTAAATATTGAAAATTGTTTTCTAAAGTAACAAAGCATTTTTCCTGCACACTAATGTAATGCTTTCATGATTTTTTTCTTTTTACCTGCACTTCCGTAAACCCTTTTTATCCTCATAATTTCATTTATTGTCTCATGTTGCTCACCCATAAATGTTTTTATGGTCAGTATTATAAAAAATAATGAATTAATGTCTTATTTAAATCAATAAAACATAAAAAATAAAATCAAAAAGTAATTAAAACCTACATTTAAAATTAAAATTTCAACCATTAGCAAGTGTTTTATTTATTTATTTCAAGTTAGAGTTAAGTTATGTTTACATCTGTCCTTTGACATCTCGTTGCAGTGGTTCTCTGAGTTGTTGACTTTATTCTGACAGCTCAGAACTAATACATTTTCTGTATTTTTGACTGTTGTACGGAAAATACATGAATTATAGTGTCGTGTTTACTTGCGGAGATGGCATGCTTCAGAAGTGGTTTAAGGGTCAGTTTTGGTGATATAAATACGTACATCGCCCTCTTTTGCTCAGTGTAGCTTAACTCAAACTTAAATATGAAGTGGTGTGAAACTTCAGAGGCGTCTCCAGTCATTTTGTTGTTACGTGTGTGTCTGTGTGTAATTTATTTTGTATTAGACCCATGTAGTGCTACTGGCAAAAGAGTGGAGACACAAATCTGGCCATGTTTTTCAAAAGACAGTAGAAATTCCATACTATTCTTTTGGTAAAACCGAGTGAGTAAAAGTTGAACTATGCTTATTTGTCGAGAAGCTCTACTCTCAGCGCACAGCGCTGTTATCCCGTGCATCCCTGTGCACCCTGTCAGTGGCCTCTGTGTGCCTGCTTAGAGTGATGCGTACTGCAGTAATGGCCTCCTGTGGACCCCATACTTGGCCTCCTGTCTTTGTGACAGAATGTTGTTCAAGTTTTTCACAAAGGCACAGTGATACCTGCCTGTGTGAGCTTACAGCCTGCAGACTCTGGAGTGTTTTACAGCATCTAATGCTGCCATAGAGGCAAGGGGGGGGGGGGCGCAGAAAAGTCATACATGAGCAACTCTCTTGTATGTTGTCGGTTGATATTATTTCCTCTTTCAAAATGTTTTTTACACTCTTCCTCTTCCTTTAGCTTTTGCATATCTTAGCCAGAAGCTGACCGTTCATTTGGAAACTTGTGCGTAGTCTTGATAACAGGCAACCAGCCGGCGTAGGAAGTGATTCGGTTATTTTTATTTTTACTTTTGTACAGTTTTTGGCACGTACACAAGTGTAACTTTTTTTTTCTTTTCACAACACAACACTTAAAACACTTCGCAGTTGAGCCTCTGGAATACTTTCACACTTCACACTAAGTAATCAGTTCTTAAACAGCTCTAATAATGATCAAATCATTGTCAGTCTGACTTTGACAGGTTTGACAAAAGGGAACTTGCATCTTATCACTGCTACTAGAAAGCTCTTAAATCCACAGAAAGGGCCGTATTGATATTCCACCACAGAGAACGATCCTGTGAGACTACCTTCCTTTGACATTTCAGTACGACAATAACCCCACAAATCATACCAGTAATTTCTATTTCCTTTTCTAAAAAAAGAAGAAAGTGATTGGCACATGCTTGACTATGGAAAAAAACAGCTCGGGGCAGTCTATGTTCTTTACCTGTCATTACAAGGTGTTTCATATTGACTTTTTCAACAACACACATCCGCAAATCCTCTCGCACACCCCTGCACTGCAGTAATGACAATCATTATGATAATCATAGCAATTAGCCTCGGTAATATTGTTTCCAAAAGTCATAATTCATCCTCCGGCAACCCCTGTAAGTTGACTTGGTTATTGACAGTTTCATCAGGCCTATAAGAACTGTTAGTTTGTATCTACATGAGCTGATTGCAGCAACGTTACTACATTATTCCTAGTGACAGTGTTTAAGAAACTTGGGTCCTCCTGAATAAAACTGTCTCTCCCGTGTGGACAAGGACATTTCTCCTATTGTTGCCGTTATCCTGTTCGATTTCAGTTTCCTGCTGAGTGTGTGCATGCGTGTGTTCGTGTTTGGGTGGGTTGGTGGGTGTGTATGTGTGTGTTGTTCTGCACCAGTATGTGATGAAGGGCAGGTTTGTAGACACTGGAACTTGATAGTGTGGATTAGTCAGCTGTAGACATAAAGTTTGATTTATTTAGACTCAGCGCAAGGCTCACGGCTTCAGCCCCTGATCTCAGGTGTCCCGCTTTTGCTAGAGCACACTCACTTCATTCTAACGTGATGGAAATATTTAAGACCATTTACATGACTTGTAAATAGTGCAGGGCTGAACAGTGTCCATCATGCATTTAAGGTGTTTTGAATTTTAGTGTGTTTGTGCGCATTTGTTTGTTTAAATTCTACATGTGTCTGTGCATGCTGTGTGTGCGTTGTGTTGCTGGGCTTGTGCCAGGGTTAGTCAAAGGAAATAAATGTCCAGCAAGCGTGCTTGTGATTGATAAAGGGAGGAAAAAGATGGACAAAGGTGTCAGAATTTATTCTTGCTGGATTTTTCATCTCTTCAAAATAGCAGCTCATCCGGTGATTTGAAAGACTGTTAGAATAAAATTAAACTTGTCCCAGCATGTGGTAAATATTCCCCTTGGATGAGCAGTGACTAGAAACCTGAATTTATCTCGGGTATGTACAGACTGAGAAGCAGTGTGATCCCGCTGGCCTCCAAATGTCCACTGTCTTGTTGAATGGCCGCCAGTATGGCCCCAAAAACACATGAAGATATCAGTTTGATGCAAAGCTCCTGAAAAGTGTCCTGGGCTCATGCGCCGCACCTTATAAACTACAGCTTTTAAAATGTGTGAGTGTGTGTGTTTTCCTGTTTTCAGAGGTGTAGATGTTGTCGTGCTGCCAGCAGCGGTTATGTTATTTGCCATACAGGTAGTCGTCAGGCGCCTTTAATTTGTATTGAGGAACTGACAAATGAGTTATGACACTGGAGCTGTTCCTCTTGGGAGACAGAAGTGAAGACTGATGGAGTGAAAGAGAAAGTAAGAGAGATAGAAGTTTTTTTTGCAGACAACATCTGTAGTTTTGCTCATGAGGCGAGCGACTGGGTAATAGCTACCATTTGCATTTATGGAAGAAAAGATAATTCAATTCAGAGAAATCGAGACATTTCTTTCCTATCAGCCCTGTGCTCCACAACTATTGTTCATCTTCCTCTGTACATGTTGTAGTTTTAAAAACATATTTATATGCCAATATCAATTTAGAATGTATTACCCTTGATGTGTAATTTAAATAAATGACATACAGCAGCAAAATATTAAATTAACAAAATATCTCTTAAAAATTTCATGCATTAAATTACAGTAATCTTAGTCTTACCTTTTTTTTTTTCTTTTTTTTTTTTTTTACACTTTTTATTGTAAAGGCTACAACAGATATTATAATTACTCATATTATAGTATCTGTCCAAGTAACGTCTCTGTCATACTCCTAATGGCCAAATTTGCATGTGTGGTTGACCTTTTCAAAAAGGTGAAAAAATAAAAAACAGTGTGTAACACTGTACTGAAACCAAATAGAGACGGTGAAGTAGATCAATATGTCACCGACTTGGATGACATGTGGACAGGTCCTGGACATGGTTGTGAGTTATGAAGGAGGCACTAAATCACTTCCCATGTTCTGATTTGTGTCTGGTTTTCTAAGCACTTCTTGTGGCCTGAGGGGGAGGTGTGTGTGTGTGTGTGTTTGTGTGTGCGTGTGTGGTGGTAGGGTGGAGTTTGAGGAGATGGGATTGAGTGTATTGCTGTAGAGAAGGTAACAAATGCTGGGGGCAATGCCTGCCTGGGCACGTTTTTTTTTTTTCCTTTATGCTGCAGGCCAGAGAATAGAGAGGAAATTCAAACCAAAATAACCCCCGTGCCCTTGCCTGTGAAATGTGCCCCCCACTCCTTTAGATATCCTCCCTGCTTTGAGGAAAAGGTCACACTGCGACAGTTAGGTGGAGTTGAGGGGGGGTTGCATAGAACCTCCTTTGCCCCCCTCACCCATCCTGGGGCACTGGATACCTGGCATAATACCTCAGTTGGCCTGAGGACTTTCCTGACCATGGCTGTGCTACTATTTGACTTTGTGTGTGTCTTAATTACCTCCGCTCATTATTCATTGCAATATAGGGAGAAGTTGTTATATTTCAGTCAGCCAGAAAAAAGACATTCTCTTTGGCTTTGTAGCCAGCCTTGATTGAAATCAGACTTTTTCTCTCCCTTTTTTTGAGATCAGACTTTTTCTCTGTGGATCGTGACGGTTGTTTTGTGCTGACAAAGACAGAATCCTCACACAAGGCCGTGGTGGTAGTTGTTATGCTAAAGGAATCTGACCTGATGTCACACACTGTCACAGAAGCGAAGGCCTTTGGGCGTTTTTGTCAGCGAGCGGAGCATTCTGATTGGACTGGTTTGTGTTCAGAGAGGATGGGGTCGTGCCCTCGGGAGCACAGGGTTAAAGGTGAAGTGTCGTCATGGAAGTAGAGCTTGGGATAGAAAGGGCAGAGTCCTGCCGCATGGGATTCTGGGGCCTGGGAAATCAATGTGACGGCTCAGTGGAACCTGATCCAAAAAAGGCGCTTTGTAGATTCAAACATTCACACACACGCTTTATTTCTTCCATATTGATTTGACATTAAAGAAATACGTTTCTTTCAGCTTCTTTTCTGCTCAACTTATTTTACAAATAGGCGCACTATCTGTGTCAGCATCAGAGTGTGCTCTTATTTTTCTGTTTTTTTAACTGCGGCGTTGCTTTTAAAATTAATTGAAAAAAATAATTCCACACTGTAACACTTATTAAATTGTTAGAAAAGGCAGTCTCTAAGCAACAATTGTTTACCTCCCTGTGTTGCTCAGAGCGTGTTGAGTGTGTGTGGTATGACATGTAAACCGTGTCAGGCCGTCAGCTCCCAGACACATTGGTGTCATCCAGAAAACCAGAGCTGTGCGCTGTGCTCCCTGTCTTCATGGCATTCGAAGCTCTACTCATCTCTGTAAATCGTCTCTGGCTGTGTCTGAGACGGCTCCAAAACCCTGCTGCTACGTGTGTGTTTGTGTGTGTGTGTGTGTGTGTGTGTGCGAGCATCTTCAGTAGGCACTAAATAACAAAGCACTGCACTTGGGGTGAGA
>JAPQRN010000027.1:15019073-15032273 GCA_037367275.1 Coranthus polyacanthus
TGTGTGTGTGTGTGTGTGTGTGTGTGTGTGTGTGTGTGTCAGCAGCTCCACTTTGTGTGTGAGGAGCAGTAAAGACTGTCCCCTGGTGACTGGGCCTGCTTGCTGGGTGACAGATAGCCCAGGGAGAGGGGGGACACCAGGCTGTTTAGCTGATAATTAAGGGGGTTTTATCTTAATTTGAGCTGTTACTCTCTATCCTCTCCTGTGATTTATGAGTCCCTGGCCCAGCCCTGCTCCCCTGCTCTGCCCCTTAGCATCGGGAACAAGACAAAGGAACCTCTTCCCTCTGTACACATATAACACACACTCATACATTGCACAGATGCAGGTTTGTCTAAATTATCACCAACAAACTCTGAGGCTCTGACACAAATACTGATAATTATACAATGCCCAAGGAATAAATATGCATATTAGCTCTCAGAGGACTGCAAAAGCTCAAAGCACATGATATCAGTGAACTGGCTGATTGATATCTGCCCGCAGTGGTGCAGCAGCTCTCACTTATAGCCTTTATTCTCCTCAGCCAGGCTCCAGTGGTAATGAATCATATGAGAAAAGGGGCCGAAGCTTTAACCTCTTGCCGGCTGGCCCAGGAGAGACATAAGCGGCAAAGGATTGGGTTCCTAGTAGGTGGAGTGACCGCAGGCAAGAGTTAACTCGATCTTCAGCTGGGTGGGGTCCAGGGTGAAGAGAAGGCTGGTGGAGGGGCGGTGGGGTAGTACAGGCAAACAATACAAGCCACTGTTCTCAACTGTTCATCACCCCCGAGGTCACAGAGGAGAAGACATGCTAGTGCAACCTCATCTCCTCCAGTCGCCTCTCACATAAAGGCCGGGGATTTCTCCAGTGCCCCGGCTCGGATGTTGTTTTTACCCAGATTGTGGGCAGGTCTTTTGGCCAGGCGTGTTTCAAACTGCATGGTAATAATCCCACAGGTATTTGGCTGGAGGGAGGGACCTTCACACCTCTCTCAAAATGGTTGAGGGCATGAAAAGTGTGTAGGTTTTTGCAGGTGTGCAAGTCAAGACGTCATTCTCTCTGTCTTTCATGTTGAGCAGTTTTTTTGTCTGAGCCTTTCCTGTTAGTCTACATTCAAAAGATTTTTCAAGGAGGTAGTGCAACTATTGGTTTCTATACAGTTGTCAAAACAAGTTTGAACCCAGGATTACAAAAATGATAGAAATATAAATCCTCTGTGAAGAAATTCAAAGACCTTTTATTGTTTATGTGCTAAAACTTTGATAAATCACAAGGAATGTCAAAAGCCGACTTCAGTCAGAGGGCACGTATGTGGCTGTGCATAAGACTGCGTGATGTACACTGAGGATGGTGTATAATAGGTGTTCACTTTTGGAAGTTCTTTCATTGACCCTTGACCCTTCTAAGTCAGAAACCTGTTTGTGTTTCCAAAAGGACCCTCCTCCTATGCTCTTATCTCTAGCTTGGTGGGGTTGGGGGGGCTACAGGGGAAATAGAGTTTTCAGCCAAAGGCACACAATCTTCTCAGAGCATGAAACTTCATCTCTCCCCTCCTCCTCCATCCATCTAGGCTCTTAACTTTCACCCCTGACCCTGTCACACCCTCCTCTGGGCTCCAGCAACAACAAAAGCAGGAGATTAGGGAAATCAACAGGCTGGAGGGGATTACTGTAGCCCTTTTCATCTTGGCCTGCTCTCACAGTTGACACAGTGTGTTAGCACTTCTTCAACTTAATCTGAGTGCAGTTTACTTTTTAGTTTGTGTACTTATGTTAGTCATGGTTTATACATAGACTTAATAGTGTCAAAATCCACAAAAATAACAAACGCCACCAGTTTCATGCTCCATTGGCATGTACTGCCCATTTACAACACTTAGATGAATAAACACACGCAACCACATGCAGCACACGTGATTGACTAGTTTAGCCAAAGGAAATGTTGACATGTATTTGTTGCTTCCTGTCAACTTCAACTGTCTCTGTGTCTCTGTTAAGACTTCAAACAGGCAGGAAGTGGAGAGCTCGAATGGGAAGTCAGTGGAATGAGTGACAAGTCAGCTAAGAAAAAGGCCACTTAGCATCACAACACACAAAACCTAACAGATAGTTTTATACAACATAACACGGGGATCTATTTTGCTGATAGACACTGAATTTGAACTAAATTGACTGTACTGACCCTTAGTGAGCAATGAACAGAATAAAGATCAGAATATCAAAACTAAATTATAAAAAGATCAAAATAAAAATGCTTCCTGCAACCACCTCAATTGGAAGTGACTGGTCTGATCCATCCTGACTGAAAGAAATGTTCAAACCTTTGATATTCAGTTCAATAAGAAAATACTAGTGCTTAATGTAAACACTTATTCTAGTGATTTCTCTGTGGTTTGAGTAAATTCATTCTTTTCTGTGCATGTTTACCCCACGTGGAGGTAGCACATGCCATGGGTTTGGACATGTAAAAAAAGGTCTATTCTGATTTAATGCTTCTGGACATATGAACACACGCTTTCTTTAGCATCCAGGCAAACAGCTAAGTTGGTATCTCTGATAAGAATGATTTCAGTTGGGTTGAAGAAATATTGTCTGTGATGTGCAAGAACTCCAGTGAAACACACAAAAGAAATTTTCTCCCTTGCTGAAGCAAACTTACAGTTTATGTGCACCTGTGCCTCTTAATTACAGGCAAGTCCCTTTTCATTCTGTCTCTTCGCCTCCTTTAGCTTTTCCCCCCCGTTCAGGCCAATGGCACACCCTTGAATTTCTTTCCCAGAGTCTGGCAGCAAGTCAAAACTATGTGCTCGACCCTCCAGAAGCACGTCTGCTAACTGTTAAGCCGTTTAGCTCCTAATACCAACAACAAACACTCTTTCTGTGCTGGCCTTGGGCACAGAGCACAGTGAGCTGCCTGTGAGAGAGGTCAGACAACTCTATAATCGGACTCTACCCATCTGCCCTCTGCTCTCCCACACTGAGCAGCAGGTTGGGCTCCTCGGCAGGGGACTAAGTGGGACATGGGGACACAGATGCCCATTGACACCGGACCATTCATCGTGTTTAAGCCCTAGCGTAGCCACTCAGTTATCTCACAATGAGCAAAACATTAAATGATTTGGAATTTGTGTGCTTTGCCTGTGTGTGTGTGTGTGTGCGTACATGTGTGTAACACTTGTGAGTGGGAGTCAATGTGTGGATGTGTGAGAGTTGGTGTTATGAACATGCATAATTGTGTGTGGAGAGGTGTGTGTATGCCTGTATATTTATGAAGTGCTAGTTCAGACATTTAATTTGCCACAGCCTAGTGAATGTGCAGAGCGGCGTCTCAGTGGATGTGTGCTGTCACCACCCTCTCCGCCCCCCTCTGCCTCCCAGCATTCCTTCTCCCTTGAAAATCTCCCACCCTCCTTCTCTCCGCTGTTCTTCCATGCTCCCTCCTTCATCCCTGCCCCCTCTCCCCTATTCCTGCACCCCATGCTGAGGCTAATTTTAGAGCTTCTTCCTTGGATCCCAACATCCAGCTCGAGGTGTCTCTCCACCCCTGCCTTGCTGAGGAGCATCTCTCATAGATATGCTCCACCGGGTGCTCCAACGCTCCGCCGGGGCATGTAAAAGGTGCGCTGAATGAGAAGAAAGGTGGAGGACTGGGTAAGGTGGGGGTGGTGGGTGAAGACGGCAGGTTCGCTCAGAGCTTTATGCTCTTTAACCATACCAAGGTACCATGGTAACCATGGTTATGTTTTTCCCCTCTACCATTCACCCTGTTCACTGACTGCTGTTCTCTACTCAGGAGTGTAAGCTCAGAGGTGATTGGCTATGAAGAATCCCTTGTGGTCTATTAGCAGTTAGGAAGTACAACAAATAGTGTAGTGAACACAGTTACAGGAAGCTTTCTGTCAGATAAACTGCACACACAGATGCGTGCGCTCTGCACACAATAAATACACACTGTTAAATGTTCCCCAACTGGGAAAGTTTCACTGGGTAAGGTGTTTCATCTGATATGCATGTCATTTTGGAGAATAACTAATGAGAGAAAATAAATCTAATGAAATAAAAATGATTACTTTAGACAGTCAGTAGCTGTATAAAATAAAACCTTTTTGTGGTTATGATTCACACTCACCTGTTCTACGAAGGGTTACAATATGAACATCACTTTTCTGTGATACAATGTAGTATATTTGGACAAGATTTTAACTTTGGACTTAAGGAAAATGTAAAACAACAAAATATTCCTGTTTGGTTGCTTTCTGTGAGTTGTGTTTTTTCTGTTTGATGTTAAGTAACCCAGAAAGATCCAGCAGCTCGAAGCAGAAAGAAGTGGGATGAGTGATTTTATGCTTTCTTCGAACTGCTCTTCTTTTGTACTACCACTGTTCTTCTGTAAGCTGTAATTGAAATTGGAAGTGTTTTACCAGCAGACAACAATGATCTCAATGACCGCCATGCTACCTATAAAAAGCAGCAGCAGAAAGTTACAAAACAAACTGGGCAATGTCTCACTTTGTCATCTGTCCGCCTGGATTTGCTTTCTTGTTGTTGTTTTTGTCCTGGCTTTTAGGCCAAATCCTTACATGTAGGCGTTCATTCAACTGCTCTAACAAGCCTACTGGGGCATGAGCTGAGCTATCTGTGGGACATGAATCGGACCTGGCCAAGGGCACAAATCACAGAGAGAGAAGAAGAGAGACCCTGACAGCAGAGGGCTGCGGCTCAGCTTTTTCCCTCCTCCCCTTTGCTCCTTAGTGGATTTTCTGCTTTTCCTGCTCTCTGTACTGCTGTTGAGACTTCCAACTTGGCTTGTTAAAATAAATCTCCATACACGTAGAGTAGAGGACAGTTGTTTCACTTGCCTGCTTTGCTCTGACCTGTTCTGAGAACTGGTGGGTCAGCCTGTGTGTGTGTTGTTTTGGATGGAGTGAGGATGTGATTCATCATGTGGTGGTCAGTCGGACTCAACAGGCGTAACCACAGCCAGCCACACCAGGCCATCTGAGACCATGCAGTGCTGAGGCATGGCTGCTTTCTACACACAGCATCACTCTAAACACCCCAGGGAGGCAGCAGAGGTGGCGTGTGAAACACACACCAGGGAAGGGCTGCAGGGTGCATGATCTCACACATGTATGTGTGTGTTAATGTGTGGTGTGAAACATGGAAACAGGCATGTTTATGGAAATCAGTGGTTGTGAGCAGAGTTATGGTGTTAAAATTTTCATAATTTTTTGGTTTTTATTTAGTCTCTTTGGTTTTTGATTTCAGTTTTATCAGCGCAGGAGTAGTTTTGTTGTTACTTCTTAAGGAATTGACTAGTTAATTAGATTATTTTTTATTTAGTTTTTTTTTTCATGTATTATGAACAAAACCTTGGTTTATAGAAGCTGAAAAACATAGGCTGAAAGAATGCATGACATGATTTACTAAAGGTCCCATATTATGCACTATGAACATAACAAAAACAAAGCTGATTTTACTTGCAATTCTGTCTTGTTTTTTTTTTTTGTTGCATTATTTATTTTTGTAGTTTTTATTTGCATCTTTGAGAAGCGTCATTTTTGTTTCAGTTAACCAAATTGGGGGTTTTTTCTGCTAAGAAAAGAGTACATCCCCAATTTTTAGGAAAGTTGGTGGAAGCGTTGGACACGGGCCCATTAAATGTTGGAGCAGGTCCATAAAAATGGGCAGATACTGGAATTATGTTTTTCACTTTTTCTAATGTTAAAAGATATGGCGTTTGATTGCATTACAGGACTTTGGGGCTTTCTAGTTATGTCTTTCTTTTCCATGACTTGCCTGTGGAGAAAGTTTCCGGCTGTGGTTGAGGCCTCAGGTTCCTGAGACAGAATGTTTAAGGGTTGGGAGAAGGGGGTTGACGGGGACTGAATTTCTATCCTCTCTTCCTCGTCATCACTCCACCCCACTCTCCCTCTCCGTCTCTCGTTCTCCCTATGGATTGAGCTGAAGGACATGTCACCCCAACAGGGCACTGGATGAGACAAGCCCTCATCTCTCCCTCCCTTCTTCCTTCCCTCTTTGCCTCTCAACTTCCCTCCCTCACCTCCTCCCTCCACACACTCTCTCCTTTTTTGTTTTCATTCTGTCCCTGCAAACACATACACAAACAAACTCAATTAGCTAATGACACTGGCCTGGCCATTGGGTGGTCCTAATTAACGTTTACAGGCTGCCTGATGTCAGCTCTCAGGCAGTGATTAATAACTCACCCCCCACCAATACACTACACACACACACACACACATTCACAATGTGTAAGCAGCATGCACAGTGGTGAGGGGTGCTTCTTTTTTAATATTATGATATTGCAATACAATTGTTTAAGGCTGCAACAACTTAACATGTGCTGGCTGGCTGCAGACCAAACTTGTTTTTTTTTTTTTTTTAAATACTAGACAAGCACTCTTGAGAGGTAGGAGCTGTAATATGATCATTAAATCCTCTGTGCTGTAAAACAGATTAGAGCCTGAAGGGCGCACAGTGGAGCAGTAAGAGGCTCAGTCCAAACATACCGGACCCAGCAGACAGTGTGTGAACAGACCCTGTGGAGTACTCCTCAGGAACGGCTGCTGTTTAGCTTGCAAAGGGTTAACATCTGTTGGGCTTGCAGACTGCATGTGACGCACTGTCTCGATGAGGGAAAGTCTAACAGGAAAGGCAGTCTAAAAAAGGTCCCTGTGCTGCGAGGGCCCAAGGTACATTTTCTTTGGCCCTCTCCTCACATTTTTTGCACTTGTTTTTACAATTTGCTTAACTACAGTTCAATGGTTTTTGGATTTGCAGATTGCTGCAGGGATCGTATTTTAATTCCGGTGGTGGAAGTTTCATCTTTTATTGCTATTGTCAGGCTCGTTCTCTCTTTTTTCAAATCTATGTTTTTGGCAAGAGTCCCACTTGTCTGCCCCTGGCCCCACTCACCCTCTGCCACTCTTGTGTCCTTGTTGCCCATAAGTTCAACCTACTGGTGCACAATCCCTTTAAGCCACTCAGAGATTTGTGGTGATAAAACAGCATCACACCTGACCCAAAGGCTTGATGTGTTTGCATATGTGCATGTGTGTGTTTGAGTGAATGTGAATGAGGTCATTAGGGAGGGTGGACACAGCAGTGACAAGGCTTCATATGTTAATATGCTGCACATGTGGCTATGGCATTGGAGGGTTGCGGTGGTCAAAATGACCCCCAACCCATTTCCACCCCATCCCATTCATCCACAGTGAATGTGGCTCTCCATTCACACTGCTTTCACAGAGGAAGGAGGGAAGGAGGATGGATGAAGAGGAGGAGGAGGAGGAGGGTGGTCTCAGAGGGAGAGGGGTGGTCTTTCTCTTCTCCCTGGCTCAGGGAGAGGGAAAAACAATTCGTGTGCAAATGGTTGCCTCTCCCTTATTCCTGGATGACCCGCCCCCTCCCCTTGCTGGAGTCTCTGGATGTTTAGAAAGAGGAGCATAGTTAAGAATGGGGCTATTTGGTGTGCATCTGTGTAAATTCTGAATAAAAAGTAGTGAAGGGTGTATCTCGTGGGTGTGTATTTATACTGTTTGTGCTTATTATGTGTATGTTTATTTGTGTGTATGTATGTGCACGCTTGTCTGTGTGGAAGCCAGCCTGTCAAAGGAGAAAGGCCCCTAGTGTCCTCTGTAATTTTCATAGGTCAGAGCTGACAATGGCCACTTTGATAGAGAAGCTGTGGAGATGTAAATCAGCCAATGGAGGGAGACAAAACAACTGTCCTCCCACTGGCCCCCACACCCTTCCAAAAAAGGGGAATTTAAGTTTAAAAGAGTGAGTGAGGGAGCAAGGGAGGAGAGAGAAAGAGCAAGAAAGGAATCCCTTCTTCTATTTTGATGATGGTCTCCTTTTCAGATTCTTAGTGAGGTGGTGGTGGATGCGAAGGAGGTGGGGGGCAGTAAAGGTTGTTGTGCTAAATTAACAATTTTAGTCAGTCCGCCTCATTCCTGGGAAAGTTTGGAGCATCTTCACTACTGCCTAGCACCTGGAGCGGGTCGCTGCGAAGCAGGACAATAGCACTGATGTTGGTGGGTCGGAGGAGCACGGTGCTGCTCGGCTCCAGACGTGGACACGCTCCAGGCCTTCTTTAATCCTATCACTAGAGCAGCCCTGGGGCTGAAAAGACCCTCTGGAGAGGGCGGGAAAGCCTCCAGCAGCAGTCACATTTAGATTATGCCTCTGTAGGGCATGTAAATAAGCCTATATGAGAACATCTATAAAAAGAGAGAAAGACTGAGTGTTAGTATGAGTGTGCGTGAGGGAGACAGAGAGATCAGGGGCTTTAAGATTGTTAAGTGCTGTTTGTAACTTGATCATAGAAGGAGCAGGAACAAGATAAAGTTGTGAACAACCTTAGAGCAACAAATTAGGGATGAAACGAACATGGTTTCCACTTGATAAAAGCAGATTAAAGTCATAAAGATGCCATAAATAATGGATGTGTGCCCGTGTGCCCTGGAGGCCCGGGAACATGGAATCTACTCAATTTCTGTAGAGGTATGACAAATTGCTTATACACGTATGACTCTGGTGGTTTAGGACATGAATGGGCTTGATGGAAGCTCAACAACAGTAGCATGTAGTAGACTAACGAGGCATGCTTATATATCATCATGTCTTCATACCACACATAGGTTGCACACGAAAAAAACGTGTTAATATGTGAAGGAGTATGTGTTTCAGTTCAGGCCAGCCTCCTTTAATCATTGTGGTCATTGAGTATGGTATGTGTGGAGAGTTTTTGAGTGAGGGCTGCAGGGCTTTACGAACCCTTCCGAGTGTGAATGAGCAGTGAGGCGGTCAGGCAGACAGACAGTGGTCAGAGATAAGCAGATGAAAGCCCTGGGGATGGCTGGTGGGAGAGAGATTGATCCATCAAAGTCTAAGTGACATTTGATGCCAAACTCATGAAAACAGCACAATGATGGTTACGGAAATTATTTATACAGAAAAGATTGGAAAGCAACAATGAAAATAAATGCAGTATTTAGACAACAAGCCTGGATATTATTCTGCTTAATTTGACCAAAAAAGAATTTTAAATAATGTGCACCCCTTTAATGGGCATGATATCAGAAGTTAATTTTCATTGGAAGTAAGCTTTGCAACATTTTTATTTTAATAATTTAATATAAAAGATCATGTTTTAAAACTATTTTATTGAACACACAGTTAAGTTTTATGAGGGAAGTTCTTTTCCCACTTAACTTTTCGTTATTTTTACAATTGTTTTGTATTCTGGAGACTATGAAACCCTCTTCAAACTCAAATCAGATTGCATTTTAAGACAATGAAATGAAGGCTACCTGACAGCCCTCATCTATTACAAGTTTTGTTTCTAGTGGAGATGAAAATTATAGATGTGGCTAATTTGGATTTTTCTGTGCCTGTGTTCGTCTTTCACTGTTTTCTGCTTGTTTCCAGTTTGCATGCAGGGATACAGACTGAAAACCACCAATGAAAACTGCTTTTAGATAATGAACTCAGTTCACCTCCAGTAGGTGCCAAACAGCCCGAGGGTTCAGAGCAGTCAAGTAACAACAACTCCTGGGTGTACAGTGCAGCTGACAAGTATAGACCATCTTGGAAAAGGGCAACATACCTCATTAAAATGTATATCATGATTGAACAGAGTGATGATTTAGTCCTGGTTCCTTTTTGTAAATGGGACAAATCTGTATCAGGCTGTCATAGGGATATCATTTTGTGCTATTGATTCCATTTTTATGAGCAAAAACTTTATGGGCTGCAGTAAAATGTTGATTTCAGCCATTGGGTATTATGACTGACCATTTTGGTTATTTAATGGCCCACATATTCACTCTATGGGACCCTGTGAGGGCGCCTGTAGTCACTCACTCCTGGCTTGTGTCTGTTGTGCAGTGCGGTTTTACTAGGGATACGAGCCTGGCAATAGGGAGCTGTGTGAGAGAGTTTGCTCAGAGCTCCTGTGCTGTGGGAGCGACACATCAAGACACAGAGAGTGCTCTGTTCCAGATATCTGAAGAAGAGGAGCAGGAAAACGATGGCACTGAGGAGTCATGAAAAAGTGTCTTTGTGTCAGAGGGTTGAAAAACAGCCCATTTAGAGTGGTCTGCCTATTAGCTCAACAAAGACAAGGGTCTGTCTCTGAAATCTGCTGCAAAGACTATTTAGTGTGTATACTGTATCAAGGGACAGCAAACAGGATCTTCTTTTTGCACCCGGCTCTGGCCTTCCCCTATCTTCTTAGAAAGGACTCATGCTTTCTCTGCATTCCTCCTCTGGGCCCAAGATCCTCTCTGGCCCCTTTCTCTTTTCTCCATTCATCTTCTCATCTAAGCCTCTCTGAAAACACCAGCTTTCCTTGAGCAAAACTGCAGGATAGTTGTGTCTGTAAGTTGCACAAGCAGTGAGCCAAATACAGCTAACCAAAATGTACTGTGTGATCTCTGTTGTCTGAAATAAACCTTTATGACAGGGCCAGTGGTTGTTATGTCCCCCACTGACCCCTTCACTCAATTTTGTTCTCTAGCTCTCTTTTCCTCTCTCTTCCATCCAGCTTTAAGTCACGTTAGCACTGCTCATGATTCTCCTATCTCCTCAGTTCAGCTTGTGGCCATATATGACACTGCTTTGTCATTTTTTTGACGCAGACATGTTGTCTTTAAGGCCTTTAGTCGACGAGATTGTGCGGGACACAGCTGTGGCTCCATGCCTGCTTGTTCACCACAGGGCAGTTTGGTCGTGTCGGACGTTGTTTATTTGTGCCTATGTGTGAGGCAAAAAAACCTAACTACTCTATCAGGCATGATAGTTATTTTGTGGGCATGTTGGGTGTGTCAAAATTCATTAAGTCACTTGCTTGTGTGCAGGGGGTAAAAGTGTCTCACTCTTTCTTTTGAGGTGGATACATTAAGTATTTAAAAAGGTTTTCCATCACTTAGAGTCCAACCTTGTCTCAGAAATGATGTTCATTTGCAACTAAATTCTTGTTGTAAATTGTTATAAATGAAATCATTACATCTACTGTCTATTGAGGAATGGCAAAAAGTTGCAGATCCTTCAGTGAAAAACTGCAACAAAATCAAGGCACTGATTATTTGTGGTAAACTGTCATGTGGGTGGCATCATGTTTATAATCATATGTAATTTTATTTGAAATAGTTATATAGGAACATAATTTCTGACAGACTGGGTTGCGGAGTCATAATTACTAATGTAATCCAGATTATCGGAGCAGTGTGTTTCGGTTAACTGTTTATTGGATGACAGCCACACCTCTGGCTTCAGCAGAACCAGTCAGACTTCTGGTGACGCATTATACATATACTGACATGCAGCCACTCGCAAACCCATCCACAAACGTATTTCTGTCTTCATATTTAAACACACAGAACATAAGCGTTAACAATTATAAAAAGCCACATATACCCCAGACTGATAACAGGGGGGCTTCCTGCGGTGGATGGGGTTTGTGACCTCACCTGTAATGTTACTCTTCACTGACTCGTGGACACCATCATCTCTGATGAACTCTGACCTGTCAGTGACTGAGCTGTGGTTTCCACCTCTCATCTTAATCTCACTCTGCTCATCAGATGACCTCTGGCCGATGGGCATTTTAGAAAAATCATTCTATTTCCTTCTGTGATAAGGAAGAATTATGCCCTTAGGGGTGAAGTGATAGGAATGTTAGTAAAAAACTGAAACTAGCAGTGAAAAAATAAGTTTTAAGTACAATAAAATTAAATTAGAAAAAATAAAGATAAATTAAAAATAAATAAGAATAAATCCATTTTTAAATAAAAAATACATTTTCCAAAATATGAAAAATAAATAAATGAACAATGCATCATGAACTAAAACAAAGCAGAAGTGCAGATAAAATCAGCTTTCAGTTTAAGTCCGTTTTTGTAGTTGAGGCCTCCGACCACTAGGGGCCTCCAACTCCAATGCCTCATCCTGTCTTTGCTCCTTTTATTTATTCATTTACTTTAATTTAATGTTGAGTGTTGAAATACGAGGCAATTAATGCAGAGCTACTTTTGCAAAGAGGAAAATTATTCTACTTGCTTTGCTGGCTGTGTCTGTATCACAGTGGTGCTGATGAAAAGGGAAAGGCCGTGAGTCTGGTGACGACCACGACGTTTAAAGTTAAGCTACCTGCTATCCAACAAAATACACAATGGATAAAAACAGTGGAGCAGCAAAGTGAAAGTCTAAAAAGGAAAAGGATAACAGAGATATTGTATTTTTGGAAAAGCATACAGACCCGTGGACTTCTTTTCTTTCCAAAAGTGTCCTTGCTATCAAAGAACCTGAGGAGGACACTGACAGGAAAGAAGAGGACAGTAACCCAGCACCCACCAGCAACTTGTTTAGCTGTGAACGTGCCCAGGATCCAAAAGGACCATGACACAGATGTCGTATTCACCCGCTATGCCCTCAAATCCACCTGAGCCCGAAGGGAAACGGTCCGCAGAGACGCGGTAGGCTCAGTTTAGCAGCGCCACGGTTTATCTGTTAGTTTTCAGCAAGCGGCAAGGGACTCGAAAATGAAGCCAATGCGGAATTAACTTAAAGTTGTAATACCGCTGACTGCCGCTGGGGGTGGCTCCAAAAAGCCCCGGCTCCGATAGACATTGAACTTCTCTCTAAAAATACTAAGTCATTCATTTTTTTTTCAGGACTCACTCCAGTCTCAGCCATTCAGTTCAGACCCTCTAATGACTGATCTGATGGTCCATCTTTAAATTTTTCTATTAATCAGATCTAAGGGGCTAATAGAAAGCTTTGATGTCTGCCTTGGTGGGCTTTGATTGACAGGTCGGAATGATGGCTCGTTCACCTTCCGAGTCGGACCTTCGGAGTTTCGGTTCATTTAATAAAACACATTTTTTCCTGGCAGACAGCTCCACTGTAGTTGTGGTTAATAGGTTCCACTAACAAGACTGTAAAATGATTTTGTTAACCCTTGTACGGTATTCGGGTCAAAGTGACCCGTTTCAAATTTTTACAAAAAGAAAAGTGATTCAGGTAGTACACATTCTACCTGAATCTCAATGGCCTTAGTTTATTGTCTGTGATAAACATGTACAAAAAATTTAAATCGGAGCACACATGCTACTATACGTCACACATTTACATCCTTCATATGGTCAGTTTGACACACACACACACACACACACACACACACACACACACA
>JAPQRN010000027.1:15036910-15048095 GCA_037367275.1 Coranthus polyacanthus
CACATATAGGACTCTGTTAGACCAGTATTCAAATACAGCTTTTCAGTATTTGCAGAGAAATAAGGAACACATATACAAAAAATACACAAGTTCTCACCAAATTATGACATAACATATGCAACCCAGTCACCAGAATAAGAGTTGCCCTTGTATGTTTCTGCAAACCACAGATGCATATAATGTCAACATTTCTGAAGTAAAAGTACGTTTCATATCTAGATATGTGTATACCAGTGTTTTATTGTTTTAACCGCGCTTTGCTTTTCAACCATGTCTCTGAGAAATTACGTTCATATGTAATTAACTGTTTTAATGTTGGAGTTTGAGTAGTGACAGGACTTAGGGTTAGGAAAAGCTATCAGGGCTTTGTTTAATACAGAAAAAGTCTGCAAAGATGTGATAAGAAATGACTCACTGTGTATTTAGTAACATTTAAACCAAGCCACAATCTTTTCTCAGTACTAACCAAAGCACTTTTATAGCCTAAAGCTAAAAACTTACTGGAGTTGGGGTGCAAAGTCCAGTCTCTGGTGGCTTGGATTTTGTGTATCCACCATCCACCCCAACCACCTTCTGCTTACTGAGGTAAATCCAAAAAAGTAGTGGAACCTCCAATGACAAATTATGTTGAGATTACCCTTGTCGGTGGTAAGTGTAATCTTATCAATGAAAAGTACAATGGCCACATTTTTTCCACATACATAAGCTAATATGTATATCCTGTCACTAGTAAGTGCATAGTATGTCATTGCAGGAATACATGCACTGGAATGATCCCTTCTTATTCCCTTGTAAGAACATAGTTAAAAAAAAATGACGTATGCTTTGAAACATAGATGACAACGTTGCGGTCTCTGTCCTAGAGTGAGGCAGATGGAGGACTGTCTGCATACCATTTGGGGTTTACAGAGAGGTGTCTTTGTAGAGGTGCCCCTGTAGTCCTTGGAGCTATTGGTGGGCAGTTTCTCCTATCCTCCATCTTCCTCTCTGCTTGTGGCTTCCTGTGGTGTGATTAATGTTTGCCCAACAACATCCTGTCTGCATATGCTTACACTTGGCTGTCAAGACATGAGGGCAGTGTCAGTCAGCCGTCAGGACTGGATTAAACAGCGACGGGCCGAGGTGCTCTTTGTGGCGTTGGCGGGCCAGACAGACTTGTGCCCAGGTGTGTGGCGTGTGAATGTTTGGTAATCAGAACTCTCTGGGGCCAAGCTAGAGTGATATGTCGAGATAGTGATCAAGGCCAAGGGCTGAGTAAAGACGAGATAATAGAGAAACCTGAGAGGAGAAGGTGACCAGAGGTCTGGGAATCTTCATTTCCTTCCTTAAGAGAAGAAGAAAGAGAGATTTACACTGGCACCTGGGATGTGCATTGTCCCCAGAACGAGCACCCACTTTAAATGCTGTGGGATTGTGGGAAGGCAGAAGGTGATTAATGGGGCGTGTGTAAACAAAGCCCTTGAAACAAAAGCGAGAGTGTAAAGAATAGAGATAAGGCTCGACTCCAGTCAAGTTTGGCATCATCCCTCTTCCACTAACGACCTCTACTGTCGCCCAGTGATGGCAGGGGCAGCAAGGATAGGGAGAACTCAGAATAGAAAGAAAGAGAGTAAAAGAAGCCCTGACATGCACATTCATTCTTTAAATGAAAAGAGATAATTGTGAGAGGAACCGACCTGTCTTCATTCTTTGAATAAATAAAAATGCATGACCTGCCTGAAATATGGACAATGCCATTACTGATTTAATTTGAATAGACCACTTGTTATTGTGCCTTGCTGCGGCTTGCCATGAATGCTAAAATGGTTGACGTGACTTAAAAAACAGCGGAGAGGAAGATAAACCCAGCCTGATTCGTTGAAAAAAAGATCATATGCAAAACAGGTCAGGTAGATATATGTGTCAAACGCAGGTGATAGTCTTTTTCGTGGCATTATACAATCGACATTTTGCAGAGGTGTAAAGAGTACTAAATTATTTTGCTGAAGTAAAAATACTGTTATTATTCTGAAATTCCATGCAAGTAAAAGTAAATTTACTTGCGTAAAAATCAGATTAGATTAGAGATTAGATTGTCTCCCTTGGACAACTGAAGGAATACAGCACATTGCCTCTCCACACAAACTACAGTTACATAAAATAACACAAATGAACCAATACACCAAAAAAAAACAAAAATAACATTATGCCCTACATCAAAATATTGGACAGATTCCTTATATGAGATACTGAACATTCCCTTCGATAATAATCATAACATGAAATATCGAAATCCAGTCTGCTCAAGTAAAACTAAAAAGCAACTTATTTAAAATTAACTTTGACTAAAAATGTATTACTTGTTTTTTGGTGTGAATTCGCATAATTGAGATAAATAAACGTATCGTTAACTCAGCCAGAATGATAATTCCTCTGGTATGGATGTATCTTAAGTTTAAGTAAGTAAAGCTACTGAGCTAATGTTTGCTACACAAAACAAAACATTTACGATCAGCAGAGTTTTTAGACAAACAAGGCGTATAGTGCATAATGAAGTAGTCACCTTCCTTGGATTCGAAGTTGAAATGGTCCCTTTAATGTGGTCAAGGATTTTGTTCATGTTCTAGTTCAGTCCATCTAAATGTAATACGCATTAATTTAGGTTTAACTCTAAGTCTTGTGTGTCCCCATCTTGAAACAAACCACATGGAAGATAACGAACACTGGTCCATACTCATAATTTTATATATTTTCTTTTTCTATCAGCCTCAGTGTAGTCAAGTGAAGTGAAACATGTTGAGTAAGCACAGTAAATCATTAAAACAACCTCAGTGAATCTTAACAGCACCAGCTAAAAGCATATTCATTTACACTCTATAATATAATGTTCTTATACAGGACTTGAGCTAATATATTTGACAAAAGTGGACCAATTAAACAGATTGATTTCTCAGAATGATGTAAGCATGCCTTAATCAAGACAGGCTTGTTCTCTCCAGATTTATGAAATACAGCCCGTCAACCTGTGGCACATCCCTGTGTTTATTTAATGATATAATGGAAGAGAAGGCGTCTGCGTCCTCCCCTCCAAATACTTTAGATAAGGCAAGTTAGACTCCCCCCTGCTCCATCCAAACCCATATCTGTGGGCAGACTGGCTCATACCACAGTGCATCTCTCACCACAATGA
The DNA here is from genome assembly GCA_037367275.1 of Coranthus polyacanthus. Classification (NCBI taxonomy): domain Eukaryota; kingdom Metazoa; phylum Chordata; class Actinopteri; order Kurtiformes; family Apogonidae; genus Coranthus; species Coranthus polyacanthus. Next base: position 15,040,080 of record JAPQRN010000027.1, read on the forward strand.
AGCAGCTAAATCACTGGCAACATACAGCATCAGTACGTCACGCCTAATCCCCAGGATGCTCTTCTTCACAGGAGCTAACATGTTGGATTGAGGGGAAGGAATTCTGGGTCAGAAGGAGAGATTGAAATTAAGAGGCTGAATGAGTCAGGAGCTGTAGCTTTCTTGTTGACTGAACATAGTCAGGTAGTTGCTTGGCACTTGCTATATCCCATTCCTCTCGTGTGCTCGTGTCAACTATGGCAGGTTCAGCAGTGGGTCAAGGAGAGACGCAAGCAGCCATCTTATTACCCACAACCATAAAACACCTTCCTACAAGAAAGAGGACTGGCTGCATCCATGCACCTCTGGGAGCAGTGCCGATCAGCATCTTGTAGTCAATATATTTGGGATTATTTCGCGTACATACAGTACCAGGTTGAAGTTGTCATTGTGGTTATATGCTATCAAGGAAAATATTTTTGTGCTGTGTAAATTCTGAATGAAATCCAGTTGTCAACTTTGATCATAGAAGATTTTTTTGTTTCATGCAGGCGTGTCATATTCTGTATGTCTGTTATATGCCTCTTCCCTTCATGTCTCAGGGTGTTTACATTTAGCTGTATGTTGTCAGTGTGTCTGTATGTGTCAGTGGGCTCCATCTGAGCGAATACACCAACTATCTGCTCATCCCATCGACCGTACAGTGCTTCCCTGTCTCCTAGCAACTCGCCTAGTGCCTGCAGCCGGCTGTTACCTTTCCGTCAGGGCCCGTTATTTCTCCTGGTTGGAGTGAGGTGACTTTCATGTGTGATGTGTATTTGAGAGCCCTCCTCCTCGTCTTTCTCTTTCACTCCCCACCCTTCTCCGCTGGTGCTGTTGGCGTGTAACATGCAGGAGCGACCCTGCTGTCGAAAAGCATTGGTTCAGATTCCTGTTCACACTCCCCCCAACGGCAATGGCTCTTTGAAACAGGGAAGACTTGAAAGAGTGGAATCACAGTGACTGATCACTGGATGTGCTGTAACAAGAGGAAATTCTGAGGATCCTGTTGGAAGAGAACAGGAGAGAAGAGAAAAAGACAGAAAAGAGATCGAGAGGGAGAGGGAGAAAAAGAAAAGGAAGAGAAATAAATGGTAGGGAGTGTTTTGACATACTTTTGCAGTTTAGTAGGAGCTCCAGATATAGGTGTGGAACGGTAGTTGTCTGAACCAACACACGCATTTTAACACTGGCTTTTGAAGGCCTTGTACAGGAATGTCAGAGTGCTCCACAGCAATGGACATTTTCAACACTTCATTCACACCAAAGAGCCACTTCAATAATTCATCACTCATTCTCTGCACAGCGCCTCTCCGCAGCAGGCTAATAGTTTTCAACACCCTTTAAACTCCACCACACACACATACACACACATGAAACATGTAGTACAGCAAAACAGAGAGTGAGGAAATGTATTTGCAAAGGATAAAACACACAAAATCATAAATGGTGAGGTTTATTTCATAAGGAAGCTATTTTTAAACTTTCCACAGTACAGTGAACACGTTGAAACTAGTTTGATGTAATGCTATTGCTACAACAGAGATGCACATTTCATATGCTTGAATTGCAGGGATTGCTGGAATCTAATAGCAGCCCATTCTGACCCTGTAATGACCCTTGATATGGCTACTCAGCAGCACAGTGCTTACAGTCTGAAAGGGAGGCCTTAGAGGGATTTCTGCCTGGCAGTGTTCACCACAGTTTGGGAGAGTGAGGTCATTGGTGGTTTTTTTGTGAGTGTGTAAGTACGTGTGCTGATTTGCCTGTGTGTTTGTGCAAGTTTGTATTTGCGAATGTGTGGAGTTATATGTACGTGTGGGATTTTTCATTGTGCCAGAGGGATATGGGTTTGGAAAGGCTAATTTGGGTTTAAGGGCATTGGGCCCTTGCCAGTCGCACCAACCAATCTCATATGCCATTCGTTATAGGACAGCTACAGCCTACATGCACACATGCGCAAACATGCAACCACCCCGTTCCCTTCCCCAAGCACAGTAATTCATGAAACACACTGTACAATGAAATCAGTTGAAGCTTGTTCAAGGCAGGCTGTTCTCATAAACAAATTGCTCATTTCCTCCTCAGACTGTAAAATGTCATTTCATATTAATTGGCTCTTTAGAACTAACACATTTTCTTTCATGATGGAATCGCTGGGTGATCCAGATAGTAAACAGGACAAGAAATTTTGGCATTCCTTATATTGTCCTTTCTTTTCTCTCTCAGCAAGGCATAGCCTATATTTTGCACATTTAAGCTAACCCAGCCTGGTGTTTTTCAGGACACAGAGGGAATGTTTGGGCTTTGTTTTCTCTGTTTTAACCGATCAGAGGGCCATTTTTAACTCTCACTGCCCCTCAGTCTTTGTTGTTGAAACAGTTGCTCCTGATTAGAGTTCAGTCAGAAGCCTTGAAAAGGATGAAGGGTTGGTGGAGGGGCTATGGAGGCATCAATGACACAAATAGCTTTTCACTCTTCTTCCCCCTTTTCTCTTTCTTTCCTTCTTACTTAGACTCTGCCGTTTCCACCCCTCTCCATCTGCAGTCTGACCTCTGCTATTCTTCACTATGATTCCTGTGTGTTCAAAGGCGGCAGGATGTCAGTAATTGGAAGGGATGTGATGGAGCGGGGGGCCCCTCCTTGGGGCTGGGAGGCCCCCAGCGCTGGAGAGGTCAGGGAGAGCCTGTCTCATACTGACATGTAGGCTTGGACGGCAGCATCCAGCCACAACAGGCCTCAGGCAGCACGATCAGCAGCAGCTCTGTCAGGAGAGGAGCAAGAGCGTAGGGAAGGGATCTGCTGCTGCTGCTGCTAAGAGTCATCCTTCTACAAATTTCCCACTGGATGTCTGCTGTGCTCTACAATCCTGGACCCTGTTGCAGTTCTTTACATGGCTTAGACTGCCAATTCACTGTATTTTTTAAGATATTTGTTTGCCCTTGTACTAACAACTAATGTTCTTTCTTACATATCATGTACACTAATCTGCACTTTACCTGTTTACCTTGTGGGCAATGGGTGCGTCTGTAATCAGTTGTGATCAAATTGCCAGGCTACAGGGATCATTCCAGCTCAACGTGCACACAGACATGGCAGAGCGATTAGTACACCTCTTCACAGTGGCTTAGACCACAGAAGCGTGGAGAGGGAGGCTTAAGAGGCTACTTTAACCACATCAGCTTTAAATAAAGATGTCTGGACTGCATCAACATCAATAAGACCCCCGCCACCATAAGTCTAGGTCCACACATGCAGGCTCTCATACACATGCATGGTATACACTCAAACATGTACTGACAGGCAGGCGGGCAGATGCTTAAACACAGACGCACACCTTCATGAATACATGTGTATGTTTATGAGGGGAAAGGTGCAGCAGTGCATGTGTGTTTGTGTGTCTGTGTGAAATGACACAAATTACACATTACAAACACACGCAGAGTCAGTCTCTGCCTTCAGCATATGTCATCTTCAGCAGCCTGTTTCGGCTGAGGGCTGTCCTGGTATAGGACGAGGCTGATTTGGGGAAACACCCAGCTGACACATTAGCCCTGGCTAGCCATGACACAGAACTGCCACTGCTTTCTGAAAACACTACCTGAGGCTTTGCCTGTGCCATGTGGGATTATCTCAACCACTTAAAAACCACACTACCCACCCACAGTCTTCCAAAAAACCACTCCCACCCAAAAGGTCTGGGTTTTCTACAAGGACACCGCAATGAGAGGTGTTGAGGCTGATGCCGGCCACTGTTATCATCATGTTAACTCTATGTGGCTCTGTCTCTGTCTTGCCCTTGGGGTGTGCCATGCTCAGAAACCCCCCCTCCCAGTGGATTTGGCGTCCTGCTGGGCTCACAGCTCAGCCCCCTCCCAATTTTATAACCCCCTCCCAATTCTTGAGTATGCCTTCATAATTCACCCAGATCTGTGTGACTCCTCCTTTCTGTCTGTCTCCTCAAATCTTCTGAGGTCATGAATAACACTGAGAAATGACATTTTCATGCACACAAAGAAATTGTTTGTGTTACATTCTATATTTCTGTGGTTTCATACTGCTGTCATTTTATATTGTATTTTTCTTTGCTAAAATATACATAATACCATATTTATACCAGAAATGACTGTGTACATCCAATTATTTTTTAAATGTGGATAAACCCACTAAAAATAGGCAACTGATTCCTTTCACACTGCCAGTAGACAGGTTTGCTTTTTCTTGTTTTTGTTGTGTCACGCTTGATGTCACAAATGTCCCGGAAAACAGAGAAGAGTAAAAAACATCATGAAGGCCCGTGACAATGCTATGGTGGTTACAATTATATATCTTTTATTTCAATCCTTTGATAACATAACACTGACTGAAAGATTTTCAAGCTCTTCTTGAATGGCGACAGACATATTTTTTTGTCCGACAAAGTGCGCCATTGCGTCACGCTGGAAAAAAGGTGAAAAATAGCGGCTACACCTGGATGTTGTGTTTCCATTACTGCTGATCAGAGCTGGAGACAAGAAATACCAGTGACTACTGCAGCGTCATTTGACGTGGGAATGACAGTCAATTGTACTCTTTCACACTGGAGACAAAAGCCAGATGTTAGAGGGTCTTTTGTCCAATGTGAAAGGAGTTGGATAAACTATGGAGCTGTAGTGAAGATTACTTATATAACAAAGAATTCTACTGCTAATACACTGGAAATCACAATATCACTAATCCTACAGAAATACCAAATCATAAAACCTGATTTCTATATGATCTCGGTATGTAACCATTTGCAACAACGTAAGTTGTTCTGTGAAACAATAATGCCAGTTTCCACTCCATCAGAACTGTCTCTTAGATAGGAGGATGGCGTCAAAACCTCCACCACAACTTTCCAGTTATGATAAAGGAAGTACTACAGCTGACAATTTGAGCCCGACCTGACCAGAAAAATTAATAAAACTGGTTGACTGGTTTGAATGGTCTGGTGATGGAGGAGGTCGGAGTGGGTATAGCATACCAACAAGCCTGTGGACTGAGACTCAGGAGCGTGTTCGTGTCCTGTTTCAAACCCAAAGTTACTCTAAAACTATGTCTGAGACAGTAACATTCCCATTTTAACCTTAGCCATGATCCTAATCCTAACCAAGTTGTTTTTCTAAACCTAACATATAACAGCCTAAATTACTCCTGCTACATGTAGGGGTGCTAATCCATCATCCTATGGAAGCACTAGAGCAGCAAATCTGCAAACGTTGTTTTGGGAGTTGCTGGCAATCAAGCTATTCTATCATTTAGGTATAAAGATGTGTTGTCAAGTCTTACATAGTGACTGGACAGCTTCGCAGAGGAGAGAAAACTGCTGGGGATTAAAATTATCACTCAGGATTTTATCTCCTTTTGCTTTACACTTTTGATACTTAGACACAACATAACATTATGAATCCCCTCCATGAGAGACTCTGAAAATCTGCTCTTTTACCTTTTTTGAATCTTTCCCCTCTGTGGGACGGCCAGCTTTTCACCCTGCCTTTGACCGTAGCCTATAAACACTTATGATTTCCAGCATGGTAGGGCAGCATGTTGAAGGAGTCACTTCCTTTTATAGTATGAACCGGCCAAAGTCCGCTGGTAGAAATGAGACTATTTGTTTGAAGTGAGATGGTTTGAGCAGTATAGTGATACTTAAATCATAGTACATTTCTACCTGCCAGTGCTGTTGGAAGCACACATCTAGGTGCTACATGTTCTTCTATTGTCAGTCCTGTTTTCTGGCCAACATACAGCAGAGGTTTTGAGATACATCAACCGGAACATCACCTGACTGTGAAGCTCTCACCTTACACTGTAATGAACTGGGCTGGAAATCAATCTGCTGTCTCCCGTTCAAGCAATATCATCTATTTGATCTTGATTGTGCATCAGTGGACCAAAACATACAAGTGAATGAGAAGCTCTGCATCTGTTAGCCATCTCTCTTTGTCATCCTGATGAAGACACCAGGGGTGAATAGTATAGATGACCTGAGCATGGCAAAAGGAAAGGAGACATATTACAGGAGGTGAAACAGGAGGAGAGAGACCCAGGGAATCCGGGATACCTGAGATGGCAACCCGAACCCAAGAGAAAGAGAAAACCTCATCCCAGGGGAGAGTGTTGGGGCTGGAGTCGGCCCTCAATATGACTGAGGGAGCGCAGGTATAAGGACGAACCACAAGCTGCTCAGAGAGTAGGATGAGGTTTCACTTCAATGGGATTAATAGGTGAGCCGGGCTGGTGGCTCATTCAGATGTACAGTACACCCCATCTAATTAGCAGAACAGTCAGTGACATCTCTGTAGAGGATGGGTGAGATAAGGTGTGGTGTCCAGTGGTTTCAATTAGAAAAAAACGGTTTCGAAGTCCATACCACAGGCTGGTATTCAGTGCTTGCCCATTCCTTTGTTATCTCTCCTTAGCTGTAAAGCAGTCAGTGAAGTGGAAGGAATGTGAGGTATTTCCAGGGTCTGACAGGGGAGTGTGTGTGTGTGTGTGTGTTTGTGTGTGTGTGTGTAGTGGGAGGTTATGGAGGGTGGTCAGTCAGTGCCCACCCAAATCACTACAGCAGCATGATGCCTGCTAACACACATAAAAGAAGCCTTGTCTGAAGCTCTACCTTCTTACAGACGTCAGGATTCCACATGCTTTTCTACAATTTCTGCTCTCTGGCTTGTCTTTTTTCCCTTTTCTTTAGTCCTCAGAAACACACACATACTGTACATACACACAACTAAACTGGCGAAAATGATAATTATATAAATCTTAATTAGTTTCCGGGGATTAAAAGTGTGCAGATTTGTTGAGTGAAGAAAACACTAACAGCTTGAAACCATGATTATCTCACTGCGTAGGTATAAAATTGGGGTTAATACCTGAGATGAAACAAATGGCTTAAAAGTCCCAAACCTCCCTATGCCTGCCAGGGGATTCTGGCAGCATCATAATGACGGGGATTGAAATACAGTTCTATCACAGAGAAAAAACACAGAATATTCACAATTTATTCAAGAGACATATTTCATCTTACTAGGCTTTATGGGTCTCTGTACATCTTCTAAATAAAAGATGATGAATTGTAGCTGTGTCTCCAACAACAGGAAAAAATCCCAGTGTTCAATGATAGATAAGGTTTTCTTATTTTCTTTCATCCTCCGTCTTGCCGCCTCTCTCCCTCCCTTCCTCTCTCCAGCCGCCCTTTCTCCTCCTGTCTGTGTTAATGTTGTTAATGTACACAGCATTATTGAGAGTGTCTGTGCTTGCAACAGGATTCAGATATTAGGTGGCTCGTTTGGTTAGCTCATTGACTACTATCAGATTTCAGGTCAATGACCTTAATGACCAGACAGCAGCACAGAGCAGGGATGGAAAGTGGAGAAATGAACACCAGCATGGTTAGTTTGTTGGTTGGCTGGATGGATGCTTGGATGGAGGGATGGATGGATGCACGTAGGAATAGACGGATAAAACAACAGTGACCCGATAGCAATACATTTTTATCAGATGTTGTTTAATGGTGCAGGGCAGAACAGATTAGTTCAGCCATAACGTGGACACAGCTTTCAGTATGCTAGAGCTTTTAGATATCAGCTTTCATTCATTCATTAATTCATTCATTCTCCATGAATGAATGAATTAATACGCTGGAGCCTATCGCAGCTGAAATTGGGCAAAGGCACGGTACAAGCCTGTACAGGTCTCCAGTTCATTGCAGGGCTGACATATAGAGATACACAACCTTTCACTCTCACAATCACACTTAGAGACAATATCGAGCGACCAGTTAACTTATTAAGGTGCATGTCTTTGGACTATGGGAGGAAGCCAGAGTACCTGGAAAAAACCCACACAGACACAAGACATGTGAACTCCAGACAAAGGCCCCAGCTGGCCGGCTCTGGGTTCGAATCCAGGACCTTTTTGCTGTGAGGTGACAGTACACTGCACCACTGTGCCGCCTGATCAGCTGTCAACGAT
>JAPQRN010000027.1:15048195-15065456 GCA_037367275.1 Coranthus polyacanthus
GGTTCGAATCCAGGACCTTTTTGCTGTGAGGTGACAGTACACTGCACCACTGTGCCGCCTGATCAGCTGTCAACGATTCCCAATTTTGTGTGTGTAGTGAAAACTGACTTTTGAACTGAATTTTTTTCAGATACCCCTTAATCTGGACCTCCTCTAAACATGTTACATTTTTTTGTATTTTTCGTGAATATAGTAACAATCATGCATGAACAGTTTATACAGACATGCTAATTCTTGAGAACGAGCAGGAGGTCAGCTCCAGAGAGACATCATATTGCATTAAATAAGATATTTTGAATGTATATAATCTAAAACAAAGATTTTTTTTAAAGTATGTCATAATATGTCAGGAAGAAACTGTTAAAACATTTTTAAAAAGAGTGGGCTGTGGTTTCAATTATTCTCAAGGTCCTGGTCTCAATGTACAATGTCACAATAAGTAGTCTCGACTCCAATTTAATTACATACGTAAATAGTAGTGTGACAAGGTTCAGGTACACATTGTTTTTATCTTTGTGCTATATGTAAAGGTGTTGATCAGAGTGATTAAACAGGGATGTAGAAAAGACATTAAATGGTTCTAAAAAGTTTTAATGCTAAAATACTGTCATCATATTTACACCAAGACGTTAGAAAGACTTTAATTAAAGAAAAAACTCAATACCTTTAAGCATGCAGTAAGTATGAAGAAGATTAGCAGCTAATTGACCTTGAATCCTTTGCAGTAAAATTGTTATAGGTACACATATAGTAACTTTGCATGTTATTGAAATGCTTTGACCTCACAGCTACATATAGAAGAGAAATATGAGCATGATAGAGGCAGTTTTCCCATCACAACTTTAAACATTGTTCCAAATCTACACTAAGACAAAGAGGAAAAGATGAGGATATAAAGAACACAGGTACAGGGAAGCAGATGGCAATTTGTGAGTTAAAATTCATTTTATTTCCACCCTGGCAGTTATCTGTATATTCAGAATTATTTGACAAAATACATGTATAAGGTTGGATTTGTCATCACACTGGTAGATCATCCAACTAAAAAAGGTGAAGTCATACTCGGGACAGATTATTTTATTTTGGTATTGCAGTACATTACAACATTAATGATAAAAACCATCAGCTATGTTGACACCATGTTTAACATTTATAGATGCATTTTTCAGTCTCCTAGCTATGTCTTGATAACTCTGCTTGTTTGTTAGAGGAGAATTTTTCTGCTTGTCTGACCCTTTCTTTTTTCTGTTTTACTCATTCTCTCTTATTTTTTCTGTGCCTGCTCCCCTCTCTCTAGTGGCCATCCCTCCCTTCTCCCACCTTCCCTCTCTCTCTTTGGGTCATTAGCATGTTGCTGATGGGGGCCGGTCATCCATTGAGCGGTGTAGGGAGGTTTGGCCGGGGCGGCAGCAGGCCTGTCAGGGCAGGTCATTAAGAAAACGACGGGTCGGGGAATACACAGACAAGGTTGATTGGTTTCCTGCAGCCGTCAGCAGAGCCCTGCAGCATCTCCTGACCCTGTGAGCCCCAACTAACCTGCACACACACAATAGGATACACATGTGCACAAATACACATAAACTTCACATGCATCTGCACGTAAACACACACAGACTCACATTTGCACAGACATCAACAGAGAGAACAAATAAGCCTATTACATACACACATACGGTGCATGTGTTGCTGCAAGCATGCATGAAAACACACACTACCCCATACATACACCTAACCTATCCCTGACCATTGAGCCACAGTGACACGATTACCTTGATCCCGATCTGCACGAACCAGCCTGTTGCCAGTGTTTAGATCTGCTAGTAATACATCGCAGCTTGGCACTAATCCACAGAGCACGCCTACTACTCTCAAGAGGGAGTCAGGAAACCTACTGAAAGAAACCTGACAACATGAATTGACAACAAGTAGTAATATTGTTGTCTCGCCTTTGGAGTTGGTGCTATAGCAAAAGAAAAAAAGACCTGAAGTTGACCTCAGTTTTCTTGAAAGGTCATATGTTGGATTGAATGTGGCTGAATGGAGGGAGGGGCTCTGTCATGCGTGCATAGATGGAATGCTACCCAGCATCCATCTCTGCTGTCTGTTGTGCTGTGAATGTCAAACCCAGAGCCTGTGGCACCCACTGCCCTTCCACCCCTCCCTCTCTTTACACCCCCTACCCTACCTGACCCTCCAGTCTGAAGCAGCCCTGGCCTACCTGATGAACACAGCCTCCCGCCTGGGGCTTCTGTAGTCCAAATGAGCCCTATAATAATGTTACTTCAAATGTCAAAGCCGGGTTATTAGTGCATGTGTGTGTGTGTGTACAGGGGTGTGGTGTGTGGTGTTGGGGGGGTAGAGTGTCTTGTGTAGCTGCCACAGCCTTTCATCTATCCCTCAGTGTAATCAAATGCATTAATGTGTAAAAATGCCATTTAGCACAACACATCGGACTGCAGGCTGGTTAGTAGACACTGATAGACAGATAGGATTTGACTGACAGTCCCCGGCTGTGGCCTGTCTGTGGGTGTCAATGACACACCAGCCATTCTCAATGCTTAGGCTCAATCATAGAGCCAGCTTGATACTTGTGGAATAGTTATACAGTGATAACATACTCACTAAATTGAACACAACGACACACCAACACACACACCTAATACAATGCGCAAACTGTGGCATTAACCCCCACACAGAGATTGGTAATGCACAATATAATTGCTAATGGGACCTGTCTTAGGGGTGAAGTGGTGTTAACCTATGATCAACCCTAGGTCAACCACTTATGGGCTAGATAGAATTCATTACATTTTACCCACTTCATCATCAGCATCTGACTGACCAATTTCACACCCATGACAATGACAAACACGAATTGCAGGATGAAAGAGGCAAGAGATATTTTAGAAATCCTTTTTTGCTCTGTCTCAATATTAGACCCATGCCAGAATTGACAGTTGCTGCACTAGTCAGGCCGACTGATTGCATATTTTCTTGTTTGGTTATCCATCCAGCCAAAAGCATTCCCTCAGCCAGCTAGCCAGCCAGCTTAACAGTCAGCTAGCCTCCAGAACAGGATGTCAGAGAGGCTGTGTTTAACTCACTGTGGCTGCCACAGCAAAACATAGCCGACCAAACGGCAATTAAGATGTTAATAGATAGCTTCATAAGGACGACAAACCAGAGGGAGGGAGGGGGAAAAGACCCAAACCGCAACAGATTTCCAAGACTTCTAATTAATACCGATGGCAATTAAAGTGTAATTCAGCCCAAGGAAGGAAAAACACTACAGCGGGAACTCTGTAGTGCTCTTTCTTCATTGCCTACAATTGCATTTTCTCACTCACCACAAGCACTGGAGGGTTGTGACACATTCTGCAACACATCTTATAATGTTAAATTTCTTCATGTACCCTCTTGTTGGCTTAAACACTTATGCTGAACAAGTTGGCGAATTGCAAAATTACTGAGTCATCTTGTAAGATCTAATCCTCTTATTGAAATGTTGTGTATTTGTATTTTTGTGGACATGAGTGTTTTTGAATTTCTAAGTGCATGCAGCTGTGCGCATGTTGTTGCGTATGTGACAGTGAGGCCAAGCAGCAAGACAGGGGCAGGTGAATGATAGCAACTCTAATTAGCAGGGTGGTGGCTTCTGCGCTGTTCTGCTCAAGAGACGAGTCGTAGGGGACTCCGAAGTGCAAAGCTCAGTGGGGAGGACTCAGAAAAACAGCTTTAATTGGTGGGAGTTATTTATAGACAAAGCACCTCTTTCAAGGTTAGTGGGTTAAGTCTGCTCAGTCCTCAGTGGGGACCGTCATGTTTGGTGGCAACAAACAGGCTGCTGCCAAAAAACCTGCCCCACCTCTTCAACTCTCTGGAGTCACATAACCGTACACACACGTAGAAAATCCAATGCCACACACTCACACACATATATAGCTACATATTACAGAACTGTATTGTACCTTTGTCAAGCACTTAGACATGCTGTTGACACCCTTGGCTTTGTGTAGAGCAAGAGGAGTGAGAAATAGAAAGAAAATAACAGAGAGAAGGAAGAAAGTGAGAGAGATAGGGAGACGTGGATAGAAAAGAGAAGGTGGGGAGGTTGCTCCTGGGTTGAATCCCTCATTGGAGGCGTCTTCATCTGCCGCCCAATCCTCCCGGGGGCCCCTACTTCTCCATTTCATTAGTTTGTCAGCCTGCACGAAGGATTGTGCATTAGGCCTTTAATTTAGTGGATAGCCAGAGGCTGGCTATGCTGCCTGGTGTGAGTCTCAGCTCCAACAGGCTGGAATCTAACTAGGATCAGCTTAGCTCAACTTAATGCAGCCACACACCCCCACACACATTGCTCTGCACACCCACTAAGAGAGAAAGAAAAAGAAGGTGGAAAGTCTATTATTGTACTGCTACTATCTGTGTATGCCTCTGTGTGTTATGGTGGTTCAGATTGCTCAAGACAGTGCAGTTCAATTAAGATGCCTCAACATACTATTTATTTTGGTTTTAATATTTGGATTATACTTATTGTAAGACTTTAATTAATTGAAAGTGCCATTTTTTAATTGTCCACCAGAAGCTTTGCTATGTTGTATGATTGATAGCACTGAGTTATTCTAACTATCTATCCCTGTCTACTTTAATCTATCTACTCTATCAGTATCAGCATTCTTAATGAGGCTTAGAAGAATAGGTCAAATTGCAGGTTCCTTCGGGGAGTGTGAAAGGGTGTTGGTAGTGATGCACACACACTATCAGCCTTCATTCACACTGGAGGAGCTGTGCTTTGAGGGCTGTCCCATAATGTCAGTGAAGGTATCTGTTCAGCACCCTGACAGACAAGAGGACCGCTATGAACTGGGAGGTATGTGGGTGGACTTCAAACAGAACAACAACAACAACAACAGCAACTGTATGTCACAATGCAACGACAAGCACACATGTACACACTCTGAGCAACCCAATTATATACACACTCATGCATTAGCAAGAAAGCCATGCACCCACACAGAGGCAGAAACGCAATTACGTGTAACAAAGAGCAAAGACAAAGCCCTGTTCAAGACTGTGTGGCTGTCCATCTGACACCCCAGCTGAAAATGTCCCCTCCTGTGTTTTTTTTCTGAAGTATTGCCCCCTCTTCTCTGTACCCACCCCCCTCTGACTTTTAACCCAAAAGCACCCCTCACTCTTGCTTACCCTGCCTGGCTATTTCCATGTCTTCCCCCCTGTTTCTTGGTTGGGAGAAGAGGCAAAAGGGGGTGCTGTGGGTGTTGGTGGGGACAGGGGCCCTTCTTTTGTTTCCTGTTACAACATGCATTTCATGGGGAGGCCTGGCTTCTGACCCTACCGAGCACACACTGCGCCGAGGCTGGGAGCTCCAAGGGAAAGGCCCATCTGTGGCATCCATCAGGGCTGTGCTCTCCCGCTGAGGTACTGTCAGAAGCTGGAGGGGGTGGTGGTAGTGGTGGTGGAGGAAAGGCTTGCAGGGGCATGATGGGGAGGGGCCAGAGGGTTGAGATTTGTTGAAGAATGGGGACAAGGGGGGTAAAATCAGGCCGAAAAAACAGACTTGCGGAACCCAAGGTCCCCCTAAACTCAAAGTAGACCTGAAGGGAGGAGGGGAGGAAGCAACTATGTTTTTTTCTGACTCTCTCTCTGTGTGTGTGTTCACTGGAGGGAACTGGAGCAGAGAGTGTAGAATAAACACTGAAACATATGGAGCTCAATAATCTCAATGTAAGTGGGAGTAAGTCGGACAATTCCAGCAAATTAAACCAGACAACAGTCACATTAATGATTAATTAAACTGTTCCCACACGTTTAATAAAATGGAAAACAATACAAAACAATATGTTAAAACAACAATCTAAGGAACTTGTAGTTTTACCAGGTTTGAGGTCCATGATTTTAGGTTTGAGTTATGTTTCAAATACAGTGGCACTGGATTTGCAACGTATCACATAAAAAGCACCAAGCATTTTAAGTGACACCAGGGCACATGTAATGGCTGACATGTATAGTAATCAATACAGATGAAGTGATAGTTTTATTTTCTGATGAGATACTATTGTAGAAACGGAGCTTTTCAAGTAGCAGGAGCCCAGGTAAAAGCTGCTGAGGGTGGAACTGAAAGACACCAGATGTTGCTCTCTGCCTTCCCACTGCCATTCCTTTCTCTCTGAAGACTCTCTTATGTTGTTGCACATACCTGAGGCACTACAGAGGGAGAAAAGTGGATTGGTTTGAAGGTCAGTTTAAATAAAAATACTTCAGCAAGTATGACAGGCAGGGTGTGCTCTGGATAAATGCAGTGCTCTCATGCCAGCTCGCTGAAACTGATTGATTGACTTGTAAGATGTCATGGACAGGCTGGGGAGGTAGGGAGAGTGAGAGAGGCAGAGAGATAGCGAAAAGGATATAGCTAGTGTTGGATGGAAGATGAAACATATATATATGTGTGTGTGTGTGTGTTGTGGGGTGCAGAGTTGAAAAGCACACACACACACAAAGGCATAGCTGGCCAGCTCTGGCCTGGTTCTGGTCAGTTGCCCATGGCCACGGCGGGCACAGGAGTCAGCTGTCAGCCTGTGACGGATTGATACAGACACCCCCACCCCTCCCGCTCCACCCCGACACTCCCAAACCTCCACCTCCATCTCTCAATCCCTCCAGCCTTCCTCCTCCCTCCATCTCTCCAGCAGCCGGCCCATGCCTGTTGGGCATGTTTGAGAGGAGACTTATTGAGGAGGGGTGGATGTGGGTGGGGGGCAGCCTCCATCTTGACTATGGCCTGTATTACAATATGCCCTCCTGTCACCCTCACTCAGCCACTCTGTTGGCTTCAAATCTGTTAGCCATGTTAGCTACTAGGCTGCAGTTACTCTATCACTTCATCTGGTCTGCTGACAGCAGCCGGCTGGAGGTCCCTCTGTGCCTGTTGTCCTGTCCAATGTGGACTGGATGTCTTACTCACCTCCAGCATCTTGACTCTTATGTGGAAGATCCTAGAAATATTTTGGACCACGGATGCCCACTTTTTCATTAGTGCGATGAAATAGGATACATCTGTATTTAACTTCTAAAATAGAAAGATATGATCTCATATGACAGTCTGTCTATTCATCTGATCATTTTCAAGTCTTCCACCCTCTTAGTAGTTTGTTAGATTTACGCGCAAGGTTATGGTTCACAGGTTCAGGGTAAAAAAATACTGGTTCTATGTGTTCTACTTGAATATAAGTTCAACATTCACTCCCCTCTTTATACCTATTGTTCCAGCTCTTTCAGTGCTAATGCTTCAATATATTTAACCCCTAGTTACTGACTTGTATGTTTTTTTTTTGTGAAAAAACAAAACAAAACACAGCTTGTGCAGTGTTTAGGTTTTAGTGGTATCTGGCTGTGAGGTTGTACAGTGCAACCAACTGAATACCCCTTGCCTCAACCTCTCCTTCCAAGTGTGTAGGAGAACCTTCTGTGCCTTTCTACAGGCTGCAAAAAATAAAATAATTAAAAAAAAGGGAAAAATGCAAAAACATGGAAAACACTCTCTAGAGTCAGTCTACTGTCAAGTCAGTCTACCACAAAGGGTAAATAAAAGAGTCAATATAAAGGACTCATAAAGGGAATATTATATTCCGTTTCAGCAATTAGATCCCCCTAAATCCTTCACACCACACCATGGTTGGAAAGAACAACTGAATTTTTGAGTTGTGACTTGTAACAAACATAATAATAAGCCCAAAGATGCTAAAGATCTTCTTAGAATTGAAGGAAAATGCCTATTCAGGTATTACTCAACTTTGGATTCATCAGCACATCGACATATTGCATGTATAATAAAAAAAAAGTACAGTACAGAAATAATTTTGTCAAAAAAACAAACAGCTTTAATTGGGTCTATATACCCCTCTCCCCTTGGCTCCAGACACAGTTCACATGGTAACTACAGGTCCATGCCCTTTACACTTAAAAAATGTATTTTAGGCAATTAAAGTGACAGTCAGTCACTGGAATTTGTGTAATCAGTTGAATTTCAAGACATTTGGTCAGTCTGACAAACATGTATGTACAGTATGTTTGGACTCATAGATACATCCACACTTAATCTTTTTATGATGCTCCCAAACATGATTTATAGATCTACATCGAGATCTCTGTGCCTCTATCTATCTGCCTCTGTCTCTCCCTCCATTTCTTACCTTTTCTGTCTGTCTGTTGCTGTCTGTCTATCTCTTGACCAGTGTGAAGTGTAATTGAAGGAGCAGTCTTCACATGGCCCACAGGCATGGAGGGGACATTGTGTGCGCTGTGGCGGCAAATTGCTCTCCTTGCTCCTCCGAGTGTATACCTCTCCCCTTGACTTCTCTCCTCCTCCTTCTCCTCCTCCTCCTCTCTTCAAACTCTGCCCATCTTCTCACTACTTTATTAGTCAGCCCTCTACCCAACGAATTGCACTCCATTCCCCTCCTGTCCTGTACTCACTGCCTTACTCAACTTTTCCATTTTCTACAGTCCTTCAACAAGTTTAAATTTCATTCACGTGATTTTAAATGTAGTAAGGCATTTGTAAGCCACATCCTCAACAAGGATGTTAAAAGGACCTTTACTCACTGCAGGTTCCTTTGTTGGGATTCATGTTTCAAATATGGTGGGTATCTGTAGAAAGACCAAGTAATAAAATATTTATTTAGATTTTAAGTCAGACTATTGGTCTGCCAATCAAACAGACAACCAGCAAACCAGCAGGTCTTTTCCAAGCACACATTTCGAGCATTTTGTAAATCTCTGAAAATATAAGCTTCAATTGAGGAGAATTGTGGGATTGTGCATGAGTTAAAAAGAGCTGGGGGGGTGCGGTGAGCACACACCCACTTGGGTTAGTGGAAGTGACAGAGCGTCTATGATAGTGGATGCGAGAGTCTCCAATATGAAGAGCAATTTGAGCAGCCTGGAGAGAGGCATACAGAACAGTGAAGAGCTACACAGAATGAGTGAGAGAGATAGACAGAGGAGAAAACCTGAGGGAGGAAAAATAGGGAGAGGGGAGAGTGGTATTCGGGCCGAGACGAAGAAGCGCATGCTTCATTAAGTGAGGAAGTAATCCTGGCTAATTAAGGCTCTCCATGACAGCACTGTCAAGGATGACTGATCCTTCAAATGGCACCTCCCTCTCTTGACTGACAGCCAGCCTGCTCTCACCGCTTTGAAGGTGAGAACTTTCTTACTTATTCCCACAGCTTTTTTTCCCCTTCGTCGCCTCTTATCCCCAATTCAAAGTGTTTTTCTTTGTTTTTGTATCTCATTATCATTTTGTAGGCAAGTATGTGAGTATAAAGATGGAAAACTGTGTGGTGGCTTGTGTGCATCCCTACAGTTTCTTGTGTACTGTGCATGTGTTTGTGTAGGTGCATGTATGCATGCGTTCATATGTGTAGTAATTGCTGCAGTACCTGGACAAAATACTAGAGGAAATCAGTGGATGCAAGGCGCAGCCCATTGATTGCTTGACTAATTAATCAGCTGCATTGGCTCCATGTGGATCCAGGCTTATTGAGTGGAGGCTTGGCACAGGGCCCTTTATGAGCCTATAATGATTCCTTAGCCCACAGGGTCAGGGCCTCATCTGCCCTTTAGCGCAGCTGTGGTAATAGTACACAACACTGAAGCCTGGAAAGCAGAAATGCTGTGGTTAAAATTTCACCCTTTATTTAAATATAAAACCTTGATATGATTGTAACATCAATGCATCGATCCAAGCAATATAACAATGTTTGACTGGGATCATATTTTTTAGAGCAGTATGTTTAGCTTGTACTTACAGGATTCATTTAGATGCTTTCTCTATATGATCGATTGTGAGTAACAAACAAGACACCCGACAACTGCATGTGTGCACTGACCTATGCTATTCACAGAGGAGCTATGTTAACAGTTAGTGTCCCCCTGCAGGAGAGCCCACATGAAACAGCAACCTGAGCTGAAACCAGAGAGAGCAGAGGCCACGGTATATGACCCAGACGCCCAGACAGGGTTGTACTGTCCTGCCTGACATCAATCCTCGCCCCCCTCCCGTCCTGCTCAGCGTAGCCCAGCCTGATCCAAAATGGGGGTCTATGACAAGCCGCTTGTAAACATGCCTATAAAAGTCCTGTTTGTATTGCACCAGACGGCAGCTCTGTCCCAACCCCCAGGAACTCACGTGAGCAAGTACTCAGACATGGCCAACTGTGTTGAGGCCATGGCAATGTGAGGATCACAACAGGTGTCTGTCCGGATATGTGTTGTGCAACATGTATAGGTGTGCACTATATTATTGTATAAATGACTAGTATGCAATGTCTTACCAATGGTGTGCAATATACTAAGTGAATACATCAGATTGCAGTTGATGTCAAATGTTGATGAGACAAAAACTGAACAGTATATGCTGATGTCTGTGTTTATGATTGCCTTTGTCTTGAGCGTGGAAGCATATGTCCGTGAGTGCAAGCCTGCTGTTATATGTTCAGATATTTAAGGTCCACTTTCCTCAGATCCATGGGGATTTTTAATGGGTGGCTGCATTAACAGAGCCAGGCTCTAATAGCTTCCTTGATGTATTTTTTCTGCCCTTGGAGTGCCAGCAACTAGATGATTTAACAGCAACAACCCTCTCTATCACATGCAGAGTTGGAGATAAAAGTCAACTGGCGCAGAAGAGGCAGTAAGCCACTAAGCCAGGGACGGAATCAATTTATATATACACTTCAGTCATGGGTAAAACAGAATTAGAAATATACAGTATGGTGCTGGTGTCTTTAGGACTGTTTACATACAGAAGAACAAGCAAAGAGTTTCTTCCGTGGTTATCTTGTATGACTGCAAATTAATAACTGTCATGAAATTTTAGCTGTTACTAATTGCATCTTCCTGCAAATACTGTGTGTTAGGAACTGTATGACCGGGTCAGAACAGCTGGCTGAGGGCTGTGATGTTGCTGTTGCTGCTACTGCTGAGATGGACAACAGTGGCTTTCTCCCATTCAATCCCATAAGCTCCCTCCGTAAGCTCCATGGTTCCCTCGGGTGGCTGGACTGGAGTTAAAACACTAAGACCGAGGCAGTTAAAGTTTACAGTGTCATAAAGGGGACTCACGCGGGCCAGCTCTCTAAAGATAACACTAAATACACAGTGATTACAGTGTATGGTCAGTGGGTTGGAACTTGGACCTGCAGATGGCCACAGATGATTTGCAAAATTTCATTCTTAACTCTGCTACATTTGTGTGTGTCATTTTTGAGACTGTGACCACTTGCACAAAGTATTCACATGCATCTGAAACATCACCATTTAAACACCACTTAGCATATGCTGACTTAGCTTAGTTGTACAAGCTTGTCATAATCATTAAATTGCATTTCTTAAATCATTATGCCTAGTACCCAGTGGTTTTTATATTATTTTAATGGCTTTGATTCAAACTGTAGAAAATTTAAATAAGCTTAAGAAAACACAGGATCGCATGCATCTTCTCCTTCTTCTCATCTCCATGTTTCCACTTCGCAGCTCCCCAGTGAGGCCTTCAGCGTGTGTGTGTGTCTCTGTGTGTGCATGAGAGAGGGAGAGGGAGAGAGTGATTGTGTTTTTAGTCAGTGAGCACACAGGGCCATTTTTAACCACAGTCACAAGACGCCAGTATAGGGTTAGAACAGAGATGAGCTCCTACTCTCAGAATAGTCCCTAGGAGGCCATGAGGCCCCCGTGAGTGACCCTGGCCCGCATTCCAGTTGGCAGACACACAGTTGTTGGGTCAGACAGGGTTCCTGTGTTGGACAGGGACAAGACGACATACAGGGGGGAGGCATGAGTGATGCAATGTGGCCCATTTTGCCGCTGACAAGCACACTCCATTTAGCACTCCCCTATAAGGGAAAAGAGTTGTAGTGTGTAATTTGCTTTTCTCTTTACTGTGTTTCTAGTCTATGTTACAGTGTCCCATTTAATTAAGTTACTTAACAGTCAGACAACTTCTTCGTCTCAGTCCCGTAACATCATGCTTTCCTAAATCATATGTCCCTGCCCTTTCTGTGTAGCAACCCTCTACCACTAGACCCCACCCCCAATGCTTGACCATAAAAATATCTCTCTATTTCTTGCATGATGCATGCTTGGAATAGCTTCCATTGGGAATAAAAGGCTCTAAATACAGCAGGGCAATTTCAACTGGGACAGTGGGGTCAGAGGAAGGTGAAGAGGTACACTGACAGTAAAGAAGGGTGTTTTCAGCCTTTTACAGTCATTTTGAGCCAATATATGCACACAAAAGAAATTGAAATTCCCTCATGTCACAGTTTGTGATCATTCACAAGGAAGGTATCAGTAATCTGTAGAAAAAAGTGCAGGGCTTGCTATTATTCAGTGTTGAAAAAAAACATGTTCATATTCGTACAGCTACAAACATTCACACCTGCAAGTGCCCCAATTCCACCACAGTGCTCTTCTGTTGGCCAGATGGAAGTCAGACTTTTGCTCAGGGGTGTTGTAGTAGTGGTTGTTGCTTCCTCCACCCACACGTTTCCAGCCGGTGTGGCAATTTCCACCATTGACACTTCAGTCACAAGGCAGCTTCTCTGACCTCTGGGTTACCGTCATCCCTGAGCACAAGTGTTACAGACACCCTGTTTGGAGACTAGCTGTGTATATGGAGATCGAGCACTGATCTGTGTCTCCCCAGTGGGAATGAGTATATGGAGTGGTATGGAAGTGTTGTATGGACTCTGTCTTTTATTTTCAACACCCTACTCCCAGGTGGTGACAGCCCAGTGCTAAGTGCGGTAATAGCCAATTGATTTTGTTCTTTTTTTTGTTGGTGGCTAGACATAAATCAAAGTGTCTGTCAGGACCTCGATGTAGTTGGGAGGGTGTGTGGTAATGTGTGTGAGTGTGTGTGCGTAATGGGGGTAGTGAGGGTTCTGTTTGGACTGGGAAAGTGTCAACAATTAATCCAGCCTCTGATCTGCAGGCCACTGCTCTTCTGACCCTATGTCACAAACCAATTGGGACAGCAGCTTCAGGAATGGGCTAAAATCAACACGGAGAATCCTCCTGCTGTTTCCCCTGGATTTTTTTTACAACATAGCCTCATATTTTATTTAATTTTTTTCAATTCAACATCCTAATATACAGTACACTTTTCTGAGCACATAATGGATATTTAGTGGGTATATTTATATATTTATATTTATTTATTATATAAGAATCTCATACAATTTTAGAATGCATTTAGGTTTTTCACAAACAGTTTACATGGGATTCAACTATTTATAATCTTGCATTTATTTTGCAGAAAACAGTTCTAAGAAGCTCCAAACCCCCCACACCTCCTCCCTCAAGACTTCAAGACACAGCAAAAGAGGTAGAATCATAGAGAACACAGATGTGAGCAACACTGGAACCATGTTAATCCTTTTAATTCAATTATGATAAAGAGGGACAGAGCTTCCTTCTAAACAAAACACAGTATGCAGGAGTTCAGCAGGCAGTGCTGGGGGAGCCTCTGATGTAGGCAGGCTACCCAGTGGGAGGCCTGGTGGTCTCCTGGGATACCTCCTAGCTCCTGAGCCCCCTACTGGGGCTGTCCCCTAAAAGACTATGCCTGGCTCAGCATTGGTTTGCAGAATAGGGTGGCATAGCTGGACAAGATGCCTGAGACAATGGGGTTTGAACCACACACACACTGTGTCTATGTGGCCAGCTGTGGCCGTTCCTATACAGAGTTAGAGGGGAGGTGGAGAGAGGGAGAGAAGAGGGTTGGATGGCGTGTAATGTGTCAGGATTGAGTATTAAATGGGGATCTGCCAAAGTGCTTTGGGGCCTAGCTAGCTCATTCCTCGTGAAATAGTTCTTTGCAGCAGTAACCTGCTAACCCAGGCCAGACTGACACCAGCACCTCCTCCACTATGAAAGAGAGTGTCTGTTCCTCAGGATGAACACAGGACAGAGAGGGGGAGCAGAGGGGGCTGAGAAAGGGAGTATGTTTTTGAAACAGTTAGACAATCTGTTTGGATTAGGCCCACTGCCGAAGAGACATGGAAATGATGGGCAGCCGGGACGAGGGGAGGAGAGGAAGAGGAGGGGGAGGAGGTGAAGGGGAGAGGAGAGGAGAAAGGGAGGGAGACAGATGGAGAGGAAAGGTGGTGGTGGAGGGGTTGAGTAGAGGCAAGGGGGGAGGTGAGGAGAGGAGAGGGGTCGGAGACTGGAATCTCAGGATCTAAGGCTCTTTTGGCTTGATGGTTCCCAGATGTTGTAGACCCCTCTTACCCCTCCTTCCCCTCAGTGTTTCTCTGCTGTGGTGAATACACAGGAGCCCAGTTAGCCGTGCGGGACAGATGGGTCAGTGGCTGTGTGGAGATGGGCCTCCTGTGGACCAAGGGAAATGGGAGTCGAGAGGCATCATCTCCTCTCAACAGCCACAGGCCAAAGGGGGCAGACCTCACTATGTTTTCTTATGCTCTCTCAGTACCTCAGGCAATCTCAGTGGGTGCGAAATGCGTGTTTGAGCATATACATATATGCAGATGTGTGTATGCTATGTTTGGGTGCCTATGTGCATACCCATACCTTTATGCCACACAAGTATCCAAGCTCACTTGTGCATGTTGTACTACAAGAATAATAAACTGCTGTATAAGTTGAAAAAGAGGAGATAGTACTAATAGTGCAGAATAAACATTTGTTTAATTTTATAGTATGTAGTAATCTGTAGTGTGCATTTCCACAAAACGCTGCAGTATTGCAGTCACTGCAGACTGCAGAATTGAGCAGGTGCCTGGTCACACTGTAGCAGTGCTGAAATTCTGGTGCTGCTAGATTTACAGCTTCTGGCTGCAGACAGCCATGTTTCAGAGTGACACCGTGTTCTAGTCCACCTATCTGCTAAAACACTTACACTCCTCAGCCCAGCTCCACACTGCCTCTACTGCCTCAATCGTCTTCAGCAGCAGAAAGTGGTGTGGCCGTATATTAGCAAGTTGTTGACTGGCCACTGAAGCACACATTTGTCAACATATTAGAAGGTGTCAACACTTGAACAACAACCCTTGAGCCCACCCACCTTGGGTCACTGCCACTTGTGTTCTTCTACCTTCATGTGCTCAGAATTAAAGAAAGGGAAACATATTAGTGTAGCTAGTAATGAAAGGTACTCAGTTTTGCCGTTTGTGGTTTACTTTAACTTTAACATTGGTTGGTTGGTGAAAAAGTTGGTTAACAAAATATACACATCCATGTATGTATATATGTATATATATTGGAAATAATTATTAAAATGACATATATAAATATATAACGTGGTGATCTGTCTTCATCCCAATGTTTTATACATCTTTGTGAGTTAAAGCATAGACTCAGTAAGCCCTCTAGCTCACAATTTTAAGTTGATGTTCACATTTTCACACATACATTCATGTCTGAGAAGTTTCTGAATCATTCCGGATGCTTTTAAAGTCAAAGCCACACAGAGAGAATTTTTCATAGAAGCTCTCGCTTAATTTGTGGTCATGGTTGCCAGATATGGAGAGAGATATTCTATCCCTCAAGAGCAGGATGGATACCCTCCTCTGGATGAGTAGGGTATTTTTGGAGCATCTCATGGCTATTACAGGAGACCTGGGGATGGGAATATGCTTGTGTGTGTGATGCGAAACAGGGGGAAAATTGGGGGAGCCACTATGATCAGGATTCCACAGCTGGCTCATGTCACTCCTTGACCCTATCCCCCCACATACCCCCCACAAAATAAAAAGTCTAGACTATGCTCTCTGTCTCACTATTTTACAGAGACAGGCAAAAAGGCATAGGAAGAGAAAGACAAGACAAACGAAGCCGTAACTTTCTCTTTTCCCTAGGGACTCAGTTCAAGAGACTCTACAGACTTTTTAGACTTTGCTCTTCATGGCAAGACATGGTGTCTATTAAGCCCATTAATAAATAAAGTAAGGCAATAGTGCCACCAAAGAAATAGATATCACACTATTACTTATTTAACCGCTCTACTGAATAATTTATTGTTTATTCCAAATGTTCTTTTTTTCAAGTGTACACTTTCAGCTTGGGTATCCCATGTGAGCGTTACCAGTGGCAGATGATTTGGATAGCCAAGTTCAACTTGGATAAGTTTATGAGGAGGAATGTGTGGCTGGTGGTGCAAAACTACTGCAGGGGGTTGGGGAAAAGATCCTTGATGATCATGTTACTGACATCAAAGAATAAATACACCAAAGTCAACAGCCAAGCAGTATTAAACACCCACTGAAAGACAGACAGAGACACATACTCCCTCTCTCACACTCATTTAATCTCTATGTCTTCCTCTCTCTGTTCCTGAAACACTGAGAGCCTGTAGACAGAGATAAATTATGGGTCCGGTGGCTTTTTGAAGTCTGTTTTGCATCAACACCAATAAACGGCAAGTATGATCCCCCTCCCTGTTCCTAAATTTAGTAATTATTACCTCTGGTGTGACTTTGCCGTGTGGACCGTCGCAAAACCGCATCTGGGCAGGGCTGACGACTTAGGGTCAGCAATGAAGAGAAGCAGTGGGAACAAGCAGAGCATATGTCCACTAATGAAATAAAGACCTCAGCTCAATTAAAGTTGAATGATTTACACTGATGTAGTGACCTCTGAGAAATCATGTGTCAAAGCTTTTACATGACCTCGTCGTTGCCTGGCACACATGTCTTAATGGATTATTTCAATTGCATTACATTTATTTAAAGTTTAGAGTTTTTACCTGTTGTAAGTGCACCACAGTCTTAAAACTAATCACCATATTTAGATTATGCCCATCATGCTAATGACTGAAACTACATAAAAGGCCTCCAGTTAGTAATGTAAGATAATCCTTTGATTTGAGGTCTGGGTCAGTTATGCAAGATCTGTTTCAGCAGAACTGTAAACTAATAACTATAGCTGGCACTTTTATCAAATTAAATGCCACAGTGCCAGGTAGAATAATTCAGACGCTTAAAAGAAAAGAATGGAAAAGTGCCAGGGCACACTGGGGAGAGGAGAGTGAAGTTGGGAGCAAGCAGACAGCTCATTCCTTTGGAGCACACTTTAAAGTAGTGCCAAAGCCCTTTCTGGTGCCATTGCACAGCATCTGCCTCTAGGGAGAGATGAGGTACGAAGCCCACACCTCCTCTCCTCTCCTCTCCTCTCCTCTCCTCTCCTCTCCTCTCCTCTCCTCTCCTCTCCTCTCCTCTCCTCTC
>JAPQRN010000027.1:15065556-15088157 GCA_037367275.1 Coranthus polyacanthus
CTCTCCTCTCCTCCGCTCCTCTCCTCTCCTCTCCTCTCCTCTCCTCTCCTCTCCTCTCCTCTCCTCTCTCCTTACCTGACACACGCCTGTCTAGATGCTGCAGCAGAGAGATTGCATAACCCCAGTGTGTAAAACAGTCTTTTACGGCATTGTAAAGATTTACTATTGGAGTAAATAACGGCGGGAGAACAGGGCTTTTAAATGGAACCCAATCAATATGTCAGAGGAGGCTGCAGTAGAGGACAGCGCTGTGTCTGACGCCACACACAGGTGGACGAGGCAGATCAGTGAGCAGTGCACCAAAGAATACTTGAAAGAACTCTGAATATCCTACCTCGTCAGGAATCTTCCAAACAAAACATAACCTGATTAACGGTTCTGTATGACAGTGGACTGCTACGCATACTACTACATAAGATTAGGCAAGTTAACAGGACATTTTTGTTCCTCATCTTAACATAGAAGACACAATTTATCACACTAAACTTTTATTAAATATCAGAAAACAACCCCAACTTGTCTAGCATAATATGAAACATTGTCAGTGATGATTAATGTCCATTCCTTCTCACAACGACACACACATACACTTAGACAAATAAATTCAACACTTTACGCACATGGACACACACATGCACTGTTGTACAAAGAAATGCAGACATGCAATAAATTTGAAACCCTGTGAAAGGAGCCTTGGCCTGCATGCACACACACATGCCCATATACACACATGCACGCATACACACACATACGCAGACACACACACACATACATACAGCCCCTATAGACACACACACATTCACACAGAGACACCATGGCCTCATGAGCAATAAATCGCACAGCCCATCTAACAAGTTCATTTCCGGAGGCCAGAGAGGATGGGTCCTCTGACTTTGGAGTCAGCAGCCTTGTGAGGATCAATGGCAAGAGACGGAGAGCGAGGGGCAAGGAATCGAGCTGAGATACAAAAATCAATCAGCAATTTAATCGCTTCGGGAGGGGAAGACAGAAAAAAGAGGGCAGGAGAGAATTCCGCCGCTTTTTTACTTAAAAAAGCAGCACTTTGATTTAACCCTTTGACATATAGTATACATCTCTCAGTTTTATTAAAGCTTTTCTCTATGACAGGAGAGGCTCCGATGGGAGCAGATCTATTTTCAGACTCAAGATCACACAACTACTGATTCTCTCTACAGTCTTAGATTAGACTTGGTTAATGTGGCTGGAATAGAGAAAACATAGATAAGAAATTCCATTGAAGAGTTTTAGCTTTTAACTGTGTGCATGCTTGACAAAAGCATGCACACAGTTATTGTGTTTAATCTGAGAGGATTTGGTTCAGTAAAAGATGCAGATATACAAACCTGTATTTCTGTAGCTGGAGCTATGAGGTCAGAGGTTTGCTGTTTGGAAATACTTCCAGGACAATTTATCACTGGTAGTGAAAGTGCTTGATGAGGAAGATTTCTGTGTGAGAAGTGGTTGATTTGGGGCTGGGTGTTGAGGAGGAACACCTTTAGGTCAATGTCCGTTGCTTGGAATTGGCACTATTGAACAAGCAAGCTTGAGACTAATAAAATGACTGACAGCCTCTGGCTGCAGAATCGAAGATATAGATCCTCAGAGGAGAAAAAAAGCAAGCTGGAAAAAGGAAAACATAGAACCACACCTCAAATCAGTCTGGCTAGAGGAAGAGTCTTTATAGAAAGAGAGAGAGATAATTGAAAACTGTAGCAGTCTTTCTGTGAATGCCTGAGCATTTGAGTATATTCTTTTTGGCAAACATACTTTGTTTCTGTGTGTCTATTTTTTTTATCAGAAAAACAATCTCTACATTAAAAATGGCACCGTGTTTTCTAACTTAGAAAGTTACATATTGTTGTATATGTTATGCTACATGCTATATATAAGTGTGTGCATGTGAGAGTGGTGGGGCATAACTGACTGATTCCTCCAGAACTCAGGCTTTACTGAAACTTAGCAACAGGAGCCAGGGGCCTCCCTCCCCAGAGAGACTGGCTGCCGAGACACATTCATTACCAGCCCAGAATCTTGGGCTGGATTAAAAATTCATGCTGTTTACAACAACAAAAGGCCCCCCGTTAAAGAATATGAGCCCTCTGAACAATGGCTCCACCAAACCGTGAGCAGATCGCTGACATCTCAAAGGAGACCAGCGGTTGTGTGTGAGTGTGTGTTTGAATTTGTGTGCTAACAGCTACTGTTATGCAGTCTCAGTGTATGTGCACACTCTCATGGCTATGGTGATATAAATAATAATACTGTTTACTGCAGCAGGCAGTGAAAACAGCCTAAGGGCACTTGAATAAGGACACGATTCCCTCAAAGTCTTGTGCCTTGTCATGCTGTTTGCACTCATAATAAAGGAGCATGTATTCTCAATGCACCGCACATGTGTCTGTAGGTGCCAGGGTGCTTTCCTCGAAATGAGCTGGATTTTGTGCCGAGCGTGTGACCCTTTCTCTGCTCGGCTCATTGACAAATGCTTGTGTGCTGTGCTGTCGGCTGATTTGTTGGCAAAGGGACCATGCTTATGAGCTCTATTCAGTGTTAATTAGCACACTCCACAGCGATCATTATATCAGGTTCCTGTGGTGACGTCTGATTGCATTGTCCCTGTGGGGGGGTGAAGCTTTACCGATGGGGGAGCACCACACACATACAGTACACACACAAATGTCTCGCAAGATCGTACACAGAAGTACTGTACACACACATTAAGTAAGAAGACACAGAAATCCTTCACATGCATATGAAATATACTGTACCTCAGTACACTCAAAAATCAAATGGCAACATTCGCCATTATACCAGGACATAAGAAGGTAAAGCACATGGGGTGCACAGCCGGGCTTTCACACAAACAGCTACCCCCATTCCGTTAATGCCACACAGAACAGGTGCAAGGTCAACCCGCTATGCCAATAATAGATGCTCCTCATCATTCTCAGAAATAGTTTTCTCATAGCCTCTAAATGTTTCAGTAAGGTTGTGTGCTGTTTGTATTACCATGACGTGGAGGAGGTGAAAGGCCATGTGTGCACAGGTCAGGAAGATTCCCTCTGTGTGTGCCCAGCCTTGACCCTGCCTTCTCCATCAGAGACCTGAAAGCAGCAGTTGGGCCGACAGCTCATTGTTGTGCTACCTTGGGCTGCTGTTTTTTGTTATTACTGCTTGAATGTACTACTGGGTATGTTGAAAATAAATTAGCATGCTGAAATGAACAAGATTAGCAGCACAGACCCCAGCACTATACTTGATTTTATATGAAAGTAAAGAGGCCCACAATTTACTAAGGTAGCAACAATCTGTTTGGACTGGGGTTCATAGAGCTGATACAATGATGTTATTTCATCAGAACACTGTGTCCTAACAACTCATGGCTATTCCTGAGGGGGTACTGGCTCACGAGCACACTGACATTGCATAATGAGGAGAATCGGGAGTGATTGTCACCCTCCAAACCACTGTCAGCGGCGCCTGATACAGGGCACCTGTTTTTTTCTGTGGGCTGCTCTCTTGGGGGCCTAGTTCAAGTTTCAGCATGTTTTTTTTTTTTCCAGAGTTCACCAACTGCCATCTTCAGCCCTGGCATCCCTCTGTAACATTGACTGAGTGACAGGACGTCACCTTTGACTGTCATGTGCTCCACAGCATTGAGCCTTTCTTATCACGGGGCTGTCATCAGGGTAGCACATCTACTCGAATACAGGTCTCGGTTAGTGTGTTTCTGTGTGTGTGGCAGAAAAGCATTCATTAGATTTGCGGTTGCTTATTTGTGTCTACATAAACAGCATAAATTCCATGCTGTACAACGTTGCAGTACATTAATTTGTACAGTATACGTTTCTTGTAGACTCCCTCTTATGAAATAGAAATTCTGAATAGTTTTTGTTTGTTTGTTAGTTCGATTCAATGTCTTCACAAACAAAAAAGTACTTTAAAAGGTTGAAATTAGTATAAGCATTAAAGGAACTACATTTATTTAAACACATGCAAACCAACACATACAAAAAAAACAAAAAACAATACCGTACAACTAGTCTGCTTTCAGAGAATATTTACATAAAATTATATACAAAAAATATGAACTAGTAAACACATTCATGTTTTAATTTCTTTTAATTTAATATCTTATTCTTTTCATACTGTTATGTTTGTATTCCACTTTGAACAGTAATAATGCACCTAATGCAATAAATCAGACTTTTGTAATCGGTAATTAGGTTTGCCAATAAATGCAGTGTGTCATGAAAGTGTTCCTCAACCTTGAAAAGGCCATTGTTTAAAATTACCTCATCTGAACATGTGAATTCGTGTTGCTTACAACGAATGAGTCTCTGTTAGACACGGGCCTCAGGCAAAAGCAAAGAATTCATTTAAGTCCTTGAAAGTCACTACATAAGTAAAGACTTAATTGAAGCCCTGGGTTGGTGTTACAGTGAATGAGCCAAAATAACGAAAAGCCGTACAAATTCATTTTGCAAAGTGATGTATGTTTGTGTTAATCCAATTTATGGCTGAAGAGTGGCCAGAAGAAAGAGAAGAAACGTTTGTCTATACTCCTGGCCACCCGATCCACTTTTCTGAGCTAGGAACCATCATGTGGATGTGGCTCTCCTCTCACCAGATGTAGTGTTCCCTCGACAGCAGCTACAGCACCCTGAATGCTCATCCTCATTCAAAGACCCAGTCTTCAAGAGGAATAGGAGAGGCCACTTGATAGCAGTGACTGAATAAAACCAGAGGAATATGATCCTGATGCTAAGCAGGTAAATGCAGAGGAATGAGCTGGCCTCTTTGTCACCTAGGAAAGAGCAAGTGGCTTTTGTATTTGTGAATGAAGCTGAGATCATTCTATGAATACCCTTCGTTGCTCACCTCTCTGTGGGATTGAAATGCCAACTATCTCTCCATTCCACCCCTCAGTGCACTCAGCCCTTCCCCACAGCTCCCTAAATGCAAGACCCTAACTCACACAACTTCAAAGAGAGAAAGAGAAAGACAACACACAATTTTACACTTGTGTGCACACAAACAAATAAGACAGTATTGATTGGAGCTATGGCTGCATTCACACTGATGCTCCTCTCAATAGATCAGTCATGCTTTTGCAGCTTGCCCTGCTGCAACCCTGCAGTTTAACACCACTAGCCTGCTCCAAAGGACACATTCAATCCACCTGACACCTAAAGAGCCACACTAACCACACTTACATGCACAATGTGCCCTACAGAGCATGAACAAGCCTTTGAAAGTATAAATGTGATTGTTTACATAAATAATGGTAATTTCAGTACAATGACAAAACTCCACTCATTCCTCTAGAGACTGTTTATTTACTCACTAGATTAAAGCATGAATTGGTTTGCATAAGGAAAACCCCCAAAGTTATGGATAATCATGCAACATAAATGGGCAAATACTGAAGAAAGAAGTACAGTATTACCTCCCCCCATTCAGACATAGATAGCATAGCTATAAAATAGGAAAAAGAAGAAGGAGGAAGTCTGTTCGGAGTTACTGTAAAAACATGGCAGACTCCCTTTGTAGAAATAAACAACTCATTCTAAGGTATCGAAAGCATAAGGATTCTGACTTTTGTGTGATTATACAAATATTATATTCCATTTCCGCAATTAGATCCCCCTTACTCCTTTTCAATCTTACACAATGGACCTTTAAATTCACAGGATTAATGTTTGTTTTTTCTGTATTATTTATGTTACATCACTTGATCACTTTACTGTTTATCTACATAGAGTGTTATTGAGTTTTCCTTCTGGAAATGTATTTGTGTTGTTACATGTGGGACACATGAATTAAACTTTCAGAGCTTAAGCTCTAATAGTCGCACCTACTTGAAATCCAAAGACACATTTACAGTCTAAAAGTGTGGGAGTGGGAGTTGCAACAGTTCTGATTCACACTGCCACCAACCCACAGATTGGCTGACACCTCTGAAGGAATGAAAGCTGAATCATAATGTGACTTTATTTGCTGCAAAAGGGCCAAGAGCATTCTTTCCCTGCCTGTCCTGAGGGTGGAGTTGATTTGGAGAATGTCAATCAGAAATGGCATTTCACACATGTACCGCTTGTTTCATGCTTTTATAAATTTGCAGTGATAAGCTTGCACGATTCTGAGAGACACAGTTACATGCGTGTAAACACGTGTAAGATACAAGCTGGAAAAAAAGTGACACGCAATTTCAACTTGACCTTTCCAGATCACCTTCCACACAGTGTTTGTGTGTATGATGGTAGTTTGTTCCCCAGAGAAAATCTGCCCGTCAAACATAGAATCTGATTCTTAATTTTTCATTATTCACAAAGCAGCCACTACTTCTTAGGCCGCGGTCTCTCCCTGCCACCTGTGCAGTTCTCAGACAAGTTGCTGTGGGTGCATCTGTTGCCTGCGTGGCTCGTCTGTGGATTAATGACCTCATTAAGCAGGCTAGTGGCCTGTTTGGGGGCTGCCTTACACACACACACACACACACACACATTCAAACAGAAAAAGTATGTTCTTTGTTGTGACCTGATGGATGTTTTTCACGTATCATACACACATATGCAGACATGTTCACATGTGCATACATACGTCTAGATCTAAACCGTCTGGTGAATTTCTGCCTTGTCTATGGAAACTTGCATTGATTAAGAAGGAGGTCATATGATAACACCTTCTGGCAGAAAATACAGAACTGCATAATGTATATTTAGTGTCTTGGTTGTAATTTTAAATATCCAGGACGAGGCTTAAAGAAAATCATGTTTTGCATAGTTTTTGCTTGATTGATGAGTGTCTCAGCCCTTCACAAACAGATGTAGCAGTTGCCACTTGCTACTTTCACCTCTGCTCCACAAAACTTCCTCCCCTTAAACCAAATTTGGATTTTGTGGCTCTTGTGGGATTCTGCCAAGATGACAGCAGTAGGCAGTAAACCTAAATCAAAGCGTTAAAAACATTCTGGAAAACCTATGAATGATGGCAGACATGATACATTTAAGTTATTCCACAGTCTTCGATCTGTGCCCACAGTTATGCCAAAGCTGCTCCCTGTAATTGTGTAAGACAGTAGTGTTGGTCTCCGGTCTGAGGGATTCTGATTCCTTTACAACAGGAAGCAAGCTTAATGATTTAATATTCTGAGGTTATACAGTAAATCACATCAATCACCACTTTGCTCTCCCTACTTCATCAACTGACAAGATGATGTAGGGTGGAGAATGATGATGTGATTGGATGACCACAAACTACCAGAAGACCAGAAGAGATCAAGTTTGTATGAAAAAAGCAACCACTTGATTTACAGTACAGTAGAGCCAGGAGAAAGGGTGATTGAGAGTAAATACTATTCTTGGAATTATTTTTTAAATTCTGCTATAGACCCTTCAGTCATTTTTTTTTTCTGCTGACTGATGTAGATGCAAATCTATGCTATGTGCAATGAAACAGTTATTTTCCTGAAAGCTAGCCACTCCTCTCTCTCGGAACACACGGCCACAAGAATGCACACATTGTCATAAGTCTACTCGCACCTGAACATGCACAGACACACACGTGTATATACACACATACATACAGAAAACCTCCTGCATTAGACCTTCACTGTAGCACCAAGGTGTTTACAGGAAACACCATCCCAGTTGCTCTTGTGTTTGCCTGTTCAGGCCCTGCGGGGATAGAGGCCACCTCACCATCGAGCAGACCTGTATGTGTCTGCTCATGTAGGACATGCCCCGTACATACACGCACAGCCAGCATCTCATGCCTGAATGAGTCTGCTGGCGGGCCTGGGCTGGGAGGGCTGCCGAGAGCAGCCTGTATGGGCAGGAAAGGGTTAAAAGTGCCACATTCCTGAGGTCATGTCTAGGTGTTTGCATCTGGACGAATCAGTATGTGCCTCCCCCTCTGACAAACGCACGCACTCAAACTAGAATTGTAACACAGGGACACATGCGTTCACACGCAAGAAAGAAGAAAAAAAAGACACACCTGCACGTATTCCTTTTACTCCTCACCTGTGCTCAGCTGACTGCTTCTCACTATTTTTAAAGCTAGTGGTTACATGTTTTTACTTTCCTGCACAATCAACATTTTGATAATATGCACCAGGACATTTGTCTCTCATTTTCGTTTTCACTACAGGTTGCTTTATTTGTATTTTTATGTTTAGTCACACATTTTATTAGTTATTTTTGTGTTTCCTTTTAAATTTTTCCAGGTTTTTCTTCCTGACAGGTGGACATGAAGAACCTTCCTTTCATAGCCAAGACCGAAAGAAGAAAGTCATTGTGATTTTTTTCCGAGCAATCGAGTCGCGATTTTTCTGAGCAAGCCACTGTACGTTTTTACAAACAACAGGTACGTAAAACCTGTTTCTGAATCAAAGATATGTGTCATATCAATATTTCTCAATATGTGTTTATCAACATTATAGTGTTTTAAACAAGCCACAGCTGTTTTGCCTTCTTTCATGGACAGGAGGAGTTTGGTGTGGATGCTAGACATACAAAATCCAGGACTTTTTCAGGACCGGAATATGCATCCTTTACACCCCTAGTTCTGTAGGATAAAGCGCTTTGGTTAGGAAAAGCTTGTTCTTTGGTTTAACTATTACTAAATACATTATGAGTCATTTTTTATCACATCTTTTTGCAAGTGCTCTCAGTTCCCGAAACCTAACTATGAAAATAGTTAAAAAACGTAATCAAATGTAATGTCTGTTGCTTTTTTGATGTTGTTATGTGGTTGAAATGTCCTATAATAAAAGGTCTCCACACTTATACTGCCTCTTCCAACTGATCTCACGATGTTAGTGAGTTAACTGCAAATGTTCTTTTTTCTGTGACTCTGAACCCTCTCCATAAATATCCCACTCTTGCCTGTGGTGTCTGAAATTGCTATTTGCATAGCTCTTAACATAGTATTGGTGTAGTGTGAGCTGTGCCTTGAATGGCAGAAGG
This sequence comes from Coranthus polyacanthus, assembly GCA_037367275.1. Classification (NCBI taxonomy): domain Eukaryota; kingdom Metazoa; phylum Chordata; class Actinopteri; order Kurtiformes; family Apogonidae; genus Coranthus; species Coranthus polyacanthus. Next base: position 15,074,550 of record JAPQRN010000027.1, read on the forward strand.
GAAGAGGAGCAGGGTTAACAAGTGCATGGCAACAGCCCACAGTGCAAAGCTTGTCACTCACAGAAATGGAACCCCAGATTGTTCAGTAGCCTGCTGAAGTGTCAGGACGATGTAGAATGTGACTTTTAGGTTTAAGGAGCTCTGAGGGCCACACGTTTAGCATCTCTCAACTCCTACCCTGCGTGGCACATTCCTCTGGTGTGGTGGAGTTGTTGCACACACACACACTGGATTGTATCTGGATTTCATCACCACTGAACAATCCTGCTCCCAATTAACTCTCACAGAGAGAGGCAAGTGAGGCAAGAGCTCTTTAAAGTGAGAGCTGTCGCAATCAGTGTTTAAATACTGATCTTTAAAGGTAATGACAAGGGTTGCGGTACATCAAAACCACCAAGACTTTCTTAATATGAGAGCTCGAGTCACTGGTTTATCTCTCATTCATTACTCAGCTGTTTTATGGTCGATGGCGATTTGTACATACATTCAGTATTTAAGGAGACTTAATTTGGCTACAGATCATGTGGCTACTGGGACCATAGCATCTGCTCACTTGTTAACGGACCTTGACCAGGCATAGTCCTGCTCTGTACACACCAACCTGCACTTTAAAATAAACTACACCTTGCTTTGAACAATTTTTCCTCTCTTGTAACATTTGGTAATTAAATACGCATACAGTGAATGCTAATTGGAATGGGGAAACACTGCCAAAAGCTATTGTTGCTATTCAACATCATAGCAGCCAGATTTGAAGTGACTGAAATTTGCAGCCGACAAACAGGTTTTCAGTTGCCTCTTTCTGGGCCTATTTCAATAGCAAACAATGGGATAATAACTGAAAGACAAAAATATTGACAAATATGCCCAGCAATGTATGATTATGGAGCTCAATTCGTTTATTGCCTCAGCCTGCTCCCCTCACCCCCACCTCAATCCCCCACATTACAGCCATTTACCTAATTGGATAAAACGACTCCTGGATGTAAGCCAAAGGGGTTTTATAGTCCGTGTTTGCGATTTGGATGTTTGATTATAAGCTCTCTTTGATAATTACTCCCAGTTTGCTACCAGCCATCCGGGCCCACTCTCTTTATCGCTTCCTCACCATGCTGCGAGCAGCAGTTGTGTGTGCCCAAAATCAGCCACCGGGCTGTAAAAGGTACCACAGTATGCCTTCTGGGCCCAACATCATAGGCGTGTTTCGTGCCCAGTTTACCGAGGCTAATTATCCTTAATTCGAGGTAATGGCGTGATCAAGTGTGCACTATTATCACAGATCCCCACTCACCCTCCTCTTTCAAACTGTGAGTCCTTCAAAGGTTAGCATTCGTAGCTTTGTTGTCTTTCTGCTGATTGGTCTCCTGTTTCCACTTCCTCCACACTAACACATTCCATCCTCATCCCCATCTGTTCCTTTTAGCTCGGACCACTCTACACTCACATGCATCTGAAACACAGTTAATGCATCAAGGATTCATGATTGTAAGTGAGAGAGATAGCTAGCCTCACCTGTACCGGCCCTGAGGGGGTCCTTGAAGCTGATGTGGTTATCAGTGCACTAAGAGGGAAGGAGACATAATCCATTCTGTGGCTCATGGGGGTCTTTCATCGACCTTCCCTGTTCTGAAAGAGTCTTTCCTGCAGGTCTTACCCAGGGCTGCGATATGACCAGTCCTTACTCTCCCTCCAGCCCTGCTGATATGGCCCAGCTCTATTAGGTCTTGTCTGCATGCTTGAGCTCATGTCAGTTATGGAGCTTCTCTACCCAGAGGGCATTAGTTGGCAACTCTGGAAGGTAAAGACCCCAAGGCCATACTGAAAAGTTGGAAATTATTATAACTTAGTCTACTTTCTTGGTATAGACAATCTCAGAAGCAATTCTTTCCCAATTACGTAGACTTTTCTGTGCTTTTGCTTCACCCCAACTCTGGAAGGCTATGTACACAATTAATCTTTCATGTTTCACATTATTTTAGGTTAAAAATGAGGATCGAATACGCAATTTGAGTAATTTTTCAAATTAGAGAAAGTGCTGCATGTTAAATTTGTTTTGAGACAACAGAAGGGTTCATCCCGGATTTTAATTACACCTACATCTTTTTTTTCCTCTCTCAGTCCTTAAAAGATGAATTCATATCAAATGTTTTTTCTGTACTTCACTTTTGTCATTCTTGCATGCAGGCACATAAAAACACACACATGCACACAGCATCAGTGATTACCATTGTTCTAATCCTTTTATTTTATGTCCCTCCCCATCGTTGCCTGCTCTTTGGCAGCCTGCATGCAAATGTGGTGGGTAATGAGCAGAAAAAGGCACTGAGGAAGAGGGGGTAGGAGAGAGAGTGAGAGACAGAGAGAGATAATTTCTATGCCTCTGAACAATCAAAAGAGCAGCACACCCCCATTCTTTGTACTTTCCTTTGGCTTGTGATTGTGTGTATGTGTGTGTGTGCTTGCGGTGTGTTGGTGGGTGGGACGGGAGGGGTGGTGGTGGTGGTGGTGGGGTTTGTTGCTGTCATGTGCCTGACAGATATTGAAGATAATTGTCCGCTTTCTTCGTCGTGCCTGTGTAATTCCACCGCTGCTGCAGCTTGAACAACACTCACCTGGGCAGAAGAGGAGGGTAAGGTGGATGCGAAAGGGAGTTGTGCTGAGTGGGGGTTGGTTGTGTTTGGTAAGAGTAAGAGGAGTACTCTCTAGCTACTGCTGTTAATGAAATGTATTTTATAGAGTGGATTCTTCAGGGTTTTGCCCCGTTGAAGTTGTTTTACCTTACAGAAATGGAAGAAGATGAAGTCTGTGCTAAGATATAGTTATGTTTAGGGGTCTGAAAGTTTGCTTAGTCTGTGAGTCCTTCAGTATGTGAAAAGTGTCCCTGTGGTACTGCAGCAGGAAAGCACACATCGAAGTCATGGAGACCCAAGTTGCAGAACAGGTGTCTCATTGGGTGGAATACATTTGAATGATAAAAACCCAGGAGAGGATTATTCTGGCATCTCCAGTCCTGGATGGAGGGCATCTACTATTAATGAGATGTAGGGATTCAGATTTCCAGACCAGCTCCTGGCTACGCATGGGAGCGCTGCACTGTTAAAATATTGACTCTGGGGGACAAAAGGATTCAGGTGGGTTCGTGTCCTGGAAGTTCCTCAGCGTTAGTTATGATGAACTGTTCCCACTGAACACTCGCATTTTACCTCAATGCATTACACCTCCAGCACTTTGAAGAGTAGAGCAGGTAGGCTGTCTTTAAAAACAGACCAAAAATAGCATGTTTTGTGAGTGTTTTTTATAGAATCAGTGACATCAAAGCTATGTGGATGACAGATGAACAGAAATGAGGGAGCTAAAAACATCTGATTCACAACTAATCTTGCTGCTGTTTAAATTACATATTAAGATTATTCATATGTAATTATATATTTATAAATATTCAACAAAAAGTACAGTACATTCATTTATTCGATGCAGACACAATGGATGCTAAAACAAGCACAAGTCAAAAGTTTTTTTTAAATTTGCAAAGCAACGATAATACATACTTTACCTTGATTTAAAATACCTTTCACATTGTTAATTACCTTCTTGATATGGTGAATGAATCTGATCGAACAGCATGTTGAAACACGCTTAGAATGATTAGGAAAAAATTAAAGAAACAGAACTTGAACTCAGCCCCTGCATCTGTTGTTTTTTCCTAAATTCTAGGAAGGCAGGGGAATGGGAAGAAGGCGGACTGCAACCCACTTCTCCTCCTCTTTTCAGCCCAGACTTCTTCACTGCTTCCACTGACCCCTCCTCTTTTAGGCATTGCTGAAAACACTGAAATATGCAGCCAAATCAAACAATGGTGGGTCCCATTGCTAAGCAGTGTCTAGAAGGACTGGGCCAGTCTCCAAGCCTGTGGTCACTGGAAACACTGGTGAATGCTGGGATAATACTAGGCTTTAACAGAAGCAGCACTCTCCCCCCCCCCCCCACCCTCCACCCACATGTACACACTGACAGATTGCACACTCAAAGACACACACAGGCATAGACTACTCAAGCATGTGCAAATCAGATTTTGGCCTGGTTGCTTGTAAAAAGATTAATTCTATATTGCTGAATTCTGATGCAACTCAGGCTCATTTGTTTATCGAACTCAACACTTGGACATATCAAACAATGTTTCTGAGCCATTCTCTTGACAATACACTATATTCTCTGCACAGAGGTGAAGTCATGTGTCCCTGTGGAGATCAGTCTGTGACTCTGGTACTGTATGAGGTGGCCCTGGTGTCTGTCCAGGACTCCATTCAATCAATGGGCTGCAAGTTCATCCTCTAATTACTGCAGTGGGCGCCCCTCGCCTCCTCTCGGCAACTTATCAATAACACACTTCCACTTCTTCCCCGGGAGCCATAAATCTTTGGTGCTGAGCCTCCTTCAGTCTCCCAGTAAACGGCCTAGAGGAAGCCTGGACACATGTGTTAACAACCGCTGACAGGTCTGCCCCCCCTCTGGTAAAGGCCGTTAGAGAAGGGAACGTGTTTACGTTTTCTTGTTACTCCACTGACTTAACAGCATTGCTATTTGTCTCCAAATTCTTGTTTCTCGCTGTATCTCTACCTCTCCCTACATTCCCTCCCTTCCTGTGCTCTCCCTCTCTGTGTCTCCCCTCTGTCTCTCTTTGTTGTTGTCTCTATGTTTCTGTCTCTATATGTTTTTTCTCTCTTCTTTCCTGCTCTCTTGCTGTGTCTCTCGTTCTCTGCCAAAGGGGCCAGGATTATGTCTAGAGTAGGGAGAGATAACCTGTGGGCCATGGATGAAGGGATTTGGAAGATGGAAAAGTTTTTTTTTTTCTGAGTTAAGGTGTGAGGGAGGGCCGAGCAATGCTGTGCAGCACGGAGCTGCTGGATTTATCATCCTACTGTATGCAAGGTGGGATATCAGAAAGAAAAAGACGCACAGTTGAAAAGAAGAAAAACCCACCCAGAGCATATGTTCATCATTTAAATATGGACCTGATACTAACAAAATAAGCATCTTATGATATTCATTATAGTCTCAACAACAAAGGGAATTACAGTCTTGTGTTTTTCAAGTGTAATTCTCAAGGTCCTTCAACACTGCTGGGAAACTGAAAATTTAGCAGTGACAACCTGTGTTCTATAGATAGTGAAAACTAAGGAGAGAAGGGGGAGTAATAGGTAATGTGAAGGATTAGAGAACTGGCTGAAAAAATGAGGCTCCCCCTCGTCTCTTTTATCTTGAAGGTGCAGATTCTTAGAGTTGACACAGGGAAAAAGGGACCATGTCATGACACTACTGTATCTTTGTGTGCACAATTGTTCACACATGCCAGCAGAAACATGGACCCTCACACACACACACACACACACACACACACACACACAGCTTTTTGGAATTTCTTTCATTGTCCTTTCTTTCTTCTTCTGTATACATAAATTGAAAGAACACTGAACAATAAGCTTGTGCAGGTTGAGTGGTTCCAGCATCCAGGTGATGCTCCCCAGACACATCCCCAGAGCGCTGTCCTACAGCTGAGAGCTCCTGTGGCTTTGAACCCAAACAGGGTGTGGCAATCCCATTACCTGCTTGTCCTCTGCTGTCTCCTCACTGTAGCACGGTAGAAGAGCGGGGCTTTAAATGGACAGGTTGTGCTGTAGGCAAGGTGACATGCAGCCGTAACCTATACATTGCTGTGTAACCACTTACCATTGGAATTACAACAGTGTGGTTAGATTTCACCGTACAGGTAGAGGTGCAGTCAATAGGATAATAGAGGTCATACTTGATGCACCACTAGCGTACCGCTTATACAATTCTTGGAGGAATTGTTTGACAAATTCAAACTAGTGACACTTAAATCAATTTGCTATGAAACTGATGTCTTTAAATTGAGAAATAATTAACGAACTCACAGTTAGCAACCACATACCAGGGTAAAATTTCTCAAAATACAAAGTGTTTCAGGAGGGGGAAAACTGCTTTTTTCCATCTTTTACAGGAATAAAATCAAGATCCTCTGTTTGAATTCAGAAAAAAATATCTATGTCCAGACTACTCTCTAATATTTTCCAGTTTCTTACCCAATAAAAATATAATTTTTTTCCCTTGTAAGATGATACTCTTCTAAGCTAGGTTGTTTTGTAGATTGTGTCGTACTGTTGTAGCAACCCTGGTGTGTCTATTTTGGAGAAAAAGAAAAAATGCTTAAACAAACATGTGTAGCTGTTTGTATGAGTTGGTGTAGTGTCTTTATGTGTTAGAGTACAGTATGTGCGTGTGCTAGGATACAGTACATATGTGTTGCATGCTCCGGCAATGTGCAACGCATTAAGTCCTGGCAGTCCTTCCATATACATAAGTTTGATTCATATGTACAGTAGTGCTCCAAAAGACTGGTTTTCTTTCCAGGAGTTGCCAAAGATGACTCATTTTAGCACTCAGGATACTCTGTCGAAGGGAGTCTGAATGCTCTTTTCAGGCCATGAGGACAAATAGAAGAACCACTGGTCAATGACAGCAGATACAGCTTTGACAGTGAGCTTCAGCTGGGCTTTAAATACAGTTTCCTGTCTTGTTTGTGCTGGATCACAAAGCAGAGTGCATTGAGAATTTGCTCAGAATTTGCTTTCGCTCTTTTATTCCTCATGGTGTTGTGGTTGATGGTTGTGCCTGGATGTGTGTGGGAGAGAAGAGGTGAGTGCAGACTTGGCATGTGGCCTGACTTCCCACTGTTCAGAAAGTATCATGCCAAGGTTCTTTTAATTAGGCTGATCAAGTGTTTTGTGGGAACTGGACCCACGCTCCATGCCATTAACACATCCTCAGTCTCGACTCCCACTCCCCCTCTCCATCCCTTTATTTTTCACACATTTCCTCTGGGGTTTTTATCTTCTTTTATCATCACATTAGAGCCACTTGCTACATTTTTTTCCTTCATTATGCCAGCCATGTTTTAAGTGTATGTATTGACATATCAGTGTAATCCTGATGTTGCCTTGATGTATACTATATAAGAATGTACTGTATATACACACTCGTAAAATGCATATCTATTTATCTCTCTATATTCCTTCAATGTTTTTGAGTTGTTAAGTATAAATGATCTGAATGTCTAAATGCTGTGATTAAGAAAAAGATTTCTTGTCCTGGCACACTCAACACAACACATCTGAGCTGCTAAAGGCATAGGGGCTCCTTTTAAAAACAAAACATTTAGTAAGCAAATTTTCTTTATATTTAAAAACATTAGCACGCTTTGAGTTTTTTTTTTTTTTTCCTCTTTCTTAATGTTTTGAAAGAAAATAGCACCTGTGCACTGGCCTCCTGGAGTGTGCTGTCCATCAGCGGGATGTTGTGTGCGGCTGTTGTTCAAGGTTGCCACGGTAACTGTCCTCTTTATTTCTTAGGGGGCCCAGAGGCTTTTGGGTTGCATATTTTATGCGTGGAATGTAAGTCCTAAAAAACGGGAGGTGTGTGTGTCGGGGGGTGGAGGTAGCCAAGTACAAGCGGAGCAGCTGATCCTAGGGTATAAGTGTGTAGACAAATGCCTCTTTTCTCTCTGGTTCATACGTATCTAATAAACATGATTAATCAACAACTGAAGTCAGTGAGTTTGGACCAAGATTACAACTCTCCAGCACAAACAAATTATGGTAAGAATGAGCAGAGTGTAGTGGTTTGGTGGTGCCACCTTTCTTTCCCTGATATGTTTGTCTGCTCTCTACTGACTCCTACAGCAATTCTGTCCTCCGTGTCCTCTCTGTGACCAAGGTAAGGGAATTCAGTGAAGCTACAACTGGCAGATTGATCAATATTTATACACTGACTGAAACACTGAGCCGTAATTACAAAAATATGTAAGATAAGTACACATTCTTGCCAAGTCAGTTTAATGCCATTTCCCTAATTAACCTGCACAGAAAGCATTATTCAGCATACAGAAGTCCCTAAAGGGAACTGAAATATAGATTAGATTATTGTTCCAGTGCTGTTATTGCAATTAGAAAACACATCCTAGGTGATTTTTTTTATTTTTTTTATCAACAGTGTTAAATACCCTTGCTCTAAGAACCCCCACTAGTTTTTCACCTCTCCCAACCCCCACCCACCAATATAATAAGTTAAAGTCTCTCATTACAAGCTCGGGCTTAGCATCTCCTGGGAGTCATGGAGATGAGATCCTGAGCGGTAACATCCCAAACGCCCTTCTCCCTCCACCACACGATCCACCGCCTGTCCTGCTATGAAATAGAAGCCTGCAGAGGTCACAGTGATTGACCTCTGTCGTAAAACACCAAGTGTGATGCATGCTCAGACATCGCCTGTTCACCGATTCAGAGCTACTTGTGTACGGTGTAGCCATGTGGAGCTTTGCAGAGTATGTTTGTGATTGTTTCTGAACTTGTTTGATATTCTTTGGTGAGTGGATCCATCCAAATGGCAATATTTACTCTCTAGCACATGTGTGTCAAATATTTCAGGAGATTATGAAACAGGATCTTCGAGCATGTATTTTTCTTTTTCAAAAAGTCTTTTTCAACACTTGTTCCCCTGTGTGGCTAAGATGGATGATTTTTGTGTGGACAGATTTTAATGTAAGCATGCCACTGAGTTGGTTTCTCTCTTGCTGAGCTCACATTGAATATCCTTTTTATCCATCCTGTATTGCAGGGATAAGTTGAAAGGAAAAGAGCCATTGCACAAAAATGCAGTTTCTATATAAAGCATAAAGTATTTGAGTGGGTCAAAAAGATGTTATACTGTCCTCATCTGTCACCAGTTCTGTCCCTTGTGTGTCTGGCCGGGGTGTATGTAGTTCAATAACACCGGACTGTGTCTGAGCACCATCTAAAGACCAGCACTGGCTCTGTGCATATATACAAAGTAGGAAATGATTTCCAGACCCCGTTTTTTTTTCTACCTCCACCAAACTTGTTTAGTCTTTCCCTTGTTTAACACATTCAGCTTCTCTGGAGCTGCACCATACTTTACATCAAAGACTTCAGCCTGAATGCTGCAACATACAGTAGTATAGTTATGCATACACCTGCCCCTTCATTTCAGCTTCTACTCCTGCTGTCAAGGTGGACGGTAGGTAGTCGCTAGAGTGAATGTTGGATCTGAATGCAAGATCAGCGTGGTCATCATTGCAGGCATACAGAGGAGTGGAAGGAAGGACAATAGAGGTGAGCTATCCTCAGGGGGAATTTCACAGGGGTAAATGAAGACGGCCCGTGTTGCTTTAGTTGAGAGGTCAGTGCTTAGCATGCAGGTGAACTCTTTGTGGAAACACGTGGAAAGCCTAACCATATCAAGGCAACTTGAATGTGAGAGTCAGCATTAGACAGAGCATCTTGTTTAGAGCCGCTGATATAGAATGATAACACGCGCATACTCACCCTGTTATGTTCATCAATGGAAATTCAGTGGAGGGCTTGTAACAGTGAAAACCCTGCAATGTCCTCAGTAAAGATGGTGTGTGTGTGTGTGTGTGTGGGTGTGTGTGTGCGTGCGTGTGTGTGTGTGTGCGTGTGAGGGTGTGTGTGCTTGTCCTAATGAAATTCAGTATTGATCTGGGCAAAATAGACTTTATACATCATTCATGCTCTCTATCAATCACACCCTGCTAAGTTTTCCAAAGCTGTTTGTTTTAGAGGAGTGGAAGAAAAACAAAACTCCAAGCAGAGCAATAATTACTTTGAAGAGATTGTTTTAAAGTCTTTCCTTTAGCCTTTTCTCAAGGTGTAACAAGCTTATCTGTCAAAGACAATGTCCATTGAATAGACTGCTTAATTTGAAATTGATTGAGGTTCTTTTTGGTTTAGGTGGGGAAAAACTCTTTTCCGCAGACCTGATAGAGACCTGGGAATTTAAAGCAATGCCAGAAGACAGGTCACAGTAAGCTGAGGCAGAATCCTTCATGGTGACATGTACCCCTGTAGAGATAAAGATGCATTCGTCACTGTGGAATCTCCTCCCAATAGTTCAGATAGTGCCATCCTCTCTTTTGTATGGTTTGGTTGATGTTAGAAAAATCCTATAGGGTGGATACAGACAAAAAGCAAAAGAAAATAAACACAGGACGTGGTAACCTGACACAGGAAACCCAGTGAATGCTGGGAGTGAGCAGTGAACCGCACTTCCTGTAGGACAGCACAATGGTAAGCGGTGGCCCCAGATTCCTAAAAGAGGCTGTAGTTGCAGGGACAAGGAAGGGCAGCCCCTGTCCTCCGGTCCAAGGCTGATAAGAGCATAGATAGAAATGGCATTTATGTCCCTCTCACTAGTTTCAGAACACAAAACATCCTGAGGTTGCCTTGGTTACCCATTTCATTAAACATTCATTAAACAACTTTCATATCAAGTGAAAGCATCATTCAAAGTTATGTCACATGTCCAAGAATCCAAATACAGTCTTGTTTTTCAACACCTTCATTGGGTGAGAAAATATCCTATATTACCAACATGTCAAGCGGAAAGACGACCAACTCAGTATTAAGTTAGTCTTCAACTTCTTCAGAGTTTTCTCCAACTTGTGAACACTTGGCATGTCTGTGTTTTTTTCTCCAAGTTCTGTCATTCCCTTCACTTGTTTCGCCTCCTCGGTCAAAGACATCTTTTAGGACTTTATGGAAGTTTGCAGCTTTTGGGACTAGTGATTTCTCAGTTGTTCCGCCACCTGCCTTTTTGAGTACCGTGAGACAATCTGCTTCCTTTAAGTCAATGCTGCATTCACAGCATATTGAGAGAAGAACAAGAATAATGGGACATTTTGTTACAAAATCCTGGATGGGTCCATGTGCAAACAAATATGTGAATTGAAAACCACTGAAAACTGAAAAATACATCCTCTAGCCTTGCTATTACTGGCATATTTGTATTAACCACACACAAACACATGATTCAATGTAAATGTATCATAAATTAAATGGCATAATTTAGGGTCAATAACATTGTAATAATAGTCATTATTTAGTGCACAGAAGGAATTGAATATTTTGTGACATGTGGTGCCAATTAGCTGTTCTAGTCATTACATCTACAATGTAATTGTCTTGTGTCACATGTTTGTTCATGTTATTGTTCAACACAGTTACGGTTGTGTTAATGAACTTTTTCAGCTGCGTGTTCCATAGCAACAGATCATGAACATTTTTGTGCAGAGAGAAAAAAGTTCTGGAGGATTCATATTTCCAAATTATAGCACTTAAATCGTAACCTTAACCTTCATCAGGAAACTGAACACTTCAGCAAGTTCGGCAAGTTCTTTCCAAAATAAAATTAATTTACTGTCCACATGTGACACAAATTAATGTTTGGCTGTACAATGATCAGCACAAATCCGTTGCCATCGCCAGAACCCTAGTATCCTATGAATTACTCTGTGAGGGCCATTGAGAAATATGATTATGTAAGTTGGCTGCTAATAAATAAAACACAGTGATGAAGTCAGGGTGTGATAATCTTAAGATCTTGTTCTTAATGTCTATGAGTGATCCACCCTTCCTCTTCCTTCCTTTGACTTCTCTCTGTCTCCTCCAAAAACTGATGAAAATACTGTACTTTTTATTTTGCTACAGAAAGGATTTATTGGGCATCAATTTTCCAACCGGCTGTAAATAATTTCCTTTCGATACAATTTTTTTAAAAACTCTGTAAATAATGGTTACATAAATTGTTCCACTTAATGTAAACGGCTCCATGTATTTCAGCCTACATATGTGACTCACCAGTGTTGACATGTTTTAGGCCGTTAGTCTGTGGTAGAGAGAAACTGGTACAAGCCAGCTATGAATATTACATCTCCGTTACACCATACACCTCTCTCCCTGTCATTCTCCACACACACTGGAATAGTACTTGATGTCTGCTGCTTTTTTTCTGAATGCCATGTCTTAGTGGTTTTTTTCAAAATACCCACACAACCCAAGTATAAAATGGAAGTGGGATGCCTGTGCTGCTTATCTAGCTGTTTTGTTTTGTTGTCAACCCCATTGCGTGAGTGTGTATTCACATCCAGTTCCTGCTGGCCCTCCCCGTCAAACTAGGCATGCGTGTTAGCTCGCCCACACCTATCTGTGGCATTGTCCATTCAATATGATTATCACTGACCCACACCGCCTCCTGTCTCCGGGGCTCACATGAACCAGTACTTCCTCCAAGGAAGGAAATGTTCGTTACCCACAGGCTACTGTCACATGACTATAGTGTACAGACCCAAAAAGGCAAGTTTGGTGAGAAAAAAAAATCATCTGCAAGTTGATCTTTTGTGCTGTCTTACTGGATACATGTGCTCTCTCAACAAGGAATCTAAATTATTCGGTGTACTTTTGTAATCCACTTCAGCAACATGCTGCGATCGCAAAGTTAAACTCCCTCTCTCTTGATATCGCTTACTTCGATTTCCTCCCTCTTGTCTCTCTCTCCTCTTGAACACACACATTCACACTGAGACATGCACAAACAGTTGGGCAGTGGGACTATGAGGGAGAGGAGGATCATTTGTCTCAATCTGCAGTGATGATAGTTTATCAGAGGCTGGAGGAGTGGAGTGGGAGCAGGTGGTGGAAGCCGGCTTTGTAAAGAGACCACAGTAATCAGATCTGCAGCTCAGCTCAGAGCAGGGGGAGTCCAGCACTGACCTACCAACCCACCAAACAATTGTACAGGGTTAACTTCAACCGCATGAAACTGTGGTTGGCCAATTAAAATCATGGACACCGGGGCAAGGAAGCGGGACCTAAAGTCAGGCTCTACGGCCTGGAGCTTCCAGGAGGTGGAGCTCCTAGCATTCAACCTCTTAAATGTGACTGACCAATTTATGTAAGCGTACTGTACATTAAAGTAGTCTTTCCTGTGTAAATGTTATTGTACTAACACCTTTTCTCCTTATAAACTGCACATGGAATTCATTTAATGGCATTTAATGTAACACCCATTTAACGCTGAGTCGCTTCTCCTCACGTCATATTCTCATAGTCTTTCTTTTTCTCTCTGACCCATCCACTTGTGGAAACAATAGATGGTCTTTCTCTCATTCATACAGTGTACTGTATAGTAATACTGTCGTGGTTGCTATAGCAACTCGCTAGTCAGACGATCTCATTACTGGCCCTTAGACATTTTTTTCTCACTCCCTCTCTAAGGAATTACCACTTTTCATTATGATTTCCCTCCCCTCTATCCCATCTACCCCTCCTTCTTTATCTCCGTCTCCCCTCTCTCCCTCATCCTCCCCCCTCAAAGGTCAGATGTCCTCCATGGTGGGGAGAGAGGAAATCTGTAAAAGCGTTAAGGTCTATTCAGTAAACCCCATCTCCCCCCCAATTGCACCCCACAATCATTCTGTTCCTTTCTATAGCTGCAAAGAAAGGAGCCAGAAAAGAAGGGAGGGAAGAGAGGAGCCTTGAGTCTGCTTTTCTTTAGAGCACATTTTAAAATCTGTTTCTTTTTTCTGCCCTTCTCTTTTCTCTCCTCAAAGCTTTCTTTTGTGTGGAAAATAGCTCCTTGAACTGATGGCGGAGTAGTGGTCTGTGTTGACTTTTTTAAAATGTTCCTGTCCACAATCAATAGTCTCTAAATTCACAC
>JAPQRN010000027.1:15106538-15127003 GCA_037367275.1 Coranthus polyacanthus
TTTTTCATCACATCTTTGTGGACTTTTTCTGTGTTAACTGAACCCTGACATCTTTCCCTGAACCAAACCTAGTGCTTAAACAATTCGTAATGCAATCGTCAAAACCTGGTATTGTAAATTGAGTTGGCTGATGTTTCGGTGGAATGAAATACACCGTCTGTGACCAGTTTAAATTTATGTTCAGGATCAACATTTTTACCACTTTGAAAAGACGTTAATGAACAACTTTTAATTGTTTTGTTGGAATAAAACATATTTTATGTTTATGTTAACAGATTTTTAAAACAAAAAATGATTTGCAGTCACAATTGACTTAGATGTAAACATGATCTCTGAGAGACAGGGTTGGAAAGTTAAAACTTCTTATCAGCAACTCAGTAATGATGAGGTTGTTTATCCACTACATAAATGTATTCTTATCTTTATGTAGGGCCTTTCCACATATCAAACCTTTACTCAAATTATTGCGTATAGGAAATATAATGTTTGGCATTTCATGGTCGGGAAGTCTCATCATATCCAACTGTTGAGGAATTGCTTTTACCCACAGACCAGTGTGGGGCCTGTGGATCAATTTCCTGATGCTCCCCTTTCAAAATATACACAGAGGTCTCAGTGGAGGCAGCACAGTACGCATGAGGGCAGAGGGAGAAAGTGATGCAGGGAGGGGGTGATGGAGGAGGACAGTTTGGCCCTGGAAGTCTCCACCTGGTGGGGTGGTTGAGGGCCAGCAAGGAGCCCCCACAGTACACAAAGCTTGCCTTGTGTGAGATAAGCGACGGGCACCGGGAGGGCCCTACGGCACTATTTTCACAATCAGAGCCAGTTTGTTTTCTTTAGGCCTCAGAGCCTGAGCCTGTCAGGAGAGCAGCGTGCTGGCAGCGCTGGAGGTTGTGTTGGGTAGCACTGTTAAGGGAGAAAGGGGGTCTCCTTACAGGGTGGGCTGGGTTTCTGGGGCTCCCAAACATTGCCTCTTCTTTTGCAACAATATGTTTACTTAACTGAAGTCTCACAAGACAGATTTCCAGTTTTAAACCTGAAAATTCCTTTGTGCATGGTTTGGTAAAACATGGGGCTACTTTATTATGAAAACATAACAAACAAAAGAGCAAAAAAAAAGCACACAAAAAAGCCCTCTAAATATTTTTACAATGGCTTTTTCACTTAAGCAATTATGGACTTAAATCTAAGTTCTTCCAGAACCGAATCATTAAAAATATATGGAAAGGTTTGCTAATTAAGAACACTAATTAGTTCTTGTTTGCTACCAAAAAATGTTTTATTGTTTTTCTAGCAAACTAGCTCTAGCACTGCAGTGTTAAAAATATAAATATGTTTTGTTTTTCCTTTGTTTTTGTTGTAAAGTGTATTTCTGAACATGTTGTTGATGCTTTAATAGATCCCGTGGACCTCCACCATGCATACTCCATTGCTAATGTGTCTGTTTCTATTTTCTTTTGGCAATAACCTTGTGGTGTAATATTATGAGTGTTTATAGTCAAAAGCCACAGTGTAAAAGACTCAGAGTTATAAGAATGTTTTCTTGGTAAAGACTATTCGGAAAATGATACTAAAATTTAATTAGAAACAGTTGCTTTACTGTTGTGAAGATGAGATGCCTAGAGCAAGTATTTTCAGACTTGTTCTATCCAGAAGTACAACAAGGAAAATACAGAAAGGCAATATTCAAGGAAAAGAGATTTTTCAAAGAAAATAGGGCTGCAGTTAGAGAATTACGTTTTGCAGCCATGTGATTATTTTGAGTGCTTATCTGATTTTAAGTTAATTTCTTATTAGGTACCAGTAGAGTATAAAGACTGCTCCCAGGCTTGTGTTGGGATTATTTAAAAGTGGTTTCTCTGCAGGCAGGTTTCATGATTTTTCTCCCCATTCCACAGTATGTCTTGGCCCATCAGAGGCTGCTGGCCGCCAGGACTCCTCTCAGCTCACTCCCTGAAGACCTCTGGCTCCACAGAAACAGGAAATGGTAATAGTATTGCACTGCTTTTCCTCCCCCTATCTGTATCCCCATTTCTTTCCCTCTGAATGAACAGAAAAGGAGAAAAAACAGACATGTAATAACATATATGTGTGGAAAAATGGACCTGGACCATAAAATAAACCAAAAGTACACACTGTAATTTTGTACTTTTGTCAAGTCTACGTAGACCGCGTAAAAATGCATTTAATATGCTATGCAATCAAGTATTTACACAGATCTAATTGTTTTGTAAAATGTATGTTGTCTTATTTGTCTCCTCAATTAGGTAGCAGGAAAAATTCTGTAACTTTTTTTAACTCTTGCTTTTGATCATCACTGCAGTGTGTTGTCTGTTTGACTGTTGAAAGCCAGACAGAGAGTCAGTTGTGTCTGTTTGAACTACTGTCTCTCCACAGGTGGACGAACAACCCCTTCCCCCCAGTGTCCAAGTGTTTATGAGTCGCTTAACCCCTGGCCAAGCAATGTGGTGAAGCCACCCAGCTCTAGTCATATCAGTGGGATCTGCTAACTAGCCCCCATGGACACTGCCAGGTTTTTATAGTAAATCGTGGAGCAAAACCACAATTGACTCAAAAGAGATAGGCTTGCTCTGACTTCATAGCATTTTGCGGTCTACATTTCCCTTTGAGTTCGTTTTTTTCCTTTGAGTTCCTTCCCTTCTATTTTCTCCTTTCATCTTAATTTAAAATGCAGCTGGATCCACCATTCCTTCTAATAGTTTTCTTTGTTTTAGCCTTTTAAAAACAGCGTTTTATCGTTTCAGCTTTTCACTGTAAGATTTATTTTTTATGAAAGACTTAATGTGTTCAAGAAGTCCCAAAGTTCGCTGCCATAATGGTGCAGCCACAAAACATTTCTTCAAACAAAGTAATTTGTATGAAGACATTTTGTCCTGCAGCACGGCTCTATAAGTTTTTGTCCACAATATTCAGCTCAATATGATCCCCATATCCCGTTTTTACTATGGTGGGGTTGTAGAGAAGGCACAAGACAACCCCTGCGGAGCACAGATGTGGACAGTTCAAGCCAAAAGCACCAATCCTCTTTGCCAAAATACAGCCATAAAAATCTGCCTGCAATAAGTAACCATGAAACCAAAATGTCTCTTTTCCTAAAGCAGAACTGTGGGATCTGCCCCATCAACCATGAACCTGAGAGTAACACAGGGGAACTAGAGGGGAGTGCTGAGGCCTGATTGGGTGGAAAACCATCTGGGAAGCTATAAGTTTATACTGGATAAAGAAATCTGCACACCGAAGTCATAAAACACAGAGTGGTGTTGCACATAGATTCTTACAAGGGCCTTTAGTGTTGTGTGGATCTTATACAAGTGTAATCTGCAAATACAAATTCAGTACACAACATTCTTGTAACCTTTCCTCAGGCCACACCTTGTACTGATATCTGTTTTTGGCATTCAAAACACATAACTAGCGTAGAGTCCTGGTGTTCCTGCCAAGGGTTTCTTAGTCCAGTGCCCAACTCCAAAGCTCTCAGCCTGGGTAGAGGAGGGCAGAGCACTGGGCGTCTGTTCTCTTTCCCAGGCTTGGATTTGTTGTATTGTGCTCTACTCCTGTGGTTTCTCTCGAAGTGCAAGTTAGGTGGTTGGCAGCACAGCAAAAATTTTATTTTGCCCCTGCTGTGTTCTCAGTGTAGTGATATATTACTGTAAATTCCTGCTTAAAGTTGCAGTTAAACTACATGGCTACATAGATCGTGGAGTGACCTTAAAATGTGTACCAGCACATGCAATGATTTCACAACATAAAGACAAAAATCAAACAAAGAATATTATATGTATGCATCTGTATTTATCTAAAAACTGTGTTTTAATTTTGCCATGGAGTCGAGGGAGTCAAAGATCCCTCAACGCAAGATAACTTGAGCACTCTTCATACATAGGAATTTTAACTTTTTGACTTTTGTGGAGACCAACATTTCAGTATCTCTGTATCAAGGACAGTGTGAATGAAACATTTTGTCTTTATGAAATAATATGCACATTTTCTCCATGCATTAAGGTTAACGTATTGGGGTCTCATTCCGTTTGCTGCTATAGCAACATACACTCCACATTCCTTGGCCTTTCCCTTCTTTCTCTCTCTCTCTCTCTCTCTCACATTGCACATACACAACAACACACACCTACACACACACAGTGGTACTGTGCAGCAGTTTACTCATGTAATGTGACCTGGAGGGGCGCCAATGAGCCAAGGGAAGGTCCGTGGCCTGAGGCCTGCCGACACCTCTCCCCAGCCCTGTTGAAATGTTTATTTATAACTCTCTTCCAGCTCCACCTCCCCCTGTCGTCTGCCAGCCGCCATGCCAATCCAAACACACTAGGCCTCTCCAGACTGATCCAGAGCATGATTTCAGAAAGAAGAGAACCCTTTCCCCTCTTTTTCCCCTTCTCATGCCCAAATACTCCCACCCTTTCCTCCCTCCCTCTCCCTCTGTCTCACTGTGTCTTCCAAAGAGTAATGCTTAGGGAGAGGAGAACTGAGTAGAGACAGAAGGGAGAGGAATGGGAGGGAGGAATGGATAGAAGAAAAGAGGGAGGGGGCAGAGGTTTACTCCATCCAGCCTGGGCTGCTAAATTGGTTTCAGAGCAGCAGTTGGACTCCAGGGATGCACGGCACACACTGCCGACTAGCTGTGTTTGCTTTTGTGGGGTGTAGGAAATCTGATCTCAATCCATGTAGCCAACCTACATCCCACATCCCACCCATCACTACCACCAAGAATGAAGAGAGCTATGAGGACAGTCACCCTAAAAGAGGTATCTTTGATACTTTGGAAATAATAATAATAAACATTAAATCTGAGCGTGGAAAAGTGTATATTTCATTGAAATGTTGAATGGTTACATCATACCACATGAACCATCTTTGTTACAGGCTGGAAGTCACATGTCTGTGAAAGGTAGAATGACATGTTCAGTCCCTGGTGAGCCCAAGGCTGAAGGCTCTCTAAATAGGTTTAATTGGGCCAGGACTAACACTGCCATGCAGACATCGCCAGACAGACACAGGGCTTCAGGGAAAAGCAGCACACCCAAGAGACCTCAGGCACACTGTCCCTGTATCTGACTTGGTGCTGTTGTGTGGCTCATTTGGTATACTCACAGTTTAGGGACATACTGCTTACACATTGCCGTGTCCAAGGGAGCTGTGCCAAATTACCAATACCAGTTGTTTATCCAAAAAAAACATGCTCATACAGCACAGCTATGATTGGTTTGTTGCCCAAGGCATAACTCTAGCTCTCAAAAGTGGGAATTGTTTACCTCCTTTTGCCTGTGTGTGTTTGTGTGCTTGTTTATGTATCTCTGTTTATGCCTTAGTACACACAAGTGCATTGTCTGCATGCCTTAGTATATGCGTCTTTGCAAGAGCCCTCTCCAACTCAACTACCGAGGTCTGTGACATCCCCTGCAGCGAATGGTACAATGCCATAACAAAATTGAAATGTATACCGTATTATTTCCACTCCATAAATGAAGCTAGTGTCTGATAAATAATATATGATGCGTCAAATATTTATTCGGATGGCAAAGAGGAAAAAGTCTCAAAAATGTAAACAAGCGCATATATGCAAATTGATGTATAAAATATACAATATACAGTATACTAAAAGTGTTAGCGGTTCCATTAATGCAGAGAGGTAACATAGGTGGGAACTTGAAGCGTCAAGTGCTGTTGAGGTCACAGTGTTGCTTTCATGCACATGCCATTCCTATCTTCTCCTATCTCCTCCTCTTCGGCTTGCTTTACTCTTCATTCTCTCTCACACACATGAAAAAATATACACATTTGGGGCAGATCTTCATTTCTCTCTCAGACAGTTCGCTTGCCTTGCATCCGAATGGACTTGTCTTACATTGCATAGGTATATGATGACAAATCCTACATTTAATTTACTCTGCCTTCTTGCAGTGCGCACCAGCTTCTTTTATTTAACAAATGATCATGCTTTAAAAGCAACCAAGTGTTGAGTGAACTACTACGCACACTGAAACACCTTCCATTACAGCACATAGTTGTCTGTTTTGCGTGTGTTTGTGTACATCCAGTATGAGTGAGTATGCGTGCATTCATTTATTTTTCTGTGTGTGCGGTTGTGGGTTCCTGCGTGCTCATTTGTGTGTTTACGTTCTTGTTTGTGTGTTTGTCATGAGTAAGTCCTGGGGGAATGCGGTCTCCACAGTAACCGTCTCTCCCGGTGGTCCGTCATTAATAGTCTGTCGGGTGTTGATGATTTAGATTCAGTAAAAAAAAACATGCAGGCAGATATATCAAGTGAAATCCCATAAAATCATTTAACAACTCTGCATAATAAACATCTCGACAAGTAAATAAATAATCAGTAAATCAAGGGGTCAGTTTAAGCAACCTTTTATTTAGACTGTCGTGTGTGAGCTGTGTGTGTGTGTGTGTGTTTGCGAGCGAGTATGCGTTCACGCATTTGGTGTTTGTTTTTCCTCTTTGTCTCATTTCTCCCCCCGCCTCTTCTGAGTGAAGAGAAATTGAGAAACCAATCTAAAATCCATCAGGACTTCCCTGCCCACAAGCCCCTCTCCCCAAACCCCCATTCACCCCCTCTATCCCCACCACCCACCCAACACAATCCCACCCCCCACTCTTGTTTTTTGTGTTGCAAGCGTCTGGAAATTGGATGAGATGTTCGTTTAGCGGGCAGCTGGTCTGGGGCCGATATGAATTGCGTTTCCCCACGCCAGGAAAGGTCAAGCCCCCTTGCCTTGACGGAGTGCATCGGCCTATTGAGTGGTGCTTTAGTCCATTTACCAACAGCCAATGGCAAGGCAGCAGAGGGGAGAGAGGGAAGCACAGTACTCTATGTAGAAGAGAGAAGAGAATGGCAGCACGTCGGATATAAATTCATTGTTTCTCATCACCCAGCTGGGGCAAGAATGGCTGGGAGTGATTGCTGGGATGGGGGAAGTGAGGTGGGAATATTACCGTCTGAGTAGTCTGTGCCTGTGTGAGAGAAGAGATGAGCACCTCTATTTTACTTCCATTGGCTCCACTTTCAGTCTGGTCACCCAAATTTTCAAAGACAATGTGTAGAACTTATATTGCCTTTGAAACAGCCAAATGAAAATCAGATGCTGCTTCCATAAGAATTTGTTCAATCGAGTCAGCGTTCAAAAGAAAGTAAAATATGCTGGTTCCTCTCATGTCATACCTCCAGAAGTAAACCTTTATCTAAAGAGAACAGGAAATGATGCTGCGGCACAACTGATTATTTCTGAAAAATACATTGTAAAGGATTAAAAATGAAAACGCTAAAAATAGGGACAATTAAAAGGTTTGTTACATTCTGGAGACAGACACCTCAACAGTACTCATACAACAACGCCTCAGGGCTCCTGTCTCTCTCTCTGTCTCTTCCTCTCTGACTCTCATACATGTACATAGAAAAGGGGGTTGCTGTCCCTTTAATTTTCATCCTTGCGTATCTGGAGGAGTTAAGGGAAAGCAATTAAAACAAAGGCATATTTAACATGGGGTTAATGATTGGCTGACCCTGCAGTCAGCACAGTGACAATATCTTAATTATTGAGAAACCTAAAGTCATTACGCCTACGAATGGCCTGAGGAGCATCTCTATTGATCGGGATCCAGTCCTATTACAGGCCCAGCCTGGACCAATGAAGCCCCCCATTATAGACAGCCTCTCTCTCTCATTCTCACTCTGTTCACTCAGGCTCTCTCTATCTTTCACCTTGTCTCTGCCTGTCTTTCTCTCTCACTCCCTCTCTCCTTCTCTGTGTCTGCACTGCAAGCTATTGGATGTGTTGAATGGTGAGACAAGAGCCAGACGAGGCTTGTGGGCTTTATTGCTTTCTAAAAAATTCATAACCAAGCCTGACATTTTTGCTGAGGAATGATTATTTTCCTCCCTCCCTCAATCTACTTTCCTCTATGGTCCTTCTCATTTTTTAGTTTAAGTGGCAGAAGTGTTCAAAATCAAGCGCTAAAAGGATTGATCAGTTCTTTCGTTCTAAATAAGGCTAGACACTTTTAATCCTATGGCTTGTGTATTTAACTGGGCCATCCTGTGATCATTCCTGCAATTCATAACAAGTCATTTACCACAATAATTCATTTCTCAGTAATAGAGGTATTAAAAAAAAATGACATTGTTTGAAAAGTTTTGCTGAGCTCTACCTGACAACCAGATCAAATTATATTTAATGTGAACTACAAATATCGTTAATGGAGATGCAATGAAAAGGGAGCAGCACTGGTCTTCATATGCAACAGTAATAAAAAACAAACAAACAAAAGAATTATAGTAATTTAATAAGGCATTAAATTAATTAAACGGTTAAACAGTTAAAAAAGCAACGTAGTATCGACATATAGCTCAACACAGAAAACATGTAATTACAACAGCCTTACATTGACTTGTTAGTTATGACAAATAACGCTTATATTTAGGTCTAATTATAGTCTGGACATTTTCATTTGCTGAAAAACAGAATGACTAACAGGTCGATGCATAATGCAGTGCTATTACACAACACTCATGCTAAAAGATTTCAAATAACTGGTGTATAAATTCATTGCATGATACATCTATAATGGTTTACGACTGCACTTATAACGCATCAATAAGTATTATGAGTTCTTATATGCATAGTGATAACACAATATGAGTTCCTTTATTGGGTGCTGTTGCATGGTAGTCATAGTAACCATAAAGATTTGTTATCTGACATTACCTTTTAGTGTCACTGATTTCCATGCTTTATGTGAACTCCCCCTGAGGATTTATTATCACTGAATAAAGATGAATGCAATAAGAATGATTATTTAAGGCAGGTAATCATTAACTTCTGATTTAAATAACATCTGTTTTAACATTATATTATTATATACATATACATAGTTTGCGGATTACTAGTTACACTGTTACATTTGATTACTTTTATGTTACATTTTTTTAAGCTGGGATGTAAAGCTGAAAAGTCCTAAAAAAATTAAATCACATTATACGGTAATATTAGAGCTCATTTCTGATTTCAAATGGATAATACTGTTGAATTTCCGGCTCTTAAAGTAAAAAAAACTTGTTCTACGATATTGTCATGAGCCTTGGTGTCGTCAGCACCAAAATTTTGACCAGCAATTGTAATTTAATTCATATTACAATGACATTTATTTTGTAATTTCTTTATGTAACTAGTTACTATCCAACACTTATTATTATTATATAAACATTTTATACATGAACTCACTGGTGTTGCAAGTTTAAATATCCGTTTTAACGATAACTTTTGATTTGAGTTTTTTACTTGATGAGAACAAAACAAGGAAAACAAAACTTTATTTTAAAACGATGCATTCTCAATTTTGGTAAAACTTGAAAACGCCCTTTGTATTTAAAATATGAAAGTACACATGTACTTGCATTCAGGTTTGCATAAATAAATATTTGTTTGTTGATTGATAGTGGACAGGATCCATTTATCCGGTGCCCCTTTCATTCGACTGCTGTGAGGCACAACCTAATTCAATCTCTAATGGGAGGCCAGTGAGTGACTCCATGTCATGATATGTGTTTTATGATAAATGTAGAAGCCAGACAACTTCACCACTGTCACACTGCTTTCTCCTCTTGTGGCCCCAGAGTGAAGCAGCATGGGGAGAGCTGAGATGTAATTACCCAATCAGTGTGTGCCATCCTTATTAAAACACTACTAACAGTGCTCCATTATTGAAATACCCCCCACTGGACTCCTCTTAATTCATTAAATAAATTAGCACCAGTGCCTTTAATAATTCATGGAATGATGTCTACGTTTTTCTCCCCCCACAGAGGGTAACTATAACAAAACCATGATACTGAAGGCAAAGACTGTAAGATGATACTGAACTGAGTGACAACTCATGAGGAGAGCTGTGTGATCAGTGTGAATGACTCTCATGTGCTAAAATGAAAAAAGAAAACCACAGCTCTGCTGTATTTTTGATATTATCATACTTATTTTTATGTAAGCTTTGCTGTTGGCAGCGTTGGGGAGTACATGGATTTAACATATGAGTCTGAGTATTTAAAGTATGAGTAAATGTATCTAGTTACAGTTACATTTCAAATAATTGGTAATCAGAGAACAGCTACAATCTTAAAATCAATTGATTATTTAAAGGGATTACAACTTTTTTTTTTTTTTTTACTGGGTTTCACTTGGTAAAAAAAAAAACCTGGGTCTTCAGGACAAATCATCACAGTACAGTGTTGACATATATTTTACATCTCTCCAGAAGGTGTTCACATACATACAGAGTAACTCCTGGGTTTAGTCTAACATGTAGTGTAAAGATTTATTTACAATACGTTATTCACAAATTACATTTAAGGGCCTGTGTTCCGCACACTGGCTACTGGTGGCATGTGTTTATTTGTTTTTCTTTTATCAGTATCAGGTCAGGTATCAGCCTGATACATTTTGTACAGAAACTTTACTGCTATGGTCAGATGAGCTGAGGTATGGAAGCCCATATGAAGTCACGCACGTCCTCTAAAAGTACATCTTAGTTTTTTCCCACACGGCTTCATGGATGTCTCATGTGTCCCTCTCATTTGTGCTGCATTAATGTGCTAATGAGAATATCCTTGAGCTAGGCAGAGAAGCTAAAAGACAAATAAAGCAGGGAGTCAGATGAGGGATCTTGCTGTGTCTCTACATATCTTTAATTGACACATCTGCATCCCTGATGAAATATTTACCGCCTCTGACGATGGCGCAGTGACGCGTGGCGATCAACGCTGTGTTGCCGATAGTGATGTCGACATGTGATTGTGTTATTGATGTTATTAGCATAGACCTGCTATGGTGAAGACCTAGGTTTATTCAGCTTTTCCGAGCCTTCTTCTATATATGTATGGTATTCTATAGGTTCCTTTTCATCTCCTTCATCTTTTTTATTTGCAATATAAAGTTGTCATGTGACTTAAAGGCTGTGGCTCAGACTCTTGATGATATTACAAAGCAAGCAACTGAACAGCTAGGCTACACGAGCTTGCTTTTTTAAAAAAGTGATTGAAATATGCATGTAAGAATTAGCATTCTTTTATTATTTTGTCATTGCTTTTGTTTCTCAAAAGTAAAGCTATTACAGTATCAAACCACGGCAAACGGTATAAGTCAGTTTGTCCTCTGTAAAACTCTCAGATGTCATCGAGTATCGTGTAAGATGAAGGTGAAAATATAAGGTGTTTATGGTCAGCCATGCAGTTAGGATAGAAGAGAGACTCAGAATACCACTTGCAGTTTGTATGTCTCCTCACACACACACACACACACACACACCGTACATCACTGATTGATGCCAAAGTATATAGAAAAGGATTCGTGTGTGTTGTGTGAGTGATGATTTTTGTCTGTCTCTACGCTGTGTGTTTGTGCGGAAGTTCATACCCACAGTACGTGTGTGTATGTTGTGTGTGAACTTGCGAGTTTGTGCCTTCACTGTGCTTCCTCTACAGTATGTGTGTGTGTGCGCACCATGCCTGTCGGGATGTGGCGGCCCTCTCAGCCATGTCAGGGACAGCTTCGTCGAGGGTGGCAGCCGGGGAAAATGATGATGATGAAATTAAAATTCTGCGCCCGGCAGAAGGGGCTGCCACGATTTCACTGGCGGCTGTGTGCATCGATCTGTTCCAGCATTTGACTTTCAACCATGACAAAACTGTGGGCAAATTAATTGTTCTCCAGGATATTAGGCATCAGAGTCCATTAATCCTCTCTGGAGCGCCACGCCACATGAATACTAATCGTCTTTCCAGGCAGCAGTCTCATCCCTTGCTCCCACTCTTTCTCCTCTCTCTTTTTTTTTTTCTTTATCCCTCTTCTTTTCTTACTCCTCTCTTGCTCTTTACAAATATACTCTTCTCTGATGTTTCTTTACTTTCCACTCTCTTATTGCTTATTTGTCTCCAATCTTTTTTTTCTGTCTCTGTAGATTTTATCTTCCAGCCTCTCTCCCCCCAAAACTGACAACAATACCAGTGTTGTTTTATCTATGAGACTGTTCACAGTTAAGTAAAAAAAAAAGAAAGAAAGCTACTAAAAATGTATTTCCCTAAACCAATCAAATGCAACAGGAACATTATGTTCACATTATCAATTAATTTTTGGGGTTTTGCAGAAAAAAGAGGAGGCTAAAAAGAGGCGATGATTAGGAAACATATACAGAAAATAGTCTGTCATGCTGGAATAGGTTTTTGAATTATACTTATCTTTCTATATATTTCATCTATATTACTCTGCCCAGATAAGATTGTGGTAATGGTGTAAGGAGCGTGGCATTTGAGAGTGAGCGAAAAAAATAGCCCCCAACACCAATTATGTAAGATATTAACACATTAGTCGGCGCAAGACCTAATTGGATGGCAGCCCTGTGCACCATGACAACAATCACTTAGGCCCTGTTTATCTCGTAATTGATAGTCTGGAGCTTAAGCAGCAGAGGCATCAAAAATTCATACAGCACAGTGAGGACTGGCCCTTCCTTTCAGACCACACATTGATTGGTTTTTATTTTCCTCCCTCTAACCAGGGTAATTTTTTGAGTTTTGGGACGAGCCTGTGTTATTGACGTTTTGCTGTGTTTTGATAGATGGCCGGTGGGCTGTGGCAGTAATAGTGTAAGTTATGTGACATTCAGGCAGACGGGGTCATGGGTCCAGGCACAATATATTCACAGCGTTTGCTTATTGACAAACCATCGCAGGTATTGGCTATGTTCCATAATAAATATATATGCTTTCCTTCTTTTTTTTCAGGCCGCAATGCACAAATAATATGTTTTGAAGGTATTGTTGAGCTAACCAGCCCACGGAAAAGGTCTGGCATCATTAAAACTAATCTGAAAAAGCATTAAAATAACAAATATATAGCCTGGTTTGATTCAATTTACATTAAGTCTGACAATAAAGACACAAATGACTACAGAAGGACCATTAATTGTCCTCCACCACTATATATTGTATGTATAGCCACTGAAAGAACTATTATTGATGACTGGAAGCTTTAAACTCAGTTTAACTATTTGAAGAAGAAAAAACCCATCTTCCCAGGCCACCCACTAGACACAAAATCCTTAAGAATTAAAAAATTTCCCATATATACAGTATCTGCTTGTGCCAGTACTTCTTCAAAGCATGATTCTTGCGTATATTATGTGAAACATTCATTGGATTAAGTAATCCTCCTTTCACATAATCCAAGATGGCAATTTATAGCTGCATGACATCAGATAGATGTTTTAGATGTTTTAATCAGTGTTTTATGTACATAATATTAAATCACCCACAATATAGCCCTATCTGTGAAATTGGGGAGAATTAAACAGAATTTAAAATTTAGTTAACTTAACCATTGTATTATAACACGGTTGTGATGATGGATCCAACCAAGGGCTCTGTAGATGAACTATTTTTTATTTTGGTTCGCTCAGAAATACCTTATTTTATTTGTATCACCCACGCATTGGACAAGGCACAGCAGTTGTGTTATCAAAAGCGGACCATTATACTGGTTTCCTGGACTTCTGCAAGACTGTTAATGACAGAGGACGAGCATTAGGTGAACTAAGAGTCAAAGGAGCAGAGTGTAAGGATAAAAGAGTAAGCAAGAGCAGGAGGGAAATAGAGCATGGAATAGAGTAAGGGTGAGGAGGTAGGAGCAGGAGAGCGAGTCCCTGGTGGGCACTTCCTGGCTAAATCTCTCCTCTGCTCTCTGGCTGCCTCTCCTCTCTTCTAGTGCTAATTAATTGGGCTGGGGAATCAACACTCTCATCTTAAATCTGCTCCCTAATTGAGCAGTCCTTTCTGCCAGCATTAGACAGCTCAGCATGCGTCTTCCGCATGATTTGGAGCTAAACGCACTGTCACTTTATTACCCACCACATAACTCGTAAAGCACTATTACACCGATCAGATAGTTGCTACAATTAGCATGTTGCCATTTGAAGAGTCTTCATTTAGGCCTTTCCCCATCTCCAGTAAAGGTGACAATGAAACCATTTAAAGCGCAGCCTCTTTTACTGTGTTAAATTATGAAGCATTTCTGTTTAGAAAGAACAAAACCTTGAAACAGCTGTCAGTTATGTGATCTTAAGAGATACTAGTCTTCACATTAATTGAATAATAACAGACAATGCGACGGATGGATGACTTTTAGTCATGCAAGCAGCCTTTGCCCCTTTGAGCTAAATGTCTCTGTAACAAAATAATTGACATGGAAGGTAGTCGGCTACAGACATCTGTGTTCCCCTGAGGATGACCTGTGATTTATTTTAAAAGGTTTCACGTATTCCAAAGTTTTGGGTACGTTGACTAAATAGTTACATAACCGATATTCATGTAAGCCTCACCTCTACTTTATGTTTAATGCCAGTTAGCAAATACAATAATACAAAATGGTAAACTGTAGTGACAAAGTCTCCAACAAAAGAGTGCAAGCTATGCCAGTGTTATGAAATGGTATACACTTTGTTTCTCTTACATGGGCACAGTTGGAAGGGTTGAGAACTGCAGGTGGATGGATGAAAGTAGATTACTAAAGGGTAAGTAAAATAATAAACTAACAGCGTGTATTTTACTGGTAACTAGCATTAGCCAGCTATAAGGTCATTACAAAAGAAAAGCAGCTTGTTTTTATCCTCTTTGAAATGTGTAGCTATCTTCTGAGAGTGTGTTGCTGAGACAGAGAATTGCACAGAGTTAATTTTCTCCTGAATTATCAGTCTGGAAAATGCCATCTTAGTGTCAGATTCTTCAGAAGATATGCGGCTTGTGAAAAACAGGTCCTATGTTTACTTTGGGGTGAAAGAATGGGTCATTATCTGTACTTTTGATCACTTCTCCCATCGGAGTGAACAGACTAAGGACCTGCCGCTAGTCTCCTAAAGAAGTGGGGTAGTGGTGAAATCTACATAACAGATACAGAAAAGGACTCTTGAGAACGTAGTCTTGTTTCTGAACTGTCTCTGATAGCAAACAACTGTCACTGAGAGCAAGTTAGCATACAGATACAGATACAGATTATAGGGGGAAATGTATCCATCAGATAAAGAAAAGGAAAGGAAGAAACATAAAGTTAAAACAAGTAATCGGTGAATTGTTTACAGAATATTCAGTCTATCTTCAATTTAGTGTCCAGTCTTCCATTGACTACGGTGTTGCACACACAGCCTGCTGAGTTTAGCATTTAGCTGAAAACACTGTTGTGCATGGCTGTTGATTCATAGTCTTGTTCGTGTGCATGTTACAGTATAGGCTACCCCACAATAAAATGCACCTTAAACACTTTTAAAATATTTGTACATAATGAAATTCAAGACACTTAACTTACTGACTTAATGTCACATACTGGCATAAACATTTTCGGTATCAGGCCAATGCCTGCAGTCACCGCACAGGTCAGTGATGAATTATTTCTGTGCTGTCTGGTGGTCTGTGGTGTTGAGATATTTAGGTCTTCTCACATTTTGCTATCGTAAATCATGGCATAGCCTACTGTATTCCTGTTTTTTATAGAATTAACTGTGGAAACATAGGTATGGGAAAAAAAGTTCTAAGGTGTTTGAAGCAATAGGTCACGGTCATGTCAGTTCATTCATCTACCTTTCACCGAGAAATGCTTTTCACATGAGTAGCTTTCAGGAAGATATCAGGCATAAAAGAAATGGCTGGCATATATTCCTGAAAATGAAATCTGGTTCTGGTTATGAGAAGTTCCCACCCACTTCTTCTCTTGTTTCCATAGTGTTAAATGGTCACACACACACACACTTTAAAAGTAAAGTCTAATAGTTTGGTGTGAGCTTGTGTATGCGTGCAGAGTGATTGTCCAGCATTACAGGACTTTGATTCTCTGTCTTGAAATGAAGTGATGTCATTGATCCTCTGGGATTTCAGAGTTACTGGGATGAGGTCATGAAGGTCAACACAACCTTGGATTCATCCTGTGCCTTCCCCCTCCGCTCCCATCACTTTAACACTACTTTTATTCCCCATACGTTTCTCATACAGAAGTCCTTCCTTCCCCCATTCCCTCTCACCTGGATTGGATTCAAAACGTGTAGTGTTTAAACCAAGACTTGAACCTGATCCCCCTCCTTGTTTGGTACTGAGAAGTAAAAGAAGGGGTTTCTTCAAGGCAGAAGCAAGTCTGCTTCAATGACATCCCCTCACATGGCCTTTTAGAATGCACTTATATGCTAAAGTAATTTCCACAATTTCCATAAAACCAAACTAGAGGGTAAAATTTTGCTTTGCTGGGACTTTCCCTCTTCAGCTCTATGTTTTTAGTTCTGACCATAACAGGTGTACATGTGCATCCACCTCCTGTGTTGAACTGTTGACCAGGGAGACATGCCAGAGTAAAGTAATATTATATTTCATGCTGATGGTTTCCCAATATGCAGAAAAACAATCTGTCAAGCAGTTGAAATTCGCTAGAAATGGCATTGATGCAAACATCTGGTATAAATATGAATGTATGCAAAAAAGTGTAGCTCATCTGGTACATACATTTAGCTTATGGACATATTCCATATTTAATATCTAACAATATGTCCCATGATCCATTGGATAAATAATTTAATTTCAACATAAATATCTAATCACAGCCTATGAAACTCAAACTGCCGGTAATGGACACATAAAGCCATAAAGGTATCTAATAATCCTGTAATCCTGTTTCATGGTGAAACAGAACAATACTTTACCTATTTTTGACTTGATTCATACAAATCTCAATGTATGTGTATTTGTGTTTGCATGACTATGAACACAAGTGCATGCATGGGGCATGTCTGCACATATGTGTGAACAGCGTTTTTTGTGTTTTGTATTCACACGTGTGTGTATTTTGACTTCATCATCCCCTTCATCAACCCCCCTATAAACTGGGGTGGAGGTAAACATGACTTTTGGAACAAGGGGGAGAGTGGGTGAGTAACAGTGAGCTCATAGTGGTGATTATCCTTTGCTCTATCCATGGACCTTGCATTACCCAGAAGCACCTGGTCGCCCTCCCCCTTTCACTCTATCCTATTGCCCCAGTGCAGGTCTTTGCAATAGGGCAGGGCAGCCTCAGGGTTCGAGGGTCCCAGCTGTGTAAATGTTTTCAGTTGCTGTGTGACTGGAGCTAGGTCCTTCTTTTTGATCAGACGCCAAGACAAGCTCGGCCTCGGTTGTTCTTGGCAGCTGCTGGGGACAAAAGAATGTCAGCATGACTTTAAAAATATGACGGTTTGTAATTTGGACCACAGAGTGAAAACTGAGCTGCTGGTACAGTTTGTGATCATCTAATTATGCCACCCCTCCTTCTCCTTCCCTGATTCCCCCACAAAATGCTAACCCCTCCTTTTATTTTTATCCAGGAATGAAGCCGTAAAGCTGCTTTGTCCCCTGTGAATTATTTTCAGGGTAGGCGTAATGGCTTTGTGCCCTGCTGCATTACTTGTCCCATGTTTACCCTCATCCCTCCTTCACGGGTGCACAGTTCTGTGTCTAGTTCTCATGCTAGTTTGAGGTGCAAGCAACTGCTTGCTTAAAATATTTAAAGGTCTCAAGTCTAGTAGGAGTCTTAAGACACAATCAGAAATTAGCGAGTTCAATTTTGTAGTTGTTCACCTGTTGGTTGGGCACATTACGCAGTATGGCATATGAAGTGCATGTTCAGCAAACAGACTGATAAATAAATTGGCTTTGTTGGAATAATAAGATTAAAATCATGTTTAAGAGTACGCTTTTGTAATAAGCCAATAAGCCCCCTATAGAAAAATGGCTACTGTATAAACAAAGAATTGTCTACAGCAGGCAGCTCAGAGTGGAATTCATGTTCATTTACACATATTTGTCTGGCCTTCTGTAAATGTGCCAGGTTGTCTGTGCCAGTATCAGAGGGGGGCATTTCTCCCACACAAGTTGATATGAAGTACTCCGCAAATCCCTAAGCTCAAAGCTCAAGCATAGATGTGTCAAATATTTAACAAATGAATGAGTTTTTAATCTGGGGCTCAGGGGAATGGAGCGTCATGATAAGGTTCTTTTTTTGTTTTCCCTTCATTAGCATAATTTCTCTGGAGTACATGTGCAGATTTCACCGGCTTTGTTTGGGATCCCCACTGAGATCTGAAATGGAGGCACAGAAATCATAAGAAAAACCTCTGAGATGTTTCAGAAGCCTAAGTGCACCAGTAAAGGCGAGGGTTGCCAGCAACATAGCTCCTATTGTGTCTCTGGCTGTTCATGTATTTGCCCTTAATTGGGTTAATTGAAAAGATTTGTTTTTTTTTCTTTTCCTCTAATTAAACTGTTGTTTTGCCCCCTTATCCAATAACACTGTGTATGGACAAGGTGCCAATCAGCCAGGAACTGCAACTTCAGCTATTAAGGGCTGGATGGAGGATTACAAATGTTGGACCACCTCTAATCAGAGGGCCATTGAAAATCCACCTCAGCAGGGAAGAAATTATTCATTAGGCTTACACACAGACTTACGGCAGACAATTGAAACTACTTTGATTTAAAAATGGAATATGTTAGCCTAATGACATATTGGCTTAAAGATTAGATGCACTGTATAGATGTCATTGTCTACTTAAGTAATGCTCAATAAAATGTTACCTAGTGTTCTGTGGATAAGAGATGGCTTGTCAGGCTCCTAAAAAGCAACATACTATTATTTCTGACAGCCAATAAAGTACCATAGTCAGATCTGGATGAACTGTTTGGACCCGCAGGGCAAAGATGACTTATGGTGTGCACTATGTCTTTAGTGTAATCCTTTTTGTTTTACTATCACTAGTTCTAACAACAGCCACTACAACTTGAGCCTATGATACAGACTTTGTGTTCACAACAATTTGTTTAAAACTCTCATGTTAAATGCTTCTAATGTCACTGAGGTTAAAAGATGGAGAAAGACAGTGGGAGAGTGGGAGGGAGAGACGGAGTGAGGCTAAGAGGGTGGCAGAGTCAGTGCCCACAGATACAGTAAACAAATTAAGTCAGACTTTATTTTGAGTTGCCGGCTACACTGAGTATGAGCTGGCGTCTGGTCTCAGTGTCAGCTAGAGGACCTTTATGCAAGTCCATCTCACGCCTTAATGAGGCAATGGAAAGCGTACAGGCCAGCACATCAACAGAAAAACAGCACCCAGAAAATACCAACTTAATAAGGCAATACAAGCAAATGAATGATTTTTAGAATCATGTTTTAAACAAGTAGTCCTCCCTGAGCATGCATAGATGGAAGGGGTGAGAGAAAATCTGCATGTGGAAGTGTGTAAGCGTGCGTTTGTGTGTGCGCGTGTGTGCGTGTGTGTAAACGAATTCTTCTATAAACCTGGCAGAGTGGAGGCTGCCACAGACATCAGCTCTGCATTTGCATATTCATGGCTCAATTTGCACTTGGCTATGCAAATGTATGCAAACATCGTTTCAGAACATTTCAAAAATAGAAACCAGCATTCCAAACGACGTTGTGCCTCTTAATATGCAGCCACACAAGAAAAAAAAAAAAATTAGTGGGGAAAATCGAACAGGCCAAGTATAGAGTGAATATCTGATATGAAATTGAGAGCCGTGCCGCAATCCTCTGCAAACAGGTTAAAGCAGGATAAGCCCAATGCCAGTGTCGCTCTGGTGTAATATAGATATGTAGTGATTAAATGCCAATACTTACAATTCCTGCGTGTATTGTGTTTTAAAGACTCATAATATGTAAATGTGTTAAGTTGTTCTTTTGTACAACCCGTGTCTCCCTCAGGCTTGTTTTGTGTGGTAATTAAACTTGGAATAAAAATTGTGGTTGTTTTCAGACTCCACTACTTAGTCTAGAACACATAAAAACATTATTTGATTCACATTACTCTTTGTATGGACTGAACACTGAATGTTCATTCATTATGGATCAGTTTTCTATTATGTGTTTCCTAATCCTGGCAGCCAAACCAGTTGAACTCTTCCAGCACCGAAGCAACTGGACGTGTCTTCCTTTCTACCCCAGCTCATCTACAACACAGCATTGTCTCTGCTGCGGCTCCGCATCAGAATGGGGAAAGTTTTTCTAGACAGATGAATGGAAGGGGAAGAGTTCAGCAAAATCTACTTTTGCTTAAATCCTATTCATCTGCTGGGCACAAGGCAGGGTAAGCTGTTCCCCTGGCACAGGGTCTGTCTGAGGGGCCGTGTGGGGCCCTCCAGAGCTTTATCTCTCCTCCCTGTGCTCCTCAGGATAAACGGCTCCACATGGAGCCCTAATCCCCCTCTTCACCCTTTCCTTTCCTTTCCTTTCCTTTCCTTTCCTTTCCTTTCCTTTCCTTTCCTTTCCTTTCCGTTCCTTTCCTTTCCTTTCCTTTCCTTTCCTTTCCTTTCCTTTCCTTTCCTTTCCTTTCCTTTCCTTTCCTTTCCT
>JAPQRN010000027.1:15127103-15141007 GCA_037367275.1 Coranthus polyacanthus
GGCCTCAATAATCCTAGACTTTGTTCACAGTTTTATTTGAATTCATGTTAAACTCCTCTCTTCCCCTCTCTCTCTCTCTCTCTCTCTCTCTCTCTCTCTCTTCCTCTCTCTTCTCCTTCTCTTGCTCAGTTACTGGCCTGTAGGGACACTGCTCTTTCCTCTCTGTGAGACAAACAGTTCACCCAGGAGAAGCTTGTTAAACCCTCACACAGTTTGAGTCTGGTTCTCCTGTTTTGCAAAATGTGTTAATTTTATGACACTAAAGCCAGCAGTAAAAGCAAAGCCCCGGCTAATTAGGCAGTGGTGTGAGGTGAGTGGCAAAGAGTGGGCACGCCACCACTTGACGTGCCTTAATCATTGTTTACGAGTGAGCTCAGCAGGGTTTTTGGCTCTTGCTCTCTTCCCTTCACCTTCCTCTGCAGACCTGATTTAGCCTTATACTCTCTATTGTGCCGTTAGTCTCTTAGCTGTGCTAGTTGTTCTTTCCACTGAATAACAAAATATAGTTGGCTAGTCAATCCCGCAAGCAGTAATTAGTTTTGTAGAGGATAATTTGTGCAAAAATTCTTCCCTTTTGCATGAGGAATAGTCCTTATTTGTTTGTATTTCACTACATAGGCAACAAATGCAGCAGAAAATAACTTAACTATCCACTAAACAATCACAAAGCATTGTATTTTTTTTCCTTCATGAGGTTTATTTAAAGAGTGTCCCTTAATGGTGCTGCTTCTCCTAAGTGGCTACAAGCCTCATTTGGCTTTGTTGGGCTGGTACAATGAGGGTGAAGGGGAGTGGGGGTTACTATTGAGAGGTAAGTGCATTACCATTCATGGAGAGAGAGAAAAGGAGGTTGTGGAGCAGAAAGTGGCTGCTGCCTCTTTAAGATGGGTTTAAGTGATCAAAATTTCATGCAAGGCTGCAATTGGTGGTATAATGTTGCTCTTTAAGAGAGTTGCCTAATGATTGCCATGTGTGGACAGTGGGTTTTGGAAGGGGATTTTGTGGAGGCAGGGGCTGGGGGCCTGAGACTAGGCCAGACTGTGAAGTAGACTGGTGAGGTCTGGGGGCTGGGGAGCTTGGAAAGCTGAGTGGAGAGGAGAGAGAAGTCTCACGGAGGGGCTCAGAAAAGGCCAGCCATATGAGATTACAGCATACCTAAGAAATGTGCTCGTCGGGAAAGTTTGTGTATTTTGGGAAGTGCTCCAAATTTTCCACAGACAGCTTTTTATTTTTTGGGTTATCTCACTCTCCCCCGCCTCTCCCTCTCTTCGTAGTTTGGACTAATTGCGTGGCGTAGCGCCCGCTGAGTCAATATGAGAAAGTCTGCTCCCTTTCCTCTTTTTTTTCTTCCCTCACCTCTCTTTCCAAACATTCACTGATAGTATGTGTATTTTTGAATGCAAAGGATAACATGTCTGTATATTTTTCAAGCATATGGGTTCAGGGCTCTTTTGTAGGTTTAATTTAAAAAGGATGAAATTTTGTAGCAAAGAGAACCAATGTTTCCAGTTTGTGGCTGACACAAAAGCAGTGCAGTAGCGAGATAGATTCTCAGGCCACACGCTCCACTGGTGTCTAGAGAAAATAAACATAAGATACTAAGATGTTTCATTACACCTTAGGAAAAGTTCATCTGATATTTTTTGAGTAATTCTAGTATTTATTTGCATTTGATGTTCATTATTTTTGCAGCCATTGCACAGAACACAGACCTTAATCAGTTTAAGAATTATAAACATAAGCCCATAAATAAGGTTTAGTCTTATCGCAAACCAACCATAATTAAGTGAACGGCAATTACATTCAGTCTTATTCTGTATTAGATGATTTTGCAGCCTGAAATCTACCTGGCCTGACACATATTTGGCTTCTGCAGGTTGGACAGCAGCACTGCTTGCAGTGAATACAGGCCATGCCTCCATCTGCTGTTCAGCTCTCTCTTTGTGCAGTCACAGATCAGCAGCCGCAGCGGTTGCTGTGTTGAACTCCAAGGCCTGCCAACACTGACCGACTTCCACAGAGGTGGTCAGAGGGCTCGCTGCACCACTTTTACATCAGTGATAACTGCCTGGCTTGACAGCACCTCAACACCTTCTCTTACAGGGTATTCAGTTACATTAGTGTAGTCAGAGTAGCGGTATTAAAGTCTTTACTGGCTGGGAGGGCTACTGTGTGAGAAGAAATCGAACACGCTCAGGACAGTGTGAGAAATGCTGTTTATCAGATATTAATTGCCTTACTCTCTAAAGACAGTAATAAACAGCTGATTTAAAAGCTTTATGTTCTAATTTATTGTTTGCAGAGCATTCTGGTAAATGCCCAAAATTTTTTGTTATACTTCAACAGGATTGTGACTTGTAGGTGTATGTATTTGCAGAACTAACAGGAGTTTAATTTGATGCAATTTAATCGACAGATGCCAAAATCCTAATATATGGATAACAAGTGATGCAGACACCTGGAGCAGGCAGAGAAAAAAAGGTATTTATCTGAGTCTGGCTCTGTTGCATGCTGCCCTGCTCTCTGTCCCCTCTCTCACATAGATACTTATCAGCTTTTAAAGGCAGCGATTCACCCCTATCACCCATCAACAGCACCTTGCGACACACGCTGCCTCACCACTACAAATCCCATTACTTTTATCCTTAGCTAATACTGGGGCGCTGTTGCCTCCTGTCAGGGCCCACGGCACAAACAATTTGCTTTCTTCCTCCTTCCATTTCACAGAACTGCTCACGGTCAGAGCGAGGGGTGAGGCTGGTTAGGGCAAGCTGTAGGCCTGGCTCGAATTGTCACACAAACTTTGAAATGGTTGCCAGAGTTGAAGCAGCTTGAGGGGCAAAGAGTTTGATTTCAAATGATGTGCCAGTGTTATATGACCAGAGCATAAACTAAACAGCTATTAAGAGTAAACAGATCATCTACCACAAGATATTTTCTTTTGTTCTGCTCTGAAATATGAAATATTTGTACAGGAAGCCTCTCCTTTTATTCTGCAATTTGATTTTATTATTTACAGCAGGAACAGACCCACATACACACACATAGTTTCACAGTCACACATACTGCAGCCCATCATCCCTGATGCGTCAGGGCTTGTTGTGTTCACTCTCGGCCCGACTCCGCCTGCCTGACCTTTCTGACCTGAGTGCATTCCTTTCTGAGGTGATTGGCAGCCCATGCAAATACTACACAACCATGACTGGCAGTGAGAGCCACTCTGTGCCCTTCCCACAATGCCCCTGGCCCCTCCCCGTCAATAGACGCTGAGCTGGCGTCATTGTCCAGATACAGTGACCTTTTACCTCTCTAAAGTTAGCGCTTCCTGGGAACCACCCCAGAACTTTTCTCCGATCCATATTGGAATGTGCGACACGTAGGCATGATCTCTCTGTTTACCTCCCCTCTCTCCTTGCTATCTCTGCGTTTTTCTTCTTCACTATCTCTGTCTGTATCCCTCTCCCCCTGGCAGTCCCAGCTGCGAACACAACATAGCAGGGGGATGTTTTTTTTTTAAAGCCCACTAAACAATATTCTATTAGCATAAATTTGGTTCTGTTTCTCTGCCTTTCTGCAATGTCAAAGTCAGATCTCTTTGCTTTAAGGATTGAAAGGTAAACAGCTTTAGGTGTTGTTTGTGGGTTGGCTTTCCTTCTTGGCATGACAAGGCCTTAGGGCACCAAATGCATTACAGCTCTAACTGTGTCAAATCTCAGAGGGCTGGGAGGACCCCAGCCAACCTGTGTTTTCTAATGTCACACACCAGCAGTAAGCCAAGTCAATAAAATGAACACCCAGTGATCAAAGAGGTGACAAGGATGCTCATGACAGTGGGATGAAATTCAGAGTTACTTTACGATACAACACAACACAGTGATGCAACCCTTTGCATACATATCTTACCCTGCAGCACTCTACGTGAGTGGTAGTAGAACGGCTTGGAGGTATTTGGATCATTAATAGATCCCACCACTGAGCTGTTGTGCAGTACTGTACACTGCCTGGGAATATTCCCTAATGATTTCCACGGACCTCAAGCCTGCTCCTTTTTCCCTCCCAGCCGAATCTGTTATTCCTTTTGTTCATTTGCCTTTTGTTCTTTCTCTTTATATTTTTTGCTTCTATTCTTTAATTACTGTTCCCACCCAGCGAGGGCCCTGTCTCTGTGGCCCCCCATGTCCCAGGAGAAGCAGGGAGACGCGACCATGTGGCTTTTGCTGACAATGACATGAATGGCCACGGTGGCAGGGCCACCTCTCTGAGGACTGGGATACTAGGGGAAGGGGGAGGGGGGCAGGGATCCATAGAAGGAGGGGGAGAAAAGATGGAGAGAATGAAAAGGGGTGGGAAAGATGAGCGCAGGGAGCCCTGGTTCAACCCTTATTTCTCTTTTTCTATTCTCCGTGGTTGGGAAGGAATTCTCAGTTCCCTGGGTGGTTTTAGAGAGAAAGGTGGAATGAGAAGAGGGGAGGGGTGGCAGTTTAAATCATGGAGGACAACAGGCAAACAAATCCTGAATTTCTATTGGCACTTTAGCCTTGGTGATGTAACAGCTATGCCCAGGAGGCCAATAAAAGTTAATGACAGTGGATTATTTTGCCACCAGTCACGCTGCACAGAGGACTTTGAATCAGTACTTATGGTGGTCAAGAATTTATTCCCAGCAAGTACTCCTGATCCATAAAAACCAGTATGCCATCTAATGAATAGTGTTACGTTGAGTTTTCCAATAAAGAATGTTGTAAAGGCAGCAATGATGATGATGAAGCTAATGATAAAGATGGGGTTGGCTATGTTAATAACATGCAGTTAAACTACTCCAACCTTAGCTTAGCTGTAACATCATGCAAAATGTAAAAAAAAAAAGCCTCCTGCTTCGAGCAACCACCATCACACAGTGTATAAAGTGTATAATAGTATGTACACACACATCTGTGAATAAGTGTATATCTCCTTCAAGCTGACAAGTTAATGCTGTCTCAGCCATGGCAACAAGATGAAATCAGATTGGCAGGATATCGTAAAAATCCAGACTGAAAGTGAGGGCATGAAAATCTGCAGAATAGAAAAATTCACATCTTAGCTTGAGAAGGACAGACACAGTTGAACCCCCCCCACACTCTCACACACACACATACAGCATGATCATCTCACCCCCACTCTGCAACCCACGCATGCTAGTGTCTGCCAACTAGTCCATGTTCATTCCACACACATCTCACCAGATAATTTTTGTTTTAATAGAATCGCTTAAAACAATTAATTACAGTCACCTTTTCTCCCCCATACACCTCTCTTCCGCTCCCCCCAATCACACCCTCTCCCTCTCTCTCTCATTCCCCTGCGTCGTAGGAGATACAGGCGGTAATAAAAAGGCGTTTATTGGACGATTTTCTGGAGGCCCGTTGGTTATTAACATGTAAATTAAATCATCACAGCTGTTCCATTTTCAATCAGATGGAGTTTGAGGGAGGCGGGGCACAGACGAGGACCCCAGTGCACTGATTTTATTACGCACACCTTCATTAGGAGCCCTGCAGCCACGATCACCACCACCACAACAATCAACCTCCTGACATACACACACAAATGCACAGAGAAGCAGGCGCTGGCACACACATACAGAACACTGATAATGCTTAAATGTTCTTACAGGCATGCAAGCTACTCCGACATACATTCTGATTTTCAAAATGAACATGGTCACTAAATATTTCAAACCCAAGATAACTACTGGTGCTTAATGCAAAGTTAAATTGCAATACATTGAAAAGACTCAGACTGAGGCAAAGGCTGAGCATCTTTTTGCAAAGCTGCATTTAAAAACATTCTAAAATATGAAAACATATAACAGTTCAGTCTCATGTTGTCCAGCCAGCGGTAATGCACATGAACGGCACTGCAACCAAATGCTCATAGATCAATACTGAAAAGTGCCATGCTCTTAAAGACAATGACGCCTCACTGATGGCTGTGGAAAAAGCTTTGCGTTTTTGAGCAGAGAGCACCCAGACCCCTCCAGGTCCCCGAAGATGATCGGGGAAAAAGGCAGACGGATGGCTGTAACTCATGGAAATTGTCAGAAAACGCAGCAGATGATGGACTTTATCAATGATCATTTTTCTAATGCATATATATGTTTTAAAGGCCTCAGAGACGGCCAATCCCATAAACGAGCAGTGTTTAAGAGCACGGGGCAGCAAGACTTAGGCTGTGATGAGATATTGGTAAGCCTGTGCAGAAAGGTTAATGTTACCCGCAGAATGTGCTAATGGTTTTAGTTTGACAATGGCCTGTGGGGAATGTGGTGGAAACCTCATAGAAGCTAACTCATCGACACATAAATTGTACATTTTCAACAATTTCATTATCATCTACACCATCTTACTGTGACATATATCAATAGGGATGAAGTGGATGGTCTTATTTTTCTTGCTTCTCCCCTTAACTCATAGGCCTGAGAGGATATTGATCTTTCATCTTTTCAGGGGAAGAATCACATTATTGCTGATAGAAAATAAAGTGCCTAAGCCATATGGAAATTAAAGTATAGGAGCGG
Source organism: Coranthus polyacanthus (assembly GCA_037367275.1). NCBI lineage: Eukaryota > Metazoa > Chordata > Actinopteri > Kurtiformes > Apogonidae > Coranthus > Coranthus polyacanthus. Next base: position 15,133,663 of record JAPQRN010000027.1, read on the forward strand.
CATGCAGCAACGCATGCCAAAAACACTAATAGCATTTATCTTCCCAATAAGTATAATGGATAGCTAATTACATGGCATATATAATGTGCATTGTAATTATCAGTTAAATGAACAGAAAGGAAATTATTACTTCACACTCTAACTGAATGTGCCACATTTAAAATCCTGGGTAACCAAGTATTATATGTTATTTTTTTCCTCAGTAAATGGGGAATGTGTTAAAGGTGTTGTTAAAAAGCTGGTTAATAACCCGTCTAAGTGATTAACTGTTAAAACACTGAGAATTCCTCTATGCAAAATTCCATTTGAGATGGGGAATGAGGAAATAATAAAATCTATGTGAAGATTATGTACCAGAATGAAGGTTGTGAGGTTCGTGTCTGTGTTTGGCGCTGAGGAGTCAGACAGCAGCTTGGATGGGTAGTGGTGAGATAATGGATTGACCTCTAGTCTGCCCGTGCAGAGTGGCTGCATTATAGCAAAGCCAGTGTGAATAAAAGAAAAGATGGTTATTTTTAGCGCCCGATTGAAATGCTAAACGAACCTGCCACTGGGCTCAGAGAGCAGAGCTGTGAGGGAGATAAAATCTTAGAGAAGGAAAGAAAAAGAGAAAGGTAAAGGGAAATTTAGAGGGGGGGCGGGTTGAAAAAAGTAAAAGACATGGATGGAAGAATGACTGGAGGAAAAAGAATACAAACATTTACCACTTCAGTGCAGTCAGTGATGCTACTGCCTACATTCACTAAATAAACAATAGACACAATCCTAAAAGGAGATGCATAATTTACATAAATTATATATTAATCCAGATTAATTAGCATATATATTTGAATTAGGATTTAAAGGCTTTAAGGCCTATTTTGATTATTCTACTATGTCACCAACCTCTGATCACTCCGGAGAGACGATGTGAATTTGTATATTCAACACTAATACTCTCTCTAATAGTAGTTAATACTGATATGCAGATTTACTTAATTACTAAATGGATTTTACTCTACTTTGCCATGCTTTGCCACAATGAGTCAAGTATGTTTGTTTTAGTTTGTGTTCAAAGAGGCTTATATAAACTCACATCCTCCAATTAATGCAAGAGGATAAACTTTAGCGAATTTTGGCACGTTTCCCATTTCTTTGAAACAATAAAAGCTCATCCTACATTTCCTCCTCATCTTTATGATTATTGCCATCCTGAGAATCACCTACATCATCGCTCTAATTTGCCTCATTAGTTACAGTAGTTAGGGTAACGATGATCCTCCTATAATATGTCACCACCTTTATGTGTAATCCGGAGAAACTATGCATGCCTGTGTCAAGCCCTATTAGAAACAGAGAAAGGACCTCTCTCTGCGTTGAATATATCAACTAGTAAACAGTGCCGTTTATTGGCACAGGCTGCTGTTTTATGACTTAATCTCCAGTGGTAACGCAACTTGGCTACAGGTCATATTGGTTTATTGTTGAGGCACTTAATAATCAATACTGTAGATGTTGGGATGCTATTACAAGTCTGTGCTGGATTGATCTGCAGAAGGTAGACTTTTCCTTTGGACTGAAAGTAAAATATCACAAAGAGAAATATGAAAAGCTGCTGTCTCGTTATGATGTGTTTGCCGACAGTTTGTTACGAGCCCTAGCCACACAAAACACTTAGATGAATTGTATTTACCTTGCTTATTTACACACGTTGTTTTAATTGTGTTTACACCTTCCAACCCTACAGCTGTGCATATGTAATTGTGATAATGTCACTTAGCTATTTCTGATGTTCCCTTAGTATTTTTCATTGATGCGCAGTGGGGATGTCGTGATACTCGTAAGAGACAGAAAACTTCTCCCCAACTACCAACCCTTACTGCCCCTAACCCGACAACCCCCACTCCTGTGCAGGCCCCCATCCTTTGTGTCACACGCAACATTGATTGTCTGTTATATTACATTGATCAAGAGGTGATAACTTGTAATAATTGGATGTTAAATTAAAGAGCTCTCTCTTAGTTCTTGCCATCTCAATTGTAATTGTCATTGGGTGGCAGTTACGATGATGTATGAGGGGTTGTGTTTTGCGCAGTGGAGCATGACCCTGATGAGTAATGCTCTTTTTGGCTGCTTGGCATCTCTCCATTTCTCGGCTTTGCTTTAATGTGTGCCGAATGGAATATTAAGAGGAATTAGGAGTGGCAAAGAAAGAGAGGAGAGAGGAGGAAGTAGCAACGGCTTTAGGGTCTTGAGCGAGAAGCTTAGAAGAAAACAAGATGCATGTCTGGCTCTTGCCGTCAGTGTGTCTATATGTGTATGTTTGTGTGCATTACAGTAATTGTACGTCTACTGCCCTTGTTGTTCCGTGCCTGCCTCTAAATAGCTGTTTAGATTCACTGCTGTCGACTTGTCCCATGTCGAGCCTGCTGTGCTGTCACCTGACCTAGGAGTGACAAAGCAGAGTCCTTACCCCTTATTATGAGAACAAGAGGTCAAAGGCACAGCTGCATATGACAGACACCTCCTCACTTCCCGACCCCTGTCACTTCTCATCTATATGAACCACCTCCATAGGCTCAGTGTTGCCGACAAGGACACTATACTACTCAAGTATATCACCCAGACAATTCATCCTGAAGGGGACAGCCTTTGTAAAATATTGTACAACAGTAACAAGAGAAACTGTTACCCAACACGACCTCATACCTAAATGACAGAATAGGTCGATTGCCAATGGCTCCCAGAACAACATATAAGGGTGTTTGCAGATTTGCTATTCTAGCTCCTCTATTGGACGATGGATTATTGCCCCTGCAAGCAGCAGAAGAAGTAGCACAAAATGGCAGATACTAGCAGCAGGACAAATAACGCAAAATACTACGTCGAGGATAACGTTAAAATGTACAAAACAACTTACATTTAGGCTGTGACAATGTCACTGTTAAGTTTTAGACACAAAAATAACTTGGTTAGAGTTCAGAAAAAGACTAAAATAAGAAAATTATGTGATGACCATGATTACAATAACAAATTATTTCAAACTGAGATGTGTTAAAATCCACGTTTGTTAAATCACCCCAGCCTTCTCCTACCAAGGAGTTTGTCCCTATATACGTCACTAATCCAGTGCTCTTCTGAAAAGTTCACAGATTTCGTTATTGACGTAACTGTAAGAGGTTGTAAACATCAGGCTGGACTTATGCTACCTCAAGTGTTGAAGAGTAGTCTATTTGGAAAAAAAAGTTGGTCGCAAAAGTAAATAATTATTATAAAAATTAAAGCATTAAAGAAATGAAAGAAGGGAGTGCAACACATTGTTAACGTTTCAATGAGTGGCATTTAGTGGCATCGAGTGCTGCCAAATTGCAGATTACAACCAAATGAATCCCACTCGCCTCGACCTCCCTGACTGCTGGAAGTGCAAAAAAACACTGAAGATGCAAAAATGTGAAAATACAAAAAGGGCAGTTAGAGCCAGTGTTCTGTGTGTCCGTTCTGGGCTTTTGTACTTTTGTCCACATTCCAACATAGTAGGTGACGGTAACCCACCGTAATGCTGGATGTCACTCACTATAAAGATGAAGACAAAAAAGAAAAAGAAGAAATCTCATATTTTCAGGTGATTCCACTAATGGAAACATAATTATGAATATTCCAACAATGCAGTTAGATATCCCTAAATCTTAAACATTAAACATTTAACAATATCCACAAAAGCTAATGCATCTCTTCAATAACTAGTGTTTAAATAATAGTCCTTAGATGATAAGCAAACAAACAACAAAGCATGTAGTGCTGCTATAGTTGACAGCAGTGAGCTGCAAATCATAAAACATGCTTTAGCTCACGATCAATAACAGCTAACAGAAAAGAAATGATGGGCTAGCCTACATGTCATGAATCTGGGCTAGTTTAACAGAAAAATAAAACTATATACACAATCCATTCATAGTTAAATATATTCTAAGGCAGATACATAAACATGGCAACACAAACATCCAAGGACAACCATTGGACACAATCACAAACATTGCTTCTCATCCGAAATAAGCAAAGAGAGGTGGAGGTAGATAGCACATAGTGAGCCAGCACCAAGACAAGAATGCAGCCAAAGCACTGAGACTCAAAGAGCTACAAGGCCTTCAGTAAATATACATGTACCTACACTACACACACGCATTTTCACACATGCTCACATTTTGTAAGATATCTTCTGAAGGCTAATACGGCAGCAAATTACCATATTCAACAGGCTCATCTCCCTCTACTCATTAGCAGATAAACGATATGCCTATATTTAAAGTAGCCTACTATCACACATTAGTGTCATCATGAAATGTGTGCGCATGTGTGGGTGTACATGCATCTGCATAAAGTGAAGCACGCATACCACATAGACATGGACACACACAAAGGATCGTGTACGCTTGTGAGTGTGTTCATCTCAACTCTGCGGGATCATCCTCCATCCATCCTCCTCCTATGTGTCCCTGTGCTGTGCTTGCTGTCGGAGTGTATGGCAGTGTGTGTGTGTCTGTGTGTGTGTGTGTGTGTGTGTGTGTGTGTGTGTGTGTGTGTGGAGCTCCCTGGTGATGTGGAGCCAGCTCAGTGAGCTGACAGTGGGGGGGGCAACACCAATGCTGGCGATTAGCATGAGCTTCCATGGGGCGCCGCAGTGGCTGCTGGGAGTTTCCATCGTAGGCATGGACCTGTCTCTTCATCGGAAAGTGACAACCCCCTGTGGCACGGTGCGCTCAGCTAGACGACTCAGAAAACTGGCTGCATCTGAATCTCTAGAGTAATAACTCCAGAGTTACATTCTCCTTCCTTCATCTTCATTGCCATCATCCTCACATTCACAATCATCCACTTCTTTTTTCTCGTCTTCATGTACATCCTGACCATTAATTACTTTTATCTTCATTACTGCCTTGATTACTTCAGTGGCAGATATTATCCCAGTATCATTATCATCAGTGCTGATGCTGCTGCTCACCATACAGTTGTTAACAGTAAACAGAAAAAAGGGGTGTTGAGCCTCGTTAGCTTAACTCATAGCAATTAACTACAGCATAAAAGCTTATGGGCTCCAACAGTGGATAGTTACCTTATGATTCAGCAAAGTCATGCTGGTGCTCATAAGCAGTTTATTTGATCAGTGATGACACTTACCCTGAGGAACTTAGCTGTCTAACTTGTCTTGGTCTGAATGCTCTGAAGACTGACAGGTGCAGCTTGATGTAAAGCTTGTTCAGAGGGTGCAGCAGATTTGACTGGTCTTATATATTCATGCTTTTTGATACAGAGACATTCACGTCTGAATGCTCTGACCACTAAAGTACACAGTCTGTTGGCCCTCAAAGGTTCAGGCACTGTGCAACCTCTTACTCCTCCCCCTTTTTCCTGCTTCCAGCCTGTCAACTCAGTGAGCAGGATGGCCTGCCATAACCTATTTCATTGTGATGCTTTGTTAAGCATCAGATAGGTGGCTGTAAAGCTGGTGTGCAGTCCTTAACTATGACACCCCTGGTCATGATACAAGAGTGAAATCCACATGGACAATCAACAGCTCTTCACAGATTCCCTATTTTTCACATGTAACTATACACATGCTTCACACATGATGAACAAATGTATAGCATCTTTTTTTCCACATAGAGTCGTAAATGTGAACCTTGTCTGATAGAAAACTCATTTTCTTGTTAGAGCTTGGCCTTTGTTAGCCGGTGAAGTCCACTGACACATGTGATAACGGTCTGAGTGGTTGCTCTCAACTGGTCTCACTTTGGCTTACACATTTTTCCCTGGTCATTAAGTCGTAACCCACATTTATAGAATGCAAACAAAAATAATCATCATGAGCTTTTTTCTGTAAAACAAAGAATACACATATTTTCATCCCTGCATTCAGGGCACATTACTTAATAATAAACTGAGTGAACATCGCAACTGTGTGACACAAAATAAGTAAGGCCTTGAAAATGATTTGTTTTCACTTAATATACATTCGTGGAAACTTTCGGTTCTTAAATGACATTACAGTTTTAATATTTCAGTTTTGACATATCACACACTGGGGTTTCGGTTCTTTTTTATTGCCGGTGTGTGTAAATCCATATTTAACACACTCAGGGTCATATTTGCACTACATCTTGCCTACAAATGACAACATGAACTTAGCCAAAGATGCTCTCTTTGACTTGTCACTTTTCAATCAAATGTCTGCTTCACCATGGCAACAGCCAGCCTACTGCAAATCTCTGATACATGTCTGTCAAAATAGAAGTGTGACATCAGATAGCTAAGCATTTAAAATACATTTTTTTTTATAGCATACACACTTCACGGTGCTTTGGATCTTAAAATCCAACCTGACTTAACTTGGTTTAATGCATAATTTAACTGGCTGTATTATCATAATATTTTAAATCAATGGCAACTATACATGATTTAGAGTTTTACAAACACTCAGCAGCACAAAGGCAGGGTGCATGCAAGAATTGCATGTATGACATAACCATGTTAATCTTTTTTCATTCTATTCTGTTTGATATGTGTGGTGAGGATTTTCTCCTGCTTTCTGTGCTCTCCTCGGGGTCTTCTACTCATCTGGGGTCTGGGCCTTTGATTATTTCTTTGTTTTTCATTATGTTACCCCTCTCACTCTGTATATGCACAAACATCTGAAAGAATGAAGTGCGGTTTCTCTGTAGAAGGTCAAGCACAAATTCTTTACCACCCTTGTTTATTACATTATTACTGCTGATTTTGTTTTGGTAGTTAAACGTCTGTTTCCTAATTTGTGAGGATGACCAGCTTTCCCTCGTCCAGAATGACATGATAGAATCTCCCACAGAGATTTGATAATCACTGGTATTATTGCTCATACTTGGTCAAAAACAATAACTTATACATATTTAATATGTGATAGAAATGCTTTATCTGATTTTCCACTGTTATTCTGCTACGTTAAAACATACATTTCAATATCACTTGTCATTGGCTCTTTTATTAAATTATTCATTTCAATTGTACATGACATATTTAAGCATACAGTTTGATGAAATAATTGTGTTATTAATATTGCATTAGTGTGTTAATGGAACAATTGCATTCAAGAGAAGGGAACTCTGTCTATGGGGACAATTGTTTAATATGGTTGAAAAGCAAAGGAATTTATAGTCATTCCGCTTATTCTTAAAATAAAATCTGCCTCTTATAAAAGCACAGTGTTTGACTGAAGGGTTAGGTCATGTTATGTTTCTGCCTCATTGATATTGATTCCCAGTGGGAAACATGTATGTAGTAACTCAGTAGTCACAGTAAGTCTGAACCACTGCCCATCCCACTTAACCACCCGCCC
>JAPQRN010000027.1:15149878-15166607 GCA_037367275.1 Coranthus polyacanthus
GAGGAAAGGAGACGGAGCTCTCCTCGTGGCACGCTTCTCTCTCCAAACAGCTAGAAGAGAGTTCTGTGTGTGTGTGTAAACTGTTGATTACTGCTAGTACAGATGTTAAAGTGGACACAGACTGAGAGATAGAGAGAGGGAGTCCAACACACACAGACGTAAATGCACATACACACAAACAGTTAACAGAAGTGGGGGGGGGGGAAAGAGGTGGAGAGAAGCTGAGCTTGTTGTAGCACATCGATCGATTTCAGGCTCCCGAGACAAGATCCTCTGCTCGTATACCTCAGAGCTCGAGATGATGCAGTGTTGAGAGTGGGGTGAGGCAGTGGGGAGGGGGTTTAAGGTGGTCGGGGGTTGAAGGGGGCAGTTCCTTTGGTTGCATGCTCCATGACACCCTGCCATGATGTCAGATGCACAGGGTACATGACAGACCGGAGAACACAGACCGTCTCTGTGTGGGTCAGACTGCGTGTGTTTGCCATAGTATGTTTGTATAGGTGTGTGAGTGTGGTAAGCATATGCATGTGTGCCAGATTGCGGTCTGTGCATGTGTAGAAATACGAGCACAAATCTGTTTATATTGCATGTGTGTGTTTGGTATGTGTGTGTACTTGTATGTCTTTATATTTTGTACATCTGGATACACATGTTAATGTTTGGGATTTGAGGTTGGGTGCAAGGGGAGCAGGAAGAGGTGGAGAACTGGATTATTAACCCTTAACATGGAGCTTGATGTGGTTTGCTAAAATTATGGCGCAGGGGGATTTATGTGATCCCCATAATCCCGCGGGCCTTGATGCTCCAAATCCATTGTCATGCTTCACTTTTATAGAGGGAAATTTCCATGACTTCAGCTCCACACTTAGATTGCACTTTGCATAACCACAATCACACACACATTGCTGCCACCCATTCAACATTCCTCTCTGAATACCCCAGCATCACATTTCACAGGGCAGGTCTTTGATGTTATTACACTCCTTTATTTGCGGTTTATGTGCTTATATCAGTGGGCTGATTATGTGTAATGCCCAGTGCTAAATGGAGTACTGAGTGTTTTTAAAAAGAAAATGAGAACCCCTGGTATTGACACTGTGTCCCTTTTTATTTAAAACCATGAAGGTGACAATACGGTTCATGGGAAGGGGATTTACATTTATTTGATTTTGGAAACCTTTTTATTTAGTAATATATTTATTGTTGTATTATTTCTCCACTCCACTACAGACACAGCAAATCCTGTAGTATATCATGATTTATTAAAATCAATTAGTATGACTTTGAGTTGTCCTTAGAAAGAGTGTTAACAGGGGCAGCAGGTGGGCTGTTAGTGTGAAATGTGGAAAAATTTAAATTCAGATCCATTTGACAAAAAGGGGTGAGAAATATTTTCCATTTTCCTCAGATATTTGAGCATTTAACAGTTTCTCATCACATTTGCATGAACATATGTGTTCTGTCTTTGAAATGAATTTCTGTGAATGTGTCAGGAAGTTAATTAGCTCTGTGTGTTTGTATGTCATTTTGTGTGCATACGCACATGTATGCGTGCGTACATGAATGTGTTTGTGAATGTCTCGCCTCCGCCACAGAGAGAAGACAAAGTCGCAGTCATATTTGTCACAGTTGGGGGTAAATGTGACTTGCTAAGTCATTCTTATTGTTTTATTTTCTTCTAAGTGGAAGATGTTAAAGACTACTGCATCTTTCCACCACTCTCCCTCTTTCTGCTTTCTTTCCCTGTGGCACATTTCCTCTCTTGGCTTTCAAAGCTTTCTCCATCGCCTCACCTCTCCCTCTCTCTCAAACTCTTTTTCTCCTCCTTTCCCTCTCCCTTCTCTGCGGGATGGTCATTTAATCCATCTAACCAGCTGGAAAGATAAATATTCCTTAGTGGAGTGTGAGGCCCCTGCCTCTCCACTCACGCAGACCGGAGATGAGGGGAAAGTCTCCCTCTCTGCAGAGCTCAGATGCCCGAATGCCTTAATAAAGTCTTCCACTCAACCAGACATGAAGATGGCTGCAAAGACTTTAAAGCTTCATATGGACTCTGCTTTTTTATTTGGAAAAGTTCAGTCTTTTTATTTATTTGATGAAATTGTGCATTGAGTGTCATGCATGAACTTTCATAAGGCACTTTTTAAAAGGAAGAGTGTTAGTGGTTAAGGGAACTTTTTCACTGCAAAGAAAAACAAGAGGATAATATTTTCTGTGACGCTGGACCTTAATGACTACATTATCTCACATTCCCCTTTAGGATTCAACAGTAAGGCTTAGAGTTATGTACGTGTTCTTATATAGCCTTATACCTCCATCACCCCTATATCATGTACATTTTCCAGACTGAATTTGGCTGATTATTCCTAAAGGAAGAACATGGATACGTTCCTGAGGCTGACTCATGGTTTCTGTTTGGAGAGGTCCAGTCCAGTGCAGCCTAGCCCGACAGAAACCTCTGTTTACACAGCCTCTCAGGCCAGACTGGGAGGCCCTATTTTCACACCCAGGTGCTTTCCAAAGAAAACCTCCTGCAGAGGCCCCTCACCTAGGTACACCATATTGAAAACCATACATACTGCCTCATGTTCCTTCTGTCTTGTTGCATGCTGCACACCATACAGTATATAACAATACAGAAACTAAGTAGCATTTGTTCTGACAAGAACACTGCATACTATTTGTGTATATTTAACTCTCATGGATAAGAGCATGATAGCATCATTTTCACTATCATCACTCACTGCAGAATTTTAGCTTTTTTGTGTTATTTGGTTGGAAAACTAGGCTTTAAAAATTGCTATTCTAGAGGCAGATAAGTCTTCAGACATCCTCGCTGTTGGAATGACTTGGCATGACCCCCTTGGAGTATCAGACTGTCGCCTTCAGAGAGATGTTCAGCACAGGGTCAGTCCCAGAGGAGGAATCCTGCAGAGGTGCAAAGGCAAGATACTGCATTGACTGGTCACAGAAGTCCAGGGGCAGAGCATCACTTCACGTGGTTTTGATGTACAAAACAAAACATGGCCTTAAAAACACTGAATGCATTCTGGTCGAGAGAAGCCATGACCAGATACACAAAAATAAAAACAGCAGCAGCTGCATCATTGTACAAGCACATGCAACTTAAAATATCACTCCAAAGCTTCTGTTAGGAATAAAAAAAGGCTATGCATATATGTATATAATAATTACATTCCATATATCTTCCAAAATCCCATTTCCATCAGTGGTAATTCTGCTGCACAGGAGTAATGGGTGTATTATGCAGTTATGACAGGCCCAGCTTCCTCCCCTATCCCCTCCCCATCATGCAGCATACAGCCCCCACCCCCTGCTTCAGTCAGACTGCTGAACAATCAAAGTAAAGAGTAAAAATATGCAAAATGAGGGATTTTTCACTTTGAGTCTGTGGAATGACGGAGACAGAGACGTGACGGGAGGATCGGTAAAGGAAGCACCTATCTCACCCAGAAAGAGACACTCTAAAGCAAAGAGGAGACTTGTTTTTAGTTTGCAAAGAAAGTACAAGCATTGTTCATGTACTCTTTGTGTTTTCTTTTCTCTGAAAAATAACACACCACACGGCGGACTTGGTGTCTGTCTCTGACGTTGCATGTCCTGTTATAAGACACTGATCATATTACAGTGAACGTTGTTTTAAAAACATGATAGCCTTTGGTCAGTGCGCAGGGAGGAGGAATGAATAAATGAGTGTATAAATGACTAGGCCAGTGATTGAGTGAAGAAATTATTGAGCTGGTAAATGAACAAATGTTTGAGCGAGCGAGCAAGTGAACGGCTAGGACATTGAGTATGTGTCTGACTGAGTAACCGGGCCAGTCTGAGAGCAACACACACTTGAGGCAATCCAAACAAACAGCTCTAAGTGCTGCAGTGTTCACTGAGGGACCTGGGAAAAGCCCCATCAGCCCAATGAATGAGTGCATTCTGCCCCCTCGCAGCCTGTTATTAAAATCAATTAATGGCGGGGAGGGAGGCCCCTAAAAGCTGACTTGTTGGGCTCTAGGGGTCTTTTGCGACACGTTGCTTTTCTGGATCACTTGTGCCATATGGAACCTCCCCTCTTGTGGCACATAACTCACTTTTATGAGGGCTTCATTGGCTAATGATGGAATAGTGCATGAGCAGCGAGCATGGGAGTGTTCCTGTCCCCGTAACTGTCACTCCCTCTACCGTCGTTGTCTGTGTCACTCTGATCTTGCTGCAACACTACTGCTGGCTTCAGAGTGTACGTTAGAGAGAAATGGGTAAAAAGTAGCAAAGTGTTTTTTTTTTTTTCACAGAACATTTACCATTTTTTAGACAAAGCAGACAGAATGACAGAAAACATCTAGGCAGAAAACATCTAGCATGGCAAAATAAACTGTGACTCAAATGGGATCATGTTGTGTATAACAAAGCTTATGAATCCGATGCATCTTTTACCTGCCAGTTTTCTTTGTTTTTTAACCTCTGTTTACTTGAGAGGGGTAATGTTTTCTACAGCAACATACACCTGGAAAAATACCACACATTTGAGCACATAAATGCATCATTCAAATAGAGACACATACACACATAGACGTGCACACAAAGTACCTCAGACAAATAGTTTTTGACTCTTGGTCCGGTTTCAGACCAGACAGGCCCAATTTAAGAGGAGATTGGCCGTTATACAGAGATGTGATGGCTCTGCTGGAGGATGAAGGCGGTCCATTTACCAGCGCTAAAGGAGCCCTGCAGGGTCCCACTGGGTAAAGGGAAAGGAGACAGATCTGCTTGGATCTCTTATGTTTTGTAGGAGCTGACTCTTCTTCCGTCAGTGGGGAAATTGCTTTGATTTGCCATCGTACATGAACCACTGAGTATGTTTTGCAGTTTTACTCCGCAATCAAAGGTGTTTCCCCAACCATCTGGTGGTCTCACTGTAGCGCTGACAGTCACACCTTGGTCACAGAGCAAACATGCTCACTGGGCAATTTCTCAGGGACCACTAACAAGGGAAAGCCTTCTCCTTAGAGATGGGTTTAGCTGACCCATCAATTACTTTCTCCCTGGCAGAACATAACATGATAATAATTATGATAATGACATGACATTGCGATAATGACATGATAAGGAAGTGTAAGATGAATCTTTCCCCTGTGCAGTAAGCGCTTATCATGTCAGCAGAGGAAGAACCAGACCTGACATGAGATGCAAAAGTGCAGGTGTATGCAGCGTTTATGAGGTTGTAATGTTTATGTATCCCGTAGAGTTGCTTGAACACCTCATCAGGTGTCTGGAGTAATGTTCATTACAGGTCATCAGCCAAACATTTAACAAATAAACAAGGGTTTGTGCCAACTTTAAAAAAATGCCTTTTCTGTCACTGCAGCATAGAGATGCTGTGCCTTTACTCCTCTACCTCTTATACCTATATGCAGCACTTGCCTCTTTTCTTTTCACCTCAGGGCTTTTTGAGTGATGTGTCAATGCTCAACTATGAAATGATACGTCTTCGCATCTCACCCAACAGACACCTCAATCAGAGGTAAAACAGAAAAGTATGTCTGAAGCCACCAGGAGAACCAAAAGGAAAGCAAAAGGAAACTCTTTCCATACCAACAGGACAGGCAGTCGGTTCAGTCACAACAAACCTGGAAAGTGCCACTGCAAAACATTACAAACAAGTCTAAAATGTTACGGTGTGTACTGTATGTTGTGTGTACGTGTCTCTCTTCAGTTCTCTGTGTGAGGCTAAACCAGTGTTTAGCAGCCGGGAAGTGTATGGTCCGGTTTTGAATTGCTGGTGATGGATAGAGGGGCTAAGCAGTCATTGCAGCCGACGGCTCTATCCATCTTCTCAAGCAGAGATTTCAGAGAGCTCTAATTTCCCTGAATATGGAAGATGGCTGCGATGATCAATACAACTATAATAACAGAGTTTTTTGTGCTCAGTATTATTAAGGGGACAAAAAAGACCTTGTACCAGGAATTCCTAAAAGAGCTAAGCATTAATTTAAAGACATGGGTGTGACTTGATCAAACCACAAAGAGGCATTTGTCACTTTCATTTTGATTTTAGTCGATGGCACTTTGGTTGAAACTGCTGCTGAATACTTCATCACCCATGTGCCAAATATACCATTTTTCATTTCTTGTTAATTCCCTTTCCAAAGCCTTCTTCTATTCCTTGCACCCCTCCTAATCTGGCTATAAAGGTCAGTTTAGCATAATGACATCATACAGACGAGCATGGGCAAACCCAGATTACTAAATCTGACTCTAATATGGCTTTTCAGATGAAACAGCATTAAATGACATTAACGCCGCTACATTCACTGGCAGCTTTAACAGAGATTGCTCAGGACTGGCCCTTCTTTACCCTCTTTGTATTTTTAATGAGGTGACAGAGAGAGGCAAGATTGGAATGGGATGGTCTTACAACATGCTGAGCTGGGATCAGATACAGTCAGTCTATATGTGTAATATTCCATCAGCTCTCTTATAGCTCTGGGGTTAACCTCTTCAGTGTGACTGACATTTTTAGAGCACAGGCACCACCACTGGCAGAACTGAGGGGGACTTTTAGAAAAATATTACAGCCATCATTGGCATGATGAGATCACTTTTTAATGTTCCTTTGAGTTCAGGCCCAGATTAGCATTTACTGTAGGCTTTGGAGATGAACAAACTGTTTCATGATTATCACTGTGGTTTTCTAAGATTGTGAATTAGCAGGCCATTTGCTCAAAATCTTTACTAATTCAACATCTGTTTGGGTATTTATGCCCACAAGCACATGTTGCTGCTTGTACCTCGAAGACAAAGTGGAAACAAGCAAAATCCTAAGAACATAACATATTTATTACTCCCCCACTGCTGCAATTTTCATTTTGACTAAAATGCTGGAGAGTGAGAAATGTGCGGAAAATCAGAAAGACGAAGAGCCTTAAACATAAGAAGTCGCCTGGCTTGGGTGGATTGTCCTTAACATTCATTTGTTTCTGAGCTGCTTCCAAAGAAAGATGTTTTTCTGCTTCATCTCTGTGGCAACAGCAACTTTCCCAGCACAAGAAACATGAACACTGGAGGGAACGTCAGCTGGAAAAGAAGAAGAAGAAGAATGACGGCACAGGGGTCATGAATTATACAAAGTGTGTTAGAAGCTTTGCTACACTTAACATCATTAAGGCCTGTATTAATTATGGTTATGATGCATTGTAAATCAAATCTGTAGCACTTTCTCTGTTATGCCTTAATACAATCCTTTCATGGTAAGCTGGTTAGAAAACAATACACTAATCAACATACAGCAGCATGTGACACTGGAATTACCAAGTAGATTTCAAAAGTCATCTCAGGGTGGTACATTAAAACAGAGAAATATCCTTGAAATTATTTACTCAGCAGGTCCTGTTTTAACATCGTCCCATTATATACAAGCACCGCCACTACCCTTACAACTGATTATTCAAAATAAAACACACAGACATTTGAAACTGTAAAGCAGCAAAAAGCTAAAGTTTACAATTAACCACACACCCAGACATGTGCTATGATGCACATGTCTGATCTGCTAAAAGAAAGATGTTGATGAGGAATATGTTCTTTATTGGTTGACGTGGCTGCTTCAAAGTCAAATAAGCCAAAATCCCTTCAAATTCTTGAACAAACTACAAACCTGTATAATTTCTTTCTACACTTCTTTAGACTTTATACAGTTTACGCTGTGATGCTTCCACTGAACCCTTCTGTTATTTTCATAATCATCTTTTCTAAACAGTAAAGTATGTTTTGCTGCATAGCACAATGGAAAAAAAGAAAACTCTGACCACTGAGAATTTTCCATGGCCACGGTGGTTGGGGTCCTGACCAGTGGTGGTCAATGTGGTGTTTTACTGCGGTGGCCAAAGGACGCGGTCATGAACAGTCAGTGCCCAGGCTTCATTTAGCTCCAAAGACAAGCATTAGAGCCTTCAGTTGAAGCCTTCCATCTGGGTGAACGACTCCCTCGGCATGAGTGAAATAGTCCACAACTGACAACAGCACTATTAACAGCCAGGCGGAGAAAGCTTTTACAGTGTGTATAGATTAGGAGCAATTCTCGGTTGGACCTTCAGTGTTTAGGATTTATGCGCTTTTTTCTTTATCATGGCTTAGGCACTCTGCTCTGTGGTAATCAGAAGTCAAATTCAGGTCAGTCAGTTAAGGGCTAATCTTGCATAGCTACACCCATCTCACGGTAAGGCATCCAGAAAGTTCTTACAAAAACATTAGTTCTTTAAGAAAAACATGCTGTCACGTGGGTGGTACTCACTTTCTGAAAGTGATAAATGAAGTCCATATTTTTTTTTCAATATTCTTGTTTTTGTGGTTTTTGGCAACTGCTTCAGTGATAAACATTCACTGCTTTGGTGTTTGGCACCGCCTTACCAGAAATCATCTTGCAACTATATTGTCATGCTTGGATGTCACTTTAGTGCCAGCAGCTTCCAAACCCCAAATTAACAAGCTTAAGGTTTTTCTACTGCCATGTGAGTAAAAATAATGTATAACAAATAATAAAAAGTATTTTGCTTGATGCACACTGTACATGCCCATGTGTACACTATGTACATAATACAATATGCAGGTATACATAAATAGGGTGGCATGGATCTTGTTATTCAATGTCCGGCTATATTAGTGCATAACAAGTAGGTTAACAACAAACATAGTACAGTACATATATCTTCTTGCTGAGGTAATAGAAAACTTGCACTGATCTTAACATAGATGTTTGCTATTATCTAAATTAGTTCTGAAATCTCTGAATCATCTTTGTCTACTAAAAGAGTTGTTCATAAAAACTTGGCTTGCAACTTTGAACACAGTTGGAGCAGAAGCCCAGAATTGTAACTGAGAAAAACATTCTGCTCTGCAAATGTAAGAATCTTGACAGGGAATAAACAGAAGCAGAAAAACTTGCACATTGTGAGAATCAGCATACTGGTGTCATCAGGTGATAGCATATGCTCTACAA
Organism: Coranthus polyacanthus; assembly: GCA_037367275.1. Classification (NCBI taxonomy): domain Eukaryota; kingdom Metazoa; phylum Chordata; class Actinopteri; order Kurtiformes; family Apogonidae; genus Coranthus; species Coranthus polyacanthus. The sequence continues at coordinate 15,158,889 of JAPQRN010000027.1, forward strand.
TGGCTTTTTAATGAATTACATTGTTTACATTACACTGCACTGTCTGTTGTCACTGTAAAGTATGCAAATACAGCATATGTATCTGTTATCTGCCATTCACTCCGCAGACTGTGGTATAATCCAGATAAAGGTGACTGAGACTGGAGATTACATTTAAACATTCATCTCAGTTTCCTTTTCCTATTTTCTGTCGGTTATATCAGTGGTATAGCAGTTTTCTGTATTAAATTGTGTTTAAGGAAATATCCATCCTCGACATTTTTAGAAGCTTAAATGTTGCTAAATGCACCACCTTCAAATGTTTCTCAATCAATTCTTAGTTTACAATTCAGATGAACTGAACAAGATTAAATCACAGTTAAAGCACAGGATAAAGAGGATTTACTCAGGTAATTTAGTGCCTTTGATTAAGATAGGATTGAATCAAATGTTTATTTTCAGATCCTCAAGAGTATAATTAATCTAAATATGAGTCTAAATTATCAACCCAAAGCACTAATTGGTCTTTGTTGTTCAATCTTGGTTTGCTGTTTGTATTTATACTATGGCATAAGGATTTCTTATCTCACTGAAGCCACTGAGGCATCAACAGGACCGCACCACAGCTGCAAAGCTAATTAATGTGATTTATGCTTGTTTGGTTGCTTGCTAGCTTGCACATTTTTGAGGAGAGCAAAATCATCTGCAAGTCATTGTCTATACTAAATAAGAAAAAATTGGACGTTTCAGTAAGCTTAACACTGGCTTAGTCCTTTGCCCGGTGGTCTACAAGCACACAAAGCTTGCTTATTCTGCCTCACACACTTATGCAAGCTCTGTTAAAACCTTCACAATAAGCTTGAGGGTTTTGATGAGTTACCACTTTTAATGCAAAACATTAAGCTCCAGACTTTGCAAAATTCCATCTGGGAAGGCTGAAATTAGCATCTACCATAGATGACAACATTATTGCTGTTTTATAACTCCACAAGGTCCAGTAGTGTGGAAACAATTTCATGATCTCTTAGTAAAAGGTGCATATTGTACAACACATAACACATCACAAATACAGCAAAAACCCAGTGGCAGTACAAATGCTTTGGAAACAGCACCTTGACACACTGAAAAAATAAAACCTTTAAACCTTTTTATGGCTTTTTGATTGTGCCCTAAACATTTAGTTGTGCAGGGCGACCCTGGATGACAGAGGAGTCCAACAGCTGGACAGGGGTTCAAAAACATGCCAGGGATTTTTAGACTTTCATTGTGTCCGAGATGTTGTCAGGACGCCTGGATTTTCTCGCAACGTTCCTGGTTGTTTGTATTAGCCAGCAGAAAAAAAAGACATGAAAGCCAGGCAGAATGCTTAAGTCAACGCAGTCGGTACTTTTCCTGCTCTTTCTCTGTCTCTTGGTCTCCCTCTGGGCTGCACAGTGCGCTGAAAGAGGTGGGGCTATGTAAAGCTATGGTGCTGCCATTTGGCTTGGGGGTCCACATGTGCGCCGGAGGTCCTCATTTTGATTCTAAATCGCCTTGACACCAAAACAAACAAACTCTCCTCACTGCACCAAACAGGCCTGAAAAATTATGGGCACAGGGAGGAATATGCAATTACAGCAGCTAATTTGCGGTCACCAAAGCTAGCCCCATTCCCAGTGCCCCCCAGCCACCCTCAGTTTCAAATATTGGGTGGCAAAGAATATGTGTGTGTGTTTGGATGGGGTCTGAGAGGGGGCTCTGGGAAAAGTTCCCCCTCACAGCTGTAGAAGGTCAGGCAGCACTAGGACGATTAGCTTTGCTCATCACGTACAATTAGGGTTAGCGCTCTGTAAGGAGGCATCTGTTGCTAATTGAAGCAGAATAGATACCAAGCAGATCCATGCGTTGTCCATGCAGGCAAAAAACAAGCTCAACTGGAAGTAAATAGACTTTGGCTTGTGTGAAATTGAAACTGTGAACCACCTGCATATGATACATTATTAGCTATGTGTGTAACTTCAGAATTTGTTGGGTATTACACCAGCAATAATTGGTCAGGTAATTTTAAAATGAGTGATGAATTGGTTCCAAAGCACTACCAGTACATAAATCCACATCTAGACATGCAGATGCAGACAAAGAGACTGGAGTTATTAAGGAAAAAAGGGGGATGGGAGCCAGAGACAGGAGACTGAATGCGAGCGTGAGCGTGTCAGAGTAGAGCCAAAACCAGGGCTGTGATGGCAATCTGATGCGACTGAACCGTGTGCCCACTGGCCAGCTGACATCAGCCAGCGCCTCTCTGACCAAACCTCCCGGCCCCTTCATGCCAAGGCCAGATGCAAACAAAGAAAATGAAGGCAAGCACACACAGACACACATCCAAACAGATTTCGTGTTCATGACAACACCCTGAAAAACACAAAAATTGCAAGATAAACTGCAGGATTGTACTACAGAAAATGTCACACAAACTGCATTCTAGTGCTTCTTAAAAATACAAATGTGGTCAAACTTCTGTGTGTGGAATAACATCTGAATAGTAACATGTTCCAGAGTGTGAGCTGTGGGTATATCTGTGGTGCTATGAATATCAATATATCATGACAACTCTTTTACAATTAACATTGCCAGATACGGGATAGGAATCAGCTGTAGTTATGACATTATGACATTCGAACCACCAGCTACAATCAAATGTATGATTTCTTCATCTAGGTTGTTAATGGCTATGCAGAAAGTAAATGGAACTTATGTATATTTAATTTTGACAATTTTCATTTTGGCATCTGAGCTACTCCTGAGGTCACAGCAGACGGTTGGCTTTTACTTCAAGTGAATGGCACTAAAAAGTACTTCAGGTGGTGGCATTATTTTTCATGGCAGTCAGTTTTTAAGTGTTGGAGGTAGTGATGGTGGAAACTGTGAGCAAGAGCAGCTGAGTATAATATCTCAGTGCTGTGCTGTGTGATGATTTTATGTGCAACGTCTAGTACCTGACACCTTTCACACATACATGCGCACACACATGCTGAGATATCCCTATGGAGCAATGAAGCATTACAGGTTTATCCTCTTTGACCTTCACAGTTTGCGTCCTGAGCAGGACTTGGCTGGTTGAACTTGTCACACTGTTGGGAGGTGCAGCCAAAGCCCCACTTATCAACGGTGTGGCTCAATAGCTCTTTCTCTGAGTGTCGTAAGTGCAACGCATCACTAAATCTCAGTGTGGACTTTGAGCCTTCACATCTTGGTATGTTGGTCAAAGCCCATGTAGTTAATGCAGTTGCACAGCTTGCAGATCCATATAACTTATTAAAGCTGGAAACTTTGGAGAATAATTTCACAATCTTAGGAGGTAGGATCTACAGTTAAAGTAAATATGACCTTTGCCTAGCCGTTTGTCTTGTTAATTATGCAACTACAGTACTATAGTAATTTGTCAATTCTGTTATCCAGGAATTTATTGCATTAAAAAAGCATCAAAAGTCAAGTTCATCAAGTTTAGTAGTAGGTCATGTTGTAAAAAATACAGAGATATGTTGTGTGTCACATCTCAACCTAAAAATGAGATATGATTTTTGGTCCACATTGTCCAGTCCTATAGTGGACAATGGTCTGTGTTTTGGTTGTGATGGGCGATTGTAGAACAAAACTTTACCAAAAACCACTTTAATACCCTTCATTTGTTACTTTTATTAAAACTGAAGCATCTAAGAACGAACATACGCAATAAGTTACTGAATCATCATGATAAATATCTGTGTGATCTTTATCGTTTGAATGTTTCCATATAGTTGTTAAAGAATATTCAGACACAGAGTTGGATGAGACAGTGATTTGATTTGTAGCAGAAAAAACTTTTGGGCATGCAAAATTATTTCCTGTAATTGCTGTGAGCTGGCATAGAGAAATTGATTTTATTTAGAGGTTGTTAATCAGTGAGACCTGTCTGAGTCTGCCTCGTCTACCTATAGCAGGTCTTAAATCCAGTCTTGTAATAACCCTCTCTAATTAGGACTGAGACACACTAACAAGGGACACCACCATCATCATCACTCAGCCACCTCATCATCATCACCATTCTCATTATCAAGCCTAAGATCAAATTCCAGCCTGGCTCCGGGATAGTGGGACTTCAGTACACCTGATGTATTGTGCGTCATTAGATTGTTGTTATTACTGTGCCATGGGGAGTCAAACAGGATGGAGATTCACTCCTGTAATATTCTATATGGCCTACTAGGGAGGACCCACTTGACATTCTCCACATAATGACAACAATCTATTGAGGCAAAGAGATGACACATTAATTTGTTTACTCTCCCTCTCTTCTCTTCCTCACACATGAACAACACACATAACTAGCTGCAGCAAGAGGTTCATCTCGACACAAAACTAATGTTTTGGATCCTTGTCTGCTGTACTCCTCGTGTCTCTTAGTATTGATCCCTACCAGATTAAAGCAACCTCGCATTCTTGTTTAATTTGTCTCAATTAACACTGTTGGACACATCTATCCATTTGAATGGCAAAGCTAATTTACCAAAACCCGTGGGTTACCGTAGACTGGAATCCAGTGGCCTGTTGCACCTGGGAACAAGTTAAACACTAAAACTGTGTCAAACTGTGTAAAACTGTGTCAATGAGACTTAAGTGCAGATAATGGCATTTTTATTTCCTTTGCCCAATTAGTAAAAGGCACAATTGTCACTGAAGTGCTTATTACTGTCAAACACCTTAGCATTGAATATCTACTCTTTGTTACTATGTTGTCTCTTGTGAGCAGTTGATTTTGAACACTTCGCTACATAATAGTGAAGACATTAATGGCTAAAAATAGCTAATGTTGATCTCCAAACAACAAGAAAAATGTTAGGCTACAGAAACAAAGACACATGTTTAAGTGACAACTAACCTTAATCCACACCTAGTGTAAAAATAGTAACAGTGACATAGTGCGGTGAAACCACCATAAGGTAATATAATGGTACCCTATTATTGGGCAGTTTAAACTGAAACATTATAACAAATACATTGCGTACACTGATTAACTATTACTAATGTTTGCTTGACAACACAATAACAATAGTGTGCAACTCCTCTTCAGCGTGACTGCAGCTACAAGCGAGGCAACGGTGGAGGAGGATGTAAGTTAGAATTTCTGAAATAAAACATTGAAAATAGTTGTTTATACTTAAAATATGTGGTTGATTTATCAAGATATCGCCTACTTGAAAATTTGCTGTGATGTTTTCGGAGATTTCCCGCTAGCCTGACTTGGTGTTTCACATCGCGACATGACGACCAACATACAATTCTGGATGGACCAATCTGTGATCTGCATGATTTTAAGCTACATTTAGTATTGTTTTGGTTTGGAACCTCGAAGAAGGTGATACTATAAATAATAAATGATAGGACCTGGTGGTCTCTGCTTTCACACAGTGGAAACGTCAAAAACCACACGCTGAGTTGAGTCGAGCTGATAAGGCCAGTGGAAAAGTGGCATTTGTAGCATGTAAACACCTTCCTAAGATAGAAATTACTTTCAAACTAGGCTGCGTTTGAACTTACACAGGTGGTGAAGCCTGGCGTAGGACAACCCCTGCAGTCTCTGTCTGTCCAACAACTTGCTCAAGCTCAGCCCTGCAGGGCAGCTCCTGCTAGAAAGGCAGCTGGCCGATGATCGGTGACTTCATCCACTCTCTCGGATTCCTCCACTTGTGCTGAGAGAACACTTAATGTAACAGGCCCACTGAGAAATCCCTTGATTAGGCTATGAGAGCAGGAAGCCACAGGGAGGCACTTATAAGGAGATCCTTTCCATGCATGAGTCTTTACAGGACCATACATACAGCAGCTGACGTACAATATAGACGCCACTAACACATAGCATCATTGTCAGTTCCATTTTGTACACACAAACACTACTTCACTCTGTTGCCAGCAGGAGGACCAGACTATCCAACACAGCTGGTGTAGCCCAATGTTGACTCTTCAGTTGGGGAGGATTGCCGGAGGGATTTACCGTATCACCGTAGGCACTGCAGAGATTGGTCGGGTATGAGTCGATCAAGCTTTATCTCTCCCCAAGGTACCAACACAAATCTCTCCAATAAATAACCTGTTCTTAATTCTGATTTCTTAATGCAACTCCTGCAGAGAAGATTAATCAGTCTGAGTGAAGCCCCCAGATAGCTCATTCACATGGAGTTTGTGCCCTATCCAAATGCTCAGTAGCTCTAACTGGTTTAAAGTACTGATAACATTATTTTATTTCTTTTCAGAGACACCTTCCAGCTCTGGCATGTACATACTTTCACATATTCACACAGACAGTGACACACGTATAAATGCACACACAAACACTCATGGCACTTCTTTCCAAGCCCTCCTAACATCTGCTTGTTCTTCCTCTGATTAAAAAAATCCTCTGCGTTTCATTATCGCTGATTTGCATAGTAATAGCGTGCATATTAAGCAGCTACTTCAGAGGGTGGGCGGTCTAATGAATGCCGCAGTCTCCTCTGTTTTAACTCAATTTTTCCTCATCCATATTCAGTCGTGTGCCCCCTTCCCAGCTCCCTCACGACCCCCCTGCCCTCAGGGACGGCAATTCTGTTTCCGCTGAAATGCTTCCTCCAGCCTCTCCCCAAATCCCAGAACCCTCTCCATTAATCCAATTAATTAGAGCCATTGATATGCAGCCCGCTTAGACCAAGCAGCTGTTTGCCTGCCAATTGCCTTGCTATGAGGAAGGGTTGGTGGGGGGGTCAGGTTATGGGGAGTCCTATCAAACGATGCACATATAGCAACACTTAGCATTGAGAAAGCCACCACACACAATGAATGCACTGACTCGCTATCTTAAAAGCCACAGAGAAGCATCTCACGGTTGAGCTAACTTCTGATAAGTGAAACTCATAAAGTGTCTTCTGTCTTATCTCTAAAGGGCAAAGACCAAGACCATGACCTTTTCACTTTCACACAATTATACATCATTGAGATATTTGGTACGTAATTTGCTACAGTTTTGACTTGCCAAGTCTTTATGAAAAGCATAAACATAAAACAGAATGCATACAAAATATGCAGAAATATGGGTGTTGGGATAGAACAATGGTAACTAACACTCAAATCCATTTTGTTTCATTCACACTTATATTGTTTTATTACCCTTGAGCACAAGTTTGTTCCTGTGAAACCAAAATGAAGCCAAAATAGATGAACAATGGAAGCACTTATGCCCTTTTATTCAATCAGCTACTACATATTCCACTGTGGTTCAACAAAAGGAGCTAAATATACATTGATGGATGATAATTCTCCCGATAAAATGCCCAAAATAGAAAATCTGGCAAGAGACGTCCCTTGATGCCCAGAGTAAGAGGTGTGCCTGAGAATTACCATACAGAAATGAATAGCAGCGACAGTGTCTAATGTTTTGTGACACAGCACGAATGTGCACACCCTGGCCCAATCCAGAGCTGAAGCCGCTCATCGGAGATATTAAATTAAGAAGTGCTGGAGTAGAAGGGTAATTCACTTTTCTGCTTCACTGCCTATCATTGCCGAGCAAAGGAACGCTGGTGGTAAACTATCCCTATCTCACCTTCAGTCTGTCTCTTTTTTCACTTTCTCTCTCTCTCTCTCTCTCTCTCTCTCTCTCTCTCTCTCTCTCTCTCTCTCTCTGTCTCTCTCTCCTTAGTCTTCCTCTTAAAATAGTCATCTGCTCCTTTTTGTCACCCCGGTGTCCTT
>JAPQRN010000027.1:15166707-15186333 GCA_037367275.1 Coranthus polyacanthus
AAAGGAACGCTGGTGGTAAACTATCCCTATCTCACCTTCAGTCTGTCTCTTTTTTCACTTTCTCTCTCTCTCTCTCTGTCTCTCTGTCTCTCTCTCTGTCTCTCTCTCCTTAGTCTTCCTCTTAAAATAGTCATCTGCTCCTTTTTGTCACCCCGGTGTCCTTTACGATCATACATATTTTCAGCACAAATTATTTTCCATAAAAGAAATAAAAAATAAAAAATGCAGTAGTTTTCAAACACAAAGCTGATTTGACTGTAAGGAACTTTTCCTATGTATGCTTTTGCTTTGCTGGTGTTAATGTATGAATTTTTCGGAACCTGCCTCGTGTGTCTGCTTCTGTTCAGACAACCTATTTTTAGATGACAGGCAATTCTTAATGTGTTTATTTATGGAGAAGACAAAATTGGGCTAGGGTTAGAAAAGTCATTCACTCCCAAGCTGGACAAAGTAAGTGATTCTGATAGTGTTTGTTTGGCTGATTATAAGCATTAGAAAACGATTTGTCTCAAATCAAACTCGTTCAAACGTGTCCATTTTACTGAAGTGACGCTAATATAAACCTAAAATAATGCAACACAACGTGATGATGATTTTACAAGCTGCTGTCTTATTGTTGTTGATGCATTATTCCCCAAATTATTGTTAAATTCTCAATCTAAAAAAAGCCCTTAGAAATAAAATGACACCAAAGCCTGATGGATACTGATGTTTTCTTCTACGGATTTTCAGTTGTTTTGTAGCTTTACTGGAAATGTTTTGACATGATATCACGTCATCTTTGTTTAACCAATTCAAGAATACATGACCCTAAAATGAGTATAAACTAAAGAGTATTACTGATTTCTTAGCAGAGTAAAAGTGGATGGTTTTAGATTTTAAGTTTTTTTGACTAAATTACAGGGCACAAGAAGAAAAAAAAAGAATGTAGCCTTAAAAATCTTTGGACAAGTCCTTGCTAAATATGACAGCCTTACTTAGCCATTCGTTTGACACTTGTGAATAATAGTGATTCAGAAAAGGAATGTCAGGTGAGATGTTAGTGAGAAGTGAAATTCATTAAACGTCCAATTTCATTTCTTTTGTCAAAACTGCCTGGCAGTCACTACAGTCCTGCGAGACGAACCCCACCCATACGCAGGCTAGAAAAAGTATTTGCAGGATTGTATAGCAATCAGCCAGATGTGTGAACAGCCTGTTCTCCCACAAGATTTAAACTTTCCTTTTGAGTTCATGTATCACTTTGTTAATGTGGTAGTGGAGCAGGGCTGAAACCAAAGACAAATCAAGACCAGCTTTGAAACAGGATACATAAAGCAATGGAGGTGAAATCAGATGAGAGAAAGGACGATTTGTTTACCTCTTGATGAAGTGTTGATGTTGGAGGTCTTTGTTTCAGGAATATACAAATCAGTCTGTTTAAGATACTTTGGTACCTCACTTTAGAGACTGACAAGAAAACGTTGGCTTGAACATGAACACGTCTGGGAATGTGCAACAGGGCATCGCTTTGTTTCAACTACAGATTCGATCTTGTACATTTTCCACTCTTTCTCCTGATTTAGTCAGCATGCACATACGCACAAAGAGAATGTCAATTTAACATTGATTACAGTACAATTATGGTAATGGTTATATTAAATAATATGACCTGCATTGAATATTCATAGAAAATGATGATTAACATATTCTCAATTTATTGGTATAACGGTATGACCTCCAGCAGGATGGAGGCAATTGCTGAAAATAAAGATGGAAATTAAAGAAATAGGTTTATCTCTCTTTTCACTCCCTCTATGTGCTTTGTTTTCAACTTCATTATATTTCTCTGGTGTTTAAAAAAAGCTCAAAAACAGAGCTGGAGGACGGACCCAGCTGATTCCGAGCATCTCAGGACTCACTGCAACAAGAGAGAGAGGGACAAGGAGAAGACAGAGATAGGAGGTGTCTATTTATCTAGGTGAGGAAGTGCCTCTCTGCCCCCCACCCCCACCACCACCACCACCACCCCCACACCTCCTCCTCATGTCTTCTGAGGCAGAGAGCTGTGACTGAAACACATCGCTGCACCTCACTCGGGATGAGCTCCAAATAAATGGGGGGGAATGGGGGCACAGAAGGAGCGTTGGAAAGAGAGGCAAACGGAGGCTGAAGAGGAGAGCTCCTTAAAAAGGGTTGTCAAAATAATGAAAACAAATGGCGACGGAGTCTCCTGAGATGGAGAGGAGAACTTCATTTGTGAGGCGTCTTCGCCAGAATTCTGCTGCGCCACAGCAAGTCCTCAGTTTAGAGACCGAGGGGAGTCTCTGCCACTGCCAAGGGAAACTGAGGAAAAGAAAAATGAGAGCACTCATTGTAATAATTGTTCAGGGTCAATTATTCCCACGTTGGAGCAAATCATGCTGATATGTGTTAGCATGTGGCTGGGAAGAGAGATGCTGAATGTAGCATTACCATGGATATGATCCCCTGTGATGTCTGTGCAAAAAGCAACAGTGTGTATTGATTTAATTCAGCCAGTCTAATTATGAACAAGGGATTCAAATACAATGTTTTGCAAATTCAGAGATGTGGATTGGTAAGAATTTCTTAAAGAATGTGTTCACTATCAAAGTAGCTTTAGTGCATTAGTATTCCTCAGTTATTTACGGTGAGACCTGTAAACTATTTAACGAGTTTAAAAACCAACATATGCAACCACTATAATATGGCTAAAAATAATATTTCAAGTGATGTTTTTGTCATCGCCCTGTTGACTTAGTTATTTTGCTCATTCCCAGTCTTGGAAAAGAGTTGAGTAAATTGTTGTTGTGCTTTTCAGTGAGACACACACACAGCTTTTCTGTTCTTCTGTCCACTAAGTTACTCTCTTTATCTCTCTTTCCTTGCTTTTATCCTCCCTCTCTCTGGCAACCAACATCTTTTTTTACTTATCACCATCTCCTTTCTTCATCCTCCTTCCTTCCCCGACTTTGACTTCATCTTTCAAGTACGGCAGCCGCCGCAGCATCCTCCCTCCCCTTCCCCATCCTCTTCACAACGCTGTCTGCCGTCTGCATTCCTGTCACGTGCCCACCAAAGGTTATATGGCCCACTTTCTTATCAGCTGCATTGTGGGATATCTCAGCTCTCAGGCCTGTCTTCTGGAGAGCTATCTGTACCCCCCTCCTCCCTCTGTTGACTGCTGGGAGGACAACCTTTGTCGACCTTGTTTTTTTTTTCTTTTCCTTTTGCCTTTAACAGAATAAAAATGAAAGAGAGAACGAATGCAACGCAGAGAGTGGGAGGAAAAGAAAAGGGAGGAGAAGGTAAAGAAAAAAAAAAAAACATATCAGTCCCCTGAGAGAATGTGTGATGAGATTGGTCCAGAGTTAGCCTTGTAAGAAAAGCGCCGTTGGCCCCCTCTCTCTGCAAGTACAGTAGACATTGAATCAATATCAACCACCCACCCTCTCCAGAACCATTCTGCCCCTGCGCGTGCCGTCCACCTGTCTGCCTCTCTAGGGTTTTGGGTGAGGTTGTGGGGGTAGAAGGAAGTGTACGGATGTTTGACAGAGCCGTCATCTACAAATTCATTTTGGATCCAGCCAGACTTTTACTCTAATAGGTGTGTATGCTGAAGGACTTTGCGGTCATGTTGATACACAAGAGCAGGTAGATGCATCCAAAAGTCTAGAATCTCTTTTACTGTAAAACAGGAGTACAGGAGTCAAGCACTATCATATAAAGTTTCTTATAAACATACTATATGATGCCAATCTAAATTCTAAAAGTGTTATTTTAAAAGTTCATGAGATCTAACTGAGATGTATTTTATTATGTTATGGTTTTTTACCTTTACATTTTATATCTTGTGTTTATTGCTTTGTGGAGAACTATACAATATTAGGTTAAAATGTTTTATATAAATTATTGTTATTATTATAATTAAGTGACCTTCCGACAATTACACATCATCATCTTTTTTAAGAGCTTAGTAACATTTCACACACTGAATGAATAATCTCTTATCTGTCATATTACTTAGGGCTTCAATACAGTGATCACATGAGTGCATGTTGCATAACATGGAGCATTAATGATAGTTTATGCAGAGATAATGGCAACAGATAACAGAATTATCTTCTATAGAGTAGACCTGCCACCAATATGAAACATGGAGTGACCGGCTGTAGAGGTGAAGTGATGAAACTTAAATGTTAAATGTTTTACTGTACACTATATTAATTGAAGAAATGTCTATTTTACATCTACTAAAACTAAGTCAAATGTACATGTACGCATGTCCACTACAGTGATTCAACAATACACTTCTTCACACTAATTGATTCCATTGTTTGACAAACCTCAGAAATTCAGAATCTTTTCTTGAGATATCTCATTAAATGCTCAACGGGTAAACATTGCTATTTAAACTGCAAATCATGATGGATGGTGCTGCACAGCCAGTGTCCTATGATAAGAACAGCATTTGAAATTTTATAAGAACCCTCTTATCCCCAATCACCTTGGAGCTGGTCAGAATGCTTTTTCAAATAAGTTAATTGCAACTTCAGCGGCTTTGTAAATAAAACATGAGGGTGCTTTGTGCACACTGCCTTGAATAAACATCTCCTTGAGTTTAAAATATGTCCCAGTAAATAAACATGTCATGTCTAAACACTCTAAAATGCTTAAAAAGTGTTTATGTGGCCCAACCTAGACTCACAGTTTTTTAGTATATTCATGGTATTACCATAATGTGTTATAGAAGAAGCCACACATGTTCCCCTCCCTTTCTGATGGTCCCACCTGGGACTAACTACAACATGGAGCTGCAACTTCAATTTCTGGATTGGATCTGCCTCTCCCTTTTTTCTTAACTGGGTTATCCATTCAGTTACACGCAGGAGGAGAGCAGGGTTAAGAGGGGCGATGGGGGAGCACTTAGCGAGGGAAGGCCATGGTGGCAGTGCTGGAGTGTTATTTAATGAAGTAGAGGATCAGATGCACAGCGCTGAACACATGAGGTGATGTGTGTGGTGCTACAGGAGTTTAGAGAGTGTTTGTGTGTGTTTGTGGGTGAGGGGTTGGTGGTGGAGGTGACAGCAGGTTGTGTACGTTCCACAGGGTGAGGGAAAGAAGGGAGGAGGTTGATGGTGCAGCGAGCCTGGGGGGGCTAATAAGATCACTTTTTATTGGCCCACAACCCCAGAGGAGTGTTTGTTTGTCTGCATGCATGATGGAGGGGATAAAAACTTAATGCATAGGCACTGTGGAGCGGCAGAGTGGGCTGGTCACTGCTGCCCCCTGCAGGGCATGCTCTGATTGTGTGTGTATGTGCATGTGTGTAAGACCGTGTATTTTTTTGTTTCCATGTCCTGACAGACAAATTTCATAACATAAGCTGTGAATATCTTTATGTTGACTGAGTGCATCTCCTTTGCAATTTGCTGAAATTATACTACACACACACACAATAAGAACATTTGACCATGTTTCACAGAATCACTTATGTTCTGCATATTATTATTTGACATACATTTCCCTGGATTACATCTTTGATTGAGCATTACCGCAAGAAAGCAATCTGCTTTCGTGTCTCCACCTCGTACTCACTTTCACAATATTATTTGCATTATTGATTACCAGCAGCAAATGTTTTAACTCTACCGACTGCACAGCCAAGCAAGCTCATTTGTGAATGAGTTTGTTAAGTGATTTTGTGCTGAGTATGTGTGAAAGTGAAAAAGGGAACATTTAAAGGAGGGATTTTAAAACAGGGTTTCTTGTCACCTCAAAGTTCTACTTCTGTGCAGGAAGAGATGGTGAAGGCATCAGACTGGCTAGTAAAAAAAGGGAGTGGATCGGGGAGGGGGGGGGGTGTAAATTCAACACGGGGGGAGCTGGGTGAGGAGAATATCAATCGGGCATGCGGTGTAGAGGCAGCCTGCCACGGTCCGCTCCAGGAGAAAGATTAGAGAGGGGATCAGTGTCATCAGCAGCAGGAGAGTAATGGTGCGGGCCAGGTTCAAGGCTGGAGCCAAGAACGTATCGGCATCGCAGCCACCCCCATCCCATCACCTCATACCTACACCCCCTACATGAAATAGAGGTTAACCGCCAATCCAGACTTTTTCCCCCTCTTTTACAGAGGGTGAAAACTACCGCTGGGAGTCTCAGGACAATTTTTATATAGGATTAGAAAACAAAAATCAATATTTAATTATCTTTGAGCTTTTTGTGTCACTGCATCTTTAGGTCAGTAAGTGTTCAGGAGCCAGGGTCGCCCCTGCACTGTAAGTGAAGGAGTTGTTAAAGTGCCAGTATCTTTTTTTTTTTCTTCTTTTTTCCTTTTTTCTTTTTTTTTTTTTTTCTTTCAGTGGACAAGGTTAAAGTTTTATGAAGGCGCTGAAGCCATGTTTTTTATGGACCTTGTGGAATAGTTTTTAAATCTCTGAAAATCTCTGATGAAAGAATAATTATTGTTATTATTAATGATAAAAATGTAGTTACATTTAGTTTCATATTAGTTTTGCTATAAATTTTAATGGCCCTACAGAGGGATGGTCAACAGATAAACCATCACTGTTGGCCCTACACAGCACTGCATCCAACTCAGTACATAAAACACTGGCTGTTTACGTGGCTCTCAGACGCTGTATTGGATTAAGGTGGCTCTTTAGCTTTTTTTCCCTGTGGCAGTGGCCGATGAGCCTGTGGAGTGGATGTGACGGCCGCTTAAGCGGTGACAAGCAGAAGGTCAGTGTCGCTGATGAAAGAGTGAGGCCAGCTGGCCCTCTGATGTATCCATCCTTTAAAGCACCAAGAGAATCTATCCTGTTTAAGGCAGACACCCAGACAGACATGGCCAGGAAAGACGGTAAGCGAGTGAGAGAGAGAAAGTGGCGAGAAGAGGAGACAAAAGAAAGTGGGCAAGGTAAAAGGAGTGGCAGAGACAGAGAGCTTAAATGCCCCCATTCTGATTGGTACCTCTGTAGAAGGCAAAAATGTTCTCCAGTCCCCTGAGCTATTTATTAAAGTGATAAAGAGCGCAGTTGCCTACTATGAATCAGACTCCCATGGCTGTGCTGTGCAGCATAGGTATACTCATGGCAAGATACTCTTCTCTCTTGATTGCAGTGATACTTTTGTAGCCTACAAAGAGAGACAGGACTGCTGTGGGAGAATATGAGAGCATCAGGTGAAAGGACAGAAGAGAGGAAGAGAGCTGTGGATATCTGTGGATTCACACACAGTAAGCTTATGCATTTTAGAGTAAGTTAAATATGATTAGATGAAACTTTAAGGAAATTGGGTGTTAAAGCATTAGAAATATGATATAACAAAAGTAAGCAGTGAAAAAAATAAACAAAATAAACTAGTCTTTATTCAATATGTGTCAAAGATAATGGAGATATAATATGAAAGTGATGTTATTAATGTAAGAAGTCCATGTTAATATATAAGGCTGGCAAATCTCCCATCACCACCTCCTGGTGGCGCAGCTGGAAACAAGGACCCTTGGGAACTTGGGCAACGGTGAGGGTCTTCAACGTCAGGTGGAGTAATACACCAGTTAGAGTATTTATTTGGTCGCATCTTTATGGTTATGTCAGATCAACATTTATTTCTATAAATAATGTTGTGAATAGTCAGCACGCGCTACCTGCTAGAGGACAAAGCAGGCTAAAGAAGTGTGTTCAATCATTCTGATTACTTACCATCAACATCGGCACACTCAAGGGACACAGAAATGGAAGATGCAGCTGGGTGGATATCAGCGCAACATCAGGAAGACAAAATATACTGAATGTGGTGGACAAATGGATGGCACCATATACACTGATAGGCAAGACCTCAAGAAATTCACAGAATTAAATACCTTGGCTTGACACGTTTGAGTGCTCAAACATGAGCCAACTAGGTCCCAGGTCACCGGCATCTTATTTAACTGCAAAATGCCACCTCAAGTTACAGATCTACAAAACCATTATCGTCCTGTATGGTGTCGAATGCCGGCCAGCAGCCACGAAGCGTGAAGAAGCACTCCACACCATGCTACTGTGAATGTAATGCTGGACTCTCAACTAAACCTGACCACATCGACACTCAAAATGCCATGAGAGGAAAACATGAGAGGTCCAACTTCGATGGTATTCATAGCAGCGAAAGATCGGTGGCCAAAACCCCCTTCTGCCTGAGCCACCAAGGCAAGAGGCCTCGGAATAGACCAAAGGCTCAAGGGCGGCATGCATCAAGTTAACGCAGACCGTGAAGACACCTTGGACATCGACATTCTAAACATTGGAGTCAAGTGGGATAAACACTAAAAAAAGACAGATATAAATGTGTAACTGTGCATAGCTACCCACCTGTAAATGAGACTAATGGCATAACAATTGTAATTGCCGCTTTCAGTGTTTTAATACAGTATACTTTATGCCTGTACCTACATCCAAAATAGTAACCCCTCTTGTAACCCCTTGTACCAGTATCTGGATGATGTCTGTGCGTGCATGCAAGGCTGTGCTGAGCCAAGCTAGACTACAACATCCTTTGCCTCATTGCCCTTTATGAGAATGAGGGGAGTCCTATACCCTGATTATCCAATATATAACGAGTTGTAATCACTGGCCGGTGGAAAGTAGAAAGGCTATGTGGGATAGCGCTTGATACAGCATCACTGAGTTACAAAAGGCAAACTCATCCATGTCAGGTCTTGAGAGAAGCAAAGAGTGAGGAATGTGAGTGACGAACTATTCTGATTTTGATTATTTTTGGTTGTGTAGTACGAGTGCATGGATGATTTAATTATTAGCTTCATTTGTAAGAGAGCATTGTGTTTCTAAACAGGATTAACAATTGTTTGACAGTGCAAGACGCAGATACAGGTGCAGATGAATTGTAAGACCCAGCGCAGCTCAGCAATGCTCAGAAGCTTTTACGGGGAAGTTCTGAAGGTGTTATTGTCGTACATATGAGTGAGCTGTCAGGATATTTCCTCCACCTAACCCCCTCTCTGTCTTTCACCTCCCTCCCCCACCACCTCTCTCGCTCTTTCTCTCTGACACCTTCCCTCAGCGTAATACACACCAGCAAGCAATCGATAAATACTCAGCCGAGAGCCAGGAGGAATTGTGGCAGTGTAGGCACCACACATTACAGGGTGGCCAAGGCCAATAAGCTGAAAGAGAAGGACGAAATAGTAGCTACGGTTAAATAACAGCTTCTACACACATACTTCTCCTGATGATTGGAACATCTTTTTACCCCGCATTATGCCTTTATATTTCACTGGTAGTGACGTTCATTCAAATTTCGATAGATGCTGTCAGTTTGATTGAGCTGGCATCAATTTAGAGGCGATCTGATCCTTTTTAAAGACTCTCTCGCCACCCACATTATTATGCTCATTATTGTAGTGTATGTGATGAAATGCACGCGGCACCACAGCGAGAGATATGCCACTATGTTTCCGTAGCAACATATCACACTGCTACTGCTGCATCATGCGCTTAAACGACAGACACAACCTATTAAGTCCCTCTGAGATGTATGAACTCTGTCTGTGTGCGAGTGAGAGTTTTAATTTGTCAGCATACACTCCCCCATGAATGTGCAGTGCCTTAATTCAACATATGAAAGCGTTCCATGAAATTTGACCTGGGAATACTACACGCTATCTGTAAACTATGTAGTTAATTGTGAAGTTTTATGCCTTTATTGGATAGCAGAAAGAGAGAGACGGGAAAGTTGGACGGCTGAACAGGGAACTCACTGTTCAGGACGTTTGTGCCCATGTGGTGTGAAGAAAATGATACCACAACAGTAAAACCTTATTTATTTGATGCACAATATTTAATTTACAGAACGAACTTGTTACACTAAGAAGATAAGGCCTTCGCTACACTTGTAATGCAAAGCTCTCAAATGGACCAGGACGACTTGCATTATTATTACACCAGCATATTACAAAGAATAACAGAATAACGTGAATAGGTGCACTGCTGTGTGGTCAGTGTCTTTTGTTTAAAGTAATTTGTTTGAGCTGTTATTGTATTTCCAAAGTATTTCCAAATGTGTTGTCTAGTTACTGTAAAAGCAATAAAAGTATTTACAAAAGCATTTTTGTCAAAAACCGGTCGCCTAAGTTACAAACAAATATTGTATCCATACTGGGTGTGCATTATGACTCAGAACAAGTTGAAAATTAGCATTCGGTAAACATAATTAACTCCGTAACTGTTATACAACAAACCTTTGCTCTGTTTTTCAGCATTAGATAATGCACCGAAGTTTCTTAGCTCTGTTCTTTACACAAGATATGCAGCATGTCAGAAGTACTGGCGTCAATTCATTTTCCCAAGTAAATGACACAAGCAAACGTACCTCGAAGCTTGAAACACAACAGCTTGACATACATGTACGATGTCATGACGTTCACAGTGACAAAGTCATCAAAGTGTTGACACAAAATTTTGTGCTATAACAACTTTTCTGCATCAATGTGAGGCATCTGTAAATATTACATACCTGCTTGTTTACTCGTTTGCAGAGTAAAATTTTATTTATGCAGGTGATTTAAATGAATGACATTGTAAAGTATTTTCATATAGTGTGAGCAAGTGTGCCACTATTTAATTCAGACTATTCAACAGCTGTTTTCTAATCATAAATTTAAAATGAGCCTGCTGTATACTGTGTTAGTTTGTGTTTGTTCTGTGTCTGATTGTTGGGTAAAGCACTTCACCATTTAAACCTCCTGCTGGTTGAAAGATCCCCTGAAGTTACTGAAAGGAAAGGCCTCCAGCATCATCAGTCCTTCTGATTACAATCAGTGGCATCCAGACGACAGCATTTGGAAAGAATTAGATGCAAAACACCTGTCATTTTTCCTCAGGAATTCAGACAAAAAAATACACGAGCAAGAAAAACAGTTTTCAAAAAGAACGTGAGGCTGTCATAATTTTTTACTGCTTTGACTTTCTAACTTATGTCACTTGTCTTGAATGAAGAATAAAGGCCACAAAGGACGCAGATGGTAGACAGGCAGAGTGTACAGCATATTATATGTATAACACTGTGGTTTTCAGCCCCCACTGTAATGTTAATATAAATAATTGATGGCATCAACAAGAACTGTCTCCTATATTCATTTCATAATGTCCTAATCATCCTCACACATGGCCCAGTGACCCGAATTTCTTATTAAATGTCGAATGTGACTCATCAGAGGAGCCCAGTCATTTGTCAAGTCTGTACTGAGACATTTTCTGTGAGCAAATCTGCCCACACCCAGTCTGAGCCTTGGCAGACCACCATGATCTCAGCTTTTCTGTGAATGTTTCAAGTCTGAGAGACCGCTAACTATCAAAGTCTTGTGAGCGACCCCGTCCACGCAGCCTGTGGACATGAGTGGAGTACCCGCACTTGATTCACACACATCCTCGGTGATGTTTGCATAACAGGACAGAGAGTCATACTGAATATGCTGTCTGCTTAGTTTCTGGTCTGAAGCTAAGAATTAGTACATGATCACGTTCCTCTATGTCTCCCTGCACTTTGTCTTGTGTTTTCTATTTATCTCTTCTGCCTTTCTTTTTTCCTCTTATACCTCCGTCAGCTGCTGGTGCTTCTGTTTGGGCTGAACATGCTCTTTCACACCAATTTATCTGCTCTACATTCTCCTCTTCTCCACCCCCTATCTCTACCTTCATCTCCCTCTCTCCTCATCTGTCCTCGCCCCTTCTTCCTTCATAGATTGACTCTTTCCAATTACATGAGCAGTTTCTTCAATCACACTGTAACAAATTACCTGACAAATTAAAAAAACACCAGTGATATTTCTGGGCTTTAGCATGGGCCATTCTTACCGTTAATGAAATTTGCTAAGCCATATATCAGGAATGTGTTGTCAGCCATGCATGGCTCTTCAAATCTTCCCCTTTCCCCTCCTGCTGTTTTAATATACCTTTCTACAGATAATTATTTCTACAAAAAATACACATCTCTATAGCCAGTGATCTTGCTGTTTTCGCTTTTCAAAGACATTTTAATGACTGGATTAAAGGAAAAATATCTGTATATGTCTATTGCTACATACATGCTACATTCCCCGGATTGAGAACTAATACCAGGCGCATCTCTAAGGTTTCTCCTTTCGCTGAGTTGAACAGTTGAAAAATTCATGAATAATATTTTTCTACTGTTCCAGGATTAATCACAGAATAAATTTACTTGTGAAAGGATTTTCTAGTCTCTGAGAGGTGAGATTAAATGATTCAGCGTGCCGACAAATATATGTACCTGTGAACATCCATATTTCAGCTGTAACTGCATGCTCATTTTTCACATTGTGTATTCACTTTAACATCCCACTCTAAATTGAGTTATAGAGGTAATGCTTCCAGTTGCACAGACACCTTTGTGTGTGTGCGTGTGTGCACTGCAGGTGGGTGGATGTGTACACATTCATGCAAATGTGCATTACTCCACATGCTGGCTGGTTTAAGTAATTAATAATATTTAATAATATTTATACTAGTATATTTAGATTATTTTTTTTTTCAGTGTTGGACATGACATGTTACAGTCGGCAATGCAGCTACGCTCAGTCAGTGCAGAGACTGAAGACATCTTGTACTGCATCATGATAACAGAAAGCATTATTGAGTTGTTATGACTTTTTATGTCATGTTTTGTGCTGCATTTTTTCTCGTATTGCACTAATGGCCTATTGAACCTGCCAATTCACGTTCAGCTGAGTGTGCGAAAGCTCTCCTGGTTGTGAAAGGTCTTATCATTATGAACAGCTTACAGCATCGCAGGCAGTACACAGACTCAATACCAGTGCAGGGTTCGGAAGAATCTATTTTCCCGTGAACAGAAACATTTCATCCAGAGGAGGGATTCCTGGTGCTGGATGGGGCTCAGGACGCAGAAAGCAGATGCTGGTGTTGGAACAGTGCCAACATGTGTCGGAGACCAGGGATCCGGATGGTGTGCATGAAGAGAGAGGGAGAAATGTTTGCTTTTTAGATGTAAGTTTCAAATGGGGGGGAAGGCTATAAAAAGCATACGCCTAGAACTGAGTCTATAAGTTAGGCAAGCACATGTACAGTACTGCTCGTTTTTAGAAACATATTCGTTTGCTACACATACACTTTCTCATCTTCTAAAATGTATGTGATAATGTTCACAGTAACTTTTTGCGTGTAAAATTACACCTTTTTAGTGATTATCAGGGCACACAGAACACAGCCTCTTTTTGCCTTAATTTACAGCAAAAAAACAAAAGCAAAAAAGTGAGTCTAAACCACTTTGCAATCACTTTAGAGCAAGTTGGATGTACCAATACCTGTTACGCTTGTATCTTCTATGCCTCATTTGTTAAATGTATGTGTGCTGTTAGCAAAATGCTAAAATGCACAGGATTGACAGAGGTTTAAACCTGAAATATGTAAAGATTTAAAACCACTCTATCATGTGCAGAAGTTAGTCAGTCCCACGTGGAAATGAAAATTAATGTAGAGCTGACTGACTGAGCTTTCTGACCTCTGTAAGTTTTCCATGAACCCTCTCTGTAGTTTTCCAGGGACATAAATCTCAGCAAAATAGCCGCCGTGCAGAGCACCTGCTGGATGGCCAGACTGCTCACCTCGGCTTGAGCCCTTATAGCAACAGATGCAATGACTTCTCAAGGCAGCTCTCCACTACTACGTCAAATTAAAATCATCCAATGGTGTCCTGGATGTGTTACACGGTGGCGTTGTTCAAGGCTGCAGTCATGTTGTTTTATGAAGTGCGATAACACCAAATACTGTAAATGTATCCAATCTAGATGTTTATGTTGGTCATATTTGGTGCCTTAACCCTTTTTACAGTATAAGCCTAACTCTAAGATGTTATTTAGGCTTCAAGGCCCCTTTGTTGTATTGACTTAACCTTTAATTAACCAAAATGCATGGCTATTTTAGTGACTTTTACGCCTGAGGTCATGGTCATTGTCAGAAACGCACCAGCCTTTAACATTGGTTGTATCCCTCTGCTGATAATAAAGATGACATTTCAGACAAAGGTATAGGAAACACTCCATATAGTCCTTGCCTACTATAAATAAAAGTCTGCGTGTACATTTTGTGTGTGTGTGTGTGTCCACCTGCGTATGTGTTTACAACAGGCAGTGAGTGAGTCCGCTCCCTCAGTCTTCAGTAGGATGCTATAAAAGTCAAAAACCAAATCAGACCCACAGGAGTATGCTTACCAAAAATTTCCCAGCCAGGAGAAAGCAGTAAAATGTTATGTGTTCTCTGGGAGCACTTTGAACTGAAGAACCTCGACACGACATGATGCTTGAGCTCCACTCCAGCCGTCAACATCTGATGCGTCCATGGGGAAGTAAAAGCCAGTAACATTGCAATTTCTTTCTTCAGAGGCATGTAAGAATTAAAGTTGACTACAGAATTTTGTTCATCTTGCACGTGAAAAATGTTTACCTTTTAATAAAACACGGCACTGTCTCTTATGAGTGTGTTTCACTTTCTTTGAGACACTAGGTTAACTGAATTTAAATTCACTTGCAGCATTAAGTAAGAACTAAAGTAAAATGAATTACTCAGAGCTAATTCAGTGATAATCCAAGATGATAAAAAAAAAACTCACTTATTCATTCATAGGAAATGTTTCTCCAAGTAGATTATATTATTGTAATTATGCACCCTTACAGGCATACACCCATGCAGGAATGAAGAAAACAAAGAGGAACAAATGAAAGAAAATATAAAACAATTAAAATGCTAATTGTTTTGTATGGTACAAACATGTGGAAAGGGAAGTCTCGAGGCCTTTCGTGAGAGCCTCCTCCAACACGGACTACTACTGCATCTGCAGCGAGAATGCTCGAGGAGCATTGCGCAATTCTGTGAAAGGAAGCAAAATGATTTTTTTTGAGGATTTTTGTAGATTCGACTGTTTGGTCACTGAAGTTTCACTTTGCATCTTGCACTGCAGTAAAGGTGCAGGCTTTTGCTGAACTATCCCTTCGAGGACATGTGCGTAAAACAGAGTTTTGATTGGCAGCTCATCAGAATAACAGGCTCTGATGTGAGAGGCGCATAACCTCTTGCACTAAAACATTCCAAACACACCGACCCACTAGTGCTGAGTAAACAGAAAATGTAAACGCTGGTTATTTAACAAGCCTCCACCTCTCCATCCTCACACCCCTCATCTCCTCCCACCTCCTGCCCTCATCCTGCACCCCTGCCCCAACATCCCCGCCTCTTTACACATTAAGTATGCATTGATTCAGCCTTCCCCTGTGTTATAAATACAGCATCGATCCACCCCGGGATCAATAGACTCATTCACATGCATAGAGCCACTTTGATAACTCTCCTACTCTGAGCCACTTGTAATAGCATCCTTCTCCCTCTCTCTCCTTCTCTCTCCATCTAAATAGCTTGACATATTTCTCTACATCATTCATTCTTTCATTCCACTAAATATATATATTTAAAAAGACACTTTCAATCAGCTGTACAAATCCCTTAGATGGCAGACAGTGTAATCCAATCTATAATTCACAGAAATCACTATTGCAATATATACTATAAGCATGGATGCATGTTCAATACCTTCCATTCTTAGTCACTGTTTATGTTGATTTTAATCGTCTCAGAGAATCATTTCAGAGAGGAGAGGGCAGAGTAGTGTAATTGTTAAAACACTTTTTGCAATTCAAATCGGCCTCCCTCAGACCTGCTACCTTGACTCATACAAGATCTACATGTTACTGGGAGCAAACGCAATCATTTGAAATGCAAAGTTAATTTAAAACAAACAAGAAATAAAGTAAAATGTTTAGTAGGTGATAAAAAATATGGAGAGAGCATAACTGGCTTCTAATTCTGCAGCTCCAAATCTGTGATTATTTGCTTTCTCTACAGACATCTGGATGGAAAAGCCATATCTGGAAATGTCTCATAGCAGCTTAAGCAGAAAGAGTGCCCAGCTCTAAAGGGAAGCAATTTACAAGTTACAATTCCATTTGTAATCAGAAAAGATGGAAACAAACTCTCCTTCACCAGTTTTAATCATGCTGCTCGTGGTCTGCTTTAGATAACACCCAGGTGGTTTATTGCCTCTATATGTGAAAAAAACACATGCTGGAACCCTCCCTATCGCTCCAGATGCAACCCTGCATGTGAACATGACTGAGGTACTAAAAGGCTGGATTTAGAAAACTGGTTTTTCATAGTTACCTTCATTTTTATTTACTATCTTTCTTTGACATTCCTATATCCCAGTGCACTCACTCTCGCTCTCTCTCTCTCCCCAAAAGGACATGAAGGCTGAGAAAGGTTGTTGATGATCTTTACAGGGGTCTGTCCCTGTTGTGCACTTACGTAAGTAGCTCCTCATTGCTTTTATGGTGACTCACTAAAACCTGTCTTGTAAAAAGCAGTCCAGGGAAGGTAAAGAAGGTGGAACACATGCATAAAAGACAGAGAAAGGGGGAAAAAATCAATGCCTATTTCTTCACAACCTATGAATTTTATTGATGCTGGCCCCCTATTACTCGGTCACAAATTTGCCAGCTTTAGATTGAAGCTAGAGCGCACACTTCATCTAGACTTTCCTGAACCACAAGAAAGTCATCATTCATTAGATTCTAATACATCTGGGAATATATTTTATGGGGATGAATCATATAAATATAATGAACCATATTTTGATACTTTTTTTGTCATCCTGTTGACACCCTGACGTTGTTGTTCGTCTTAAGAGCTAGTTCTTGCTTCTTTTTTTTTTTCATCTCACCGCAAATTATTGTTATTTTTCCAGATTTTTATTGAATGCTAAGGAGAAATTTGTTATGCAAAATGTGTGTAGTTTTTTTTTTTTTTTCACTCAGAGCTAACATTCAAAATACACTCGAAGAGTCAACATGAAACAGGCCTCACAGGGACATGCAGCAGCACATTTAAAATGACTGCTCTTAATGTCAGAACCTCACTTTACATTAACCAGGGTGTAGAACAAGCAGACAGATAATGTCATTTTGTCGCTGTGCTTTAGAGCTACTCCATTTTGACGGGGAGAGCTTTGCCTGGCAGTGCCTCTCATCTTAAAGATCACCCTTAATTGTGCCAGTGTGCAGGAGGACCCCATCATCCTCAGCGGGACTCTAATTGGCTTAAACTTAACTTAACCTTTCTCCAGCTTTGTCGTACACGCGACAGCCAAAATGACTTTTCAATACATGGTTTATAAAGCAAAACAATATTGAAAATCAGCACTTCTGTCCATTACTACAACACACTGAATGTGTGCGATTGTGACTCGCCGGCTATAGAATGTACGTATGAGCGTATGTGTCTATCAATAACACCTTTGCAGTCATTCAAATGCAGGAGCATGTTGGATGCGTGTGTGTTGATGGTTTTCTGATGCTTGTGTGAGTTCTTCTATGTATCATGCAATTCTGGGAAGGAAATGAAATCAAGGGTTTGGGCCAGGCAGACCCAGAAATACATTTGAATTTCATTTATCTACCTCTGTCAAGATATTTCATATGTTTGGAGGAAGAAAAAAAAAATCCACTGCAATCATTACTATCCATCAGCATGCTCACATTTCTGAGATTTTTACTTCTTAGGTTAAAGGGTGCACTTCTTTTATTCTTCAAAGACATGCAAATGTTCTCTCTCTCTTTCTCTGTCTCTTACCTTCATTCCAATAAACTAGGCTTATTAAATGCATTAGGGAGAATCAAAGTTGAGCTGTGCTTTGAGTGCATTCAAAGAGGGTGGTGATTGGAGCTCAAAATGGGAAAAGATGGGAACCCCTCTTAGTGTCCCTGTGCCCATTACTGTACACTACTTCATTTAGCACCAATTAGATGTTCAGTTCCCTTTCTGCTGCTAATGCCCAGGCTTGCAGGGTCCATGCTAAATTAAGCACTAGATCTTCATTGCGGCCTGCAAACCAATTGATTTTGCCCCTTAATCAATTTATTTCATTAGTTATACATTCCTCTTTTTCCCTCTCGCCTCCCTCTCTGCCGTCTCGTCTCAGGAGCCGGCATGAGGAGAGTGACCTATCCCAGAGTGTGACACAGAGGAGAGTGATTTGAATGATAACCAAATAGCTAGCGTGGCCTCGGCGGTGTTTAAAGATCATATGTAAATCAAATGTCGGGGGGGAGAAATTGCTTGGTGGGGTTCTGTCAGAAAACAATTTAGTGATCGTTAAAAGGGATGCTTCGCCGTCGTGCAAACCTCCGCAAATTAAATCAATGCAGCCACCAGTCTCTGCCCCCTTTCAGTTCTATCAAGCCCCCACCTTACCTCTTCTTCTCCCACTCTCATCTTTCTTCTCTTTCTCTCTCTCTCCCACGCACACACACACACACACGGATGTAAAGATACCGACAGAGTAAGACAGAGAGCGAGAGTCTAAACCTTAAAGATTTGCCAGATAAGGAAGATAAGGATGTTTTTATTACTCTTCTCCTTCACTCTGCAGTTTTGGAATTATGAAGGGAAAACCGTATGTGCTAACTGTGTAAATAACACAAAGGGATACAGTGTGGCACATGCATGATGACAGGGGTGATAATGCAACATGAGATGGAGGAAGATTGAAACAGACCCCACCCAGGATGATCTCACCGTTTATCCTAATAAGATGAGTTACTACAGCAGCAGAGACAGCTTCAGTAGTAGTAATACAGAAAAATACTCTAAAATGTTAACCCCCCAAGAGAGCCAGTCATGCTTGACTCGTATCCCTAAAGCCTGTGTGTCAATCACAGTCCCTGGGGAGAGGCTGCATGTTTCAGAAGACTAAGGAAATAAAAACATGTTGTGGAAAATCTACATTTGGTAGAAGGAGGCGACATCACTCACTGCAACATGTTTGCAGAGTTTTGTGCTGGCTACAGATGTGGTTTGCAGTTGACAAGGAGGATTTATTTTGTTTCTCAGTCTTCTCAAGCAGGGATGTGCAGGCAGACATGTGGTTGGGCTCACATGTACGCATGCCCACATGTACATTTGCTGTGTTGTCTGCAGGGTGTGCCATCATACACAGTGTCACTAAGAACACATACTGTGAAAAAGAAAAAGAACTACCCCATGTGTTGTCTTAGAGGCTTGTAACAGCACCTTTGTTGAGGATGACATGCAGGCGCTTACACATGCAACTCACACACACATACACA
The DNA here is from genome assembly GCA_037367275.1 of Coranthus polyacanthus. Classification (NCBI taxonomy): domain Eukaryota; kingdom Metazoa; phylum Chordata; class Actinopteri; order Kurtiformes; family Apogonidae; genus Coranthus; species Coranthus polyacanthus. The sequence continues at coordinate 15,185,915 of JAPQRN010000027.1, forward strand.
CAGCCATGAAGAGATTTCGCAGTACACACTCATTGTGTCTGCTTGTCAAATGGCACCTGATATCCGCCAGCGTCTGGGAATCAAATTAAGTGAGCGACTGCTGCCGAGGCCTCCTTCTCTTTTTTCTCATCCACCATCCCTGGGCATAATTAATTTTATCATCAGCGTCATTATTATTGTTAAATTGTTTTTTATATTTCTTCATTTTTTTTTTCTCACCCCTCGCCTGTCTGGAATACCAAGTGTATGCTAATGTGTTTTGGAGATTGCCAGCGCACACAGAGATGGAGAGAGGTAGAGAGGAATGAGAATGAGGGTCTGAGATGAAGAGAGGGTGGGAGATGGAGGTGAGACAGAGAGAGGGGTGGTAGGAAGGGGAGGGGTCAGGTTCGGGCACTTCTGGTTGTCGTAGAGACATG
>JAPQRN010000027.1:15205626-15221443 GCA_037367275.1 Coranthus polyacanthus
GAGGAGAGGAGAGGAGAGGAGAGGAGAGGAGAGGAGAGGAGGAGGAGGAGGAGAGAGGAGAGGAGGAGGGGAGAGGAGAGGAGGAGGAGGAGAGGAGAGGAGAGGAGAGGAGGAGGAGGAGGAGAGGAGGAGAGGAGAGGAGAGGAGAGGAGAGGAGAGGAGAGGAGAGCTCATTAACATGCTGTTGATCCTGAAGTGTCACAACTTGCACCATTTTTCCAGCCTCACACACACGCTGACAGACTTGTAACATTGGAGCTATCGCTGATAAATAAATGTTGGATACACTTTATGAGGGATATCAGCTGTTGTGGTAAATTATCCAAATCGTTTACCATTGTAGCAGTGTTTTTTTTCCCTTTATGCCTTGGGGTCATAGTAATATTTTACAGACTTTCTTTGTGTAGGAGGAATTTTTCTACAGATTCTCAAGTAAACTTAAATTTAAGACAAATGCTTTTCCACATTTTATGTTAGACTAGTTATTTAGCAGGGACAGAAAATCTACACCAGGGCTCAGTTTAAGCTCACTGGCTTAACATACTGTATGACATATAATATATTTTAACCAACAGGATCTCAGATGCAAGAAGCAATTACAGTAGACAACAATTACAATAATAACGTCTTGTTAATTAAATAACAATATAAATATAATTTTTGTATAGAGACACAATAGAAACTGAATGTGACCAGTCTTGTTTTTGAAAAAGGTCATTCTTTTAAAATAAGAAAATAATACCATAATGAACCAGCAATGCTGAATAATACTTCAGGATAAAAGGTACTTTCCACCTCAGGATATCAGAAGATTTCAGTGGACAAAGTCCTGTGGAGTACAGTGAATGAGTCTGAGCAGAGAGATGCAGCTGGAGGTATTGTGATACTTCCTGTTTTCCATCTCCCAGGGAGCCTGGCTTTCTGGTATTCCTGGAAGGTGGTGATGCAGTGTCGGATTGTCGCTTCCTCTGATCTGCAGTCACACAGCGGATTCCCAGGGAGCGTGTCACTGAGGGCGGGGGGAGAGGGGGCTCAAATGCTCTGCTCGTTACTCTAAACGCTGCCTAATTAATAATGTATCAGAGAGGACGCGCTGAGACACAGCAGGGCTCCTCTGCTTGTCACAAGCACTGACGCACACACACACACATTTTGGAAGAGACTGATCAAGCCCGCCCTGCCCCTCCTCAAAAGAAGCCCCCCCACCCAAAGCTCCTCTCAATATTCAAATATAGAAGCAAGAGAGAGGAGGAAATAGACACCGGGCTCTGAGTACATGTGTACAGTCCATTGTTGATGAATACTCCATCCTGAAACCCTGTGTCTACATAAAGTACATGTACATACTTATGCACAGGCTTACAAACAGAAACGGAGCTTAAGTTGATTCTTTTGGGCCTTGTTTTCACTGCATGAATTTTCATAAGTGAAATTTTATGTTAAACTGAGCTCAGTTTACCTGAGTCGACGCAGAGAGGGGTGGGAAGCAGTGATCGGGGTTAGTGCTTACAGCTCCTCTGACACTAACATACAGTCGCACACCTACACACATATCCAACCTGGATGTAGTGTCTTCCCTGGAGAGATGACAGGTCATGCTGCTGGTGTTGAGGTAATGGCTCTTCCTGTCCAGTTTCTGTGGTCTGTTTCACACAAGCACGTAAGGCCTTAAAACAACCACAAAGATGTATTTCAAATTTCTTTGTCATTGCAGAAGACTATCTGGGTTTAAATGGTAGTCCATGCAGTCAGTTACAGCCAGCAACCACTGTTGCAGAAGTATCATCTATTTAGAGGTAATCAATCTTTCCTCTACATATGTATATGTTTTGAAACTGATAAACATCCACAGCTTTTTTTCAAGCCTCCCCCTCTTCCTCTGACTTTCCTCTCTTTCTCCCCCTCTTTCTACCTCACATTTGATTTATTTGCTTCTTTGTTTGTGTTTGTCATATGGAGATGTAAATTTAGCCACCCCAAGGGAGAGCATCCTCACTCGTGACACAAAAAAGACTGGAAAAAAAATCAGAATAACATAAGCCACAAAAACTGGGGGGGTGGGAGGCAAAAGTAAAGGAGGGATTGCGGTTTGAGAGATAGGAGGAAAAAAACAGAGAACAAGAGAGGGAGGTTTGAGATGTGCAGGACTCTGTAAACAGTCGACGCGGGGGCTGGAAAATTAACGCTGCATAAATTGTGCGAAACATGTCCTATTTTCTCTTCCTTTTTTCCTCTGCACCCTCTTTTAAAAGAGTTCAGGATGCAGGGCTGTCAGATGAACGCCAGACAGGCATTTTCCGACTTCGTTTGATCCCGCTTCTTCTTTTAAAAACACTTCCCAATGACAGAGGGGAGGCAGAAAGCAGGTCGCAGTGTGTGAGGTGCTGGTGGTGAGCGTGGAAGAACAGGAGAGACGAGCAGACAGGAGACACATGTAGACAGACTTTCACAGTTATCACACCCTCATTGACACTGCCTTTATAGTCCCTGCAACCAGCACCTCTCACTGGGAGAGCGACGGGGAGTTTGTGTCTGATAAATGTGTCAGCACCTCACCACATGTGATGACTGTGTATAGCGGCGCTGTGGACATATAATGTACAGCACAGGTCAGTTTTTACACTAAAGGGACCAGTACAGGTGGACATACACCACAAAAACTGTACTCCCCGGGAAATAGAAACTGACAAAAGAGCAGCGTGTTTATGTTTTAAATGTCAGGCCAGGTGTGTAGTTTTTAGATATAATAATTCAGAATGAAGAAGACAAGAGTGACGGACGGAGATTATTTAGTGTATGAAAGTCACGTAACTGTCGTTCCTTTTGCTCCTTTGCATGAAACAATTCCATCTTTAAGGCCATTCTGTCCAAAACAATAATCCAAACTTCTTTTGTCCTGCTGCTATCAACTTCACCCGTTGTGTCAGACTGCATCTGCCTGTGCCGGCTTCAGCTGCTAATGAATTCCAAACAGTGAAGACAAAAAAAAAAAAAAAAAAAAAAACCTCTCATTGCTCTTTCTCTCTCGATCACAACAATACCATTTCCATTTATAATTTCGATTGTTAATTTGCATGAGAGAAATTAGTTGGGTGACATGCATGATGTTTTTCCCCCTTTTCTTTTCTGCTTAATTTTCCCACTAATTATAAGCAGCAATGGCACATTATTTACATAAATAATTGTTGTTCCTTCTGTTCACTCATATTTTCCTCCTTTCTTTCTTTGTCAGAGTTGTTTTGGCATTTGTCGTCCGCAGGGGCAAATCTCCTCTGAGAACATTTTCTCATCTCTCCTGACTGAAATATCTTGGATCTTGAGTGTCTTCGCCTGATGTTTGTTGTGGTGTTTTGCTGTCCTTTGTTCAATAAATAGATTCATCCTACATTTTTACTTCCCCTCAAAACTTCTAAACTCTCATAAATAAATATGTCAGCTGAGAAACACTCCTCCACTATTTTTACATCAAGACAGAACACTGATTCACTTCCCCATCAGTGAGGAGGTTACGGTATAAGGGATCAAACGCAGAGACTGGATGTAAGCGGAGTCAAGGTATTTTTTTGGTTTTTTTACTGTCACCATTTTGTTATAGCTCGTATTGTTCTTGTGAGTGCATCAGGGGTAGATTTCAGAGTAATAATGTCTTTTGTGTATCACAGGTTGAGCTGTAAACTGGTCCCCTGCTGCTCAGGGAGCTTTTACAGTTCATAAAGTACAGAAAAGCCTGGCAATTGGGCCTGTTCTTTAGACCACAATTCACATGTAATGCACCCTGCACCAATAAAACCTGGTAATTGATATGGGTGTAAAAATGATTCCCAGCAGCTGAATTAATGTAGCTTTTTGCTGTTAGTTAAGGGAGGCTTTTTATCAATTATTCCTCAAAAAGAAAAAAAAAAAGAAATATTTAATATTCAGTTGTATTGACTGAAATTCCTAGGAGGCACCATTCAGAGTAATAAGTATACACAACCATTTACGAGGTTGAAAAGTAGAATTTCCCAAAAGTGTTTCTGTGGGGCTTTTCATCATTAGCTGTTTAGAGAAAAACAAAATAATACTGCACATGAAGGGGAAATTAAAACTCCTATATGGAAGGATTTAAGTTAACAATCCCTCTTTTAATATAATACTGTGCCACTCGGCTGCAGGACCTTTGGCTCCTTAAGACACACATCTTTAACACTAGAACCACCAGAAGTCGCCATTTGCCTAAAACCACCAGACGGGTCAAATGTACCCGCGCACCATTTGAAATGTCCTCCGTCGATATACTAAGTAATTCTCCTCATTAAGGAATGTCTCAAGTCATAACATGAGTTTGTTTAATCATGTCCTGTGTTCTGGTCGTGTGGTTTTATAATTAAAGTACCTTTAAGAACACTAATCACTTTGCATGGCCGTCAGTACAGATCAGTCTAAAATGACGGTGAAAAATGGTTATTGGAAGAAAATATATGCATATTTGTTTGGTTCATAAATCTCTGCCTCTTTTCCATTATAAACTGTTATAAATGACTTAACAGATCACACGCTGACAAATGCTGCTGCCTAAAAACTTAGAATGTTTAAACATAAACGGTGTGAAAATCAAGGAATTTCTGCAGAGTTGCATTTGATCTGGTGGAGGTTCTAGGAATAAATGCCCATATTTTTCATTCGAAATTATCGTGACTATATTTAACAATAGGGAATGTGATACAACACAATTTTGGGAAAAGTCAAAAACTAGGAATCTTCAACATTTTATTAAAACAGAGTTGTGCACAACTGAAAAACAGCCGCAGGTAAATTCAAGTTTTTTTTGTTGTTTTTTTTAAATCACTGCTATAGCTGCACTTTACTTTTTAGTACTCACACAGGTGTAAAAAGTGTTTTAGCTGGAAGCAATATTCAGATATAGACTAATACACATTTGGTCATCTAGAAAGTATTTATTACTTGAATTTGAAACTTATAATGCAATCTCTTTATTTGCAAGGGTTGCAACTGAGTACAACAGTGTGGCTCACTTATGTGATGAATGTTTTTTTAACAACAACGGAACGCTGTGGCACACTTTGTCTTCTCAAGGGAATGTTTTTGGGCCTTGGCAGAAGTAGATACACCCTATCTTTCAATGTTAGAGAAAGTAGAAAAAAAAACATTTTACTGGATCCATCTTTTTTTCTGGATCGGGTGCAGAATTAATTGAGTTCCTCCTTGGTCAATGCCTACCCTTCAACCAAGTTTCATGAAAATCATTTGACTTGTTATTATTATATTCCTGCAGACAAACAAACAAACAAACAAAAAGATGTGAGTGAAAACCTGACCTCCTTGCAGAGGTAGTAGTATCTCACCAGCTTTATCTTTGTAGCGCAATTAATGACAATCACCACACACAGACTGGTGGGTTGTGTAATGCCTCCTGCCTTTATTTTTTGTCTTTTTCCCCACAGTCTTGTTGCACTCTGGTGTCAGGGCCCAGTTTGTTCTTGGTAACAAGGGGAGCCAGAAGCCACAGGGAAAGAGGAGCGAGGGCTTCGTGTGGGGCACACACTTTTAATTGAGGGGGAAAAATGTGCATCAGTAGCGTTGTGAGGGGTGGAGGGCGATCTTCAGAGGCCAATTAATTTGGAATACAAAGCAGCCGTGCAATCTGCTCAGGTTTCTGTCTGGGTGCATGGCTAACTCACACCGACCCTGTCTCTGAGGTATCCAAGATCAAATTAATTTAAACACTCCTCCACCTGCCCCCAACTCTCCTACCTCTCAGCTGTACAGTCTTTCATCGTCCCCACCCCCATTATTACTCTGAACTCCCTCTAAAAAAAAAAATCTCTCCCTACAGTGCAAATTCACACGCAAAAATTACCACATACACCCACACACTTTTTCTCTCTCCATACCTGCTTCTCATAGAGCAACCAACAGAGAGGAGTCTCTCAACTCAGCCAAAAATAGCAAGACTTTCCTCCTCCGACCGCTGTCTGTGTTCCCAACTGAGAGACACACTAAAATGGTCAAAGCTCAGCCACCCATTCCTGGATTTGGTCTACTAACTCTATACAGAGACGTACAAAGGGAAAGAGGCCACTTGTGCTCTCAGCAGTGCAATCTTATTTTATCTGTTAGCACGTTTTTTATTCTCTTAAGGCCTTTCAACAAGAGAAGAAGCCAAAGGTTGACATGACGGGGTTAATTGTGGATGACATCTGGAGATCTAAATAAGATTTATGGTCTATACTAAAGTCAGTGTCTTCTTTTAAATCTCTTCTAAAAACTCACTTTTATCTGAACTGTTTTTTTTTTTGGTAAACAAACAAACAAACAAACAAAGAAGTCATTAGTTTATCCAGTTTTTATCTTATTTTTATTCTGTGTTTTTGTTGTTAAGCGCGTCGCAACATTTGTTTTGAAATGTGCTCTATGAATAAAGTTATTAAAGATGTTTTTGTCCTCTCCAAATCTACTTTTCAGGAGGTTTTCCACAGCTGTAGCAACAACCCGTAGCAGAATCTTAAACAAACTCATGATGGATGCTGTGCACTCGTCAGGATGAAGGTCTGAATGAGAATGGAATGAAAAGGAAAATCCTGATATATGCCTGCGCTGATGAAGGCCTGAGTAAAAGCAAAGAGATAAGGAGGGCTTACAAAGAGGAGAAACCTAATTGTGGAAGAGAGAGAGAGAGAGAGACAGAGAGAGAGAGAGAGAGCGAGAGAGAGAGAGAGAGTTGCTGGATTGAGCTGCTCTGTGAGATGGTTAATTTATAAGACCGGCGGCTGAGGTAACGTGACAGGCCAAGTAATGGTAAGGAATAGTTTGAAAGATTCCTTTGTCTCTTTAGGTCAGGCATCCATTCACGTCACTCCTTTCCCTCTTCTATCTTCCTTTTCTTACTCCTCTTTTTTCTCTCTTCCTTAGTGGACACTGTGGTATCCCCATTTCTTGCAGAAGTAATCAATCTTAATCATGGTATGAATGAAATATTTGCCTTGGCTAAGTCCGAAAGCAGCATCTCTGGGTTGGGTTGAGTTCTGTCCTGTTTACACTGGAGGCAGTTTTCCTCAGGGTGGGGATGAGGGGACGCTGTGTTGGTGTTTTAGAAAATGACACACTTTACGGTTCTGTTTTATTTTTATGCTTTCATTTTCTATTTAACCTCCATTTTTATTCATGATAAATCTGACAGTGAATCCTCTGTCTCTCCTCCTTCAATCTCTGCAACTTGAAGTGGTGTCACCTATCTCACTCAGTCGCCCTTGCTCTCTCCCTGTCTGACTCTTCCTCTCTCGCCCTCCCTCTTTCCTCCACCTCTCTATCTGTACCTCATTGCCAATGCAGGGAGCATAGCTGCAGCCATAGACCTCTGCGTGGAAACACCCAGCAGACAAGAAAAATGACGGCCAGCGCAATCTCATTTTCTGAGGGGCTGCAAGTCAGGCAGGAAATGGCTATTATTCCATCGACACTGTCGGTATTAAGTTATTTCCTTCTCTAAATACGAGAATGTTCATGAATATCTATTGAGTTCCAGGTGCGAGAGCTAGAGGTTTTGTCGCCACACACTCTGATGATTGCAACCCTATATTCTGCCTGGTGCACCCTCACTTCTGAGATTGAAGTGAAAGACAATGGTAGTGGAAATTGGCTAATAAATCCAGAGCAGGCAAAGGGCTGTTTGAGCAATACTGCCAGCTCATGCATGCTTTTTAAGAAGAATAAAATCTCCTTGCTTTTCTCAACCTTATGCTTTTTTAAAAGGAGGCGACCTGGCTAAATGGTTAAATCTCTCTGCCAGGCCCAGGCGATATTCTTAACAGCTTTGCTTATGTTGGTAGGAATACAATTTTGCAGTGTGGTCAGAGGGATGCCACACCATATCTGCATGTACACAGCATCTATATATCAAATTACACATTTATTGCAATGTGCCGCAAACAGTGAGACAGAGAATGCAGCATGGAAAGAGAAGAAGCTCATGACAGAACTAAGGGCAATTTGCATTTGTTCCGCATGTGCTTCTCTCATTCTGCCGCTGGCTGTGTGCTTTGTTTATCATGAATCAGAGCCATATAGCTGCCAGTCATGAGCAGAGCAGGGAGGTGAAAACTGGAGGAGGGTGCAAAGAAAGGGGGCAGGAGAGCGAAGAGTGTGGATGACTGTAGGATGATGACCAGCAGCCAATCTAGGATTTGAGTGACCAGTTACCTCCCACTGCACAGCGACACAGAAGGCAGGCAGCGGAGGGAAAAAAGGGAGCAGTGGAGCTCCGCTTACATGTGTCCAGTCAGAGGCAGTCCATCGTGGAGAGGAGACGGGGGCAGAATTGATTGAAGGTGGTGGACCATAAATGAAGGTATTGATTTCGAGGTCAGAGTCGCAGGATGAGGTCTTGAAATAAATTGAAATAAACATATCAATACATCAAGTATATTACACCCTGAGCACACACATACACTTTCATAGATATATTATAAGCCTTGTTTAGCTTAATACATGGTTGATTAATGCACACGTAATTGCTTTTATGGAGAGCTGGATGAAGTCAGAAAAACCAGCTCTCTAGTGTCTGGTTATGATTTTTTTTTTATTATCATCTGTTTAATTTTTATGCAAGATCACATTTTATTTTTGTGAGTCAAGAATTTTACATGATAATGAGGAGATACTTTATGCACATTGTACTTTATACACATAAAATGCACAAAAAGTGCTAGTGTTAGTAATTGTCATAAGATAAATGAACATTATTTCTTGTTGTCATTGAGACTTCTTACACAATTCTGAGAATAAAACGAATTTAACAAAAGGCAAACGTGAGTGATACAGACACTTTTTAAAATTTGCAAATCCACTTAATCTGTATAATAAAAAAATGAAGAGCACACTATAAAGTGAGCACTCAGGAAAGGTTAAAGCACTTCCAATTTATGGGTCAGAGGGAGACTCTTAGCTGGAAGACGGGGAGAAATTACTTGGCTGGAAGACCAACAGAATCTCAGTGTAAAGACGTGGCAGCCAATTAAGAGAAAGGTCAGACTATAAAAGAATAAGCAGCACACAAGACAAGTAGCTCCTCCTTTTCAACTATTTCTCTCTCCACTATCTGCTGCTCACAAAATGACTTGATGCCTTTTATAATGACAATTTGTTTTATGAACCACGTTTCACAGATGATTATTCAGATGAATAAAGGTTTATGTCCAGCTGCAGGGAAACCAGCAGCCCAGTCATACTTGAGCAATACTGTATATTGACTCAAACAAAACAAAAAAAAAAAAAAAAAAAAAAACTTTCTCAGTAGGAATTAAACCGACATGCTGCGAAACCAAAACATCGCGCCCGTTCATCTGACCGCTCAAATGAAATGTACGTAGCCATAAAAATGCAACAAATGAAACACATGCAATAATTTTGCCTCATCTAAAATCAATAAAATAAACAAAGGGCTCGTTTTCTCTTCTTTGTTTAGATAGATTTTTTATTAAGTAAGTACTTTAAACCTTCTTGTCTTTCCTCACCAGAGCTCCTTAATGCCACAAAATCCTACTTAAAAGTCAAAAAGAAATAGAGAATAAAAGTTCACCACACAACACCCAGTCATAAAATGCCCTCTTTGACAACAAACACTGATTTCTTGCCACGTTACTGTTTCAAAATAAAATCCACCTTTTTCACTTATGCTACATACTTTAAATCCACATGATGAAATAACCAATTTTCTACGGCACATCACATGCTGTACGCTTGCCACAGAAGCGAATGTATCCTCATTATAGCAGACTGATAATGTTTTTCATTTAGTGCTAATTGTAATTGTAAGTTGGGAATTAAACTGTCATCGCAATAATTGCAACTGTGGCCATTAACTTTATTTTTCCTTCCTAAATGTGCCTCACTAGGCCGTAAGCCAGCAAAAAATTATTTAACCATGTGCGAAACCCCAGCAGATACATACATGCATACACACAATCAGAATGATTTAAGATGCTAAACTTATTGAGATTAAGTGACTCTGAAGTGTTATTGTACGAAGTAACATAAAACGGTTTGAAATATGATTCTGTTTCTCCACATTAATGAATGGCTTCATGTATGGACGTGCAGAATTTGTGTGTCTATATGTATTTTTTCTTTCATCTCCTTCACATCAGAGCGCTGACCTCCCGATCCTCCAGGGGCTTGAGGCCAGCCTCTCAGCTTCAGCAACAACATGAGAGGTCGCGCCACAAGACCTGCCCAGCAGGAAGTGAGATCATCATGGCAAACAGTCTCATTTTGAAAGGCTTTCGGTTCCTCCTTCCCGCTCCCCTGGCCTTCGCCTTCACCTTAGGACCAGTCAACCATGGCCTCCGTTCCCTGCCTCATTTGCCGAATATAGTTTCTGCCTTGTCCAAGTGGTGGCAGGTGGGGGTGGAGGAGTTGTCAAGTCCGGCTATTCTCAGAAAGAAAGAAGCCAACTAGCACAGAAATACAACCACAGGGAACATATAAGCTCAAAAGGATGTGGGTCTTTTGGAGTCCTAGATTACATTTGCCAAGGTAATGAGACAGAACAAAAGCTGTCTAATATCAAGCTGTTCAAATGTATTCTTCATGTACTTAACATTGCTTATTGCAGAGGTTCTTGCCCAGAGGCTAAGAACAGACAATGATTCTATTTTTCACTTGTGAGAAACATGAGAAAATGTTAGATTTCTGAGCTTGCTTCCAAAACGAAAGCCCCAGAGCTTAGAAAAATTAAATGAATAGACATGAATAGCACCAACTGAGGACACCACCATTTTTGAAACTGGGTAACGTACTGTAAATTCTGTCTTGACTATACACGCTTTTGGAAGCCTGTGCTGTACGTCAAAGAGATGAGAAACGTATCAGAAATATATCAAACGGATATGATTATTTGTTGGGGTTTTTTTTTTTACAGTGAATTAGCAATGCTTGATGAGACAGTCCTTTTGAAATCAAATCAAATTGTTCACAACACTAACACATTCGAGTGACATCAGCGCAAGGGAACAGTGACACCTTGCCCTGTCCTCACTTTCCACACCTTTCTGAGCAGGTGGCCAGGCGCATGGGCATAGGAGCGTGACATGAGGAATGACATGTGTAATGGGAAGTGGCGTGACAATTAGAGTGCTTATGTGTTACTGGAGGTGGGCTGGGTGTGGAAGGGCAGCCAGGAAGGCTGCTGTTCAACAAACACATAATGTTGCCATGACGCTTACAGACGCACAATTATCTTTATTTATATTTAAAAAGAAACAATATTTGTTTTTGCTATTATATCCGTCCTGTCCTAGATTTCATCATTGGTTTAAAACGCTAATTATTACCTTCAATTACAACGAGGTCCCCCGCCTCCACTGTTACGTTATTGACTCATCACTTTCATATGTCACAGATCTCATTTCCTCAGTATTTTTTTATTCCAATTGTCATTTATCATTTATTATAACCTTACCTAGACACTTCTTGTTATTCTCCTTCTCACTCATTCTCACTCATTGTTTTTATTCCTATTTTTTTCTATGTTGTATTTGTGGAGCAGACACCAAGGTACTTTGCATTCCTGAATGCTTGGCTACTAAGGAGGCTCTGATTCTAATTTGAGTTTTAAGCACTTCCTGCGAAAAAAGACAAGGCATTGACGACTCTTGAGAATGATGAATAGATGAGAAAGAAACAAATCTAGCTCCATATAAAAATTTAGAAAAAGTTGCGACTAAAAAGCACTCCAGGCATGTCTGTTTTTTCTCTTAAAGGGTATAACAACCCACGGCGACTTTTTGACCTCTGCAAATCACTTTCCTTTCTCTACCGCAAGAGAGTCCTGATCCTGGGAGACGACAGCGAACTGACACCCTGTCACCTTCCAGACCTCTCTCCAAGGAGCTCCCTCGCTGTGTGTTTCCCATCTTTGAGCCTCCAGTACTGATGGGACAACGACGAGCACTGTTCTCTCTGATGCCACTGTCTGTTTACTTGCCCTCCATACACAACAGCAGCCATAGATAGTGTCATCTGCTGAGGTGATGTTTTTGCTTGTTTTTTTTTTTTATAGCCAGACACTGGTCAAGCTGAAAATGGTAACGAATAAAGATCATTTTACCGTGTCATCAATTAGAATATTTCAAATTCACAGCGTGTGTCCTGAAATAAAATAATTTGATGGTTTTAGGTTAAACGTCAACTTTCGAGGTAGTTTTCTCTTGGCACCATATAGCAGTTTTTATCTGTGTTGGGACTGTACAGTGAGGGGGCCGTGCTGTTCTTCGGAGAACAGAGCAGAATGGGAGGCTACGGTACAGAGGCCTCACTCTAGGGGTCTAGGGTTTTGGCAGCAGAATTTGTTTACATTGTAATTAGGACTTAATTGTCCTAATTAGAATCCCCAAACCCTGATTACTCAAAGCCTTACAACCTGCTGAGCCAAACGACCTGACTATGCTTCAGTCATCAACCTAGACACCCTGCATAATGATTGTTCCAAGAGCATGGTGTAATATTCATACAATTTTCCAAAAGGCTCTGATGACTATGAAGGGAGTACTCAAAACTGCCCAGGGAGGATTGAGAAAAATGAATTTCCAAGAAATGTGTTTCTTGCCTAAGGCTGGGAATATGTTAGCAGAGGAAATCATATGCACAGGACTTGTATACTGAGGGGAAGCCTTTGTCACAAACTGCATCCTACAGGAATCCTTTATTGACTTTTATTGAACAGGTTTTTATGAGATCAATTTTCATAGCATCACATCACATTTTCCTTTCTCTCGTGCAATTCCTGGTCTCCCTTTTTTATTCTCCATCTCCGCCTTCTGCAAAATCAATGTTATGGACATCTGTCTTGGCCTCTGTGGGGAAAGTAGGGGGGTAGAGGGTGGGGGCAACAAGTGGAACATAAACACACCTGTCTCCTTCACCCTCTCTACCTGCCCTCATGGGGCTGCTGGGCAGAAGGCCTATCAGTGGTCCATCTGAGCCCTGTAGCCGGCACTGCCAAGCCCAGCTCCCAGCAGAGCACAGTGGGTTGACACTCCAAACGGTATGTGGGGAGGCTGGGCAGGACGGCAGGCCGGCTGGCTTCTGTTGTGTGTGCCACAGAAAAGTGTGGAGCATGTCAAACCACAGCCAGTCTCTCCCGGGGCTCCACATGGCTGGATGGGCCTCACGCTCTCAGGCGCAGGGGGCCGCATCGATCCACAGCCAAGTCATGAGAGGCCACCACACATCAATGATAGCAAGGTAGGAGTATAGCACAATGTGCTCAGTGCCGTTAAACTAGGATTTTGGACATATTATAACTCCATGTCAGACCTCTCTTTGTATGCCTTTGCCTTTGTATCCACTTTTTGTTTCACAGTTTGTGTGTTTGTGTTGTGGGATTGTAATCTCATGCAGATCAAGCATACAATATGCATGCTTTTTCTATGTTTAGCAATTCAGAAAATGTGGCTCTGCATAATTTGGAGATACTAAAGGTTCAGTGTGTGTGATAATTAGTTGCATCTACTGGTAAGTTGCAGAACGTAAGCAACTGAATTCCTCTCACCTCACCCTCACCTGCAGTGCCTGTTTGGTTTGTCCATTCTGGGCTTTTTAGTTAAGGGGATAATAACTCTGGTCCACACTCAAACATGACAGTAATGTACCTCAATGCGGGATACCACCCAGCACAAAATAGAAAAAGAAGTCTTTTCTTAAACATGGCAACACAACATGGCAGAATCTGTGAATAAAGCTTCAACGTGTAGCATATGTGAAGAAACGTACATGTATTAATTGTTTTGGGTTTTTTTTCAAATGTGTGAAAAGATTGCAACATACCTTAATGAGCACCATATCCGACTGTATTGGCTGCCTGCATCCATGATATCAGCCTGTACAACGATTTCTATGTTGAGGACTCGGGCTAAAGATTCTTACACTTACTTCCAAGTGCCTCAGTGTCTCTCTTCTGCTCCTCTACAGCTGCAACACTGCACAACACTAGCTACCGTTAGCTTAGCAATGCAGTCTGCTAAGATCAACAAACGACCAGATTCCAGCTCATCACAGACTCCAACACACACTCCATGCAAGCACATATGAGCATCTCCATGCATACATTAGATACATACATGTATCTAAGACCAATTAACCCACAGCATTGGTGAGATCACAGTCCATTCTGAGCAGGTGTGTGTGAAAATCAAAACATGTTTGTTTCCCTTCTAGTGTTACTGTTAAACAAAAAGCCTAAATGAATAGATGAAAAACAGGGACAGCAGTCTCTCTGTGTGTGATCTATGCTTAGCCCACGCTGCATTTAATGAACCAAGTCTTCTCACTAATGAGAGCAGCAAAGGACTAGAGGGTCAAGTTCTTCTTCTCACACACATGCACTTTGTCTCCACTTACACTCGTTTTTTGAAGCTATGTATAAAAAAAAGTGCAGTGGTAAAATTTAGAGGCTTTTAGTTAATTAGTAAGGACAGGTCAGAGTCTCTTCATTAAAATTAAGTTCATTAACCCTCGACACCACCGGATGATAGGGTGCCTCTTTTATATCCCATAATTGTTGAAAATAATTTCTTAGTAACCTTAAAAGACTGTACCTGCCATTTTAGCATTACCAAGTTTCAAATTGTTAAATGTTAGGATAAATAATAATGCAGCGCGGTTAGTTGAGGGATCTTTGAAGCTGTTTTGACATAATGTTTTTCCAGACGTCGTTCCTTATAGACTACTATACTGGCAACCTGTCCAACAATTATAACACCTGGGGGGATATTATGATTGTTATTATTATCAGGCAATCGTTATGAATTATAAATCAACTCAGGCATTCTGCTTGACATGAGAATGTCTTTGTAATTTTGAAGATAATCATTATGAATTTAAAGCAAATTCCAAAGCTGTTACGTTACAATATGACTGACAATAGTGATTAATCCTGTACTGGTACACCTAATGGCATCCTTCACCGAGAAGCATATACATTTACAGGAAAATACTCCCTACACACCGACACACACACAATATCAGATTCTCTGTCTCTGCAGGTGCTGTCATGGGCCCACTCTTCAGCCTCCCATCGCTTCCCCAGCTCTCCTCTCCTTCCTTTGTTCCCAGACTGCACACCGTCATGTCCAGGTCTTGCCTCTGGGGAGTTAAGCCTGGCAGGAGGCTTGTTTTCAGAGCTTTGCTCTTTTTTCCCTTCCTCTTCTTCTCCTTTCTCCTTCTTGGGTTTTTCGTCTGTACCGGTGCTGGCTAATTACCGGCGCATTCTCCCCCTGCCAACAGTGTGCTGCTGCTGTCGAGCGCCTTCCCACCTCCCATCCTCCCATCCTCCCCACCACCACCACCACCACCACCACCACCACATCCTCCCCCTCTCCTCTGTTTCTCTCTTCCTCCTCACTAGCAGAGAGCAGAGGAAGGCGGTGGAGGGGAGGGCCAGGGTACAGATGTGTATTAACGAAGCAGTGAAGGGCAGGGGGTGACTCATAGAGAGCGAGTGAGAGGGAGGGAAAGAGGAGCAAGAGGCTATTTGAATGCAGAAACAACGAGATTCACCACTTCCACAGTGCCTTTCTCTCTCTCTCACTCTTTCTCTGTCTGTTTCTCCACATCCTTTTCCCATCATCCTGCATTCTCTTACTTTCAACCTCTCTCACTCTTTCTCCCTCTCTCCTCTACCTCCTTGCCTCTCTCCTTTGCTCTCCGGCTTGCTGCCACTGCTGATTTGAATAATTCAGCACAAAAAAAAAAGAAAAAAGAAAAAAGTCAGATAAAATACAAATCAACAGGGGAATGTGTTTTGGGTACAGCATTGGAA
>JAPQRN010000027.1:15226700-15240201 GCA_037367275.1 Coranthus polyacanthus
CCTCCCTTACTGTCCTCTTCCTCCCTCTCTTTTCACTCTCATATTGTGTCTCTAACGAGTCACGTCCATCTAGCAATTATTATGAAATTAAAGCTATTTTCCATGGCCGATGTTTGCCCCGGTAATAACCACACCGAGATAGGCTTCATTCATTTAGCATTTTAGTTCAGCTCAATTCCTGTCGCATTAGCAAGAGGAGCAAAATCAGAGTGTCACTCAGATATTCTGCTTAATGGTTTGGCGATGGCCTGGCCTTTTTTTTCTCTTTTTCCTTTCGCGATCCTCCTAACCCTATCTCCCTGCCAATTACGCTGTTTAATCTATATGTAGATAATGGTGTCCAGGACCTCCCTGTTGAAATGTCAGGTGTGAAGAGGTTATTAGCTAACTTTTAATTACTGTCCATCATTCACCAGCCAGTAGGACAGATTGGCCCTCTTCGACTGTCCGCTTATCTAGTCACTGAATGTTGGCTGCAGGCAGGAAAAAGAAAGACATTTAGGAGGCACCAGGTCTCTGACTTAATATCACAATTTTCACACTATTAACAGAACTTAGTGTATGAAATGAGACGGAATGGAGGAGGAAATGATGTTGCCAAGTGGATCATGTGTCAAATATCTAAATGGAAACAGATCATGTGTCGAAAACTTTAACGAAAGACAATTTAGAAGTTTAGAAGCAGACAAAGAAGGATAAAGTCAGAGGAAAGGAGAGGGGTTGTGGAATGACCAAAAACCATTGCTACAAGTCATTTTGTCGCAACATTAAGCAGAACAAGGATTTCCAAAATGCCACATTATGTTTTGTGGCTCTGCAGACACTGAGTCATGCCATTGCTTCAGTGTTTTGTTGATTCGAACAACCTGCAGCCTGGTTGAGACAGAGATTGCCCTGCCCTGAGATTAGCTAGATTTTCCTCCTCATCAAATGTTTTAAAAGTCTGCAAACCATTTTCGTGAACTCACCCTGCCCTTGTGTTAAAGCCCCTATTGTACATTTAAAGACCTGCAACCCCTGACCCAAATTCTGCAGCTCTGTGCTACCATTCCTGCTCCCCTATACTTGTCTCGGGGCCCAAAATAATATAAGTGCTGGCCACAATATGTGAGCCCTGTCTGTATCTGCAATGTAGCAAAATGCTTGAAATGAAAGAGAGAAAAAAGCCAGAAAAGCACATGCAAAAGATTTTGTTTTGCTCGAAATAAAAACATGAAGGGCAAATCAAGACAGCACAGTCAGGTTTTGTTAATTAGGTTTTTAATTTGCAGCTTAACTCTACTCCTAAGTAGTCGGTATGTTTACAAAAAACTGATTTTGCCCAAGTGAAATATTGGCTTATGTGTCTATGAACACATAATATATGTATATTATGGACAGTATACACTGTTTAAGCTTGTAAAACACATACAGCAACACTGCATATACAGCAGGCCTAAACAAGACTCACACCCTAAAAATAGAAAAGCGCAAGAATGTTAGAACCAGTTTCGCACGTCTTTATTCGAACTACAAGCAGAGACACACATACAAACACACATACCTGCAGGGAGAGCAATCTCTATTCAGCCCTTGAACTGTCTTTGAGCGGATTTACTATTTTAAACTCCGCAGGGCCGAGCACTGCTGATTACAGAGCCACAGAGAGAAATACTTCCAGAGTGTACTTTTCTTCTTCTCCCTCGCCATCTTTTACAGCTTACAGACAAATTCCGTTGGAGGCAGTGAGCTGTTATTCCAGCAGACATCCTCCCTGTGATGGAGGCTCTGGTTACAAAGAACTGCTCCTGGGTCACACACATACACAAAGACATACACAGCCGTACATACGCACTGTGCGCACACATTCCTTATTTTACTCAGGGAAAGAAAGAGTAAAAGGGAACTAGATAATTGGTAAAATCTCTAGAAATTCTAAAACGATGAGACAATTGCGGAATTATTTCTCTCCAGTCCATGATGTTTCTTCTCTACAGCTCTCTCTGGACCACAAATGCCTTTGTGGCATCCAAGTCTCTGCAAACCCGAGCATTAGTATGTTTTTAAAGGCTGGCAAAAGTAACAATTCACTAGAGAACATCATTAAGCCGATTAATGTTTTTCGACCCAACATACCTGCCTTTGAACTGGAGTTTGTGTGATATTTAAGACTTTAAGTGGAGGCTCGCTGTTATGTGAGGGGTTGTGTGTGTTCAGACTCTGCTCTCTGAGCTCTGTGGTGAATTACAGCTGACCCATGAAGACCCCGGGCCCCGCTGCTCCTACCTTTGGAAACCCCTGTCATCTGGATCACATCGGGCTCTAATGGGGGGCAGAGTCCCCTCGGTCTGACACAAGCAGAGAAGACGCTGGAATGAAGGTCCACCAATGTGCGTGTCTGTGTGCAGTACCGCTCTCTTTGTCTGCCTCCCTCACACATAAGCAGACACCAAACCTTTATGGCACTTAAAGTTACAGCAGACAAAATAACCATGTGTTTCTGGTTTACTGAATAAATACATAAATACATTTATTATTTGGTTTGGCGGATCTAGTTTCGTCGTTTATTTTGCAACGGACACAGTTTACAAAACGTTGAAATTCAAAGAGAGTTGATGTTTGAGCCTTTATTATCGGTCAGCAAACACTGGAGGAGTAAGAAATATGCTGAGGCTGATGAGTCTCTCATTAGCACAGTTTCTTCTAACAGAACTTTCTTTATGAACATTTGCCAAAATCTCACACATAATCAAGGACATGTATAAAACTTTGTGTGTTTTGACTTCTGTTTAAAAAGAAATAATGGCAAGAAAAAAGACAAGTCTTACTGTTGACTATATATAAAAAAAACACTATTCCAAACATTTGTCCAGTATCTGTAAATATAAACAGTACATCCTTTCAGCTGGTGACAAAGTATCCAGTCAACCAAAGATCAGTTGT
This sequence comes from Coranthus polyacanthus, assembly GCA_037367275.1. Lineage (NCBI taxonomy): Eukaryota > Metazoa > Chordata > Actinopteri > Kurtiformes > Apogonidae > Coranthus > Coranthus polyacanthus. The sequence goes on from JAPQRN010000027.1 coordinate 15,229,623, forward strand.
TCTAAATTAGTGAATTGCTGCCCCCTGCTGTAACACTGCAGCTATGAAAATCTTATAATGCACTACAAATATCAACTTGAATAAGTCCCGAACAGATGTATAAACCTTCTAAATCTTTGCAAACCTTAAATACTTAAACAAATGTGATAATCTGGTTTGAATATACACCTACTTGAGATCGAGAAAAAAAAAGAGAGACAGAGCATCTCATGTGGGATAAAAACCCGTCGTGAAATCATCTCTTGACTTCAATTCACGTACCACATGCAAGATTACCAGAAACAAATTAAATACACTCATTACAGGACCCTGGTGTAGCTGTAACTTAAGTCCTTAAGTCCTGATACACACACAAAATATGCCACTACAAATAAAAGTCCTGCACTCACAACCTTAAGTAAGAGTATTGTCAGAAGAATGTACTTTGAGAGCGAAAAGAAAAAATAGTCACTGTGCAGTAAAATTGTCTGTGTTTTACTATTATATGATGTTTTTGGATTCATTTTACTGCTGCATTATTGTTTATGTTGCATTTTACTTGAATCTACAGCAATGCGTCGTCATAGTGTCAGTGTCCTGTGAGAACCACATAATCTCTAAAACATCACCTTTTCATGAGCTCAGAAAAACAGCCTTGTTTTCAGCTTTTTCACCGAATCCAAGATGTGTGTGTGTGTTTTTTTTTTTTAAGGTTATTGAGTTGTATTTTTTTAGAAAAGGGAGGATTTTATACTCAACCCATAAAGGAACATTTAATCCTTCAGTTCTACAAACAAATCAACACATTTGGAGATACTTGGTTTTCACTGGACAGGGAGGGGATGAAAAAATGTAATCTGAAGAGTTACTAAAGCTGTCAGACAAATGTAGGGGAGTAAAAAGTACAATATTTGCCTCTGAGATGCGGTGGAGGTATTTAGTACAAAGTATGAAGTTGCATAGAATGGAAATATTGAAGTAAAGCACAAAGACATCACGTACAGTACTTGAATAAAAATACTTTATTACATTCCAGCACTGCGCTGGTGTATCTCTGTTGCTGCAGACTGCTTACCTGCAGAGTATTACACCTTGTGGCTTATGATTCAAGTCTAGAGACAATAACGTAAAACATCTGATGTTTAAAAATGATTTTTTTTATTACAAAAAGTACAATAAAGTTGTCTGGTCAAGTTGCAAGATACAAAAACAGTGGTGTACATTTATCGATTTTTCTGCACATTAATGACACTCGATTGTTGAATAACAGATAAGCAACCTGGCGCTCAGCAGGACTGAAGACTCGTCGGTGCCACATTTGGCCTATGTTGCTCTAGTAAAATTAGATGCACGGGTATGCCAAATTATTATTATTAGAATATGTATATTAGCCCACACGGACACCAACACACACACTCTTTCACGCATATATGGACAAGCGCATTCATTTCCTTTTCTTTTTTTTTTGTTTTTGTAGAGATTTACTCTGTTAGTACATTAATTGAGTCAATGACTCAGGTTCAGGTTGCTTAACGGATTCTACAACTTAGCACAAAGTTAGTGAGTTTAGTTTGTTAGATCATACTTTTATTAGTGGGTTAGTTTGTTAGTTTGTAGAGAGCTACTGAAAGCTCTTCAGGTTAGTATGTGTTAATTAAACTTTAGGAGATGTTAGTATTTTTCCCAGGCACAGGACTGTCTAATTTATAAAAATGGATTTGTATCTACTGACAGAGCAAGTCACTGACACACTCTAAGATACGCTTAGAGCTACGAGGCTTAGCTCTGAGTAGGACTCCTGAAAAGCACATTGAAGGGAATACAAAATATATGAGCTAAAAGTTTTAATTTAAAGTAGTTTTTAAAATAGTGCCACAGGGCATGCTTTGATCTAAGGGTTAGAAAATCTCTGGGATAATTAGATTTCAAAATCAGGACAACAATCGTGTTTTAGTTGAAAAGAGAACAGAAATGTTAGTAAGAGCAACAGGTGGACACTAGCACTGTTAGTAATAACATCGTAAGTTAGTAGTAGGAGTTTTGGTTTGCTTGGCTTGTGGTTTACGACATTACCTGCGGTGACGACAAGCCAGGCACTCACCTGCAAAGGTTGACCACACAGTGCCCCGGCAGCGTCACGAAGGAAGCCCCAGAAGACACGAATTTAGCCTGTGTAGTTTGAAAACATTATATTACTTTGAACCTGATAATAAATCTTAATGGACGTCCTCTAAACAAATATGTGTGGTCAACCCAGACTGAATCCAGCAGCTGTTTCTGCTCCTTTTTTCATCGAATAACATTCTCCTTCCCGAATCCCGAAACCCTCCTTAACATGCTCGCTTACGCATTTTTCACTTGATTTCTTCTTAAACAATTAAACTGAATCGGTCGTTTCAAGAAAGAAAAAAAAAGGGCTGCAGGATCATGGAAAAGGAGTATGTGCATCAGACTGCGAGCATAAAGCAGAGAGTTAGTTAGAGGGTTAGAAAGAAGGCCAGCCATTAGCATTCAAAGTACGGGTTAGTAATCATCTGACTGTTAGAACACATTAGTATTGTTAGATATTAGTGAGATTCTGTTAGTACGATCCAGACCTGGGTAAAAGGTTATTTGCATGTAATTATTAGCATTCTGTGTAATTTGCTTAAACATTAGTTGATGGGGTTCTGGGCATCAGGCAGATTTAATTAATGCCACAAGGCATCATTTAGAAAAATACAACCCATTAATCTTTGGTGACATTCTTATCATTATCTAAATCGCAAAAAAAAAACTCCACCTAACTGGTACTTCGTTGAGTTTTGAGCAAATGCTAATAATCATTTGTAAATATCTTATCCCTTGTCTGGAACATTTAGAGGCTAAAAGAACAGCTTCAGGCATTTTAACAGTTTGCAGCTTTGAGAGAATCACTGAAAAGCAGCTTATAGCTCAGGCCCATTACAAATAGGTTTTATAGACAGACAGGGAGAACACATGCACACATACAGGAGCAAACACGCACACAGTTGCAGCACATGCACACAAACACGTGCACTCACACGGGAACACACACACACACACACACACACACACACACCCACATGGCAGTAATGTACACACAGTACACACTGTACAAAATAGTTGGCATCACAGCTGAATTAGGAGGTTTCAGTAGAAGCAAAGAACACACAGTGTCAATTACACATTAAGAAATTCTTGTCACGCTAACATACTTTCAAGACGGAAACATAGCATACTGTATCTAGGTGTGAAATCTTTTTACAGGTTTAAAATGTCGGAGTTTTCCAGTTGTGGATCTGGGATGGATAGTTTAGTGGCGAGTTAACAGACGCTTCAGCATCCTCGTGAATTGTAAATGTCTTCTATGTGAAAAAGCAGAGTAACCAAGGTAACAGAGAGAAGAGGTGTCTGCAATCATCAGCTGGGAAAAAAAAAAAAAAAAAAAAAAGTGTGAGGGGTGTCCGATGGCCACTGTGTCAGTGTTTTTGATTAACTAAAAAAGCGCGGGGGAGTGGATGAAGCTATATTAGTATTACTCACAGCCAGAGAAAACACGCAAAACATTCGGGAGGGAACAGAAGAAAAAAAAAAACATTACTATGACAAATTATTCTTGACTCAAAACACCACCTGCTAAAAAGAAATTACACGGACGCTGGCCACAATGCATTGGTGGTGTTTTGAACCTAATAACACGTAAATGACAGAGGTCGTCTCTGCGGGCCTTCGGGCAGGAAAGTCTGGGTCTGGATCTTCTTCATCTACAGGATCGGGACGGCAGCAACGGCACCGGCATCAAACACTGAAGGAGACATGACACTGGCTGTTTTAGTCAAAATGAAATTTTAAAAAGGAATTATAATCTTAGTCATATTTTTTCTAATTCCTAACACTCTGAATACATCCCTGTCAGTCTTCTTTACATGCATTTAAAGACATATCCCTGTTTTCATAACTGGTCAAACATGACAAACACGCAAACACTTTTTTCAGATAATCCTGCATAATGTTGAATAATGAATGCGAAAAGCAGATTATGCTAATCTGATTTGGTCATGGTCTCCACTTTCAGGTTGGTTTATCTTCCCTCTCCACCATAATCCTGGAGAGGATAGTAGCATATAGCAGGAAATATGGCAGTGATTTAACACAACTAATCTCTCATGTTCTATCTGTTCCACATTTATCTGCACACTCTGCCAGCACAGAGGCTTAACACACAGAGACACACATACTGTTTGTTGGCAAAAGCAAGACAGACTGTAAAAACCAGCACAGTGATTTAAATTCATCCAGACCTACATAACAAGTCACAGTGTAGAGTGTAAACTGAATATGAGGGAAATAAAAGTCACGTGTGGTGTAAATCTTCGGAGAGATCCTGTACCAGTCTATTAGAGGCAGTACAGTGGAGGGTGATGGAGCGATGCCGCCAGGAGTACAATGAGGTCCAGTGTGAGCCCCGATCTGCATTCTCATCAGCGTAACTGGAGAAGAACACACGAAACAAAGCAGCAGAAAAGTGGGACGCAACCCAACTGTCCACCCAAAGCTACCCAGGGATTGCTCTTCCTGTTATTTTATTATTTCTGCTTATGCACCTTTTATTTAGTGTGATACAAATGAATATGAAAAACACCCACTGCTGTAAGATAGAAATCTCTTATGACAGGCTTCCTTCACATCGCTTATCTAATTCACCGAAAAACGCTTTAGATATGTTGTCTAATATCGTGTATCGACTTGGAAACGATAATTCATCCTGTATACATAACCTGTCCTGCTGTCGGTTCCCATTTGGATCCTTCCCAGCGTCCTGTCAGCAGCTCTGTGGATGAATCCAGTGCGGAGTCCAAGCCCCACGACCCTAAGGTTACCTAGAGAACAAAAGACAAAAAAAAAACCCAAATACATAAGTAAAGCCTAAAGCTGGTATTATATTCTCCTGTCTTAATGTCATGATAGCCTGAATGTATTTGAGATGGACGAGATTGGACTTAAGCTAAGGCTTAAGTTAAAATTGGTATTTCTTTTGACCATGCAGTGCAGAAATATAGGAGCTGCGCCCCAAGCTGCTATACTGTATTAATCTAGCACTTAATACAGTATTAAGTGGTAGATTAGTAGCATTACAATACTGTCAAAGGCTCGTATCTAACATCAGATGCATCCAAAATAAATGACCAAATAGCTTGTCTGAATGTGTACACACTGATGAACCCAGCAAGGATAGGAACGACATGCTCTACAGATGGGCCCTGCTCTGCAACACATTTCTAAAAAAAAAAAAAAAAAAAATCCCCCCAAAAAATCGATGTTTCATTTGCCAGAACTAACAAAAATACGTCAGATTTAACCGGTTTCACTGGCGAGACCACACGCTAATTAGAAAAGAACAAAAAGAAATGTAAGATCTTTTTTTTTTCCCATTTTCTTTTTTTTTTTTACCTACCAAAGATCTCCAGGTTCCACGCGAACCTGTCCCGCAGTATCACACGGTGCGGCATCGTCTACGCGTCGTCTTCTTCCTCTTCCACGCTCAGATTAAAACTTACTACGTGCGAGAAAGCGAGCGTCTGGTGTGATTTCGCCCGCAGTAAAAGCCTGCTCTCCCTCTGGACCTGTGCGCTACGATTACCAGAGGAGCCGCGGCTGAACGTCGTCTTTATGGCTGCCGACCTGAGACACACAAGCAGATGTGGGAGTGCCAACAACAGCTGCGCACTGACTGGAGTCCGGTCCGGGGGAAAAACGGGATGAAGTGGAATCGGAAGCCCCGGGACAAAGAAAATAGATGGAAGGCATTAAACGCGACGGAGGTGTCTTTGACTGAGCGAGGCGGCACAGACGTGAATTAATCGGCGCTCTCGGTCTCCAGCTGCTGCCACAGGTTTATAGTCTTTTGTATGCGCGCTTCGTCCACCATCTGTGTTTCCCGGGCAACCGTGGACTGCCTGCAGGCATCAACGCCACCAGCTAATGCACCTCCAAGGGAAAAAGAAGAAGAAGAAGAAAGAAAAAAAAAACTAAATATACCGCTGCAATTTTTATACTGACATCCTCTACCGTAGCACGATTAATATTTTAACCCAATGACGCTATTGTCTTTGTATCCCAACAAAAACATACACCGGGTCTCTTTTATATATGATTTATGTTCGATAGGATACCCATGACAGTTTAATTTTAATTCTATCAAGTTGTTTTTTTATTATTTGGCCACGTGGGCAAGGTCTGTGAGGTTTTTAAATAACATTGTTTTGAAAAATAGGTTTGCTGATGTTGCTGGAGACTTTTTTTTTCTGCAGAGATCGAAGAGGTTTCCACAGGCTGAAACTGCATTACAAATATACAGCTTTGGGAGTAATTACTGGACCGCTGTGACAAAGAAGTGAAAAGTCACGCATGTGGCTTGTAAGGCCATTAGGGTTGGAGTGTGTGCAGGTGTGAGGCAGAAATATGGCAAAACGCACGTGGAATGTTTGTATATTTAAAGAAGATGTATTTAACTTAAGGACAACAAAATCTCAAGTTTCTCAATAACGAGTTACATATAAATGAAGAACGTCTGATGTTGAAAAGCAATCCAGATGCAATGTTCCAAGAACAGACTATCAAAGGTTATGTTGAGGAGGTGTTATATTGGATTTGTACAGAACATCACATAATGGTGTAATAATTATTTCCAAAGCTGTTCATAGTTTACGCGGAAACCCCGTCCAGCTGGGGGCGATAGAGTGCGCACGTAAAGCCCATAAACTTGGCCTTGCCGAGTTGCCATAGCTCTGGCGGCAGCACAATATTTGTAGTGACTGGAAACTGATCGAAATATACCTTCTATGCGTAAGTGTGGTCCCGCAGGTCTGTCTGGCCTGTGCCGCGTCACTGACCACCTTTATCTGAGCAATGGGAGAGCGGCCAGCGACGCCTCCCAGGTGACTCGCAGCAAGATAACCTGTATCGTCTGTGCCGCCGAGACCAAGAGCGGGACTCCTCCTCCCGGTGTGGAGTACATCCACATCCCCATCGCCGACTCCCCGCTGTCTCCTCTGAGCGCTCACTTCGACGAGGTGGCGGATAAAGTCCAGTTTCACGCAGAGCGCGGCGGCCGCACGCTGGTGCACTGCAACGCCGGTGTGAGCCGCTCCGCCGCTTTGTGCATGGCGTACCTGATGAAACACCGCGGGGTGAATCTGCTGGAGGCCCACAGGTGGGTGAAGACCTGCCGCCCCGTGGTGAGGCCGAATAGTGGCTTCTGGAAACAGCTAATCCGGTATGAGACGGAGCTCCGGGGGTGCGCGTCTGTCCAAATGGTGTCCTCATCCATGGGAGACATACCCGACATTTACGAAGACGAGGCCAGAAATATGACGCCGCTGTGAAACACTGCGTCGTTTGAACGTCCCAGCACAATTAAGCGACGCGTTGACCTCAAAGCGCAAGATGTCACCTGTCTACATTTGTGATAACTCGTGACCTTGTCTAGTCTCTATGTTTCCGTTTTCTGACCTGAACGTGTCAAGAGTCTGTTCGTGAAACAATGTGGGTGTCAAGGAATTACACGTCAACAAAAAGTACAAAAAGTATTTATTTTTACAACCAGTACTAAATTGATTTATCTCTCACACATCTGTGCAATGTTACACGAGCAGGGCAGTTTTTTTGTTGAGTTTATTTTCTATTTATGGACAGCCATTCCTAGCAGAATAAAATAAATACTTCACTTGGACATTAAGCAAGAGCCTATGCAAAAATGTTCTCATTGTAGAGCGACGATAAGAGTGCTATTCATGATGCTTTCTAGCCATTTTTCATTTGTACATCAATGAAGACAGATTAACGCTGTAAAAACAATATTAAATGACTTTAAACATCACATTAAAAAAGTATTTTTTTAATACATAAATATGAACTTCTATCTCGTCCTGAAATATAGACTTGATTTTTCAGTCTGCAGAAAGTCTTTCCATACTGTCATTATAATGAGCACGGCACATTGACATGTCACGGTTACTTTGAGAAAAATGGAGGCACAAAACAAGAATTACACATTGAATCACAGTAAAACATTTGCAATTTGGCACAGGTCTGTCATCTCTGAATACAAACACACACGATCTAGAGGAAAAACATTTAATCTAGGTCAACCTGTCACACATCTGTTCATTTTCTTCAAAAGTGCAAATGTCAACTTCCCATCACAAAACAGTTTCAGTTTGAGCAACCGGCTAAGTACGTGAGAAGAGGAGGAGATGTTGACCTTGGTATTACACCCACCACCCGGAACAGCAGTGAACGGAATCTTTCAGTGGTTTAGTGGCTTTTCCTCTTCAGCGTGTTAAAATCCTTTAGCAATTTAAAGTGGATGAGCACTGTGCCTGCATGTCATTAGGAAAATAAAGGTTACTTTTACATTCATCTGGCCAACACTATATGGCTGTGAACACACTCAGACACATAGACACTTTTCCACATCTAAACTGAACCTTGTTATATTTAAAATATTTAATCTGATAGACATTTAGGACATACTCAAAAAAAATTGTACACATCCAATATTTTACAAAGATTCCGATGGCTTATTTGGGAACACAGTGCAATAAACTAATGTTCTGTACATAGAAGGCTGCGCTCCAAACAGCTAATTTCCCTCTACTACTGAAATATCCTGAGTAAGGACCTTTAGTCAGGTCGAAGATTGCCTAAAAGTGGAATAACGCAAGTGCAAAACCAGCATGCTTATTTTACCTTCACTGCATTTCACATAATTCCCTCAATAAGGCAAAAAGTGTCATCTGCATAGTCATGCAATAAGCATCTAAAGTTACAAAATAGAACAATGTCCGTTTAACACAAGTACAATATAAAGCCAAACTCCACTCTTCTTTCAACAATATCCACAGTGTATTCAGCCACTCAAGGCAATGGGTTCGTGGGAGCAATCAGAGATCACATCTGAAAGAAAAAAATCAGAGAATTCAACACTCCCAAGACATTCAATTATATTGTTTTGGGGTTTTTCTTTTTACAAAAATGGTACAACTTACATGCTGTTCCAACTTTTGGTAATCTGTGGATTTAGGTCGACGAGTGGATCTTGATCTCTTTCCTTCCAAAACAAAGGCAATTATCTGAAGTAAAAAATGAAAAGATATTGTTAGGGATTTAAAGTGTGATCAACAAAACATATATGGAAATAAAACAGTAACTTAAAGGCCCATACTGGACATGGAGGAGAAGCTGCACCACTTTGTAGAGGACTGTTTTTAGCATTGTATGATTGTGTCTTTCAGTTTTTATGCCCACGCATTTGCAAAATACAAACTAGGAGCAAGCCGAATATTACGCTCTAGGCCCGTCTTTCCCAAAATGGGTCACGGAGCTGTTTTTATTGGGGCACCAACTGTCAGAGTGAAACACACAAGAATAATATGATAAGGGAATTCATTTTCCTAATTAAGATAGAAGAAGTGTGTTCTCTGGGAGAATTTAATAAATGTTGACCTCAACAAAGCCACAAGAAATGTAGAAGAGACCTCAGACGTAGAAGATGTAACAAGATGAAAACAATGTAAAAAAAATGCAACAAGACGAATATGACAAAAAGACAAAAACGTCTTAAAAGTCAAATAATGTAAAAGTTGCGACAAGATGAAAACAATGTAAAAGACACCAAACGTGACTTAATTTTGCACATTTTGGTCCCAAGGAGACAACATTTAGGGTCTCGAGCTGAAAAAGTTTGGGAACCACTGGTCTAGGCAAATGACACTGAGTTAATCAAGACTGTACTGCAATGAGTATCAAGAAGAGGAAGTTGTTAAAGGGCTAATTACTGAACTTTGTTGGTTGGACCCCAGTTTACTGTCACACGATTCAGTCTGAAATAGATCTAGCGCAGTAACTTCTAGTTTTGATGACATTCTTTCATGTATTGCAACAAGAACAGACAGAGGGGAAAATGTGGCAAATCTGGGTCAGTAGAACCACAGAAAGTGTTTCCACAGAGGTGTGAGTGAAGTACCTTGCGCTTGTTGTGATAAGTAATGTAAAGCACTGCCACAAGAACAGCTGCAGTAACGAGGTAGGCAAAGAAATGGCTGCTTTCCTCTTCGTTGTTTACGTCAGATGATGGGTTATGCCAAGCTTTCTTTATAGGCTTCTCTCCTCCTGCCTCTGCGCCTCCAGACTTCGCTCCTTCTCCCTCTCCCCCTCCAGACTTCGCTCCCTCTGCCTCTGCCCCTCCAGACTTCGCTCCTTCTCCCTCTGCGCCTCCAGACTTCGCTCCTTCTCCCTCTGCGCCTCCAGACTTCGCTCCCTCTGCCTCTGCCCCTCCAGACTTCGCTCCTTCTCCCTCTGTGCCTCCAGACTTCGCTCCTTCTCCCTCTGCGCCTCCAGACTTCGCTCCCTCTCCCTCTGCCCCTCCAGACTTCGCTCCTTCTCCCCCTCCAGACTTCGCTCCTTCACCCTCTCCCCCTCCAGACTTCCCTCCTTCTCCCTCTTCCCCTCCAGATTTCGCTCCTTCTCCCTCTGCCCCTCCAGATTTCGCTCCTTCTCCCGCTGCGCCTCCAGGTTTCGCTCCATCTCCCTCTCC
>JAPQRN010000027.1:15240301-15256991 GCA_037367275.1 Coranthus polyacanthus
TTCGCTCCTTCTCCCTCTGCGTCTCCAGATTTCGCTCCTTCTCCCTCAGCGTCTCCAGATTTCGCTCCTTCTCCCTCAGCGTCTCCAGATTTCGCTCCTTCTCCCTCTGTCTCTCCAGACTTCGCTCCTGGTGCCTCTGTCTCTCCAGACTTCGCTCCTGGTGCCTCCTTAGAACTCTTTATCATAAAGTTATCATTGGTGCCTGTCTTGGCTGATTTCTGCCTCCCAATTTTGTTTTCACTGCCTGGTTTTGCAGACTTTTTAGCAGTTTCTGCTTGTTCATTTGTTTCCATTTTGCCAGATTTATCAGTTGTCTTTTTACTGCCGTCTTTAGGCAGACTGGCACTAGCAGCATCAGATGGTGGGTTATTTCCATTACCATTCTTCTCTTGGTCATCTGTACCAGATCTGGCTGCTTGACTCTTATTTTTCTCATTTGGGTGTTTATTCTCCGTCTGAGAATCTGAGACTGGTGCTCCTGTAACGAAAAAAAGAAAAAGAAAAGTTTTAACCAACATAGCACAGGGTGTGGTTATTCTCATCACCTTGCTTGCTCTTCATTTATATCAACAGTGTGGCGTTTTGCCTGCTCTGTACGCATGAATGCTGAAATATAGACCCTTTTCACAGCAGACATTTTGACTCATTAAGGCAGCAAACACACAGGTGCAATTGGTAGCACTGTACATGGCTGCATCACATTTAGATGGATCATTTCAGGCCTTGGAATTGTTCAAGCTGGTTTAGTGGAACAGCATCCAGGAAAAACTAAATGGAACACCGCCATCGTTAATATTATCAGTAACACTTGTGACCTGCTTTTACAAACCAAATGTCTGCTGTGAACAAGGTCTATTGTGAGCAGTCATGTTGTTGAAAAAGAAGTGAAACTGATCTTGTCCTTTTCATTTCTACAAAAAACAAGCCAGGACACCTTTCCAGGACTTTAATATTATACTGAAAAAACAGTCCACGTCAGCTTGTATTGTTCATCTGATTGTAACTGTGTCATAACTTAGTAGGGAAAGTACATCAAACTTTATATTATGTTGTTAAAACAGAAGTCCATGGGTCAGCTGGTTTTGGTGTGGAGTGTTTGCTAGTTTGTTTGTCCAGTATCAGATAACTTTACAGTCTAATGTGCTCGACACAAGACATGTTTTCAAATTCTGCTTTTAACAGTTTTGTTATTGATAATATATTGTGCTCACATCATTCAATATATTTATTAATATTAAAAAATGGACCCGGAGCCACGGGGCCTTCTTCATAGTTGAATCTCCCTCTGGAACGTTGTCCTTAAACACATCTGAGAATGGTCATGGTCAAATCACTTATCAAAACGGTTAATTGAATCACAATCGCCTGTGCAATTACATCATTTCCAAAGGCTGTAATTTAAATATCCAGTGTGTGCATGTGGTGAACTTTTGGATTCTGTGAAACTGTGTAAAACATGCAAGAGCAAAGTTTGTATTTTCTGTTGTTTATTTTATTTATTTAAAACTTGTTTATGTTTGAGTTAAGGATGCACAAATCTGACATTGAGCCAATACCGACCCAAACTGAATTGGGTATCGTGACAATGGCTCCAATCCATAATTAAACACTGGTATTGGATTGGTATCAGACAATATCCACAGTTTGGGAATCAGTTTTGGAAAGTCAGATCCATGCATTCCTAGTTTGAGTCCAGAATATGCGCCCTAGTGGATGATATGTGTGATTAATGTTGTGGGTTATATATTCTCATTGTGTTGTTTTTTGAATTTTTCTGTAAGTACCCAGAAAAACACTATAAATTAAATGTATTATTATTTAGGGATGCACCAACTGTGAAATTCTATGCCAATAGCCTTTGCTATTTTCTGTTTTTTTATATCAAGACATCATCATTATAATAATCAATAACTGAACTGTTTTGAAGTCTTTCCGGCCTCATCACACTATGAATGATTGACCTAATTCAAACAGACCTTTAATAAGACACAGCAGATAAACACTGGTCACTGCCACGAGGCTGCAGATATATCCGTTATCTGTCATGTTTGTTATTATTACAAATACTATATGTCAGCTATATGTCAGTGAATTCTAATAAAAAGGGCATCACAGTTTCCCAGAGCTCAGTCATGTGTAGTGTCTTGTACATCCTGTTTGCGTGTAGTGAACAGGATATGCTTAATTTTAATTTCACATAAGGTTAATGTAGCGTATACATCAAAAGAGGCCCAACTCAACTCAGCTTTAAGACAAAACCAATTAGCGATGAATTTTTCTTTCCATTAACTTAATTTTGTGTATATTTATTTTTTTTGATCTGGTTTCATGATAGAAACCAGAAACAAATCAATTTTATTTATATAATCCAATATCAAGAATCCAAGATTGGCCTCAAAGGGCTTTACAGTGTCTACAATACACAACACCCTCTGTCCTTAGACCCTCGGTTCAAGTGAGGAAAAAAACTGTCCAAAAAAACCCTTTGCCAGGAAAAATGGACAGATGCGCAGACATCGGTAAACAGTGAGAAAATAAATTACAAATGGTAATACAAACAAAATAAATAAACTCTCAAAATCAGTATTAAACTTCCATCTTTGCCGACGGTACTTTTCTTCACACACAAAAAAAAAAAATCACAGCCTGTTTGATTATTGTTCAAAAACAGCAGGAACATTAATACGAATATCCCAAATATTGAATTGATGACGACTCATCGTGACATGACAAAAAAAAATCATTACTGTAAAAATTCACTGACCTGATTTAATTCAAAGCCAACACTAACTGATCTCTATTTGAGTAAACAGACGTGTTATTTTGTCATAGTACAGAAGTGACCGACTAAGTGGCTGAATTAGCCAGGGATTAAGGATTAGTCCAACGTTTGTGAGCCAATAAAAAAAAAAAAAAAAAGGTACAACGTAAACAACGAAACGAAACGAAACTTCACCTACCTACGACCGAGCAGGAACAAAGAAATAAAGTGAGCACAAGAAAAGCCGTCCTCATGGCGTCGACACTAATAAAAACAAAATGAAATCTCTTGAATCCGCCCCTCCTTTGTGCTCACACCTCTCACTCCGCGGTGACAAATGCGGACGACAAATGATTTGAGGGTTTGACAAGTCTTGTTCCTGCTTCCGGGTACGCACCAGCCTTTTCCTCTGCAAATGAGACTCCGGGTTGGAGACGTCGTGTCTCGAGCTCGTTACTGCCACCTATAGGTCAAGAACTGACATGTGCGGCAGATATCGGAGCGATGGATTAGTTATGTTTCCTTAAGTAAAGAATGAAGCTTCTTCATCTGCCTTGGTGCCTCACAATGGCTGCCACTTATTTAAACAATACAAACTGACTATCACATTTCTTTTCTTATATCCACATAGGATATCTCGGTGGAGGCTATCTCATTGCCTCGTGTGTTTTGCGAACATGTGAAGTTTCACTGTAGTGACAGGAGAGACTTGAAAATAAAATACTGCTCCATTCAGGTATAATGATGTGAACTCGCTAACCCAGTAAAACAGGACCCACCAATAGGCCTGTACCAACAACAGCAGAATCAGACTCAACCCGAATCTCTCGTTTCAACCTTGTAATCTTATCACTACCAGGAAAGCTGAAGAGCGACTTTTCTGTCTGACTGCATTTTTTCACTTCCAAAATGCCTTCAAAACATAAGAAGATATCTTAAATAGGCTATTCCCGTAGTATATGTATGTGTATACATGTAAAGACTTGTACATTTTCTAAAACCAGTGGGTTTTTTTTACGTATTTAAAGTACCTGGCCATGACTATATGATTGTTTTGAGAAAATACAAACGTCCATAAAGAGTGAAGACTGTTTATTTGGACATTTAAGGTAGTTGGATTAAAGCGAGGAGAATTAAATATTCAGACAGCAACAGTTTCTGTGTGCTGTCAAACACCTCCTACTGTACTTAGAATCTGTCTGTTGACATGAATATATAAAGGTATTAAGCTTTAACAATAATGTTCATTTAATCCTTAAAATTACTTCGTAGTTATTCATGGAAACGGACATGAACAGCTTTCCCTTGTTATGCTGTGATACGTACATTTAGAGGCTCTGTGGGCAATGCTCCCCTTTTAATAAACTGCCACAGGAGAACTGGAGGAGACGTTTGCTTTATTTTATTTTTTTTTTACTGCCACCTACTGGTTAGAAGGTGGTATGATGGAGGTAATTCCGTAAAACAAACTGGTTGTGTCAGTATTTAATCTCATCAGCAGATGGCAGTATGGATGCAGTTTTAAACAAGTGACAAAAAAAAAAAAAAACAACACATCATGACACCAAATTGCTTAATGTGTGTGAATTTATGGACAAAAATCAACCACAGCCCATTACCCTATAATAATAATTACAAATATTAAGTTATTATGTTATGTACAACACCCTTAAGTATAATTATTAACACAAAATCACTCAAATGTACTGCTGAGGACTATAATGCATAAATACACATGTAGCACAATGACAGGGATTACAACTCGAGTGCAAGAACTTGTGAGACAAGATAATCATCAGAATGGTAATTGAGAGTGTTTTACATCTCAGCTGGGTGCCGGAGACCTGTGGGTTGTTGTAATGAATATGTCTTAATTGTGGCAGGCTATTTGACATTTGAAAAGTCCAATGATCCCACTCATTCTTGACACCCATTTGCATTTCCATCTTTAAGGTCAAATGGTTATGAATAATACATTAAGGAGGTTCTTAAGCTCACAGTCAGCCATACCTACTTCCACAAAGGCACCAGCTGAGACTTGCTAAGCTCTGTTGAATGTTACAGAAACAATCAATTAATATCACTTTAGGACACCACATGTGAAGCAAACACAGCATCCTGTTATTAGCGGGAATAGAAGGTCATGGATACGATGGACTGTATAGGATCAGCCTTTTCTGTAATCTAAATCTAGACGCAGTATGAAGTCATAATTGAGACTAAATGCTACTGGTAGGTGTGTGTTTCTGTGGTTTCATTTTAAGCAGTATTTAGAGATTGACGTGACTTCCCGAAAGGCCACAGACACTTCTAGGTACAACTATCAGTGTGAACTATCAAAGGGTTAACCTGGAATAAATTCAAGATCAAAGGAAGGCCCAAAAAAGAAGCTTGGCAAGAGATTGGAAGAATTTAATGAGCAAAATTAACATGAATTAAATCTGACCTCGTGCTTACATGGCAGATGTTGAGCGGAGCAGCAACCAGATACATTATTACTGATAAATCATGGCATATTTAATTCAAAAGTGGAGCATGGGAACTACAATTACATACCTTTTTTTTTTTTAGTTTGATTTTTTTGGTCAAGCGTTCTTCTTTAACATCATTCGTGTGTTTAAATCCTGTTTTCTCACATGCGCTGTACATACTTTCATCTGATATTTTATTGCAATATTTATGTTTTAACACAGATACCCTCTGCAAAATACAGATATATCTATATAAGTGGGCACAGGTAAGGAAAAGTATTTACTAGATCTACCTGGAATAACCAGCGCATCTGAAGTCATTCGCTCCGGGACTGAGTTTCATAATAAGGCTACTGTCTTAGGAGAAGCGAACATTACGCTAGATGTATGGCCTTGAGGAGACAGATTTGCTGGCTGTTTTGACAACTCATTACCTGTAATTTCACTGACGGATCGGTGAAGTGGCTCAGAGTAGGCAGCCGTGGCACCAGACACTGTGGTTTGTGCCTGAAATGATGTAAGATAGAACGGCAAGAAAGCAAAGACTTATTATGGCTAATGATTGCTTAAAACAGAATGGGGCAGACTGACATTTTGGTTCCTTGCTGAGGGGCCAAAATGTAAATGCATCCTCAGTCCACCTGCCTGCAGTTTTTAGACAACTGACAAGATTTTTTTCTTATGAAACTGGCGTTTGATTCTGTCAAATTCCGAACACTAAATGAAGAATAAATAGAAAAGTTTTGTTAATCTGATTTAGGTCCTAAATATTTCTAATATGTCATTATTGCAGCATATAACATAATCCTATAGCTACGATGTTGGTTAGGTCCACAACTCGGTGGGTGCAGGGATGTCAGTGCGCTCGTCCAGGCCAGTCCCCCTGCTTCGACATAATTGGTCCATCCCTGGCACTACTCCTCATCTCCAAAGCCACCAAAAACTGTAACCTACCTTGTGTATTTTTCACTAATTGAAATGCCTAATGAGGTCCCAGGGGCTCCATCCCATTACCTCTGAGTTAATTAAAGCCTAAGCAGTGTGCCAAACGGTGAATAAAGATGCAGTAAAAGTGCAAGAGGAACAGGGAACCCGAGCGAACCCCGTTCAGTGTGCTGGGATAGGGCTGACCTGCTTTTTTGTCATTGTTATGGGAAGCTTTATTTGAAGAAGCGGCAAATGTCTATTATTTTTTTATTTGTATTTATTTTGGGCTTTAAGTTTTGTTACCCTGGTTCAGGCTCTCATTTTCCAATGTGGTTAACCCAGTTCTGCTTTATTAAACATTAAATTCCTTTTCACCACCAGCAAGATTTTATGAAGATGTTCCCCTGGTAAAAACTAAAGCATAACACAACATAAGCCTAAAAAAAACAAAAAAAACGAGGCAGGTGTGTTCTGGACTTTAAGATGAGAACTGTAGTAAAATTATACTGCTCATTTAGCTCACACATGGAATATCTATAAAAGACTTATCAACTTGCACCCTGCGGTCACTAATATTATTCCAGACCACATTACTCTGTTAAGAAACCTTTTGTTATTTAACGGCAAAATGTGAAAAAACAGAGAGACATTTCTTTTAAGAAACAATTTCAAATGTTTATTTAACATGTCAAAGAAGGGGCACACACTTGTGAATTAAAAAGGGGGCAGCAATTATTGGCCAGTACTATGACTTAAACTTAATACTAACATTAATCAGGTTTTGGCTAAAAAGAAAATTTGTTTTTGTTCCTTTTTGTTTTTATAAAGAAATGTTATGTACATTGGTTCTTTTATACAAGAAGTTCATTGGATAAATGCATCAAAAAGAAACCAGTTCTGCAGTAAACTTTACAAAAAATACATTTCGTTTCATTGAGAGATGTAGAAAAGGAGACAGTCAAATATTGACCAATAATATTTCTTCCTTTTCATTATTTAGAAAAAAAGTTGTTCTAATACCTATTTTAAAGAAAAGCAATATACAGCACAATAAATGGGAGAAAATTGTGTTTGCGGGTTCATTCAGTTGGTTTGGTAACCAATGAGAGGGGCTGTGACTGGAACAGGGCATGATGGGAGTGAAGGGCTGCCTGATGAAAAGGAGAAGGGGGAGAGAGCATAGAGGGGTGCAGAGAGGTGAAGGGGATTGGCCGGGTGAGGATGGGTGTGGTTGACTGGCTACCTGAAGTACCAATTGGGATGGAGAGGGCAGGTTGGGAAGAGGAAGAGGAGGAAGAAGAGGATGAGGATGTGGATCCGGAAGCCTTCCCAGGCATGGAGAAATGATGGTGCATGCGTCCCTCCGGTTTGGTGGTGAGCGATAACGGCTGGGCCTGTTCAGAATGAGTGGCAGCAGGCGCAGCTGGGGAGGCCAAGGCTGCGGAGGGAGTAGCCGGTGAGTCCAGCATGCTGCCGTGGGACGAAGCAGGGCTGTCGCACATCTTCTCTGAGGGAAGATACTGCACACACTGCTTCTTGCTTCTTATCGAGAAGTCTGGGGAAAACAACGGAAAAAGTGAAGTTGAATTATGGATCTGTTGCTGGCTTAAAATCTGGTCCAAGTCCCTCAATGCTGTGAGTGACAGAAATGAACAGATGATTATTAAAACAGTGAAGATGGTAGCAGTGTGCGGAAGTTCTGAAACACAACATGTACAGTTGTAACAGCTTGAAAACACAGTACAACTGAAAAGAGAGTGAAAGATGTTAAACATACTCAGATGGTATGCATATATGATGAAAACACAAACTATACATTAAAATGTGCACTGGAGTGTGGAAAGCTCTCTTATTTTGGGCAAACTGCAGTGGTTTGTCTATTGCACAACAGCAGACATACCTGCCACTATTAGCACTGAACCTCATAAGCTGCTTGTCAAAATAAAGAAGCAGGGAAAGAAGTTAGTGTTAGTGAAGGACAGTATGCAAGCCATAAAAGATAGAAAATAAATAAATGAGTAAGTAAGTAAATAAGTAAAAGGCGCAGTGTCACAGGAAGTTCCTAATGTCTCAACAGTTTTTTTTCTTGTTCACGTTAGAAAAGAAAAGATGAATAGGATGCAGTCAGGAGGAAGAACCTCTTACCTTCTGGTTTTGAGTCAGGCTTATTCTCTCTCTTCCTCTTTTTCCGCTTTCCCTGCACAGAGAAAACAATGTATTTAGAAGAAGGTCTAGTGCCGCCATGAACCGCCACAATGAACAGTCATATCTGCAGAAGAGACAGATAGTAAGGTCCTACTCACATAGTTATCTCGGGCTGACCATCCGGGATAGAGCTGGGAGTGGAGTTGCCTCTCTTTTCTGGCCAGCTCATAGTATTTGGCTTGCTCCTCTCTCGACAGGGAATGCCACTGTGGACAAAAGAAACGTGATATCAAAGAACTGGTTAACACACACACACACACACATACACATTGAGGAAAAACTCACACATATTTTTCTCTGTGCTACTTACCCGTCTTCCAAGGATCTGGTTGATGGCAGCGCTCTCTTTCAGAGTGCACTCTGCCACTACTTTGGCTCTCATCTCCTTCATATACAGCATGAAAGCATTGAGGGGCTTTTTGATATGGGGCTTCTTGTCTTCTTCTTTCTTAGGAGGAACGGGGGATTTTCTGCTGAGCCAAAACATTGAAAGGATGGTGTTAACAAACTGCAAATGGTTTAGAAGCAGTGGTGAATTAAAGCAAACCACGGTAAACATTGTTCCACTGAGCTTTAACACTGCACATAACTATTAATTGTTCTTACGCATGCATCGAGGGGCTGATGTTGTCACTACTTGGCTCCTGCTTGATGGCTGGGGAGACGATGGCCGGATGGGGAATGCCAGTCTGGTGAAGGCTGTGTGGAGGTGGAGTCACCATGTGAGGGGAGAAACGGCTGGACACCAAGCTGAGGATAAAAGTAGGCAACATTTTAACAACTAAACTTAAGAGTGAACCTCTGCTAATCTGATGAGTTTTGCTAACTTGTCAAATAAGTCCCCTGCCTTACCCTTCACTGTGCACACTGTGTCTAGACTAAATTCATACACACAATGAGTTACATGCTTGCTTTTTGTGCAAATAAAGACTTTTTCAAAAGCCCCTTTATTCAGCAATGGCTGGAGAAAAGTGAAGTGTGTTGTTTCCATGGTGACCACATGGCCGTGACACCTGAAACCACTTTCCTTACCACGTTCCAGACCGTGGAGAGTGTTCTCACAGCCATCCAGACAGAGCACCTTTACAAAGTATCTCTCTCAATTTCCAATTGTTAATACAATGGGGCATTGTAAATGACAAAGGGGAAAATGAAGCTCCATACCTATATATCACACGCTAATGTTAGATTAGAAAAATCCTGTTTTTTAAAAATGTGTCAGTGCACAATATGGCCTTGTATTCACTCGAGGTATGCCTGGAGTCATCAGCTTTACCCCATGATGAACACAGTAACTCAGTGTTATACATGTAGGCTTTTCTGGTACTTTCTAAACTGTCAGACACAACAGAGGTGGAGACCAGATTACAAATGTGCAGAAGGGCAGTTAAATGTCTGTCTTAACTCACTCAAATAGTCACTATTTGACTATAAACTCTTATCTGAACTACAGTCTGTAAATACATGCAGTCTAAAATACACCTAGAACAAATATTGCACCCTACTGTCAATGTGTTTCTGATATACTAAATAATTTATAGCATATAAACAAAGAGGTGTTGAATTATTCTCTTGTTAAAAAACTATACAAACTGTACTTGTACACACTCTACTTGCTCCCTGAATAATCACTCAATGCTGTTCGAAGCGATGGCAGACCAAGATACACCAGGTAAAAATACAGTTAAATAATTAATGAACTAAATGCAGTTCTTTTTACAGTATTTATATTGCTGCAACACGATCTCATTCTGCCTGGTGCCAGCTTAAAGTGGATACTGTGTTAACTGCTGCAATATTTAGAGTGTTTCTAATGCAATAAAAAGTAAATAAACTTCCTGTAATTTGGTGGGTGTAGAAATGTGGAAGGTATGTTCTTAGGATGGAGCTACACGTGCTATTGATCACAGAGACCCCTCTGAATATTTCATTTCATACTAACACCGGAAGGCTCTCTACAAATCTGTCCAATTTTGACAGAGGGTCAGAGAGTTTAGTCGGATGGGACGTGCAGCTTCATATGAGTTTTGATTTGTCCTAATCGATTCGCAACCCTTTCATCTCTGCGGTATATGTGTGTGTTGTGGAGTGGCTCAGAACACTGGCCTGACCACAGAAGTTTAGCTCTGCGATAAAAGACAGGAGAGGAGTACTGAATACCAACAAAGCTTTTGCTCTGTTTAAGAAGCTGAACTCCACATGGCAGACTTTATAGTCCAGACACCAATATCTGTCCTAGATATTTTGTCAGAAGCGGAAAGTACGTCATTTCATTTTGATTTATATCACAAATTAAAGTGACTTGGGAGATGTCCAACCACTTTTTGAAGCAAGGTGCCTGTTATTTTCTTAAATGTGTTGTTCAAACGGTTTAACAATGCGTACAATGGAACTCTAAACCTGCACACCAGCCATTTGTTTTACCTATTGTTTAAAAAGGCTGGCAAAAAAAGCTGGAGAAATGTGATTACAGCATGTCATAGAAGCAGCAGATATTAAATGTCTCCCTTTGGGAAGATGGGGGTGTTGTTGAACATGATCCTCTCACCTGGACATGGATGCATTCATTGCGAGCGCTGGATAGGGGTGACGGAATCCCCCTGGAGGGATGGAGTACATGGGCTGGCCCTGCCTGAGAGACAGAGGGAGACAAAGTAAGGGAAAGCTCTAGTGTGAGGTGGATCAAACACAGCTGACAGCTAACCCACCAGCACTAATCCCCTACTCATCAACTCAAATCCCCTTCTTGGGGAACAGCACCGTTCAAATTGATTACAAGACCCGTAGCAAAACACATAAACGTTCATAAATTCATTCCGGTAAACTCAAATGTGTCAATATATTATTGTTCTTTCTGATATGATACACATGCAGACTATGAAGCATGAAGGCCAGAAATTGCTTCAAGGTACTTTTTGCAAAAACAGTCTCCTTCTTGACTTAAACTTAATTTCAAACCTGTTCTTTTATAAATGTTTTCATAGCATAAGTAGTTGTTTGAAAATGGTCACTAAGCCTCCAAAGTCCATTAGATGAGAAGCAGAGGATATTGTAAGATCAGCGTTTATTAAAAAACAAAACATCAGAATTTTTACTCCTAAAAATTAGAGTAACTCACTGTGGCATGAGCCAGCCCAGAGGGTGTGCGATTGAACCGACAGCTCCAGGAGACAGTGGGTAATATGGGGAGAGCTCTGATGGGTGAGGTGTCCGAGGAATACCTGCAGGTTTCACAGACAGGAAACAAGCTTTTAAAATGAAGCACGCAACCGCTGGCATGTCATGTCATTTTCATTAAAAATAATCTAAACATGCATTTTATATTTAGATATTTCAATACTCCACTCAAAACAGACACTCATCCCATGGAAGTCTGAATGGTAGTTGTATGAAGGCGGTGGTCCGAGTTGTGGTCAGATTCATCTCACAGTGTATTGACATTGCAACCAGGTTTCAAGGTTGAAAACATTAAGAAAATATTCATAGAAAACTCTCAACCAGCCTAACACAATCCACTTCATCCCCTTGATATACACAGTACATTTTACGTGGTTATAGTTTTGTCAAACTGTGGCTAAACACACTGTATCCTCAAGACGTCAGGCACGACTCTGTTAAGATCAGCAGTAGGAGAGTGTATAGATTGAACTAATATATCTACAACTGCTGTAAATTAACTTTAAGTGTTTAAGTGATGAATGCTGACAAGTCTTCTGTGGAGTATCATTATGAACTCTGAAGTGAATCAACGCCTGTTTCTGTCACATACTTTTATGCAGATTTCGTAAGTATTGCAGTGGAAAAGATTCATGGAAACAGCAAAAGTCGAGAGAAAAAACCTGTTCTGCAAAAAAAAAAAAAAAACACATTACGCTTGCTACGTCTTACGTACGTCTGCTTTGTTTTTTTAAGCACCAATGCACACAATGGAAGATGGAAACACCTTTTCTGAATAAGTTTGGAAGTTGTGAACATTTAACTCCGAGCGCCTTCTCAGATTTTCCCATAAAGCACGAAAACATGGCTGGTACTAGCAACATTTAGAGCAGACTTATGAGGAGACCAAATTGTTCTTAAATCCTTCATCCATGAAAAAAAAACCCATCACAGCCATGTTTGATGAAAAACAGCAACGGAAGACCACAATCTACAAGGACCTCTACTTCTCCTATTCTGTTTATTATAGCCATGCCCAACATAGCCAATACCGTCATGTTCTGACAACACTATGCAGCCCTTCTCGCGCCAAACTATTTGATGGAAACATGCCTGATGCTTCACATTTTGTTTTTTTTTTCTTTTTTTTTTTGCTACTTTGCTTCACATTTGCTTGACAATTTAATGAAAAGATGGCTAATGTCCATCAACACTTTACCTGTCTTTGGGTCGAGAATCTCTGGGGAGAGGTGTGACGGTGGTGTGCCGGGGGTGAAGTGTTCATTGCTGTAGGTGATGAGGGGCGTCAGAGGATGGACGTGGTGGGCATGCTGCACCACTGGAACTTTATTGGACTGTTGATGCAGAAAAAAAAAAACAAGAGAAGAACAGATACAGATGAGCGGGATGTAAAAAGAGCAACATTTTTTCCCACACAACACCCATACCATAGTATCTGTTTGTAACACACTACAGCTACTATTCCCGTAGCCGAAATAGGAATGTTACTAATCTATACTGTTGGTCATTGTTCAAAAGACATGCATTGAATAAACAGGAGCTATCATGTGTGAATGCCCTGCATGGTAAACATCAGTCTGTGCGTGTGACCAGGCCTGTGATGCAATCTGGATGAGCACCAAGGAACACTAAAAAGCCTTGCAGACACATGCCAAGACCATTACGGTCATTTAGTTGAGGAGAGAACTGTTTGTTCAGTCCAACAAGAAAAACAACAGTGCCACCATGTCCAAAAGTCACACCAGCAACCCACAAACAAACACAATCAGGCTAAGGTAAACTAAATGCCTATAAACAACTGGAGACATCATCTCCCTCTCAGTCTCACAGCAGCCGTTTGATGCAAATCTAGGAAACATGATTGAATCACGCATTGATCTGCGAATAATACCACTGTTAAATATTTGAAATTCTGCATAACTAAAGAAAAAAATCAGAAGCACTTTCACCTTTGCTACCGTTCAAACTGTTGTTAGCTATGTCAAAAAAAAACAAACTTGATGTTGACTCAAAAGAGTGCAGATCATTTACAAGATCTGTCTTGCTTTATGATTACTATGAGGATGATGAAGACAATAATAATAATAATAACCAGCGTCTCTACTTTCATTAGGCAGCACTCAGCCCCACAGTAATTTCCCCTGGCTGCCTTGCTGAATGGAGCACTTGTTGGCTCAACTTGTCACATGGGAGGGTCAAGGGGTGGGGGGGGAGAAAGGAGTCTTGTTCCTCCAGGCTAACCTTTCTTCAATATCCCTCCCCACCCCCTTCTAAACCTCTCGTCTCTCCAACGTGGTCTGCTCGGGAACAAGGTTTGCATTGAGACTTCTGTACACTCTCTTACTTCACGATGCTTAGGATTGTTCCAAATTTTAGCCATGCTTTTTTCTGCCACTTTTTTAAGGAAGGTCCAACCTTTCCTCCTTTTAAATCTTCAGCAAATTGGTTTCTCCCATGTCTAAAGCACGCTTTGATTCTGGTAATGCCAGATGGAGTGAGGAAAATATTTACTGCTGTTAAACAAGGCTATATTAAGATCACTTTGCTCAGGACTTTTTTGATTTCGCCAAACCTGGAGCATATAAGGTCAACGCACATGATGCACAGATAACACACTTTTCACACAAAACAGAACATGCTTTGATTAAGCTTCATGGCAGCAATAATGTTGACTTGTGCAGCTGAAATCCCAGGTCCCAGATGTCATGTATATTTGAGTTGTGCTTTGTTGTTCTACTTCATGTACAATATGCCTGAATTTTCCCTATATCGTGAGGGCTGTTTGAGACCTCTAGACCTGGGTGCCAACACATTTTGGGAAGCAGTTCACTGAGAATTTAAAATGATGTATATTCATTATTCATATTCTGGAATACACCAATCATGTGCTCCAAACATATTTCTAAGTTCTAAGGCACTAGTTTCAATTCCAGGCTGCCTCTCACTAAAGCAGATCAACAAAGTGAGAAATAGTACATCGGTCGCGCATATGCAAAACTATTTTGACTTGTCCTACCTGCCACAGATAGCTATCTCATCAATCAAACTCCTCTCTTTAAATCAGAACATTTTTAATTAAATTGATTCAAATACACTAAAACAGGGCTGAAAGGATAAGAACTTGTAATGTCAAACTGAAATCCAAGACCAATGGCCTAATCATGACACTAATGAATCAATGCCTTCCTTCACTTGCTTCATGTGGAGCAGTGATATTTCTCCAGCCATGACAGCTTCATGCAACCGGTGTAATAAGGAAACCACATGGAACATGAGCTGTGTTTTAAATATAAACAACATCTACGTGATAGGACGGATAAAGAGCCACCTGGAACCAGATGGTGTCGACATCGACAGTCAGAAATCGTGCTCCTCACATAGATGTGCACGTTGAAAACAGGTCTGCAGTTTCACATGACTCTCAGCTAGGAAGCAATAACATCTATAACTGATCTTAGTACGACTTAACGTTGTAATAGGAAGATTTAAAGGGAAAAAAACAGCAAAAAGTTGCTGAGGCGGTGTAGAGAAAAGATGTCTGTCTCTTAAGAGGTTTTGAAGCTAAAAAGGCCGAGGTGGCAGTACCTCGCTTGGCTGTCCAACTTGGAACACTGCTAAGAAAAGCACAGTCCTTGGTCAATGTGGGTGGAGGGGTGGATTTCATTCAAGCAAACATGTTTTTGGATCCTGCACATCTGAATTGAATTACTAGGCAAACAGCCGATGGGGAAGAGAGCTTAGAACAAACTGAATAACCCCGCAGCTTTGTGTGTCTTTATGTTAGGCGATTCTGGGTGGGAGGCTCAGAGGCCTTTCAAAACTTCAGGAAAGACAGGGTGAAAAGAATGCCAGGCATGCTGAGAAATCCAAGCCTTGTTTGTCAACGCCAACAGGAAGCGGACGTGAGAGGGGACTGACCGTGTCGTATGTCTTTAAAATCAACCACTCCAAAACTATGCCATCCATCAGAAACTACGTGTGCTTTATGTCTGGTCAGAGCCTCTGAAAAGGTCAATGGCAGTAATATTCTAGGTTAGAATAATACTGGTGGAGTGAATATCCTCAAGGGTCATTAAATAAATTCAGTGGGAACACAAAATCAGCAAAGCATACATGCACACAAACACGAACAGATCTCACTGGGATGAAGCCTGCTTAAATATTTGTCAAATGCCAGCCATACAGCAAAATTATTTTCGGGAAAATCAGCAACTAATAAACATTGTTGATTTTAATTAAATTTGTTTCTACTTCATTTCACCCATGAACTCATTCTGCAACCCTAAATGTAAGTTTGCAACAGAATGTCTGCAATCATAGCACTGGTTCCTTCCATTCTGAAGAGGATCTTGTCTCTGCAGTGGCCCAGCAGGACTGCAGACCTTAGATCAGTATTCAGTTCAGTCTTCCCAAAGCCTTTGATTTCATGATGGATCCCGGTTGTTCACTGCCTAATGTAAAATGAGAAAATCTCACCGGACTACTAGTCAAAGGTCTGTAGAAAGAATATAAGCAAGTATATGTATCACTTTGAAGAAAAAGAGCACCATCTAGTATCACTACTTTAAGTGTCATACAACCCAAAGTTAAACATTGCACCAGACACATACAGATAGACAAAAGGCATCTGTGGAATGCTTCTCTAGACCTTGCCACTTCAATTCACTTAAACAATTTGGTGACTAAGTGACTTATGACACGCTGACAGGACCAGGTCTTGCATTGCCTTGATTATTCAAGATGCTAACACAATATTGAAACAAAGCGGGTGATTCTTCTGTCCCTGTCAAGTGCAGATCAGCCCATATTTGAGCACTGAGTGAGAAGTGACCTGATAAGTAACTAAGGGACAGGCACTCTGGTCAGTTCTACCTCATTAGAGTCACAGCTTCTTCTAATTCAGCGTAACAGTAATAGTCAGTGTAGTCGGTAATGACAAAGAATAGGCCTTATGAACAAATTACCACAAGTGACTGACTGAATGACCTCAGTGAGTGAAGTACGCAGCCTTGACATCATTATCAGTAGAGTGTTAATGACTGTGAATCAGAGAATAGAGACGCAAATTGAAACAGCCTCTCCTCTCCTCTCCTCTCCTCTCCTCTCCTCTCCTCTCCTCTCCTCTCCTCTCCTCTCCTCTCCTCTCCTC
>JAPQRN010000027.1:15257510-15274235 GCA_037367275.1 Coranthus polyacanthus
TTGGGCGAGTAAATCTAGTAAACGCACCAGCCTGATCAACCAAGTGGTAAAAAAGAAGTAAACACATTGTTTTTTCCCTCCATCCAGCTCGGCCACTACTGATGGGCTGACAAGTTCAACATACTGCATCACCTGGCCCTGCAGCATCTTTGATGTATTATTCATTAGGAAGCAGCCTCTGAACACAGCAGCTGAAATGGGGGTTTTTGGGGTGCCGTACGTTCTGTGTGTGTGTATGTATGTGCGTACACATGTGTGTGTATGCTAGCGGGGTAAGGTTTGCTCATAGAGAAGCTTGTTCCCTTCTTCCCACTCCTCCCATCACACCACCACCACTATTACTACCAAAAGCAATACCAACTGAATGCTAAACAAACCTGTCTGTTGAATAATTGAGGATCTCAGGCCAGAGCAGGCTCTGATTAGCATACAGGCCTTATGGACCCAATCTGCACAGTGACAGGATGGTCTTTCCCTGGTCTTTCATATCTACTGAATTCTCTGATTTCTATTTAACACCCTCCTCTCTTGTTCAGCAAGGCCAGAATTAGCAGAAATGTCAAATCAGTATCAGTTCACTAAAATTATCAAAGTGATGTCTCCAAACACTTGTAAAAATCCTCCAGTGATATTGACAAAATTTAAAAATATCAGCATTGTCCTCATGTAGTGTATCACTACAATGCAGGCAGCGGATGATTTATTAATGTGTTTGGGACCTTGTCTGGGCAGGCCTCTCAACTACAAGAGCAAAGTCTAATATTATGCTTAGACACCACGCACAAAATCTGAACTAGCATATACATATGCCTAGAAGGAGAATCCAAACTGCCAGTCCATGATAAAAAAACCAAGTAACAAAGTCAGATGTAACACATGATTGCAAAATGACTGCAGGACTACAGGTCTGCTTCAGGAGCCCCTGCTGGTGTCTCCTCACTGCCTCTCCTTGGGTCTCTCTCTAGGTTCCTCTTGGCCAGTAATCCCTGGCCCCCCATGTGTGCCCATCCGCTCCCCCTGCTCTCATTAGTGCAGTGTTGGGGTTTGGGGAGCCTGCAGGCCTGGGGAGCCAGCCTGCTGCTCCCCTCCCACTCCCTCTCTACTCGGCTGGAGTAATGAGCACATAATCAGCCTGGCTCCCTGTCAGCAGCAGCACACCAGAGGGGCATGTGGGCTCCTGGCCCAGAGTGGGGGGTAAGGGCACAGTGGGGTGTTTCACTTTCTATCCTCTGTGCCCAGGGTGCGCTGTACCCAATATTAAAGCTATCCACTACACATCAAATGACCTTTTGGTCACAGGTCACCAGATCAAGCATTGTGACTTCCTCTTTCAGTTCACATAATGAAAGCAGTTCCACTTTTATTGAACCTTAGGCTACCTATTCCACTGCTTTAAAATTCAAGTGTTACATGAGACAATGGTGTTGAACAATAATGACAATAATGTGTAATCTAATTTTCTCTTTCCCCTAATTTAAGCGTTTCATTTGAACTGTGTGAAGTAAGTGGTTGGCTGGGATACATATTCATTAGAGCTGTGCAATGCAATTGCAAAAAGGCTATGGTTAAGTTAAGGTTAGGTCAGTAGCATGCTTTGTCTTCTGTAAAATATAAAACCTGTACAGATATAAATATATATCTTAATTATGAACACATCTGAAGACTTCCAACTACATGAAAGAAAAAAAAAATTCTATTCGCAGTTTGATTCCTCACATACTCGGTTTTCTACAATGTTTCTATCTGTATTGACTTTTCTTGTTTAATGACATTCAAGGAAATGAAGGCCAAACAAAAGAAAAGCACTATAGCCACATGAGAAGTAGCAACAAGCAACCACTGAAGGACAGAACAGAAACAATCTGAGCCAAGAACTCAACCTCCATCAAAGTGCTTTCATTTCCCTTTTGTTGTACTCACTGTTTTTACTTTAAAAGACGTTGGCTGACTACCATATAAATTAATACATTTCATAATGTTGCATATTACGTAAATGAATCAAAACTAGTTTGCTGCAATAAAACCTGATAAAGCAGCTTCTGTGTTCCCACACAAAAAAACAGCACGGTCAGTGATAGGTCAGCATTTATTCTTATAAAAATCTGTAATTGGTTCGCATTGAGACATAAGTCAGTCCTAGGTTCCCATGAGCAACCTCCATCCCCTTCACAACAGTTTCCCTTTGACTGCAGTCAATGAGGACTTTGTCATGTGCATCACTGCGATTATAGGATCCAGAAAATCAACCACAAACTCAACAAGCGCGTCTAGCCAGGATATGTAAGGTCGAGGGGCTGAGTCCCAATGCTTCTTTTTGCTTAGGTGCAGTGACAGCGGCTTAACATGACTGCGACATGGGCGACCAGAAAAGGACCTGATTACAATCAAACAGCTGGGATGCTAGATATGTGCTCTTAGCCTCGCACAACCCAGAGCCATGAAAAGATCTTATCTAATGTTTTCAATTCTGAACACACACCCATCAGCAAAACCACAAACCAAACAGGTCTGCTGAGGCCCCGCATTGTCTAAGCAGAGTGAGACACCATCATGACTAGTTCACACCTGTGTGGGAAGGTTGAGGAATAGCAAGGAGGTTCAAACCTCAGAGATTTATGATGGAGACTGAATTATTGTGGAAAAGAGAGACAGACAGTTAGAAAAGAGTGTTCAACAGTTGGCCTGCGGGTGCTGTTTGGAGGGGGGGGGGGTGTCTGGGAAAATCTGTACAGGGATGGATGGGAAATAGTACATTTACATGCCCCGCATAACATGATTATTGTGAATAACCATGTTATGGTGATAGTTTGATTACAGCATTTATGTGCTTTGCAGTAAACTGATTCCCCCAATAAGCGTGATTTGTTTGATAATTAAATTAATGTCCCGTAGGACGTAGCCTGGAGGAAACATCCAATTAGTGTCACAAAATAAGTGAGAGAAAATTGCAGGACTGCGCTGGTGTTCGCTGTTCTTCACATACATGAAATCCCAGGGTGCCGTAGCTCAGTTGCTGTGTTAGTTGTAGAATGTAGGTGATTTGAGAGGCAGCAGCACTTAAAACTGATTTCCTTCATCCTTCATTTTTTGTTCATTCCATGCACTGAATAAAAGCCCACAAGAAGTGAGACTAATGAGAAAGCATTCTAAATAATCAATAAAAGTCTAACGCAAACACTAAAATCCAGTGTCATTGCCAATATAATATACCAGCTAAGGTGTTTACATGTGTCTGCAGTTATTGGGGTTGTGACTTCATCTGGTCATAATCAAATTATTAGGACCGTTAGTATGTACTTACTAAATGCCCTGGGGTGGGAGAACGTGAGTCTTTTAATCCTGCAGATCCAGGGACATCCAAAAGAGGCCATTTCATCTGCAGATACTGTGGATAAAGAGCGAGAGAGAACGTATGAAACACAGCAGAGAAACACAAACACAGTAATAAAAACGCCCAATAAATATTCAAAAATAATCTAAGATCTCATTTGTTGAATTCCATCACATTTATTTGCCGTTATGGAGCTATTGGAACTACGTGTTGTACTAGAGCACGCAGAGTGGGATGAATGGTGTCGAGTCCGCAGAGAGCTCCAGCAGACACCTGTATGAGACCCACTTCGCTGCTGGAGACAGACAGTGAGTTCTGGCACAGGGAACAGGGAGCAATGTGAACACATCGGACTGGTGGAGGACTGTGAAATTGCCGTTTGTCAAGGAAAAACAAGAGGCCAGCTGTGGGCGCCCATCGCAGAGCGGGTGGGAAGAGACAGCTGGAAGGAAGCCCCAGTTACAGAACAGCGAAAGGCTGCCTGTGACTTGACGTAAACTCCTGTCTATCCTTCTCAATTGTTTTGGCCTTTTGACCTAAAGCAAACCAGTCCCTCCCTTTTCTGTATCACTATTTTTACACATGTATAAAAGTTATCGCAAAGGCATGTATAAGTGTTTGCCTCTTCTTTTTTGTGATGAAGTTTTCTATCACAGTTGCTCTTTTTTTACTTCTGTCTGTCGCAAGCCGCTGTGCCATGAAGTAAGGGCTGCATACTTGAAGAGAAATGTTTGTGATTTACCGCTCAATACAACAAGCTTAGCATTCTTTTTTTTTTTTTTTTTTACTTTTTTTTTTTTTTTTGTCCACTAGCAATGGAGATAGCATGAAGCCAGAGTTCCAAAAGCTCGGCTCAACCATCTGGTTTATGAATCAGTTTAAATACCGGATACAGCAGCTTGTCATGCATGTGGATTTTCTCCCTGGTACAATTTCAAATTAATTAAAAGGGTTTTATATGATAGGTTGTGTTTTGCTCATCCTGGCCAATGTGCTGCAGACACATCATGCTAACATAGTTCATTATTTAAGTAGCCTTTGGGGCTTGGAAAATCACTATGGATTATAAATTTTGTCTGTAAGAGGTGTTTACACAATTTTACCATGCATCCCCTGTTACCATTGTGTAATGTATACTGTCCCAAGTACAAACAGACATTCACTCATAGCGAACAGCCGATGAATAGAAACGATGGGAAAATGGTAACTAACACATAAAGAAAATCACAAAACTAGTAAGAATGTATTTTACATATATATACTTTTCCAAAACTTGGTGCAGAATACGTGATGACAAACAAGCAAACTGGTGGAGTCATTCAGGTTTTGATTTTTTAAAACTTCATTCATCACTCAGGGTTTGTAAAGAGGAAGGAAGCTTGGATGGCTGTGGGTTAAAAATGGAAAAGACATTATAGGAGGAGGGGGGAAAAGGGAGAGGAGAAAAAAAACATTTTCAGGAATGAGTTTGTCGGAGCAGGCAGAGGGTATTGTTTCCTGACAGCTGGGGTCCAACAGAGCAGCGACGCAGGGGGAAGGGGACCCTTTTTCCCTTCGAAAAGGGGGGAAATTCTTGGAGTTGACATCAGCCCTCTTCATTTTCACTATACTGCTCAAGGCTGAATCGTAGGTTCCAACTAATGGGCCCAAGTCCATACAACTGTCAGGAGGCAGTTGGTTTTAGAGGCTGCTAGCTCCCTATTGAAACTTTACTCTGCTGTGTGCATGGTGCCTAATGAATGCTACTCTCCGGAGAGAAAATCCAAAACAATGCAGTTTCCTCTGTCTAATCTATGTCAATCATGAATCCTTCCACAAATGAAACAAGCGCTATTGTGAGCGTTGGGTCTAGCCCACCCATGCCCACCCCGGCTTCCCCCCCCCCCAATCCATCCCTTATTTGACAGCTTCTGCCAGGACTGAGGAACATGCCCTCAGGCACTTTTTCTGCGCGCCTACTTTTCTTTTAATTACCAATGTGCCCTATGGAGCAACTGTTCACACACTCTCTGAAACATCCAACCAGGTAATGCCAGCCGCACACTGTCACATTAGCTCTTGGGCTTCTTACGGTCCAGACTAGAGCAGCACACCACCTACTAACACACGGGAGGCGGAGGGAGGGTGTTTGGGTCTATGAGTTGTTTCAGGAAACAAAAGCAAGGAATTGTGGGCCATGCTGCTCTGCAAAAACTTTCTGAGTCTCAGTGTTACCGTACAAAAAAAAAAATGCTAGGGAAGAATTAAAAAAAAAAAAAAAAACAGTACGAGCAATGGAGTAAGAGTCAGTACTTAAAATGAACAAAGAGGTATGACGCAGCTAAAGTAATATTAAGACTAGATAAAGTGAAATGACCCATTACATTTGAAGCAAACTACAAGATATTTTGGTATAATTTACACACACCCTTAAGAAACAAATACAGTTTGAACAGACATGGTTGGGCCCCGTTGCAACGTCTGTTTCAGCTTTGGAGCTGGAAGCTCTGGTAAATAGATTCAGACAGAGTACTGAAAGAAATGTGTAACTAAAGCAAAGTTTATCTGATCCATTTTCACAGCTCTCAAACTGTCTTCCAGCCTTCCCTGCTGCCTCCAGCACTCAGAATAGACATCAGTAGAATGTGCTACTTTTACAGGACCCAGATGCGACAAAGGTGGCAACGATGCCGCTGAAAATTTCCAAAAAGCTACACTGGAGCCCTTTGGTTTTTTGAACAGAGAGAATACAACATATGCTCTGGGGCATGTGGCCTGCCAGTGCTGGGTTCTAATTGTTACATTGCTCTCGTAGAGCAGAGGAAAACACAGCCAAGAGTCTTTGTCATCTCTGAAGTGTGTGGTGCCATACTGCAGGCCAACATCAGAGCACAGAGAAGAGACAGATGTCTGGACATTTGCTGTCAAACTAAGTCAGACACTCTGCCAAAAGGACAGAAAAAAATCCCAAACTTTGCTAGTAACTATCTGCCTATTTCTGGGTAAAATGGAATCCAGCACTGACAAGTCACCGACTGTCAGTTAGAGACAGGGTAAAATCAAAAATAATATTAATAGAGGTAGAACTTTAGTAACTTTGCTTATTTTGTTTCTAGGAGAAATCCGATATTCCTAAAACTGAGCAAAACTGTAACTTCCTAAAAGTTATTACACGTGTATATTTCATGTTCTGATTGCGATACTTAGTCAGTCAGTAAAGAACAAAACATTCAAATCAAAACACGAATAAAAGAGTAAATATGTATGTACAAAGTATCAGCCTAGACAAAGCCCAGTGCTTGTGAAATGCCTTCGCTCATCTTGTAGTGAATAGCGGAGAAGCGGCAGGAATGCCTCCATGGATTGCTCCAGCAGATAATGTCAATCACCTACTGTGTGGAGAACCCCTCCCCATTGTTTTCTTTTACCCCCCAACAGAAAACAAATGGGCCACACAGCTTGCTGTTTGGCTGAGGTGTTAATTATCATCCCCTGCCCATATGAACAGCAACTTCAGACAATAGTCCTGTCAGGCCCCTACACAGCAGTCCCTCCCTGGTTTGCTCTACTGATATCACCTGCTCATGCAGGGCCATTGACACCTCAACCTGATCTATGCATGAAACACAATTAAAGCGTCCATGACAAAGACAACGTGATAAGTAGCCCCCGCCTTGTCTCAGAGTTTGCATTAAGACTCATTGTTTGGCAACATTAGAGGCAATTACATTGACAATTCTTAAGCAAACCTCAGCAGTCATTGTGCTAATTAGTGTGTAATTGACGGGGAAACGACAAGCACCTCAGCTGCTCAGACCCGCAATGCACTACAAGGCCACTGCAATTTTTTTGAATGGGGACCATGTCCTATTATCTGATCCACTATGAAATAAGTAGATTAGTCAAGGAGGAAGATATTAATTAAAGCTATCTTAAAGACAGGCACAAAGAGAAAGACACAAGTATTTTTCATCCACAGAGGACATCTTACCCTGAATGTTTTGGATACCTTGTGTATTAGTCGAGACTGTGCCATTAAAAATCTATATTTTTTTAAGAAGACAACATATACAACTATCTAGTGCTAGAGGTACTCTTGGCTTTTTCTCAGTGCATTAATCATATTGGATATAAAGCCAAGTCTCTTGGTTTACATTATATTAACCCTGAGAACGCTGTGGTCCTGCAGTGGAGATAACATACTGCTAATGGCTACCACATTTGAAGTGTCCATTAGCCCATAGAGGAATGAAGTTAAGTGACTATGACAGGGGCACTCCCTCAGTTTGCCGGGCCTCTATTGTGACCTGGTTGGTCGTCCTGCACTCTTATTCACAGCCAGTAAAAAAACTGGGTCAAAGGTCAGACATCCAGAGTGCTGTGGTTTCTATGGTAACTTGGCCTATTAAGGCCAGGCTCATTGGCCTCTTAACATGCTCTTGTACACAAAAGAACTATTAGTGCAAAGAGGGAGAGAGGAGAGTGAAGAGGGGAGGCAGCATGAGGGAGGTCCACACACATCGTCAAGATTTTTGCAAGATTTTAAACATGGCTACTCTCTCGGCCTGCAGGAGCAGCAATGTCAATACCGCAGTAGTAGAGTTTAGCACAGTACTATAGTACTGAATGTTGGCAATGTATCATTTGGAAATCAGAAAAAAACTTGTTTTGTGCATTAACTACTGCAAATAAAGAGCAATAGTAGTAATAGTGCATATTTTGTGCAAAAAA
Source organism: Coranthus polyacanthus (assembly GCA_037367275.1). Classification (NCBI taxonomy): domain Eukaryota; kingdom Metazoa; phylum Chordata; class Actinopteri; order Kurtiformes; family Apogonidae; genus Coranthus; species Coranthus polyacanthus. Next base: position 15,265,552 of record JAPQRN010000027.1, read on the forward strand.
AGTCCTAAATGTAATGTCGTTCCCAAGATTCATCTTTAAAAAAACACAATGGTGTCACATGACTGTCTCATACATATTCTGCACAAGGCCAAACTGGGCAGCAAAATGGGTTTATTTGAAAAGACCTGGGAGTGAATTTACTGCTGTTTCAGTAATAAAACAGCATTAACAGGATACAAGGCCAAGATAAACCCCCCTAAAAAGCTTCTTTAACATTCTATCCAAGTGAGTGAACTGCGACTTCAGCAGGAGTTTTAATTTTTGCAACTCTAGCAATTATTTGTTTCAGGGCTGATTTTTTTCTCCTTTTGCATGACACAATCCTGAATTATGGCTTCCTGTAACCAGAGATTTAGAATGTTACTGCAGAGCTCAGTATTTAAATGTAGCTGCCATTGTTCTCATTCAGTCTCATTGACTTTCAGGTAATTTTAATCAGATGTAGTTAAAGGAAAGGTCTTTAGTCTCGCTGAGGTTAAAGTTAGGAATAAGTGAGTAATTCTGTTACAGAGCACAACAGCAGGGCATATAAACTAACTGTATAATTAGACACACAAGAGAATGATTATGCATCTGGTAAGAGCAAGGCCATCTCATAAAGACAGAGAGGAGGGTGTGAAGCTATTCAAGTCAATTATGTGAAGTCAGTTATGTGGTTTCCCGTACCTGGGAGATCTGCTTTCAATTGTCAGAGACGGCTGCACTTAATGTCAATGTGTTCTAATGTCAAGACAGACTATACGTCAAATGTCAAAGACGTCGTCCTTTTCCATGTCCTGTGGCATTGTTTGTCCAGTTGCACAGGAACACAGGTTTTTATTGTTTGGGGAGTAGCCTCATTTCATTGAAATTCACAGCCGTAAACGTCTGTATAATTAACTCCAGAACACGAGGTGGTTACCAGTGGCTGGCTGGATGTTTACAGTAAAGCTCAGCATAGAAATCAGATGTGTGTAGGTGTGTGAGTTGTCCATGCTTACGCCAATGACACACAAGTGAGAACTGAATTTTTCATTTATGACCAAACACAAATTGACTGGAGACAGCATGGGTTACCAATATAATACAGAGTTTCCTGCCCAGGCATTTAGGAGGCAATAATAAGCATGCACACTCACACTGAAGAGGGCAAATACAGAAGCACAGTAATCACTCTAAACTCAGCAAAGACATAAAAATAATCTTTTTCTCTTCTTTTTCCAGAAATTGCAGATAAATATTTACCCCCCACCCCCAAAGGTAAATTTGAGTATGTCTGCTAAAAGTGTTTTTTTTTTTTCTGACAGGGCACAGTGGGTGATTGTTTCTTTTTCCTGCTTTTCCTGGCTCTTTTTTTAAACTTCCTAAGAGCAGCTGACAGAGGCAGGAGAGGCAATGAAGCATCTTGAAGGGAAAAAGTCAGTTCTTAAAACTGAGGTGGGCATAAGTGGGTGTAGTGGAGAGGCAAGGGAGAAAAAAGGGCCTAAATTAAACACATTTGTTTCTGCTCTCACATACCACAAGTCTTATGAAAACAGAGGGCTGATTGTGTTCACTCTGCAAGTCCTCCCCTCTCTTCACCACCACCCAACACCACCCAGCTCCACACCCCCACCCCCTGTCCTGAGCAGCGGCCCCTCCCCCCACACACAGCTGCCTGCAGATGCCTCCTGTGTTTGCTCTCCGAGTGCAGGCACAAATCTCCAGACCCGCAGTCTTCTGGGCCCTGCCTCATCTCAGTTTTTACTACCTGACATCGCTATCACCCCACTGCTAACCCCACTCGCTCCACTCTTCATCGCCTCTCCGCCCTCCCCGTCCCACCGCCTGCCCTCCAGCTCTGTCCTACTCACACACAGACACGTTCACATGCCACAGGTATGCTTCAACACTCCCGTCGCGCTGTGTCTGCTGACTGCAGTAACGCAGAAACTGGCTGTTGAAAATGTATCCCAGGTCTTTTTTTAAACATTTGTAGATGTACGTGAGAAAACGTGACAGAAAATGTGACACCTACATATCAAAAAAAAATGTTTTTGTAAGATGAGGAGGCAGATTTGCGTTTTGGAAATAAGTGGAATTAAAGGTGAAAGAAGGTAAATAAAACTTAAGCAAGGTTTCATACTTAAAAAATTACTTTTACACATCTACAATGTATGACACAACTTAGTACCATGACATTCCGCCGGATTTGTTATACAAATTGTCAGCAGACTGCAGGGAGGTCTGGAGTGGAGCCAAAGCAGTTTTTATACCTGAAACATGTGTAAAAGTCATTTCCTGCAACCCAAAGGCTTCATTTCTATCATGCTGCACATAGTGATATTATTTGCTAATCCATGGTCAATGATAGCTTTGACTATAAATTCAATCCACATTCACATCCAAGGCTTCTCTTACATGTTTCAAATTTTGTAAAGAGTTAATTCACCAGAAAGAAGGCATGGATTTTCAGGGTTACAGAAAGCTTTTAGAGGAGTCACAAGGCAAGATGAGGTTGGGTCATGAGGTCCCCCCACCTCTTCAAGGTTCATCAGATCTCCTGAAAGCAAAACAATGCAATAGAAAACATAAGCGAGGAATTTTCAACCTCCTGAGAATATACTTCTCTTCTTCTGTCAATAATGAGCAAATTACTTCTTGAGAGTTTGACAGGAGAGACTAGAGTAGAGAAATAAATTGTGGTATACAGATGTTTTTTGAGAGACTAATATTGATTTATATAAGCTGTTCCATTTTTCAGAGTTGCTCTAAAATGCATTCACGACATTAACCAGACCACTGTAAACTCAAGGCTGGACATGTTTTTAAAAATAATATATCCAGCTGCTGCTATCTTTCACTTTCAATACAATCTAATGAGAATGGCAAGGTGATTACGATCAGGGGCTGCTGTAAATATCAGATTCCCAGGGACAGAGTTTAGGAGAGGCCCCTTACAATTACACAGTATTCAGGAATGCAGAGCATGAACCACAGTAACAGGGAGCTGAAGACAAATGCTCATATCCCATTTTGGATGTTTAAGTATGGCTCGCACCGCGCAACAGAAATGGGTTTACGAACAGAATAAAAGTAGGAAAGTTTATCTTTCATGAAGAGCTGTTTCTGCCAGGCCAAATCTGCGCCACAATGCAACAAACTTCTATTCAATCCAAACTGCACACTTCTGCAAACAATTAGTGTTAACCCAAGAACTGTAAGCTGCTCAGAGAGAGAGAGGGAGAGAGAGAGAGAGAGACGGAGAGAGAACGAAGGGGGAGTGACTGGAGAAAGAGAGGGGTGCTTGTGCACAATTACAGCAGGGATTTATGGCCTGAGAAACAATTTATAAATCACAGCGCCTGAGCTAATGTGCTCCAGATTGTTCTCCATGCAGCTGCAATTTTGGTCTGCGTGAAACGGCATAATAAACCTGGCTGGAGGACATGTTTGGGTGGTGGTGGGGCAGAGAGAAGTTGAGATTGTGGGTGGGGGCTGATGAGGGTGAGGCTGCGGGTTTACAAAGTTTCAGAGGTGTTTTGAACAAAGAAACTGAAGCCTTTTTTAACAACCTGGTGTGAGATTTTGCTGGGGTGCAATATATAACGGTCCGAAAGACTGACAATGACAGTTTCGTACATGTCTTTCAAATTCTCAAAACGTGAAACTAATACCAAGTAAAGTATGTTTTGCAGTGACTGGCGATAATAGTGGACAGGCAAAGTAGCTGGACAGCAAATTCTATGAAACTCTTACAAAACAAGAGCTGCAACTGTATAATTACACAAGTTTCCATTGAGAAGCAATAAAGTTTCGAGCCAAAATCTAAGCCAGTTTATGACCTCATTGTGAAACTGTGAACTATACCCTGATAATCGTGTCCTTGACATGAGTGAAAATAAATTTCAGATAGGTGATTATTATAAGAAAAGACAAATGTTGCAAACTGATCCCATCATTGTCGCTGCAGGCTGGTGTGGAAGGAGGGATCGGATGTGCTGAGGGAAGCCTGGGCTTTTGTGACCACTCAGCCAACTGGCCCTGAACCTTGACCTCTAACCCTTCACCCTGGGGGGCAAACAAAGCTCTGAGTGACATCTGAAACTAGACACTCTGTGGGGAGAGAGTGTCTGGACAGGACTCAAATAACCCCATTAACTCTGCAGAAAAGATTTATTGCGTTTTATTCTTCCCTGCAAATCAGAAACTGAAGAGTCGCACAGATCTGTCAAAAATAATCAATTGACTCAAGCGGATAGAGGTGTGCACCAAGTTTAATCTTGTTTACTTGCCAATATCTCCATCTTGCACAAGGATAAACAAGAAAGTACCATAATTAACGACTTTGAGTGGAGTTGTGATTACGAGTGATATATACACACACATGCCTGCAGTTAGTGTGTATCAAAATAAATTCTACTTAATATGAACAACATGAAGCTAATCTGCAGTTGGTTTTAAGAGACTCACTGATGCATATTAACCACCGCCTCTGAAGGATTCTATACAATGGATTACGTAAACAGCTCCGCCATTAGTATACTGTAAACAAAAACAGAGAGAAAAGTTGATGGTAAATGTGCTGCGGTGAATGCCAGCCTCCGTCGCCAGAATGCTGAAAGCCACTGTAGTATTTAAATCAGGCAAGGAGGGAGGAAGACTGGGCCAAGCATTCTGTAGCTCAGCTGTGAGGCTCTAAGCCGTTGCCCTAGGGTCTTTGTCCTGCCTTTCAGGGCAAGTCTGAGGTAGTCAAAGACCCTATTCATGACCGGCGCTCCCCCTGCCAACACACCCATACAGCCCCAGTCAAGTCAGCCGAGAGCTATAGAGCCTTCCCATTTCACACGAGAATCAGACCTGCCCCTAAAGCCTGCTTCAGGGATTTCCAATAGCCAACCCCTCCAACCCATGTACAAATCAAACAAAAGGGTTCCCTGGCCTACTCCATGTCATATAGGGCTGATTAGATCCTTTTTTTTTCTAATGTAGCTACTCCAAATTTGAAGCAAATAAGCCAGTCACATTTGTAGGCATTTGGTATCTAGCCATGTAAAAGGATGACGGATTATGTCAGCGGAGGTGTGGAGCTGCCATCCACCCCTCCTACGTCCATCACTATTATCCAAGACAGGGTTAAACTCATGCTAATGCACATTTCTTAGAAAGGGGAGAAACTAAAGAGTTGAAACCAACCATCAGTACATCAAATGATAAAATCTCCCAACAAAGAAACCTAATGATCATCAGAGAGAGCGAGAGGCGCAGGGGAAATCCCGCTATCACTAAAGAGTGTCTTATGTCTAAAGAGCACAAGGCCCTGCACCACAGCATTACTCATAACTAATCAACAACATTACCTCATAATTTTAAATTGAGCAGATAAGGTCAGGAAAGAGTGATATCCTGTGGACCGCGCTGATGTAAAAATATCTGCCCATCAGAAGTTTCTGCTGTTTATTCTAACAGGATCCACAAGTCTAGCAGGAGATAAGGAGGCTATACAATTTTAGATGACTTGTGCCTTTGCTTGGCTTTAATCAAATTTGATGCTCCGCAGAACATTGTGACTCCTTAACAAGTACAATTGGTTTATGAGGGTAACTAGGGGAAGTAAGGGGCACCCAGAGGTTAAGTTATTATCACTATTAAGACAACAAGCCTGAGCTCATGGGAAATTATGTTCTTAAATACACTAAAAGAAATGTCCATTATGTGCATAAAATTTCATCATTTGGAATATATAAACCAAATTGACAGTAATGTTATGGAATGTATGGGTGTTAGCTATAGTAGAATATAATGTTTGTGTGTGTGTGTGTGTGTGGTCCAGGAATTCATCACGTTACAGAAACATCTGTCTGTTTACAAAATGTAGGTCTCCCTGATGCGAATCATTAAATTTGGGAGTTAAAAGTTGTTTAAAGGTTAGCGTTAGGGCAAGTGTTCAAAAAGTAAGTCAAATAAATGTGCCTTTAACCGCTAGAAACCCCAAATATGTGTGTGTGTTATTACTGGTTATATTTTCATAAACACAAGATACAACAAAACACAAAATCTAATGAAAACTTAAATTTAAACAACTGTCTTAAACGGTGTGTCCTCTATTCGCACATAGTGTTTCAGATAATGTTATTAAATGTAACTTACACAGTAACATATGCTCTGCTGATGTAAATGTATTCAACAAGGAAAATTTCCTGTGGCTCCATTGAAGATTTATGTCAGTCATATATGCTATCCCCGACATGCATTGCTTGTGTTTTTAGAGCCAGAGCTAAATCCAGATTGCAGATGGCATGTCATCAGATACATAGCCATTTACAGCCTAAACTTCATAGTATATCTGGGTTAATATAATTTTTTTTGCTAGGCGTCATGAAAAAGAAGACAGACCCACGATAAATATAAAATATAGAAAAAGAGATTTTTTCAGGAAAGTAATAACCTGTATATTAGTTTAAACTACACTAGCCAATAATGATCTAGTCTATGCGCAGTAGGTCACGTATATATTTGCAGGTCTAATGTGATGACGCGACGCACGTCCGTCAGGGGACACGAGATGCCCCAGCAGTCCGAACATGTTCCACTGTAGCAGGGACAAACTCAGTGGGAAGCAGCCAAACTGATTTATAACTCCAACAAGAAGAACAGCTGCTCTGCTCACTGTCAACTAACCTCATCCTGGATGGATATCCATGCACTTCTTAATTTAGTATGACCACTACAACCTCACTGATACTACACACATGCTGTACAACATGGACTTTAACAGAGCCGGTGCAGATAGAAAGCATTTTTATGCCCTCTGTGTGAACTGAAGCGAAGCCTGATACAAATCTTAGTAGTATTGATGCTACATGTTCATGATCTGATAGCCTCCTGCTGTTGGCTGATTGGGCTGTGACTGTAAGGGAATGGCAAAGTATTGTGGTCTACGGTGGAGAAGCTGTGCTCTGTGGGAGACAGAATCCCTCAGATAAGTGAGTGCCTCAAGGTCTGGAAGCCGGCCCACCTCGGGATAACAGGCAAAGGAATAGCAGGACCCATATCTGCCCCAGTTTATGCTCCCACCAACCACATCTCATCAACAATCTCTCCTCTTGCCTGCTCTCTCCCTCTCCTGCTGCCTGCAGTGCTTAAACTGAAAACAGCTGCTTGGAATACCAGACTGATGAAACCCTGTTTAGAGCATTTTCTTTTTCTTCCTGCTGTACAATCATGTTTTATTAGCATGGAGTGAAGCGTTTAAGGTACAATTATAGAGGGAAAACATTTCTTTATTTGAGTTAAACAGTAGTGGTTATGGCTATGCAACGGCCACATAAACGTACACAAGACAGTCCAATAGCACAATTTACTATTCAGTTAGATACAGCGGACCTGATGGACTACTTCATTATCAAATACATGTTTCTTACCTTGTGTTTTGTTTTGTGTTTTATTATTAATTCTAAACAAAACGTCAACCTCAGTTAACAAATGTTCTTATCCATTTCTAACTGTAAATTATAGTTGTGTGTTTTTACTTAACCAAAAAAAAAAAAACGCCACTGATTAATACACTGCATAACTGATAAATTATCTAATAGTTTCAGGGTTTCAGTCCCTTGGGATTGAGACAGACTACATAAAGAACTGATAAATCCAGGGGCCCACTCTCCCCCACTGCACCAGGACTGTAGGTTAATACCACAAAACAGACATGACTAAACTGGTATTCACATGACACATGATACGTGTCTACACCTCCCACACCTCCGTATACCAGTGCTTCAGCTTGTGGCAAAAACCTTTCTGCTAGTTTTTGATAATTAGCAGCAGTGGAGCACTACAGATAGCCGCCTTTGGATTTCCATTGCGTCAACCTTGATCTTTTGTATTTGAGTCGTACAATAGCTAAGCCTTACAGCAACCATGCACTATGTTCACCTATGTCTTGACTTGAAGTTTGCCTGATTTTTTTTTTGGACTGTAGAGAAACCCCAAACTGCGTAGGAGAGATGAGAAAAACACATAAATTGATAAAAAACACATTTGTGCTCATATTCATCTTGGCACATCAAAGGGATTCATTGATGTTACTGAAAGTGGGGAGTCTGCTGCTGGACAATAGCTCAGCCTTACAGTGACCATCCACTACACAATGACAGCAGTTCTTCGAAAGCAGAACATGTGCAGCCATGACCTGCATTTTCCACATAAATAGCCCACGGTTTGTTTGTTTGGTTTTTTTTTTGGACTAGCAGGTTTTAATGTCTCATAGGAGGTTCTGGGTGTTCAGACATTAGGCTTACATGATCTGCAACACATCTTCAATCTGTTTCAAAGCAAGCATATTCCGATAAAGGAAAGCAAAGGCTGTGAATTCAACTTGTGTTACAAATGTTCACCTTCGCCCAAATGTCTCCCGAATTGAAGATGAGTTTGCCCAAACGTTCACAGGGAAAAGCAATGTAGAAACGGCGCAGAAGCTCTGGCCAAACATAGCAAATTAGAAAAACACATAAATTGATAAAAACACATTTGCACTCATATTCATCTTGGCACATCAAAGGGATTCATTGATGTCACTGAATATGGGGAGTCTGCGGCTGGAGAGGGGAGATGTTGGTTATCCTTTCCTCAAAGGGTGCTGAGATGCTCCTGATGGGCCCTGCACTAGAGATGCCAGAGAGTGCTATAAACAGAATTTCTAATGTCAGGCGGGCGGGTGGGTGGGT
>JAPQRN010000027.1:15286538-15332957 GCA_037367275.1 Coranthus polyacanthus
TTCTTTTCTTTTCTTTTCTTTTCTTTTCTTTTCTTTTCTTTTCTTTTCTTTTCTTTTCTTTTCTTTTCTTTTCTTTCTACAAATAGGGAGTTGTCCATAGTTCATTCTTTCTACAGAGACGTTGATTTGATTTAAAATGATAAGATACTGTATAATCCATCAGATAATTTTCAGGGGATATATTAAATATCCCCTGAAGTGTTCAGCTTTTTAAAAATACAGCCAAGTAAACAATTCCTCGAAAAGTACGTATCTGTTTTCCAGGTTACTGTGAAGTACTCTGAATATAACACAGAAGCTGAGGGATGTGCAATGTTTTGCTGTAGATGAATTGGCAGTGGCGAAAAACACACCCTGAAAACTAAAAATGTAAACAATTGTAGATGACTGTGTGATCAAAATTAAAAAAAAAAAAAAAAACAGCAGAAAAAGAAATTCAGTGGTAATGGCACAAGATAGGTTGGATAATTAAGTAAAGAGCAAAGCGATGAGCCGAGAGGGCGATCTCTCATAAACCTGCTGGGTAGTTATGCTCATTTACATTCAGACAGCATTTGGAGAGAATGACCTGAACGGTGCCATAGCCCGGATAATATTGCTCACAGACATGTCTTACCTGCTGCACCACATTTCTTCCTGCATTATCTCTAAGTGCATCAACACCTCTCGCTCGCTCGCTCGCTGCAGCTCATTCCTTCTTGTGTGAATGACTAACCTCTCATCTGTGGTTGTTAAAATAGCTACTCTATATCATTGTAGCATAACTAAACCACTGTACATGTTGCTCTGTAAAGCTCGCATCATCTTTAAACCGCCTAGATTATTGCCTTTCTTTATTTTTGTGGTGATGCTCATGTGCTTTAACATCTTCATACACAAGTGTGGCATATTCATACAGTAAGTGCGGCAGGTACAGTGTGTCTTCTGAAATAGTATGCGGTGAGAAATGAGAAATAGCTATGAGAAAAATGCTACTGTAAAAAAAAACTCCAAGTGAAGAAAACCACCTCGAAGACATTGCACGTAAACTGAAAGCATGTTCAACCACATTAAAATTATCTCAACCAGACTGTTGTTCTGGCTTTTTAATTCCACAAAACAATTATCACTCCGTGAATGGTTACGTGCCAATAAAAATAAGTCATTTCTGTTTTGCTTTGGCCCACCTCTCTATAATGCTTGACTCTGCAGCTGCACAGCGCTGTGGAAAACAAACAGTGCAGTGCAGCTGGGCTCCTCAAGACAGCGAAAGGGGAATTTTAATCCCATTTTTTTTTCTTTGGCACCAGTCAGATTTATTTGGTCATAAAGAAAGGAAAAGCACCCCACCATCTGAGAAGGATTGGGAAGTGAGAATGCAAATTATGCCAGAACCAAGTTGCAGACTTAGAAACACAACAGTCAAGGAAATGAATCCCCAATAGGTCAAAGTGCTCAAAGCCAGAGGAGTCTAATTGACTCAGATAGTGGCACATAACTGGGATACCTGGAAAGCTCAGATCATCTTATCGCATGAGGGACAACACTAAGAACTGACTTAATATGCTGCACTGTCGATTTTACAAGTGATATCATTCACAGTAACAGTTTTATCACCATGAGGCACATAAGCACTACAGCCAAAGGCTAACCTACACGTGTCTCTCATCCATTCCCTGCAGCGTGGTTTGAAAACAAACTATCCGGAGAGCCTCAAACCATTTCCAGCTGTCACATCCCTTTTCCAATATAACTCCTAACATGATATGACAGGGCAAGACGAGGTGAGGGTCAGGCCTCGAGGAGGATGCGTAACATGTAACTTAAACTATGAGCATTATATTCATAATTGCCTGTGGTTGAAAGGTGAAGATTGCCATGTGGTGCGCGCCCATTGTCTCTCATGTTACCTTTATTAACATCTCATTTTACATCACACTAGTCTTCACAGAAAAAAGTACAAGACTAAGAAGTAGAAACCACCATCATGTGTGATACTTTTAGAAACACCTTTCATTTCCAGCCCATGCGTTTGAGACACAGTGAGACTGCCTATGTGTGCAACTGCATTTGACACATGAAAGATAAACCTTTAGGGACACTTACAAATACAAACGACTACTTACTGGTGCTGTTAAAATGCGGTAAATTAGACAACAAGTAGTAAAATGCAATGCAAAGACCATCTGGAATATTGTTTAAAGCACCGGTTAGCTTAGCTCCATAAAAAAAGATAAATATGTCCCAATGAATGTCCAGAGAATAGCTCGTCTGCTCATCCCTTTTCTCCTGTACGCTGAGGTAAAAGACTGGCCTTAAAGCTTTTGCGGTTTCAGGTGCAATAAAGAAAAGACTAAAAAGATATAAGAGCGTTTCATCAAATGTAATAGTGCATGTTTTTCAGACCAACACAAAGCAACAAGCTGATACACACCTTAATGTGTGATGTCAGTTTGTATGCATTTTCAAGAGAGGTGAAAAAGTTTCCATTATGGCAGCTCTGTTTAAGTACTATAACTGCCTGTTGTAATGTGAAGACATATTTAATCAGGCTGCTAAAGCAGCATTTATATGGGTGTTTATAAGCTATTCTTTTAAAAAGGTCACTGTAATCAGAAGCATATACTTCTCTGACAGCCAGTGTTTAAGTCCTTTCTGTGGTTTAAGTAAAACATTTGTGTGGTGAAAACGGTAAGATTCAGCCACTCCTTACTTGGCTTCTTTTCTCTTTAATGATATGCCTTACCCACTGTTAGCTGGTTAGATTGAATTTCCCATATTTGTATGGGAAAGCTTGTGGACCATGGTCTCTATTAAAGATATGCAAAGAACGCACCAAGAAACAGAGCTCTACACATGAAGATCTACTAAAGCCAGTCAGGATGTTTAATATAAAATAGTCAGAGTATTGTCCTGATTTCATTTCCTGAAACTCTTGATAATGACTGGAATCTTGAACGAAAGGCAGTGTGACAAGAGGGGAAAAAAGAACTAATTTTAATGTTTTGTTTTTAAGGGGTGAATGTGGGGGGTGAGCTCTCTATCATGCTTCACATCCAACCTCTTACCTCCCCTTTTGGGCCTTTAGGAGCATCCTGTGACCCCTGACCCCCTGGACAATAGAGGCCAGGACGTTTCCCAGTGAGCAGCGATGAAGCCAACAACAGGAACATGAGGGGTGCTCCTGGGAAACAAACTGTTTATTGTGCAGCAGGATGGACAGCCCCCCATGCCCCTCTCACTCCTTTTCACACAAATACACATGTACGCAGACACTTACACACCTCTGCACAGTTAAATCCTGTAAAACAACAGGTGCCTGCTTTAATACCTCTGAACCATGTGGCATCAGTCATTTTCAAATCTGAAATTCCACATTTCTTCCAATCCCAGTGTGTATGTGTGAGGGTGCATGTGTTTTCCTGTAACAAAAGTACAAAGATAACGAAATTTCCCTCCTCTGAGGTCACAACATATTACCGCAAGATGATTTTTTAAAAACATTTTTATCATTTTTGTTTTATGAATCTACTGTCATAAATACCACAAGGCAGCACTGTCATATTCAACTGTTGCTCTCTCCTCTATTTCTGCACTGGCTCAGGCTGCCAATGATAAGTTTATATTTAGTCCAACTTTCTATTTGATAACAGTACCAAGCCATTTGTTGGTGCTGCCACTGCCTGTCTGTTCAAGAGGAAATCCCTCTTTTGTCTTTTAAGGAAGCTCAACAAACTGGGAAAACCTGAATTTGTCATCAGGACTCAAACAGCTGGAACACATTTGATTATAAAGAGTCACCACTAAATGTATTAGTCAACACTCCAGACTAGTTATTACCTTGGCTCTGGAGACTACTCATTGCAAGAGCTGCACAATAAAACAGTTTCCAGAGCTGTCAATCACCGAGCCAGAAGTGGTGCAACACAGAGATATAGGGCGCTCTGGGGATAGCTCTCTAAGTGTTTAACCCCAAAGGATTGCTGGTTCTTTATGACTATATGTGTGGTTTGTGTCTTTGCTCTACATGATGCACATCTGATAAGGGTGGATCAGAGGCATCTGGGACTGGGGACTGCAGACTCTGATCTCATATTTTCTCATACTTGATGTTAAAACGTTATATATATATTAAAAACCAACGGATGAAATGTTTAATTTGGAGCAGATATGAGGTGTTTGCATTTCTTTGGATTTTTCACATTTTTACATTATTTTATATTATGCTTTTATACTCTGTATATTAGTGGGGAATATTCCACATTTGATTAACATTTACCAGATTAGGACCGTGCACCAGTTAAGGTTTTACATGTAAAATATAAGAAAACATCTGTTGAGCTAAAATGATATGATTCAGCAATAAAAAGATCCCATCATTATAAATTATCATTGTACATTACATTATCAGAATCTCAGACATTTATGCAGTAAACTATTCATTTCTCCTCGCCATTTTTGCCCACAGTTTGGACTCTGAATCACTGAAATCCAGTCAAAAACTACAAAGCTAAGCTCATAAAACTCACTACAGTTACAGTTAAGGCAAAAATCGCCATTTAATACAGATACTAAGCTATACATTTTTGCACCATGTAAATAGGCTTAAAAAAAACATCAAGCTCGTTGTAATCCAGAGTAACGACTCAAGAAGACTGTTACTCAGTGATTCAAGATATAAAACACACCAATTCTGATACCTAAAAAGGCACAGGGAAGATTTGAGATTCTGCTAGGTCAGAGGCCACCTTAACACTGACAAGCAAAATCAAATCACAGCTAAGGAAATGAGCCATGAAACACTGATTGCTCCATACATAATGACCCTTTTTTCCAGTTGCTTAGCTCCAGAATTATTTGATTGTGCAGAGTGCTGACTTCACTGCAAACATGAGCACTGCTTGCACATATTGCCTGAGTGTATAATCAAATCAAGACCATTGATACAAGGAGTGAACAAATATCTCTTAGTATGTGAGAACAATAGATCTTTGTTCCACGAGAGAGTCCTCAGAAAGCTAATACACTAACCGAAGGTAGAACACCTCTGGGGACTGTGAGCCCAGATTGTGCTCCGCATTAATTGGTTGTGCTTTTATTGGATAATTCAGACTTTAGCAAGACCCATTTAAGTTAATTTTGAAAATGACAGTGAGCATATGTGCTTTGTCATGGCAGCTATGGGAAATGTACCACAGAGAGGAATATACTTAAGCTCAGACATAGCTTTAGCATAATAGACACAATAAATGCAGTGCTTTCTATTATACAATGGAACTTGTACTAATGATGATTCATGTGACCACAAAGACAGATCACTAAGGTTTGCTGAGTCCGTGGTTTCAAATAACAGCACTATAGGCTATATTCCTCATGAGACATGTCAACGAGCTTCTACCCCCACCCATATCATCCCAGTTCTGACACATTCACACCTTGGCTCATACATCAGTTTGGAACTTGGGGCACCGGTCCTGTAACTAAAAACTAAACTTCTGAGGGAAATTCCCCATACAGGTCAGTGATATGTTGCCTTATAAAAAACAGACTTCTCGCTTATTGCTTTAAACGTTTATAAGGTAGCATGCACCCTGTAACTAACGGCCCCACAAGTGTCAACTACAAACCCTATAGGTTTAAAAGTACACAGTAGCAAGAAAACCAATGACATCTGAGGTTTCAGAAGAAACTTAAGTACGATGACTGGCTTTGTGAAATGGGGCTCTAAGCCAACAACGTGTGGGCTTGACTGTGTCTGAAAACCTCATCCTGATAAATGGCCTCTCCAAGTAGACAAACTCACAACACAAGGTCCCTGCTGCATAAGACCCAAACTGCTACCTCTGCTGCTGGCTGAATCTGATTACAGGCAGGCCCTGAGGACAGGCAGGTCATTGAGAGCACAGAGATGAGCAAACAATAAGATATTATCTGAAGGAATCTTCAGCTTTCCAAAGGAAAATGGTCCCTCTCAGTGTCACACTGACGATAGGATCCTCAACCTGACACTGAATCAGCCATTTAAGAAGAATGAACACTGCAACCCATTCATACATACTCACTAAAATAATGAGAGCTCTTTTTTCACCCTTGTTTAAGACATATAAAGAGAAGAGGCCTTGCAAGACAAGGCTGTGCAGAAACCGGAGCATGCAGCTGACTCAGATGAATATGCCTTTACAATGATTGGGTGTTGAATGAACAATTCTATAGTCTTTTTCTTTCTTCTTATGTACTTGTAAATAATACACAGATTTGGCTTCGTAGTAGGCTACTTTGCCTCTCCATTGTCATGCATCTCTGCACTTGAACAGAGTAGCCTGAAAACAATAAATACAATCAATTTATTCTGAGCACGCAACATTCAATTTGTAAATTGGTGGCACAAAGGTACATAAGGCACAAAAACATTGCATATCAAATCATCATATTCAGGGTCTATACTCTTATACTGTGTCTTTTTGCCCCTTTCAAATAGTGACATCTTGTGGACACCTGGCCACAGTTATTGTATTAAAGTCACTGATTAAATAAGTTTGAGTTAAACTCTACTCTATTATCTACTCTGTTATAATCCCATTGCCTTCTTATGGCTTTTTTTTAAATTTCTGTACACAGTATGGATTTTCCAAATGTACAAAAAGTGGGTGACATAAAAAGGGGTTTCTGAGATGTTACGGTATATTTTTTATCATAGTTCCTTTTAAACTATTGTAAGCCTTTGCATATAAAAACGTCTTATTAGTTAAATAATTGTATTGACAATGACAGCTAATGTCAAAGTTATTGTGTCAAACTATAACAATGAGTTTTATTGTTAACTGTGATTTTCATAGATATGTAATGTTAGTACAATGTTCGTAGCCTCAAACAGTTCAAATATTCAGACTTGTATGGAAAGTAAAATGAAAATCAATTTGTATCATTTGAATGCATTTTCTTCACAAGGAAATTGTTTATTACTATGAAGACATATTTTAATGATCAGGGTAATAAAACGAGTTTAATAGTAGGCTATATGAAGATGGTATTGGTCTAAGTCATAAATAGTCTGAGCAGCTAATTGAGCAAAAGGGTAAAAGTGTTGCGCTGGTTTAGGCGATAAAATTGAATTAGATCATATGAAATAAAAATGATATATCATGCAAATTTAGAATGAATCTGGGCAACATGTGCCATCAAATTTAAAAGTTATATCATCTTGATTTGTATTTTGAACGAGAGCAGATATTTTTGAACCAAAGCCATGGAAAATCACTAATCATTTTCAATTCGCGAGTTGAAAGTGAAGTCTCGCGATATTCCCACAACTGCCTGCCAGGCACCGAGAGATAGAGCTAACGGTAGGGATGAGAGAGCAGAGAGTGTAACATCTCGGTTGTTGTGTTGCAAGCTACAGAAAGGCCAAGATTTGACAAACATTTTGACGCAAAGGTTGAACTAGACACCAAAAGCCCCAAGCCTGGTATATGTCAGACGCATTTTACTGATATACGTAAGGTGTGACTTGAAAGTACGCGGCCACAGAACCCAAATTGTATGTGTGAAGTGCTAACTGTTAGCTGACAGGCTACCTAGCATAGCCATACAAGCAATGGCGTTGAAAAGAATTCAGAAGGTGAGTGTTTATTTCTTTCATATGTTAGACATATCTCTTAGATGACATATGTTTCGGAGTGTGAGACCCTCTGTAAATATAATACGGGTGTGTGGCCTTGTCACGTAGCTTAAATTAGCCTTAATTACTTCATTTTTCTGATCCTTTTTAAAATAATTCATAGACAAAGACGAGCTAACCACTGGTGGTGGCCCTGTTGGTGCATTGCTACAGAAACGTTAGCTATAAATAACTCTTATAGCAGCGCCGCCATTCTCACAACTGCTATGTGGCTGTGTTGAATAAGTGTTTTTCTCCCCGATACTTAGCTAACTTTACTTGTCAGTAGTAGTACTCCAGTAAAGGTGACTAAAGCCATCCAACGCAGCTGTGCCAAGCTAGCAATTAGCTACCGTTAGTTTGTGCTTTGGTCTTTGGTTTGCTTGGGTTACTTGTCTGCTATCGACTTATTTTTTTTGCTTGTCAGTTGGCTTTATGTTTGTGGTTGGTTGTGGCCGAAAGATTATAGCTGATGATGTGTTAGTCGTTGAATGACAGCTGGTTGCCAAATTTGAACCCTAGTGTCAGTGTTCCCATATATGGAATGGCAAATGGGGCACTGGAGCAGGCCACGGTGTGTATTTATATAACAGAATAGATAGTATTTATTTCAAGAGATGTTAGATAACAGGGTTAATTTCTATTTTAGTATCTGTTGTTTTGCTGTCTGTGCTTTTATCTCTGTTGGTTAATGGTATGTTATTTGGCTATAGTATTTAAGGCCACTGATGTAACAAACCATACCACATTCCTGCAGCTTAATTGTTACAGTTGTTTTCATATTCTTTCCTTCTTTCATTTTAACTATTGTAGTCTGTTTCAATGTAATCCATTGATTAGAGATGGTCATTTGTGAAGTCATCTGTTTTAAAACCACCATTTACAAGGTAATAACTGTAAGTGATGGTAGATAGTCATTAATAATAAATATGTTGGCTGTACAGTCGTGTACATGGCTGCCCTGTTAAGAATTACAACTGGCAGTAATTGTAGTCAGTGACTAAAGTGCACTGGAGTTTAACCTCAACATAAAGTCCATTTAAAAAGTTTATTAGTTTTATAGATGACTTTCAAGCATACATTTTCAGTGTACACCTAATATAGAAAAATACAAAACCACATTGTTTGCAGTGAAGCTTCAAATGAGTGTGTTATCCACGTTGTTACAATACTGAAACATGTAGATGAATGTAGGCTGATGATAGGCATTATGTGACTGTTTTGCTTTTAGGAGCTGTCAGACCTGCAGAGGGACCCACCAGCTCAGTGTTCTGCTGGACCAGTTGGAGATGATTGTAAGTAGTTAGTAAGATATTGTATGTATGTATGTATTGCTAAGCAAAATTGTACCTTGGTGCATCTTACATTAAGTTTTAAGGCCATTCCAAAAAATGTTGTTTGTGCATAGGATATTGCAGTATTTTTTTCTAAATATATATTATATCTTTCTTTCAGTGTTTCATTGGCAGGCAACAATAATGGGTCCGGTAAGTGAAGCTTTATCTTTGCCCATTTTTAATTTGTATCAGACATCATATTGCTGTTCATAAACCTAACCTAACTATTTATGTGTTCTGCTTTATTCTGACAGAGTGACAGCCCATATCAAAGTGGAGTGTTTTTCCTCACCATTCACTTCCCCACAGATTACCCCTTCAAACCACCTAAAGTAAGTAGTAAGGTATTATGAACTTACTAGCTCACTTTTAATCATATATTTTACTGTGATAAAAGCAGCATTCTTGTTCTGCTTCATCACAGGTTGCATTCACAACAAAAATCTACCACCCTAACATCAACAGCAACGGAAGTATTTGTCTGGATATTCTAAGATCGCAGTGGTCTCCTGCACTTACAGTATCAAAAGGTAAGAGGTAATAGGTATTTGAAAATGTAAATAAAAGGAATCCAATATTAAGCATCAAATAAAAACATCTTAAAAACTTTTCTATTTCATGTTTTGTCAATAAATGTTCAACAAATTATTATGATCCCTTTATTGTCAAGTTTTGCTCAATTATTAATCTAATAGCTTTTCCTTACAGTGAATTTCATGACACTTACTTACTGCTGGACTACCTATGTATATGAAAAAGTGGCCTCAGTATCTCAAGTCCTCACTTGATTTGTTCTTCCGCAGTATTATTGTCTATCTGCTCTCTTCTTTGTGATCCAAACCCGGATGATCCACTGGTACCAGAGATCGCTCATACATACAAGGCTGACAGGGAAAAGTGAGTGTAAAACATAAATACTTTTACCTAATCTGTCAACTGTGAATGTGAGGTATTATTTGGGGGAATTAAGTTTAAAAAGGTTTCTAAATTCACATGCGTTTTTTTTTCCTTTCCCAAATGCTGCATTTGTTTTACAGATACAACAAATTAGCAAGAGAATGGACACAGAAGTATGCAATGTGAGAATGCCAAGGAGATCAAAATACAAGAGAGGAATGAAAGAAACATGTCTGATTTGTAACTTGAGACAAATGAGCAACAGAGGATTAAAAAAAAACTAGACAACAGCCCATCTCTTGATGAAGGAAGCGATACAATGAGGTACAGTGCCACCTGGCTTTCCATGTGCTGAGCTGCTGCCATGTGCTGTCCTTCATGACTTGTATGGATCTGCTGAGCAGGACCTGATGGGCTCCTAAAAGCACTCCATTATGGAATATCGGAAACTCTTCACAGTCCATACAACCACACTCAGACTTTAAATTGTTACTCCTGCTATTGTGATTATCACTATCATTGTCGCTATTCATAAAGATTTTCACCGTTAATGAGTCATATCGTTGCTATTCAAAAATGTTTCGTCTTTTTTTTTTTGTTTGTTTGTTTTGTTTTCCTTCGGAGAATGGTTCTCCCTTCATTGCAGAGGTACTGCTTCTGTCCCACTGGATGTCTTGTATTACTGTATTTCCATGTATTTAGTGGCCTTTCTGTGTTATTTTCAAACGGTATATGTGCAATTGAGACAGAATGTTCCCTGTTCAACACACAATGGTGCGGTGCCATTACCAGCAGCTGTTGGCACATACTGTCTCTACCCCGAAACAATGTGAAAGATGTGAAGAAGGATTGGTTTATCACCCACTGCATTTGGAAATTAAAACAGTATTTAGTGTTTTCAATAGACTGGAGTGGTGCTGTTAAGAGCTAGTCAGCCATTTTCTCATAATTGTAGGGCTCCATGTGGAGAATGTCAACCTCCATTTTTCTCACACATGCTGTCATTGCTCTTATATCTTGTATAAGTAACCATCAATGGCTGGTGTTGTAGTGCACATAATACTACTGTTGTATGACTCGTTCCTTGTTGTGTAGCTATGAAAATAGCTACTTCCAGACACATAGCGCTGCTGTGTGCCACCTCCTCAGTACAGTGACTCAGGTATCTAGCCAAATCATCAGCCTTTATAAGCAATGACTCATGGTGAGAAATTACTGGGGCCCATATCACCAGGCTTCTAAAAACAGTACTGATGAAAGTTTACACTTACTGAAGAGGTTTAATTGATTAATGGCAGGTTGGATTTCTTGAAGTGGTTTATGCATAAAGGCCCTGATGTGTTGCACAAAAATATGCTGTCCCAGAAGTACTGTTGTTTTGTCTCTGAGAGGGTTGTTTCCATTATCCCTCTCCAGTTCTATTTTTTTTTTTTTTTTTTAAACACCATTTCCATTTATTTTTGAACAACATTTGGATGTGAACAGCTTTTAAATGATGCTGTTAGAAATGTACATGCTACTGTTTTCTAAAATGAAATGGCCTTTGGTTACAGCTGGCATCATTTATACTCAAAACCTAAACAAGACTTGACATTTTGCAGAACCTATTCGAAGTCATGTGCATCTAGTTACTTGAGGTTAATAAATATAGTTGCCATGACAGTTTCATTTGCTTTAAGAACCAGTGATGTAAAGCTTTTTTTTTTAGCATTTCTTTGTCTATATTCACAATTGGGTCTGCAAAGGTTTGTTTTGGGATGAAAAACATACACAGACAGTAAACAATTTGTTTGGATGATATATTTGTGACCTTTTGTATTGTATCTTAGAAAGCTTTAGTTGTAGGCTCTTGTCTCCTTCATTTCACCAGAACTGAACATGATTGTGATGTGTCATAATGTAATTAGTTTAATATAATCCATTGTGATCGTTGGATAAAATAGTTAGGATATGCAGTGATATTTTTTTTTTTTTTTTAAAATCATGGCTCATAATGTGCTGATGCTGCCAATATAAAGGGAATTATTTGGTGATATAAAGGGGAGGAAGCTTAGCTAATGAGGCATTATTAAATGGATTCATCCAGAAAGGTCCATAGTAAAGCATGAACATTTTTAGAAGCTTTGATTGTAGAGTTAACACCATTGTTTAGGCGCTAAATCTAGTTATTCATCGTTATAGCTGCTGTAGAAAACAATTTTCAAAACAAATTATCCTGAAATACAGTATATACAATTTTTTTTTTTTTTGGAAAATATATACTCTAAATGCAGTGAAAATCTTTTTGCTGCCAGACCACAGTTGAAAATGACTCGTGTGTGTAATAGTACTAGTTCAAACTTTGTGTGCATTGTTTATTTATTTGAACGCCGAGAATCTTCCAAATGTATGATTGAACGCAGCCTCAATTCATCATGTGAGTGATGCTACATTGACTTCCTTTGTCCAGTGTGCTCAATAGAGTTTATATAGGCAGCTTAGCATGCTTTGCACTCTGGAGAACCCTCTCTCAGCCATTTGCCAGATATCAGGGATTTCGTTACAATTCATCTGCCTAACACCTCTGACTAAAATTTTAGCCTTAACCCTCATTTTCTATATATAGAGAACTGTCATAAACTGTAAACTTGCTATCAGGGCTGTATCCCCTAATGGGTAATTCATTTCATCACTAAACATGAACCTGCTTGAACAGTACCAATATATTTTTAATTGAGCCTGGCTTTCTCTGAACGCAGGACCAGCCTTCATGCATCTTAAGATTTGGAATGTGTGTGCTTAAACTCTCACTATGAACATCCACATCTCACACAGCCTACACAAAATAACTATTGACTTTGTCATAACATATGAATAAAGTTCATCTTGGTTTATCGTGGGTCTGCATTTCTTTTTGGATCTTTTAATCTGGTGTAGGGTTATTCCATAACGTTTCCATATTCTATGACAAAATCTCAAAGTTCTACTCCAAATATTTATTTAGTCACAGTGTTTTGAGGGTTGGCCCTCTAACTTGCCATTCATCATCAGTAAGTGTATTCTGAGCCTCCTCAGTTGCTTATTTTTCTCTGGATTAGGTTAAAAGTTGTATTGAACATCCCAGAAATTCTAATGAAGAGGTAAATACTGTAGTTTTTTTTGTTGCGCTGACAAATAATCGGTCGTAGTTCCATCATATCTAGAAGACATTTGGTCCTGCATAAAAAAAAATTGCCCGACACAGATCTTGCTAAATATAGTTTCAGAGTAAAACCCATATTCTGACTCTATATATTAGAATTATACAAGAATTATCTGAATTTCCTAAGCTTTTTTATGTGAAAATTTTAATATTAATTGCAGATATATAAAATAAATGAAAGATTAAATCATAAAAACACGGCACAATGGACAAGATTATTTCCACATAAGGCCAACAAAACTACTGAAAAAAATACGGTTGCGTGGTAATAACGCCAAGGGTGCGTTTGATTTACCAACTCGTATGGTTTTGGGGAGCGGGGCAACGATCACAACGTGCATTTAATTCCACCTCAATCTCTCAAACTCGGAAACTTTGCGCATTTTAGCCATTATTTGCTAGTTCGACTGTGCTAATTTGCAGCCGCGCTGAAAATGACTAAAACCGCACCCAAGCTCCGCTCTCTCCGACCGCCAGGATACCCAGCTACGAGCTAACGCAACAGCTAAACCACGGTATCTCCTTCCTGTTCTACTCAAAGTCAGCATCATCGCCACTCCTCCCAATAGGAAGGGCGCATCCCGAATAGCTAGCTGGCTAGCTGCACTCAGCATAAAGATGGCAGTTAACCTCAGCAAAAATGGTCCTGCATTAACAGCTGCATATAAGGAAGTGGTAGATGAAAAATCCGACACCAACTGGTAAGGAACAGCATTTTCTGAAACTGTCTCAGCCCCATGTAGGAGTCATTATGTTAGCTG
The DNA here is from genome assembly GCA_037367275.1 of Coranthus polyacanthus. NCBI lineage: Eukaryota > Metazoa > Chordata > Actinopteri > Kurtiformes > Apogonidae > Coranthus > Coranthus polyacanthus. Next base: position 15,300,351 of record JAPQRN010000027.1, read on the forward strand.
CAGTGTTGGCTAGCACTGACTCAAATCAGTCGTCAAGTAATTTCACACGTTGGACAACTAAACTCAACGCAATTTGCAACCGAATGGCACTTGGTTTACAACAGCAGACACTATGCTAACAGTTAGGTAAATGATTGTAGTCGATAATATTTGCCTGGTTTGGTTTTCTAAAAATTGTTGGCAGCTTGGCGTGGTCTGGTAAAGATGGGGTAAATGGATAGCTAACTAACCTAGTTATGTTAATTATGCTAACTAACTAGATAGGGTCATTAAATAGCTAACATCCAGGCGCTTAGGTTTCAGCACTTACTAATACTTTTACATTTTGCAATAAGCTCGTCTGTCATGCTTTGGGATGAATAACTTGCTGCCATAGCTACTTCCTGGTGAGATATAAGAGTGGTTATTAACCATAGCTACGGTGAAGTGAAACTCAATCTATGAACTTCCTCTCTGTTACCTGACTTAACACTAGAGTCTGTGCGTCTGTTGAGGTTAAAATTAAACCTGTTGACGACAGCGTCGGTATTTAACGATGACCTGAATTAATTAACGAACAAGCCAAATGTCCAGGGAGTCCTGCTTGGAAAGGACTCCTCTGTGAATGTTTGCCATTAATTTGTCAGTACTGAGTCTTGGAAAGTTCCCATATTAACTTAGCATAAAAACAGCCATTTTTTTGTTGTTGTTGTTGTAAGAAATTATGTTGTCTGGGAAGTGTTGTAAACATAAAAATAAAGAAGTGATCTTGAGTTGAGGCAAGATAACATGACTGTAAGCTTCCTGTATGTCAGCTTTTACAAACACAGCATTGCGCATGATTATTTTTTATGTCTAGGTCTACTGCTGCTGATGATGGATATTAATCCCTGAGAGATTAAAGGGAAGTTGTACTGTACACATTGTATCTATACAGTGTCCCTTGGTCTTAATTTTCCATTTCACGTGCAACAAACCACTGCACTTTATCCTACGTATTAAGTTGTCAGTTGAAATTGAGAGACTGGTAGATAGATGGAGATATATTTAAGGTATAAACAGGTAGAATAAATTTGAAGATTTGTCATCCATTACAACATCCATTTTACAGGTGGGGTTATTTGTCTTTGAGGTAGTACATATTGCCGAACGTTATATTAGTCACCAGTTTGTGAGTGAGATGTGATGTCAGAGTCTGAAATCTTCCACACACAGTAATACAGCAGTAAAGGTCAGACGATTAGAGGAAGTGTCTACAAAGACACTTAAGTAGTCTACTTCTTGAAAAACGTTGGCCTACATCCGCACATCAGGTGGATGCGCTATGTGTTCACTGGATGATCATAGCAAGAGTATTTTTAATTGGGCATTTACTAGCATGAAAATGTTGGGCAAATCTTGTGCATGCAACTGCGATTTCTGCCATGGCTGGTTTCAAATGGGACTAAAACTGCAGCGTCTTATTCTGTGCAATGAGATCTTCAGGGTAAAGGTTGCCTAAAACTTTTTTCACAAAACATCCATGGTGCATTTTGACTTTCCAAACAAAATCTTTTTTCCGTTGTGTGGTTTGTCTTCAGCTGCTTGTTTAATGACTTATTCTGGTGTGGTCCACAGGGCCTTGTTCACCTATGAGGGAAACAGTAATGACATCCGCCTGGCAGAAAAGGGAGGTGAGTAACAGAGTAGACAATGTGATCAAGTTTTTATAATCGCAACACTATATTATCAAATGTGGGCAGGAATTTCACTGTCAGCATCCAGCTGCAGTTCTCGAATATCAGCACAAAGGCATTGCTTGCCTCTGCTTTCTCAACCCATTATTTGTAGGGGAAAAAATGTCCACACTTAGCACAACCGACCACAGTAACTATTTGACTTTTCCAACATGTTTATATATCAGATGGAGGACTGGAGGAGTTGGTTGAGGAATTGAACAGTGGAAAAGTGATGTATGCTTTCTGCCGGGTCCAGGATCCAAATTCTGGTCTGCCTAAATATGTCCTCATCAACTGGGTTAGTCAAGCACTCCACTTCCCTACATTTCTTTGTCCTCTTTGTTGTGGCACATCTTTGAATTTTTAGATGATTTTATTTTCTTTTCAGACTGGAGAAGGAGTGAATGACGCCAGGAAAGGATTATGTGCAAATCATGTCAGCTCTATGGCAAATTTTCTTAAGGTAATATTCCACTGAAACGACTTCCTCTCATTTTAGTTTCTGCCTCACAGGGTGGCTATTTGTGCGTTAAATTGTATGTTAATAATGGCTTAGAGCAAGAGAATTAATAAAGAATGAAAATACTGATACAGCGTGTTGCAAGGATCTTTGTTGGTCAAATGTCAATATCATTCCTGTCATAATGTACCAGCAAAACAGCTAATGTCAACAAACTAAAGGGAGGTGCATTCATGAACTAAGATAAGGACTGTATATATTTTCCCTGTTTGTCTGATTTATTAAAGGGAATTTCTCTTTCATGCGGTTACAGGGCGCTCATGTCACAATAAACGCAAGAGCAGAGGAGGATGTGGAACCTGAAGTGATCATTCAAAAGGTGGCCAAAGCATCAGGAGCAAACTATAGCTTCCACAAAGAAGCTTCCAGTCGCTTCCAGGACAGCGGTCCTCAGGGTCCTGTGGTATGCAGTGCTTTTCCTGTCCTGTGCCCTTCTGTGTGATTGTGTGTTCTGTTAGGAAAAAATGGCAAATTAATATCAGTTAAATGAAAAATGATGAGCAAAAAGCTGAATTCTGCTCAGGGTAAATGCCATCAAATGATTTGCTCGTTGCTATATTTTTTGCGATTATGTGAGTGTTGTTTAAACTGTCTTTTACTTCCCGTAGGGCTCAGTGTACCAGAAGACCAACGCTATGTCAGAAATCAGAAAGACCAATAAAGACACCTTCTGGGCGCAGGCAGAGGTAGGCTCCAAAAGTTGTATTACCCTAATGCAGATGTCTGCACCTCTAAAGCAGTAAGAACAGGAAGAGATATTTATAGCCTTTGTAATTTGATATCACTGTTTTTTTTGTTTGCTTGTTTTAAACAATTTACATTGGACTTGCTGAATTTGTCAGCAGTACTTTTCAAAACTGCAAGCTTTTGCAGTTTTGAAACAACTGACATATATTGCCACTGCTTTTAAAATAAAAATACATTGCAAGCAGTTTTTTGATTATGAATGTAACTATAGTCAGCAAGTGCATGCATGTACCTTAGTCCTGTTGTTTGCAGTTTTTCCTAAGTAATTCCAGGCTTAGTTACTGCACTTAAATACATCTGTGGAAATAATATTCTCAAACTAACTCAAAAATGAATGCGGACCTTGCTGGTATGTATTTATAGAAAGAGGAGGAGAAGCGGCGTCAAGAGGAGCGGCGTAAGGCAGATGAGGAGCGCCAGAAGGTGGAGAGTGAGAGGAAAGACCGAGAGGCCAAGGAGGCAGCACTGAGGGACAAGAGAGACAAGGAGAGGTCCATTCAAATTGAGCAACAAAAGTAGGTAGCAGCTGACTTTGAGATTGTTATCAGAAGCACATAGTTAAAGGTTTGAAATTAAATGCCTTTTGTCTTTTAATTTGTTTAATAGGAAGTACCAGCAGCAGCAGGAAGAAGCCAGTAGAGAGCAGGAGAAACAACGTTGGGTGAGTGCTGTCCCGTTTCCAGACAAGATTAGATTTTATGCAAATGGCCTTCAACTGTGATGAGGATCAGAAACAGAAATGAGTGTGAATGTGGATTGGTGCGGCTTTTACATTCATGTTGAGTGTTACCCGCTTTTCTGTGATTATGTTAATAGCTAAATAGGTTTCTGTAGTGCACGCATCATGTAAACACATAAGTCAGGAAGGTAGCTAATATCAGCAGTGCCAACATTAATATCAACATCATCAGGCGGAGCAGGAGGAGACCCAGGCAGCCCAGAGGAAAGCGGTCAGGAGAGGTGAATCTGTGGAAAAGGCCAATGTGAGTTCCCTTTTCTGAAAGTGCCTTCTTGTGGCCAGACTACTTTCCATTTTCTTTCCTCTCCCAAAACAAGTGTTTGTCTTTGTTTAATCAAACGCGAGCCTTTCAAAGCTGCACCATGTTTTCTAGTCTTTACTGCACAGTCTCTTCTTTTTGCTCTGATCATTTACCAGATTCAGACATGTGCCCACAGCACACTTCTGGGAATGTTTACAGCTTTTTTTTTTCTCTCAGCAACACTTCCCTTCACACTATTATTCAGGCTTTCTGCAGGTCCTTAAAGTCTTTGAAAATCTAAAATCGAAATAATGTGACTCTTAGGCCTCAAAAAGTCGTAAATACAATGTTGACAATCCTAGAAATTGATTAAATTATGAAGTTAACATTACGTATATTAAAAACTATGAAATTGCATTACCCTCAGTCTCGCTTTTAAATGTGTTTTGGGGAAAAATATATGACGATCATGTTGTAACTAAACTATAAATCGAAACCAACTTGGGACCAATAACCACTAATGCAAACTGTGCAGCCTGGACAGAAGTTGTCAGAGCACATCCAGCTAATGTGTCAGTGTGGTTTGTGGGCTAATGTGGTATCCTCATAAAAAAATAAATGAATAAATCTATGTTACTTTCATCTAATATGAGTACATACAAGTTCCATGAGATCTGGTTCAAGAGCAGCACATTTAGTTTTTGGTTGGAAAGCCTGTTGAAAACAACAGCCCACTGCACTTGGAGCAACATTGTTAAATCTTAAATTTAACTTGGTGACACTTGTAGAAACCCTGATTTATGAATCTACTAGTGCTCATTAGCCATGTCATTTCTTTCTAGGAGGCAGCTTCTCTCATCTCTCAGCGTGCTCAAAATCCCAGAGAGATGTTCAAGCAGAGAGAGAGGGGAATCACTCCGAGTGACTCTGACGTCCCTGCTGCTGCCCCCGCCAGCCCCCAGCCAGGTAGTGATCCTGCGATCACAGTGACCGCCTCGTCTAATCTGTTTGCCTAAGACGTCAAAGCCTCCCTTTTTAGAGCTCTAACTTTCTGCCTAGTTGTTTCATAGTCATATTCAACTCTTTGTCTCCATCGTTGTCTTCTGCTCAACCTGTCTGCTCTGTGTTTTCTATCTCATCCGTTCTGCATGCTTGGGGGTGCCATGTGTGTCTCTGCACAGGGCGTCTGCAAAGCCCTTTTCTGTCTAAGCAAGCGTATGAAACTGAGCGAGCCAGCTCACCTCAGCGCCAAGCTTCTCCTGTGCCAGCAAGCTCCGCCTCTCCTGTCCATGCCACAGGTGTGAGCTCACACACAAACACACACTTACACATCACATTGGGCGACATATTCATACTAAACTAAAAGCTCCATGCCTCATTTCTCTTTATTGTTCCTGTGTGTGTGCTCATCCTCATAATCCTCATTTCAACGTGAGTCATTCTTCCACACAGTGTTCTTTGTTTTCTGGAAGAAATTTTCCAAATTCTAGTGTGTTGTGTTGTTTTTTTTTTTTTTGTTGTTGTTTTTTTTTAAATACTCCTCATGCCTGAAACTGGTGGTGGAATTCAACTTGTGTGGACTTGTGAATGTGTTTCTGTGTATATGCATGTCTGTGCTTGTGTTTTGGGTGATAAGAGCCTGATGTGGATGATGGACAGTCCAGATGTGAGTATGATGAGCAGAAGGAGGCCCCCCAGGAGCAGTTGAAAGGTGGGGCCCATTTCACACACACCAGCTTCAGCCTTAAGCTTTTCAGTCCCTTTTTTAAAAAGATCAGGGGCTGTATTCACAAAGAGAGTTAAAGGTAGCGCCTAACTGTCTGAGTTACAACAAACTCCAAAAAAACTACAACAATAGAAAGAATCATTTTAGTGCTAAAAGTAAAAGGAACTCCTCCACCTGCTGCTTTTGAAAAAGAAACACCTAGGAACACTATTCCTTCCAGCCAGATGTTTCTGGTGCCACCTGCTGGTAGATTGACAGCCCTAACACACACAGTCACGCTGACTGTAATCTCTTTTCACAGAGGAAGCATCGGCTGCCAACTCCTACGTCCAGGAGGAAGTTTATGAAGAGCCCCCTCAGGTCAGTGTTTACTTACCTTCAGCAGGAAATGCAATGACTGATGCCTTCTATTTTATAAATAATTTCTGAAATACCACTTCATCTCATTGCTCACGCAGGTGGAGGAGAACAACTATGAAGTGACTCCTGAGGAGACGTCAGACAGAGGCATCTGTGCCAGAGCCTTATATGACTACCAGGCTGGTGGGTTTTTCACTAGAGCAGAAATGACTGGAGAAAATTTAATTTTCATAATCAAATGAATATTTAACTCATTCTCTAAATAGAGGCAGCAGATTTAGTTTTACATGATTGGAAACTAAATACTGATAGTCATAATAATACGTTTTGTTTTTAATTGCAACCACAAAAGTTTTTAAGCACTTTAAAGGTTAGCTGTTGATTTGTTGGGAAACTGATTTAATATTTGTATCTATTTCCTGGCATATAATGGCACAAGTAATTAAGAAAGTAACATAAATGAACACTTTTATTAATATCGGGTTCGCTTGGCCCCACAAAATGACACAATACATGAAGTACACATGTTTGTTCTTCCCGTATTTAACAGTGTAACTCTACATAAGCTTTATGATGTTCCTGAGACTCTTCTCCTCTTTTAGCTGATGATACAGAGATTTCATTTGATCCGGATGAAATCATCACCGGGATCGAGATGATAGATGAGGGCTGGTGGCGAGGTTACGGCCCAGATGGCCATTTTGGAATGTTCCCAGCCAATTACGTGGAGCTCATGTAGCCCAGCGCACCCCTTCCCCCCCCTCCTCCAGATCATCACACTGGCGGCCCCAGAGGACCTCTGCAGTAAAACAACACACGGCAAAGTCGGTCCTCGTACACAAGTGAGCTGATCAGGCTGAAATGGAGTAAATGGACCAATAATAGTAAATGGTAATCGTGGGCCAGAGGGTTTTCAAATCTATCCTCATTTCAAGAAAGCAGTTCCATAAACGTTAATGTAAGCAATTGGTGGCTTAGTTTAGGGATTTGTGAAAGACCCATAAGCTGACCAAAACTCTCTCCCACCTTCCCAAAAAAATCTCTTTACCTTTTTAAATGTGATGCAGTACATTATCAGCCTTCATTAATGTTTGAGTCTTAACTTCAATCGTGAGCATTATGAGCACTTCTAGTTCACATTCCTTTTAAAAAGTGACTTCAGTTTCATATCAGGTATAATTTCATCGTCGCTTGTAGCATTTGCTCCTTTCCATTTCAGGAAAAAGAAAAAAAAAAAAAAAAAATCAAAGACGGCGGTACCAGCTACAGTATAATCCTTTGCCTTGTTTTGCCTTTCTTTACCGGAAGACTGAATTTTCTTTTTTGTATATGATTGAACCTACATCCTGTGTGAATTTCAGACCATGTTTTTCGTGCTGATCTGATTGTGGTTGAAGTGAATATTTAAAAAAACCAGATTGTGTTTGCTGTGCTCTGGGTCATCAACTGTGGTGGGGAAAGCGTCAAAGCAACCCATTGATTCTCCTTTTACTGTGACTATATAACGGTTTTCATTTCTTGCTCCCACAAGTCCTTCCTCATTTGAACCAAATCATTTCAACATATTTAATTTTCAGGGACAAGCTGAAAGAAAGAAAAGAGAAGTCAGCATAATTTCATTTTTTTTTTTTTGTTTTGTTTGGATCTCGCTGGTCTGAGGTTGAGTTTGAGTGCGTAACAGATCTCTCTAATAAGTAATATGTGATGTTACGGTGCCATAATGAGGGAAGTGAATGCAGTGAAACCCTCTGAGAAGCGCTTGGTGATATTTTAATGAAACATTCAGACAGTTGGGCAGCAGCACTTATGCAAGTTTGCTGTTTTTGACTTGAAATCAATCTCTTATTTTCAAAGTTTTCTGGTCAGTTAATAAAAAGGAACAATGAAACGATCGCAAATAGAAAAGGGCATCATGTATCACTGCATTATTCATGTTTTTTTTTTTTTTTTCCAGATTCTATTGTAATGCACCAACATTGTTCATAATAAAATAAATAAACGAGTTTGTGGCGTCATGTCTTCTCAAACGGGTCAAGCGTGCATTAGGCTGCGTTTGTTTTACAAAGCGTTGAATAACACTGAAAACCTATAGGGATTTTCAGAGGTCTAACAGGAACTCAGACGCATGAACACACTCAGTATTTGCTCTACAATCAGTTTCCTGGAATGAGGCATCAACCGGGGGAATTCACCTGTAATGCATAGGTTTCATTTTCACACAAAAAATGTGATTTTACTTCTCCCACATCCTTCAGTTGCATCTTTGTTCAGCAGACTGAGAAATAATGCGCTTAATTATTTCCCCTGGTTTAAATAAATTGCTTTTATTGCAAAGAATTTCAAGCAACATGCATTTCAAGAAAAGCCCTTATCCATTACAATCACATTATAATGGTTTTCAGTTCGTGTTCATCAAGTCACAAGCTTTTTACGTGCCCCTGACTATTACTTAAGAAGACTCTACGACTACAACTCAAACTCTAAAGTGTCGGTCTTTGTGTAGGGTAGATTCATCGTGACTTATTAAAGTCCTTTTGCTTCTGACCCAGATTAAACGCCTAAAGGATTGCATTGTTGACCGGCATCAAACTTTAATCAACATAATTTAAAATGTACTGCAGTTTCAGGATCGTTCCTGTTGCATGCTGTGCAAAGGACAAAAATACTGACTTACAACGCGGCTTTAGATGAAAGTTAAACAGTCCTCATGTTAAACGAGTTTCTCACCATAACTGGAATCTCTTGCAGATTTTTCCCAGGATAGTGACTCACTCGTAGAGGAAATCTTGTCTGGTAGGATTCACAATATTTTCTCCACGCGTTCTCATTTACATTGTGCTGCCCTCACCTCAACCTCATATGTTTATGTCAGTGAAAGTCTGAAATGAATAGCTGGGGATTTTCTTGTTTTTACTCGTCTCCTCGTTTGCAGCTGCAAAACCTGTTAACAAAAGTCAGTGGAATTAAGATAATTAAGATATGCCTAAGATATGTGATATGAACTCTGTTCACGGTTCAAATATTACTGAACTACTTTCCACATTATCAGGTCTTTTCTCCTTATACTTTGTCTTATTATCTGTCTCATCTAGAGTAGTGAGTCTGGTACTAATCTACATCAAATCTTTAGTTTTCTAACCATAAATACTCATACAAATAGTGCCATTTACAAATCTGTTTTAATATCATTTATACTGTATCTACCTAATAGAGTAAAATGATTTATACGGGAGCCGTGAAGCCAAAACACAAAGGTAATAAATGGTAATGGTAAAAGGTAATAAATCTTACACAATCACAGTTTCTCAAAAAGCAAAACGTAAACTAACTCTCAAAAAAAAAAATCCCTCAGAGCTCAGGACAGTTTGTAGATTTTTGGTTATTTTGACATTTAGATGTTAATCATTTTGAAATGTCACACTATCCGCAGCAGATGGAGGAATAGGGCATCCCCTTTTAAATAGATCAAAAACATGTGGAGGAAACGTGGATTGTGTCGAGCGCAGCTCAGTTACTCTTGATCGTTTTTTTTGTTTGTTTTTTTTTTTTTTTTTTAATCATGAGATCCGTGCTATTTTTCTGAGCTTCGGAATAAAAAAAAAAAAAAAGAAAAAGAAAAAAGGGACAATGCAGCGAATGTAATGAAAAGAATTATTAGAAAATGTCAAAGCGCTACATCAGCTCTGAAAAACGTTCGATCGTTTAAGTTTAAGTTGCGTTTGTAGACTGACCTTTGCCCTCTCCGGGGTTTACGGGGATGTGTTTGAGTCAGCAGGTTTAAAAAGAAATAAAGGAACATCTGCAGACAACTCCCTCTGACTCATAATGGATAGTAACAAAATAGCTGACCTTTTTTTAAAAAAAATAAAAATAAAAAATGTAACCGTCTGACCCTCATCTCTAGTGGAAAAAGTTGCTTGTTCAATGTCCTGAATTTTTATTTTTACTCACAGTGTTCAAGCAAAGCCGAGTAGAAACTGTTTTTAAAGAAGTAGTGCTTCACAACTTCCTCATAAAGCAAGGTCATAAATAACAGAGAATACTGTCTCAAAGCCCTCATTCATTTGTGAGGTTTCGGAAAAAAAAAAAAAATCACCACCTCACATATTTAACCTTCTCTTCTCCGAGATGAATATTCATTGTCGCACATCACACAATAACACAGCCTACATTTACAGCCTGCGTAAACGTAATACCACGTCGATTCCGACTGCTTTCTCATCGTAATATTTATCCTCCCACATCAGTACTCCCATGCTCTATTTGTAAAGGATCCCCTTTTTTTTTTTTTTTGTAAATGACGTTTAGTTGCGGAAGCACGTGCTTTCCAGACGCCAAATCGCTGTGGTCTTCCATTATTTACTTTACACGGCAACAAACATCTTCAGCTTGACACATCCGACTCATCCGCCTGCTTCGCTACCAACAGAGCAGCAGAGCTCAGTCGTAAAAAATACTGAATTTCTCAAAAATGTTTTGAAAATAATGACAGAACTGCATCGTGTGGCTCTGAATCACTATATTGCGTAAAGTGCCGACCGTTAATAAGGTCTGAGAAACCTGATGGCGACATAAGTAGTGATGTCTTGCTGCCTTTACACTAGTTGTGTTAAAAAATGCAGACCTCAAGAAAATGCTGTTCCTGCATTTAGACTAGATCTTTATTTGGATGTCAGTTGATCTTTCTTTCACTTCCTCAAATGCAGCAATTTTGGTGAATTTAAGCAGACAAGGCCTCATTGTTGCATCTTTTCAAAACTCAACAGCAAGTCAAGGCTTGTAACATTGGTTTTTATTTAATTCTGTCCCCAAAAATAGCCTTTTTATGCTGTTTGTATCTTCTCATCTTGTCACGCCTTCTTGGATTTGATCGTCCTTTTGTCCATCTTTTTGTTTTTCTTTCAGCTTATAGACGTTTCATAGTTAAGGCACTTTGTTTTGCTTATTTATACTTTTTAAATCATTCAAATAATAACTTGGCTAAGTGGTAATTGCTTTAAATGGTTAAAGTTATAATCATCTCCTGAACGAATTTCAGACGTACGCAATCATTTGTGGCGATATGAATAAAACATTATGTTCTTGACATTGTTGCTGTAATTCTTAAACTGTTGTTCATGAACTTGTTGTGCTGTGAAAAACAAACTGCATACTGATCTTTAGATGTTTGCACCCTCTTTAAACTGGGTAACTAAGTATTTCAATCAGTTCACACAAACGAATAATTTACACATAATTGACATATTTTTGTGTGCACGCGTGAAAATAAAGAGATAAAACAGAGCCGACAGATGCGTTGAGAGAAATTAAAAAAAAAAACTCCGTTTCCCAGAGTCATTTGCTGTGGTGCAGTCAGTCAACCAATGAAACTGTCCTGTGGAGACACCTTCCTATTTGGTCGTGTCAAGCTGAAGAGGACGCCGAATGAATAGTGTCACCAAACACTGTGAAGTCAGAGACTAGAAGACACCCTCTGGAGATGGGTAAGAATGACTTTAATATTCATCCAATCTTTTTTATGTTCACAGTTTGTAATGTACCTACCACGGCAGTCTATTTGAATGTGTCATTTAATAGATCACACTGTAATTTACAACACTTTCAAGAACTTTAGTTTATATGAAAAACTGTATGAAATGTGATTTTGCAACAGCGTGTAGTGACGGACATAACATGTCATCAGTTTGTGGAAAGAACAAGGGTTTGTTTTTTTTTTGTTTTTTTTAACAATCTATTGTTAACTTCAGTTCAAGACAATCTCATCAACTATTGCATCACAGTTCTTTCACTGAGTCTCGATCAGTCTTACTAAAACAGCTTGGTAAACAGTTTGAACGTGAAACCCATAAAGAGTAGCAGAAAATAGTCTACGCTGAGAGAAGCTGTACCATTTATCATAATATCTCTTTAACACTTGAAATGGAGAAGTTAGAGGCTACTGAAAGCAGAATTAAAGGTTCAAGCCACAGCACAGGAAATAGGTGATCTCAAAAGAGAAGCATATTGGTTTTGCACACAAATGATATCACTGTGGGTGGAGGGCTACGAGTATTGAGTTGACAGTTTGTTCTGATGAGTGACATTTCATTCTCAGAACTGCATTTCTTTCCCAAGACAATTGACACATCCTGACGTTTTGACATTTATGACATTCATGTTTTACTTTTCCAAAATGTGCGCCTTGAAAAGAAAAAAAAAAGAAAATTATATATGAAAAAAGGAAAAGAAACTGGAAATTTCTTAGAATCATGTAGCACCGCACAAACCGACCTTATATACAGTGATCGTTTTTTTTTGGGGGGGGTTTTTATGATTGATTGATTGTTGTTCATTGATTGTAATTGTAATTGAACATGTACTTTCCTTGCCTTGCCTTTCCTCTGTAGTTTATGTGTCACAATATCATACAGTGCAGCCTACAAGCGGTTGTGTTCTTGAGCAGGAAGTGGTTTTGCAACCTGTGGTTTTATATCAGACTCAGTTAACAGTATGCTCTACAGATTTCTATTTATTGAATGATCACCCATTTGATCACAGAAAACCCCAACTGTGATGGAGCATAAATTCTTCCGTGTTAAAGATATGGTTTTTATACTTTTAAATGGTGAATTGCTGCATATTTTCTTTGCGGCATATTTCGGAGTAAAGCGGTGAATAATGAACCTCCCGTGTGTGTCTTGAAGCTGAAGAAGACCAGAATGAGACGTCACAAAAAACATCAGCGAGTGACGACGAGACGGGGACAGTGAACCAGGTACTAACCACACCGTCACTGCTGGCAAAATGTCAGTTAGCCTCCTGGCCGCAATTTTCATCAGTTACAGTTAATCAGTGACTAGTGACATGACTATTCACAGCAAGTTATGTGTTGTATTTTCACTTCCCTTTTTTAGTGAATTTGAGATGGCGTTTGATTTTGAAATGCTGATTCTGTGTACAGTTGTTTCATCTCAGCATCTAATTGTGAAATGAGTAACGAGGAATAAGTGATTCTGCTTTGTTTTCTGGGAGGGTTACAAAACGCACGCACATCAGTGTCTCAAAGACGCATCAAAATATTTCATTGCACATACAGAAACTGCAGCAGGTCCTCGTCGCCATTGTTCTGGTAACTGAAATGAGAGGTATAATATGAGAAACACAAATTAGCTCATCAAATTTCCAAGGCTCATGTTAGTTGAAAGCCTCGTGGTTTCTGTGGTGACTTCTGGCTGACGATAACATCAATCCAGCACGCCACTGACAATCATTGTGAGAGTCGCATATCAACACATTGACATCAACATCACCCACACGGTTTTCCAGAAAATTTAATCTAATGGAAATTAACTGAATGTCAAACAGTGATATTCCCTCCGGTGTAGAGTTCAATCTGCAGCAGAGGGGCTCCACTGAGCGGCATCGAGGCCTGACGTTTCCTGTCAGAAGTCATTCATGCATAAACCTTAAAGTTTTGTGAATCAGAGCCGAAAACGGCAACTGAAGATATTACCGTCACACAGCAGAAGCGTTTTTTGCAAGATTACAAGCCAAATTTAGCCATTTTAACACAGTCGACTTCCACCCTTTATCGCACTTCACATTTGACGAAGACGCAATTGATATTTTGCAGATTCTTCATGTTTATCAACCCATGACAGCTCAGGAAATACAGAAAATAGGAACGTGGTTTGTGAAATAGAAAGAGAAATACAAACACACGAACTGCTGTGGGAAAAGCAGATGATTGTGGTCTTCTTACAGTGGAAAAAGCTCTTTGGCTGTTGGCTGGGAACAGCTTTGTGGAGCAGCTGAACTGTGACTCAGTCTGGGCTATGTTGGTTAGAGGCCTGCACCTTCACTATTACTCACTCGACAGGCTCACTTCTCGGAACCAGGAACCACATAGAGGAACTTAATTCAATATGAAACCACCTTGAGCTGTTTTGTTGTACAATGACTGCCGCAGATATACAGCAGCGTCTACAGGCGGTGATTCAAACTAAAACACTGACATTCTCATTTGTGGTCTTATTCAGCACTCAGTCTGTTGAAATTCATCAACGCTGCAGGGATATAAAATTTCAAATTTGAATATCTGGGGTGAAATACTGTAATCTTTGATTCCAGCACATTAAAAGAAAAAAACGGTTTAGCGTTTGGGTTGTATGAGCCGGTGTTCACAAAACAGGATAATATTGACTGTTGTTCATATTACGTATGTGTATATTATCTCCGTCAAAACAAAAAAGGAAAAAGGTTGACAGTTTTTTACCAGCTTGGCCTGACACTGATTTACCAAAATAAAGTTTCAAATCATCATCAGCATTTACTATGCGCTGAATTACTAAGAAAAATCCAGTGTATTATCGTTTACATCGTTTATACTCAGACGTTTGAATTTGCATGCCTTTACTGTTTCATTTCTTCTTTCTTGTAAACCACAAATAGTGACATTGTCAATTTCTTATACTGGAGTTCTAGGTAGTCCTTTACAGTTGATACACGTCATTTCCCGATATGCTAAAATCCAATTACAAGTTTGTTGAAACTGTCTTTGCAGAATTTATATGTAAAACACATCTGTTTTTAATATTTTAGAGCAATATGTTTAATCAAAGTTTGCATCAGTTACCTGCACTATTGTTGCATGTAACGCCTTACAGCAGCACATATAAATCCATTCTTTTAGGTTATGTTTGTTTTGTGACATTTGTGATACTAGTGACTGACAACTCTAGACCAAAAACCCCACAAGTCTGCTGCTTTCCCTCCAGACAGGATGTGCAGCGGTTATCTATTGAAAGTAGCGGTAAAACCCTATCCTCTGATTTTGACGTTTCATTTCAACATTTGCATCCCATGAGATAACACTGAATCTCTTTTTCCCTACCTATGATAACGCCAGCTGCAGCGGATCGTGTTAACGTTTACAGGAGCCAGTTGATTCCGATGCAAAGCCCATTTTTTCACTGACACTTCTGTTTTTCTGTAGACTTCCCCCTCAGTTATTGAGATACATGACTCTACGCATGAGTGCGAAGAAGAAGTGAGACCCAGTCTGGTGCAAATGGAAGAAAAGTCTTTCGTATCAGAGCTTCACTCTTTTATGAAGGACAGAGGCACGCCCATAGAAAGGATCCCACATTTGGGCTTCAAACAGAGTGAGTCTATTTTTTTGTAGCACTATGCTGAAGTCACCTATATTTGCATGAATTCTGAATAAAGCAACTAGGTTCCTGTGCATGTTTTCCACTCACAGTTAATCTTTGGAGGATCTACAAAGCTGTTGAGAAACTTGGGGGCTATGATTCAGTGAGTACAAGTTGTGTTGTTTTTGTTCACAATAATGCAATGACTGATGCAAACACACCACGTTAGTGGTTTCTAAGTGGAAAGTGAGTTATAGGTGGTTTAGGCTTGTGAGATCTATGTTTATCACCACCTGTGCTCTGTTGTCTTTGATGTTATCTCTACTTCTGCTACTCATCGTGAAATGGCATTAGAGAGGCCGGAGATCTATATATAGCTGGCCCTTACCATCAGCGCTTCTGCTGCTAAGGTGTAAACATGATAATAGATGTGGGCTACGTACGCACATAGAGATAAAAGTAAAAATGTTCTTTTGATACTGAAAAGCAGCTTTCTGCAGCCACACCTTTCATAGTAAAAATGTGCATATTCAACAATTAAATTAGTTGCATTGTTGGATGAGGGTAGAAAGTATTATGGTCCCCTGAGCCGTCCTTGAGTTACAGCTATGGGAAGAGAACGTGAGCCATTTATGTTTTTTACACATTTTTTCACAAACAGGTGACAGCAAGACGTCTCTGGAAGAAAGTGTACGATGAGCTGGGAGGAAGTCCAGGCAGCACCAGTGCAGCTACTTGCACTCGCAGACACTATGAGAGGTGAAGAAAGATTTTGAGTTTCAGACTCCGAATAACTAATGATTTCAATGTCTTATAGTGCTGATTTTGACCAGAAATGTATTGCTTAATATGACAGGCTGGTCCTGCCCTTTGAGAGACACATAAAAGGAGAGGAGGACAAACCTCTGCCTCCGAGCAAACCACGGAAGCCGTATAAGAGAAATGTGGATGGCAAGGTGAACAAGGCTGAGGGGAAAAGGAAAAGAACTCAGTCAGATAGAGAGATGGATTCTGAGGTAACATACAGCAATATAATCCTGTGAAAAATCATCAGTGCACAGAGAAACACTGGTTCAGCTGTGGTATTTATACATACATATATTATTATTTTGCAGTTACTCACACAGAGGAGGCCGGAGGCCGTCTGCCAGAGTGAAGCGGGGATGCACCCTCTCTCCACTTTGTGGGCTGCCCCCTCTGACAAGCACCACCCAGACTGTTCTCAGCCAAACAGAGCATCCACAGATCTTTGCGCCACTGTATATGCATGTTCCCACCTTTTGCAGGTTCCCACAGCAAACCCCTGGACTGCTCATATCCCTTCTGCCGCTGGAGAGGTCATCTCTCCTCTCGAGAAGAAAAAGCGAACGGCTCAGGCTAGCCTTACCTTGCCGCTCAGCCCACAGGGAGAGGATAAAGAACGGCCCTCTGTCATCCACTGCTCCCAGTCTCCAGCCCCAGCGTCTTCTACCAGGAACTGCAACTCCTCTGATGGCTCTCCGCTTCCTTCATCCTCCTCCTCCTCCCGCAGCCCCTCCCCCCTCTCCGTTTCATCGGAGGACAGTCCAGCATGTAATCAGGATAAACCTGCTTCAACTTTAGACTTACCCCAAAACTGTTCCAGCGCTGTCAAAAATCCATCCAGCTGGAGTGAGGACAAGAGTCTGAGTCACAGTCAGACATCCAAAGAGCCTGTAAGACAGAGTAAAGACGTTTTGCACATCAGCTCCCGATCACTGACTGCAGACGTGATGAAAGGCCAGATTAAAAACACTGCCTGGAAGCCGTTTCACAAAGGGAGTGTTACACATTTTCCTCCTCCTTTCCACTCCTCATCTTATACTGAAAAATCTTACTGGGCTCCAACATCTACCTCAAGTTTCACCAAGGTTATTCCAAAAACTGTGCAACTTTTGCGGCCTGCTCCTATTCGGCCAAGTTATAAAATACACCAGAGCAGGTTGACTCAGCAGGACGAGTCTCTGACGTGTGCAAAGAAGCTGAACAACGCGTCTCCAAGGCTTTATCAGACAGACAAGTGGGACAAACCCAGGACAATGTTACCCAAAGTTCCTCTGTCTCAGCAGAGCCTGTCCCGTTCTAACACCACATTACCCGCATCATGCGTCCTGTCCAGCTATGACACATCAGGCCGAGACACTCGACATCAACCACCATTACATCCCACATTTCACCCAAGCAGAATGAGACTACCTCAAGCTCAACTAATGTACCGTCATGTCCCAGTGAGTCCAGCTCACTCTGCTCTCATCGGATCTGTGGGTTATCCATATCCCTACCCCATTCCTGTGTTAAGTACCCAAACCGGATACACCTTACCTACAATGATGCCTATTTATCCTCATAAGCTCTGATTCTTTGAAGTCTTCATGTCATCTCTGAAAAAGGCAGCTGTTGAGCTCATTTGTCTGCCTGTTGTTGAGCATAATGTGGCCAGTTACTGTAATAAAGTAATTTACTGTATTGACCTTTAATCACTAAAACCAAAATACTCTGGAGAGAAGTGAAGTGAGAACTGTGGTCACAATTAAAAAGGTTTTATTGCTCAGTGCATCAGTAATTACCTTTTTTTTACCCTCAACAGAACTATATAATGAATTGTCACTATATGCATGATTTCTTTAGTTTAAAAAACTGCATTCACACTGTTTGTTACGCGGTATTCAGCTATAATGTAAATTTATAAAGTACTGAAATGGGAATGCTTTTAATCCATGTATAAACTACAAGCTACACTTTAAATAAAGACATTTCCAAGAAAAACACTCATTTAAATGACGTGTATTTGGTTGATTGTGAAAAATTCATACTACATTGGTCACTGATTTAAGTTAAAGGTAGCAATTTGACATTCAAATTCTGTTAAAACCACAGTTGCTGCACACTTATACCCAGTTGCACCCAGTTGCAACAACGAAAGCTAAAACCACCCCTCTTGTACTGTACTGTAAAGATTGTTTAACATTTATAATACTGTATAAATACTGTACTGAAACTAATGTCAACATTCTTTCAAATTGATGCAGATCCTACTGCATTTCAAATGTATTTAAATGACCAGCAACAAATAAAAATGAACGTAAAAATATATATTTTAAAAGAAAACTTGGTCCTTTGTTTTAGATTACTGAAATCTACAAGCATAATAAAGTCTGAATGCGTATGCCTGACAGGAAGTCAGGCATACGCATTCAGATTGCATTCAATTTTCACTTTTTATTGTTCTGGAGTATAGATTTTATTTATGAGCACGAATGGCACCAGTGCTATAAATGTCCATCGGTCTGATTCATAATCCCGTAAGTCAAATATATAATATATCAGCCCTGAAAAGCTGCTGAAGAACTGACCCCTGCATTACACTGTGCAATACTCAGCATTTCTACAGTAGCCTATGGTGGTAGTTTCACAGCTGATGCAAGATTATTACTGGTGAAAAAAGAAACAGAGAATTATGAAGAAAGAGCAACGGGAAGGAATCAGAAAGAGGAAACTAGACAAATTAAATTCTACTGCAAGCCAGTGTGGCCTGAGAGAAAACAGCTGGAATCAGCGAAGCAGATGGTGGCATTTTCTGTGAAATCCACTCCTGACTATCAAAAAGAAAAAAGGAATGAAAGTGAGAGTAGGCTACTGAGAATGAGGAACGACACTGAATTTTGTATTTCCCTTTATGTTGTAGTTAATAGGTCTATTTTTATTATTTCGATATTGTGTTTATCATCTTTATACTCAAAGGCTCATAGGTAAATTACATCCATGGGCTATATAGGTAACATGACATTTAAAATTCCCAGAGTTTTGTGTCACAGGAAGCACCGCCCCACGCTGTGTTTAAATATTTCTTCATTCGATAGAAAGGGCAGACGCTTACACCAGCGATTAGGCTACACTCAACCTAAATATCTATAAAACACAACATTTTGATCGTTACACGTCGTTGGGAACGTGCCGTACACCGCGTACACTGTGAGGAACGCTGCCTTACGAGCTACACTTAGGGAATAACCGACACCCAGACAAAATCACACATTCTATCGCGAGATTCGTTGTAGTGGCGCGAATAAACAAGGAGTCTCGTAAACATACGCTGCCGTGTGAAATACGGAAACAATTTAATTATGTTTTGAATGGCTTTAAACTTTAGTTGAGTACCAAGTAAGTGGTTTGTTTCGACGAAGCTTGGTATTTTCTGCACCGTTCTTAAAGGAAAACTATGTCGGACGCTTTGTCTGATGACGGCAGCGACATCAACCAAGATGACAACCAGGAGGACGTTATGACCCCGGCGGAGCTGATAGCTAAACTGGAAGAAGTGAGTCGAAATGACCAAAATGATCCTCTCTGACGGCGACGTGAGATGACAGGGAGCTCTCACGGCCTCTGAAAGTAACACCTTGACAGCTGTTTCTCTGTGTACCTCACAGGCTTGGCTGAACGAGAAGTTCTCACCGGAGCTGCTGGAGAACAAGTCGGAGGTGGTGGAGTGCGTGATGGAGCAGCTGACTCACATGGTAAATCAATACTGTACCTTCTGCTCCGTGGGATGTGTTCGTGTGCAGCCGTACTCCTGACACTACCCACATTTCAAAGATTACATTTACCCCATAGTTGATTAAATTGTAAATTAGTTGCGCAATTCGTACAGATTGGATTCCGTTTAGATTCACCTCAATAGTACATCTCAAAGTATCACGTCCTCAATATTTCCACGTTACTGCACATTTTACATGTTTTTCATACCAGTATTCAGGTGAATCTGACTTAGCTTTTTATTTATAAAGTGCTTTCAAAAGACTGCATGAGACTACAAGAGTCCATAGTATGAACACAGCATCTTTTCAGCACCAGTATCTCAGTACGTAAACATTAGAAAAACAAAAACAGAAATCCTTCTGCAGTGAATGGGAAGTAGAAGTGTGTGGATTCACCGGCCTCAAGATGGGATTATGATGTCCTCATCATCAGGATATCATCAACGTATTCATATCAAATAAGCAGCAAATCCCGCTTGAACCAGTGAAAACTTTACATTTCAGTGGGATTTCAGCTTTTTTTTTAACTCTTGTAGCTACAATTTTCTAAACAATGCAAAAATAAATCGGTGAGAAATCACAACATACTTTGGAAAGTATTACTCTGAAGTGGAGATTGACCGATTAACCGTTTTGGCCAGTTAATCAACGATGATGGGATGTTCTGTAAAGCAAATTTTCTCTTCTAGTGGCTAATATCAGGTGTCTCTACTGGATTAAATGACTTTCTATAAAAGTCAAAGGTAGTTCATTTCTGACACTATCCAAGGGTTCAGTTTCAAACTGTCATAATATCGTCCTCCACTCGGTTGACTTCTGCTCTGAAGAAAAGAAATGTAATGCCTGATGCCCTTCTCACCAACAGGAAGCCAACTTGCAGCGGGTGAAGAAAGGCGATGCAAAGGCCAGCGTCCACCGCATGGAGATCGACAGGATCCGCTTTGTGCTCAGCAGCTACCTGCGCTCTCGTCTGCAGAAGGTCAGTCACGTGCAACTTGCGTAGCATATCTCATGCAGTACCTCGATTTTTGCCCTTTTTTCACCATTGCGTTTTTTTTTTTTGTGTGTGTGTCATATCTAGATTGAAAAGTTTTTCCCACATGTCCTGGAGCGGGAAAAGTCTCGAGGTGAGGGGGATCCATCTTTGCTTTCGCCTGAGGAGTTTGCCTTCGCCAAAGAGTAAGCAGAGCAAAAGTGTAGTTACGATGAAATAATGAAGAGACGTTTGACTACAGTTAAAATGTGGTTTGTTTACATCCTTTTTTTTTATACTGATGCTCATCAACTTGTGTTGATTAGAAGTAGTAATAGGTCGATTAAATGCCATGTTTGAGATTGATGTCACGCTTTGTAAATTATTATAATAATAATAAAGGAGACACAGAATTATTGAACTGAAATAAACATATATATTAAATGCATTTAGGATAAAACATGTGTTTTTTTTTCCTGGTTTGTAGATATTACGCCAACACAGAAACGTACCTGAAGGCAGTGGCGCTGAAGCGGATGCCCCCCAACCTACAGACAGTGGATATGCTCAAAGCAGGTAGAATCTCGTTTGTAATCTACTTTTCACACTCAGGCTCTCTTTCTATTTGTTCTGTATTGAATGACCTGTGAATGCTCCTATTAGCATTCACACGGCAGACGGTGGCATTTGCTGCGACATTTCCACTGACCGTCGCGCTAAGTCACATGCATTTTCATGTAATCCCAGTACCTGAGCCCTGCTTGGACTCCTTTGTGTTTCTGCGCGTGAATGAGAGACAGGAAAACATCATGGTGGAGCCCGAAACAGACGACCAGAGGTACGTTTCACCCGATGAGTTGTCACTGTTTTTAAGGTCCAGTAGGTGGCAGTGTTACTCTTTCGCATTCAGTATCATATTTTGTCTGCATAGATACTGAAAGAGCTGATAATATCTTTCTCTTCCATCAGAGAGTATGTTGTGGATCTCGAAGAGGGCTCTCAGCATCTAATGCGGTATCGAACTATAGCACCACTTGTTTCAAGTGGAGCCGTTCAGTTAATTTAGCTGTTCTGGTAAGTAACGCACAGTTTGACCGTGTCATCTTCTTTATTAACTCAATAGTGCTCTCACGCCCTCTTGCATCTGCTAATTCATTTCTGCAGATCTTACATAACCGCTTTGCTCTGACATCTGGATTTATTTTTAGCTCTTACTTTTTTTTTTTTGCAGGGTTGTTTGTCTCTTGGCAACTGATAATGAAAGACAAGTGTATTTTGTGTGTGTCTAACTGGTTTGCCTTTTCACTGATCTCCAATTCACACAGTATTTTTATGTTCCAGGGCTTTGTTGGTGAGGACACTTTGGGCTCCAGGAGATCATAAAATGCGCAGCCATGTGTCTTTGTGATACAGCAGTACTGTGGAATGGAAACATCCTGAAACACATCCCTTCCTTTCACTGTTATTAGGAATGAGCACTAACTTCTGGGGTGCGAACAAAGACAGTTGTGTTGACGCCGACGCAAGAAATGAAACTACACTGAAAATAATCAGATTAATATTTAGTTGTTACCAGTATTGTGAGAAGTGACAAATGAATTCTGTAATCATGGTGCAACATACAGTACATTTGGTTACATAATCATACTGTCTGTGTTTGCGAGACATGTCGAAAGAAATCTCTAATCTGCACATTGTTCCTCCCTTCAGTTACTTCACATGCTATGTGTTATTGGACTTTTCCTCTGCTGCTCGATGACAGGACGCCTCAGATGGCTGAAGGTGTAATTTCAGCACGTCACTTGGCATCACAGCACTTATTGCCCCAAGGTGCACACAGTCATGTGCACATGTGCTGCTTCTATTTCTATATTTTAATATCTAGTCATAAATAATATCCATTACACTCATTCTAAGATGCAGAAATCTGTGTTGCCGTCACTACCAAACCAACAAAATTGTATTTGTCATCACATTACTCCTTCAGCAGTTTTTCCCTTTGATCGTGTGTGTTTTAATTTGTATTGCCTTAAAAGGATGTGTGTAGCTTCAACTTGTCTGACTCATAATTGTTGTAATTGCGCGGTTATGTAACAATTTCAGACGGAGCAATCAGTGTGTATTGTTTGCCTTCACACAAATCGCCACGTAATTGGAACTAATAAGGGAGTGAGACAACGGCCACTGCTGAACTGAGCTGCAGCCTAACACACTGTGTTTTTCTTGAACTGCTCATGTCATTTAGCTGTTACAGGATCCTATCACTAAGTGTTACTATTGTCGATATCGAGAAGCTCTGAGACCAGAAGCCGTTGAGTTGGGTTATTTGTCATTTGCTATATTAAGGAGAAAACACAGACATCACGCTTAAAAGTATTAGTTCAACACGAACAAATGTAGATTTGCAAATGAATAAATAGCCAAGACATCATTTGACTTTTTATTAAATACAGCAACCTAATTAGCCTCCTGGACACGTCATGCAGTACGTGTTTCATTTGATGTATTATTTATGTAACCATGACCAGTGTACAGTCTTGGCCAAAGGTTTTGACAGTGACAGATTTTGTTTTTGCAAATGTTGCTGCTTCAGTGTTTTGAGATTATTTTTTTTTTCCCCCCACACGTTTGGGTGGTATGTTGAAGAACAATATATGCATTTCACAAGTTTCAAAGACTTTTATTGGCAAATACATCGAATTTATGCAAAGTGTCAATTTGTGTCACCGCGAAAACGTTTAGCCACGACCGTAACCTCCTGTAACTTGCTGTCATTTTAACTGTGTCCAGTTGGCAAGTCTTGGCATTTGTTCCATGTAACTCTATACGCCTACACGTGACTGAATTTATAGCGAGGTGCTTTAAATTGAGTAGCGTTCTTGACTTGTATGCTGAGAGTTTATAATCCGGTACTCCTCAGCATCACACATGCTGACTGACTGCAGGATAGTGATCCCTTCAGGACGGGAGCCAGATAACAGAGGGCTCGGATCCATCAACAGGTCTGAGAATAGAGCCCGGAATGGATGAAATAGTTTCCCCAGTGCAGCGCAGAGGGATGTAACATACAGCAGACTTGCGCTGATCTTACTGTCACATCAGTGAGCATCACAGTTCTGAGGTGGACGATAAAAAGACGTCGTTTCACAGTAATCTGTTTTACATTTTATATACTGTTGCAATTTCATCTAACAAACAATGCTACATTACTTAATGCTACATCAACAGTAGCAGGACCTTTAGCGGGTCAATAATGGTGAGTGTTGAGTGTACAAATGCACAGAAATCACTGGGCATTTTTTTTAAAACAACATCGGTAGAACACAAGACTTCAACATCCAGCTGATTGGTCAGAGGAGTCGGGAGGGTGGAGTATACAACACTGAGACATACTGAGGCAGTATAAATAGGACCTGGTGCACATTCTGCTCTGAGGGCAAAGGGATAACGAGACTACAAGACAACTTGCTGCTCATAGGAGTTCATAGGTAAGATTTAAAGATATTTCAGACTTGGTTACTTGGAATTATATCAGCACCAAGCAATGTTTATGTATAATAAGAAGAACTCTGCAATCATACGTATATGTTTCAATTTTCAAAGACTCCCAATTTGACACTAAGGACTTTAATCCCATCACTCTACACCAGACTACCAGTATGGAGATATCCAGCACAACGTAAGAGTTTGATACATATGCAAAGTGTGTTGTGATTCTGATGCTGTGGCTTGCATTATATCGCACCATACCTATAACTATTATCAAAACGTGAAAATAGCCTGTGCACTTTTTTGATATCCTGTCACCTCAGTTTGTTGACGCAGTCCGTAATGGGTGACAGCGCTTTTGTTTTTACAGCGTAATTACAGCATTTACAAACATTTAATCACATTTGTAGGGCAGAAGTCTCATGAGCGTCATTGTTTATCTCTCAGTGTCCTGCCAATGATCGGTCTGGGGTCAATGGCCCACTCAGCTGGACTTCTGGAGGTTGCTGTCAGACTGTGTTTAAACCAACGTAAACAATTGTGTCCTCATGTTTGGGTTCCCATCCTGAAGCCCCTGCGCCCTTGCCTCCGTCCTCCAGTTTCAGACTCCTCCAACCTCTTCGACCAAGCATATCTGACCCACCTCCTCCTGAATGACTTTGACGACGAAGATGATACAATCCCAATGAAGAACAAACGCGTGGTGTTCGCTGACTCAAAGGGTTTCTCTCTGACAGCCGTGAGAGTCTTTTCTGATGAAGAAGAGCAGTCTGACCTCGACCTGTTGCCATCTCTCCAGGGTTTGGGAAGCATGACAGAGGACAGCTACAGCTGCACCGTCAGCACCTGCTGTCCAGGAACACAGCTCAAACTGGGCTTCCCGCAGCCCTCTGCAGATTTCCAGGCTTTTCGTGCCAGACTGGCAGAAAGCATGGTTATCCTAGAGAACTGCAGTGTCACCGAGCAGGCCCTCCAAGGAACAGTCCGAGTCAGAAACATCAGTTTTCAGAAGGATGTGCATGTGCGCATCACCTTCGACTCGTGGCAGAGCTCCAGAAATGTGCCCTGCGCGTACCTGCGGAAACGCTTTGGAGGACCGCAGACAGACATCTTTGAGTTTGACATTGCAGTTCCTAAAGTGCTTGATGCCAAAAGGAAAATAGAATTCTGTTTAAGTTATTTACCAGGAGGGCACAGTAAACCCTTTTGGGACAATAATAATGGACAGAATTACAGCATTGTTGTATTTGTGAACTCACATCTCTGTCAAGGAAGAAAATGCAAGTGAAAGGGCATGACTTACTCATGCAGGAAATGAACATCTTTGTCATAAATATTGCATCATTAACTTCTAGACATAACTTGAATACTTTTTTATTACGTTTGCATTGTTTTAACTTTGAAGTAGTAGTCATAAATATTTATATACACTACTCTTTCATAGAAAAAAAAACCTATAAAATTATGCCTTTTTGCTCACATTCCCTTTTCTTTTGTGCTGTTCAGCATTAAATGATTATCTTGTGTACATGTTTGTCACGTCCTACATTTTGGCCACTCACCAGCTGTTGCATTTCAGGGGGAGGGGGTATCCCTTTCACTTTGGGCATTTTTGGGATTCCCATTTAGGTCAGAGATTACTGGGCAGGGACAAACAGAGCCCCATAGCAGCAGAGCAGCTAATCTTAGCTCAGCCCTGTTTATAGAGTTAGAGGGTAAGCTGTCAGATAGCAGGGATCTGTATGATATCGTCTTTCCAATTACCTTTCTCCTAATTCAGAAAGCCTTCAGCCTTGTGCTTTCAGTGTTATATTACATACATCCTGCGGTGATATTCTGCTACAGATTTATTCACTCTATGTGATTAAGGATCATAATATTTCGTAAGAAGCAGTCACTTATCTGCAGGGATCGTGATTATTACATTTAAAGCTACAAGGTAGCTGTAATCGTTGGTCATTTGGCAGTGAGATGAAAATCTGGCAGTGACTTGTAGACAGAGCATTACAAGAAGTAGAAAAAGCTGTTTTTAAAGCAAAGTATATTGGTTATGACCTCTATAATGTTTAAAATGACTGATGTTTCCTAAATTGGGGTAGCGGTTTATGTGGAACATAAGGAAAAATGGTCACACCTAACTATTTTTTACAACAAAACAAAGTTGAAAATGTAAATTAAAAGGTTGTGAAAATGGTTTCTGGGACAGACAGCCGAGAGCACAGATTTCCCCAGTCACTTAAACACTATAATGTGTTGCATTATCTTTTTCAGCTGTCATGGAAGGATATTTATTTATTTAACTATTCTGTGAGGAAAATGAATTTCTGCAAAATACATTGTAAAAGAATGTTTCACACTATTCTAATCCAGGCAGCAGGGGAGAGGAGAAGCAGCATGCACACACCTAAGAAGTGGGCTGTTTCTGCTGTGTTTTGACCTACACAGGATAAGTTCAGCTGTCTCTTAGCATTGTAAGCTCACACAGCGTAAGGTCTATCCTGCACATGAATTCCTCAACGGCCCACACTGATATTACACACTTTGCAGCTAGGGTCTTTCTTGGCGTTGGCTGTGGTCAGACTCATAAGCTGGTGGTGTCCACTGATCTGCTCCACAGAGCCCTGGTCCAAATGAACTGGCTCTGTGAAAAGCACTTCGAGGATAACGTCACTGGCATGACAGAACTGGGGCTCCTCCCCCGTCGTCTGTGGGGCAATGTACGTCAGGAATGGGTTGGACGCCAAATCCAGCATAGGAAGCCGGGTACGACAGAAGCTGTCTCCCTCTGAGCCAACGGGGGCTAACACCAGCACCACATAGTGGTAGGCTGTGTACATACAATAAAAGTCTGCAAAATACAGGCTGATGTTGGGATTCAACAAGTGTCCAGCTGGGATCTGGAAACGCAGAGGGCCGTAGGGAGAGTCTTTTGGGGGAAGGCCTGTGTCAAACTCAGTGTTGCAACTGAAGAAAACTCCATGCAGCTTGCCGTTGATGGGAGAACCATGACTCCCACTGCTGTCTTTTAGGGCTGGACGCATCAGTCCCCCGCACTCCTTTCTAGTCCAAGGGAAGAGTATCATATTTAATTGCTACTGTTTTGACTGTAACTGCACAATGAGGAGATAAGAATGCAGCACTGACCTGACATAGTCGAAGTACTCCGGGTGCTGGTTGCGGTAAAACACAGAGAACTTCAGCAGCCTCCCCGCGGAGCCCTTTGCCTTGTCAAGAAGCTGCTGTAGGTGTTCTACAGCATAGTCTGCAAAGTTAATAAGAGTTGTGTAATCATTTCAAAAGTATGTACTGCTTTCAGATCCTAATGAGGTAAAGCGTGGCATGTTTATTTATGAGGTACATTTCATACACAAAGGCAGTGTGCTTTATTTATATAAACAAAAGTAACATCCAGAGGAAAAGAACAATAAATCTGAGTGCTTAAGTCGTAAAAAATAATCATAAGATAGTTCAAAAGAAGTACAAAGTACATAAAAGAGAATACAATAATTAAAGAATTATTAGTACGATTAAATAAAAGCGCAGTAGCTAGTAATGAATTACAATGCAATAAGATACACAGTGTAATCAGAATGGTGAGCTCAATCACAGGGACATGAAAAGAGAAATACCTTTAACTCAACATTTTGGCGTTTACACTCTACTGGCGGTTTGTTGGAGTTATATGCACCATAACAGCTAAATGCTGCTTTACCATGTTTAGTTTGGAGTAGCTGACCTGCATCCTACTTGGTTTATATTCTTAAAACATATCAGAGATCTAGGCATAAACCACTGAGTCATTTGTAAATGAGTAGCAATACTTCAAATCTATTCTGTACTTAAATAGAAGCCAGTGTAAAGATTTTAGAAGTGGAGTAATGTGATCTCTAGTAGTCCAGTTAGAAATTGGCAGCCCAGTGCTGAAAGAGTCTAGTTTTTTGCTACTTATTATGTGCATGGTGCATGCTTTTTTCCCCCTGTTCCTTTGCATTGCTTGTGTTAAACTGATCATATTCTATAGTATAAATACAATCATTAAAGCCACTTTAGGGTCAGGCGTGGCATGTCTTACCTCCAGTGCAGAACTCCACTACCTGGCTCCACTCTGACACCAGGTAATCGCCGTCTGCTTGTCGGACAGCAGTCTGCACAGCGACGCAGTACTCCGTCCGAGGGCTGAGGAACCAGTGTCCCCTTACTGCCATGGGCAGCGGCACAGCTTTAGCCACAAGCTTGGTTGGCACGTCCTGGAAAACAAAGGAGGCAGGAACTCCTCCTCACTACACATCAACTCTCAGGTAAAATTTAAAAAAGGAGCTACATTATGCACGCTAGACGTTTATTCATTAGGGACAGAACACTAGGTTATAACAGGCTGTTGTCGTGTTTCATTTTACATTTTAAAGTAAATGCATTTGTTAAATCAAGCATTACCTTCTATTAACTTTGCCTTATATCACCATGATCACCTACTTCGAGCCCAGGCTGCCGTAACTAGGATACATCTAATCAAATCAACAGCTTTGTTTTGGCCAAGGCCTCTAAGAAGCACAGCTAATTACTACGGGCTCAGAGGCCCATATATCCATGGCAACATCGCTGATGCAAGTTTGTTTGTGGCACTTTAGAAAGAACATATCCTCCATTCAGGAACAGCTCGGCCTAACCCCTGCCTTGACTTCAGAAAATAACTTTTTAAGCTGCAAAATGCCAGCTACAATAATAGCGCATGATTCATTCCGCATTTTGCATCTGAAGTGAACAGTCATCACAAATATTAGACTTGAGTCAATCAGTCTAAATGTGAAGCACTGAATTGATAATTTTAATGACTAATTATTACTTTGTGGGAATGCCTCCAGTCAGTGTAAAAGGCTGAAATCTTCCCTTTAACAATGTTATAAAGGGGAATAGTCATCATGAAAACGGATTCACCAAGTGCAGATCAGCTGCAGATAAAGGGAATGCAGATGGAAATTAGCTGGTAGCAAAATCCAGTACAAAATATTCTCACTGCTTGAGATGAATAGTCCCTGACAAATATGTGTTATTTAAATAATCATTAATTCTTTACCTCGTTTCTGCAGTGTATGAACTTGGCTAAATTTGGGAGTTAATGATGTGCATTGGATGTAATTAGCATGAAAATGGTTATGCGCTGTAGCTGTATTTGTCAGTTTTTGTCCATTTTAAGAGGGAAAAACATACAAGTGAGTCACTGACTCGCCTGAAGCTGTTGACTGCACTCATTTTTTTCCTTTGCTTGTATTGGAAGTGACTGAAAGGGCGCAACCACTGTTTTCTGTGTTCAGACTATTGCACTTTGTAATAAAGCGGTTCAACTCATGTGTTAACCCAACTAGACCTCAATAAAATATGCATTTTACATCAGTCCACTATTATTTTAATGCAGGAGGACATGTGGTGAGAGGCAAACATTGGATGGTATGAATGTAGACAGCAAACCAGGAGGCAGAATAGTGGGAGGAAACACATTTAAAGAGGACAAATGAAGTCGCATGAGGTCGTGCAGCAGTTTCAGACCCTGTGTTTGAAGCGGTTAGGATCCCTGCTCTCTTTGCGGCTCAGGTCAATGAAGAAGTGTGTGGCTCTGGCTGTGTCCTCTGGGGTCATATCCCACACGATGCGGAAGGAGTCACAGGTCACCTCGCAAATCTGGATATTGCAGGGGGTGGAAAGAGCGGCGTCCATTTCCTGCCATGTGCCATTAAAACCAAGAGATAAAAGAGCATGAGAGAGTGCAATCTGGCATTGTAATACCAGAGCTGGAGAATGGCAACATCTGCACACAAACACAGAAATAAACACAGAGTAGACACTGGAAAAGAGTTCAGAAGTACCGTGGTTGAATTCACCTCAGACAGAATCCAATTAACCTTTCAGTTTGGATGTGTGATTGGCCTCATCCTATCCCGGCCTTTTATTCACTGTCCTGCTCTTTTCTCCCCTCCTCCCCTCTTTTCTTGCCCTTAACTGACATTTCCCATCATTACACAACTCAATACGCTCCCAGCTGAGTGACTGGCCTCTGCCTTCCCCGTGCATTTCATAATCCACCTACAGCAGTCTCCCAGCAACCACACGTCCGCAGCCTCTCTCAATTTTCTCCTGTAATTCTCGAGGAAGGGGTCACAAACAAAAACAGCGCTGCACACGTCAGCGACACCTTAAACTAAAGGTAACTTTTTTTAAAACACTTCTGCCGCCTCCCTGAGGTTAATGCCTTTTAAAACGGCTGAGAAAGTGAATGCCTTACAGCTCAGGGGAAATCTTTCCGGAGCTTTTACTCTTTTTGGGCAGAAATAGGGGAGGTTTAAAGAGGTATCAGCAGCAGGTGATGTATGATCATATTTCCTTAGTTTACCATTAGCGATTCGATCCAGGCTGGTGCACATAGCCTTGAGTACCGAGCTGGGGGCTATCTGTTGGTCAGCCTGCATTGTGTTTGATTAGCTGTCACCTTCCCTTACCTGAACTGATGGTATATGTCTGCAGCGAGTGCGCAGCGGTCATCTTCTTTTGCCCTGTGAGACATTATGGATCTGTTACTCAGTAGTTTTTTCTGTAATTCCCCTCCACCTTGTTTGTTTGTTTGGACTTGTTTCCTCCGGTATTGCTTCCTGATCTAATAATGCACTGTCTCGGCGCAAGGCATCTTCTTTTTATTAAACAGCCTCTCCCGCTGAGCATATGCTAAATCGCAGATGCGCCTAAAAATAACCTGCTTGCAAGTTAGTACAAACAATCACAATACGCTCATTTTGTTGTCCGTTTGATGCTGCATCATAGACGAGGATGTTGTGTCAATGCGTGACTGTGGGGCCTGCGAAGGTGTTCTGTCAGTGTGATGGACAGTTTGCAGCACCTCATTAAAGCCTGTGAACTGTGAAATTTATGTGGTAGTTCTGTGGTCGTTCACAGAGCAAGGGAGAGAGCTGTTGCATCATGCACGTGTGTTTCCATGCGTCTGTTTTCCAGCTGCTGTTCTAATTTCCAACCATTCTGCCTTTTCGAGATAGAAACTGGGGCAAGAGGAGATTCTCACAGGACAAGCATCAAAGCCCCATGTCTCTGTGTGTTCCACTTTAGGATCGAATACTTGTGAGCACAGTTCAAATGCAGGTTTCCATACCATTCACTCAATCCCGTTGCCCTCATTTACAAATTAGTCTGTGAGGAATGTGAGACATTTTTTTTTTCCTCCTCTGCAGCAGCACTACCTTTGATGGACAGTTCTGTCTAATCACGCAACTGGGTCCAACTAATTACTGTGACAGGGACTCTTATCATTACACTTATTCAGGCTCCTAATTTGTTCTGTCTGCGTTGAGCTGTACAAATTCTTACATTAGCTGCAATACATAACACATGCGCACACACACTGAGACAGATTGTTATCTCTGAGAGACGCATCTTGAAAGAAGCTGCTGCATCTATGCATATGGAGTAGGGCACCGAAAGCGAGTGAGGTTCAAAGTGATTTTTTTTTTTATTCCAAGAGAGAATGTCTTAAAACACACTGAAACAGCTGCACAAGGAAGAGAGAGAGAGAGAGAGAGAGAGAGAGAGAGAGAGAGAGAAAACACACTTTCTTCCGTTCCTTTTTTTACTAAAGAAGGCAAAATTGCCATTGTTTTGTGAGGAACATTCAGAATATTGGAAGACCCTGTAGTTCAGTGAATGGTCTGTTTAAGGAAAAAAAAGAAAAAAGAAATGATGTCTGACTCACACTGTATTAAGAGCTGCAACTCTTTGGACAATTAAACCAACCATTCAGAGTGTTTTATACAAAGCAGTAGAAGCTACTGATTTTTTATTTATTTTTTTTTTTTTTGTGTTGTGAAATGGGATGTAACAAACAGTCAAAGATGGCAATAAATGTTATTATGAATACACATCTGTAGACAAATATGAATATTAAAGTCACGTACCCTCTAAATCCCAGTATTTATTTGACTTCACGCCTAATATTACTTGGGACGTGAAAAAAAAAAAATGAAGTGAGCCATCGCGGCATGTCTGCTGTCTCCCGTAATATCTCCACAACTTCGTACAGAGGGCACAACACAATAGATTTATTATCTCAGCACCATGAGCATCTATAAGCAGACTCAGAGTCGAAAGAATTGCTTACTTGTACGAGGTTCAAGTTAATGATGGGTGAAGAAGAGGAAGAAATGTACTGTCTTCTTTTTCCGCTTTCAACTTGTCTCCTCTGCTGCAGTCGATGATAGATCCCCCAGGAAAACTGATTAGGAGGTGAAACGAACACACAGACTCCCCCCTCTCTCTCTCTCTCTCTCTATTCCGCTCTCAGTCTGTTTCTCTCTCCCTCTGTGTCACACAAACACTCTAACACCCCCCCACACACACACACACACACACACCCACCCCCACCCCACTCCCC
>JAPQRN010000027.1:15349078-15365677 GCA_037367275.1 Coranthus polyacanthus
CTACGCTATGGTAAGTATACAGCTGCCTAGCAGGAAAATACAAACACATCAACACTGGTCATTTGTTCCACAGCAGCTGCTTGTTTGTTGAAATGCCAGTTCTCCTAGAAATAGATGTGTTGCTATTTGCATGTGTTGCTTTTGTGTGCATCAGGTTGGACAAATTCACGGTGGCTTGATGGGGGTCATTCAGAGATCCATGGTAAAGGCCTGCCCACACGTTTGGTTTGAACGCTCAGAGGTCAAAGACAGACATCTAGTGGCCAAAAGGTAGCATTACATGCTCTGTTCATCTCTGCTTTCAAATTATTTTTAATGCTTTGTGTAAATATTTAATAGCATATAATATCACTGAAATGTGAATATGAACATGCTACATACGTCTTTTCTTCTGTTTTTTTTGCAGATTGAGCGATCATGTAGAAGACAAATCTAAACTGCCCATTCTCATTTTCCCAGAGGGTGAGTTTGTTCATTGAACAAGACACTGTGGGAATCCAGTCTTCTTAAAAAGCCTAACAACTTTGAGTTTTTAATAATTGTTGTAATCCCCAGGTACCTGCATCAACAACACATCAGTTATGATGTTTAAGAAGGGCAGTTTTGAGATTGGTGCCACAGTCTACCCTGTAGCTATTAAGGTGAGAAAGTCTTATATGTTGAGTGCTTCTTTTTTTTTTTTTTTTTTTTACTTGCCACTATAAGATACTTTAAAGATTTCTTAATAATCTGTGTACCCATCTGTGTACAAAATACACATGTAACCATGTGTATTTTGTCCTGACAGTATGATCCCCGATTTGGAGACGCCTTCTGGAATAGCAGCAAGTTTGGAATGGTCAACTACCTGTTACGAATGATGAGCAGCTGGGCCATCGTCTGCAGTGTCTGGTACCTTCCTCCCATGTCTAGAGAGGTGAGACTCAACGTACTTGCAAAGCTAATTATTTTCTTCCCCTCCAGACACATTATTCAATTATATTATTAACGTCATTTTGTATTAAAGACTGTGTTGATCAGAGCACAGCTCCAAAGTAACAACATAACAGATTTCATCATACTGTACAGAGCTGAGTGTTACATAATGTACTGAGATATTTTGCAAGACAAAAATGTCATCATACGCACCATGAGCTTTATTACTGAGGGAGTAAGCTGCATTCAGCTACAAAATGGAAGTGCGCTTCAGTGGTAGTGACAGTTTTTTTGACAGTGACAGTTTTACAGTGCTATTTTACAACAAACGGATGAGTTTCCCCAACGGCACGCAGGGACATTTGATGTGACATCAAGCATGCCATGTTTGACAGCATCAAAAGCTTTTTCAAAACCCTTTTTTGTTTTTAACCATGGAGCTTCTTTTTTTTTTTTTTTTTTTGGCCTTCACAGTATGAGGAAAATCTGCCATGTGCAGTGATAATATAAAATGAATAAACTAAACTTGGTGTCATCACCAAATTGACACCAATGGACCTTTTTCACAGCAGACATTTTGTCTTGTAAAAGCGGGCAAAGCACAAGTGTTACTGACATCAGTTTCTATGGCTCTGTTCCATGTAGTTTCCACCAGAGGTCATTCCAGCGAGCCAGCATGTACAAATCCAAGGCCTAAAACTGACAGATAAATGGATACAGCCATTTGTGAGAATACCAGTTATACCCTGCGTTTACTGTGTGTTATGTGCCTTAAGAAGTCAGAGTATCCGCTGTGAATTGGGTCTGTTAATCTGACAGCAGTTGAGCTGGGGTTGTGATTGGACCATGCATCCAGAGTTCCATCTGATTGGTCAAATGGTCACATACTGGCTTCTGAATGCATGGTGCATGTAAATAAATGGGCTTTTTTTTTAATTCATTGCATTTCTGTCCATCTTTTGCAATGTGTTCATCATGCATGCTCATATCACAATGACGATAAAAATGTGATTTATTGATAAGCACTAGTGTGAATGTTTTGGTAAAGGGCTATTATTATTTGAACAAAGCGTTGCAGATGTATGGTTAAAGAGCTGACTGGTTATGATGTCTTGTTTGCCTGTGTTAAAATATAAATGTTGTCCAACAGGAAGGGGAAGATGCTGTGCAGTTTGCCAATCGTGTGAAAGCAGCCATTGCCAGGCAAGGTGGACTGGTTGACCTCCTCTGGTAAGATTACACTAAAGCCACATGACTGCAAAGGAATTCATTATCACAATTAATAGAACGCTACTGTAACATCATTTGTTCCAGTTGTGGTTTTCCTAACAAATGCCAGAAGTAAAAGTTCTATACATGGACATTACAGTTCATACAAACCCTTATCTGTGTGTAGTTCATACACATCACTGCCAAACTATTTTATTCTACTATTCTGTTAACTATACAGAGTTAACATAATATGGTAGCAGCTATCGCTGTGTTGGAGATTCGTATATTTGCATATCCCATCTGGTGCAGCTTTTTCTGAAACAGAAAATTAGGTTTGCATTGAACTGCTGTTAGTACCTAGTAGAACAAGGCAGAGCCGTATAATTGTAAATTAAGTGAAGTAATGTCTCATTTTCTTGTAGGGATGGAGGACTAAAGCGAGGAAAGGTAAAAGATACCTTTAAAGAAGAGCAGCAGAAGTTGTACAGTAAAATGCTGGTGGGCACCCAAGAGGACCGCAGTCGCTCCTGAAGGACCTGAGTGAAGGTGGACTGGCTTAGAGACCCACTTGGGAACCATTGACTAAATGGACGTCAGCACCGCTCCCTCTGTGTTGGAGCTCCTGGATAGGACAATTCCCTCTCTGATGTCAACAGTACTCCATTTGGCTTCCTCGTCACTGCCTCAGCCTGGCATGTTCGGTTCGCATCGCTGTTACGGGTCATTCTGAGTCTGCTGCCCTTTGTTGGAATAGCTTGACAGAAGCCTTGCTTGCATTAGAGTGAAAATATTGTGCGCACAGAAATGGAGCGTAGTCTTCCTTGGTGGCAGTCTTTAGAGGGAAAACTTGTATTCTCATCTATCACTGAGTTCCCATTTTTGTTTGATAGGTTACTTTTTTTTTTTTATTTAGATTTTACATGTTTGTATCGCTGTGTTTAAGTTACAGTTACCTAATTAGACCAGGGGTGTACAAGAGACTTATTGTAGATAAAAACTAGCTTGTTCAAAGGTAAAACCTGTGACTGACTTGAGGTTTTGCATGACTGGCTCATGCCCATCATGACTAAGGGCAAAAGGCCAGATTTTGGTACATTTCAGATATTTTTATGGTCTTTTTCCAAAGGAGAAAAACATTTATTCTAAGTGTTGTCTTACATGAAGACTTGTATTGGCATACTATAAGAGTTAAGTTTCAAAAAAGTTATTGATATGTTGTTTGTTTCTGGGGGTTTTTTCCGCTGAATGTGTAAATCCTCACATTATGAAGTGGAAATGTGCACTTACAGTTACTCTGAAGGTTTATGAGTTGATGCTAAACATGTCCCTGCTAATAATGCAGCATAACTGGAATTATGGGGGGTTTATGGTATTCTTTAAGAATTTACTGTGGATTCTCTGAGCACAACTGGTCTCTTAACTAAAACAGTTCAAATTAAAGTGAGCTCATGTATATCCAGACATCGAGACAGACATCTCATGTGTTCATTGGCTTCCTGCTGGCTGCAGTGACCACCATGCATAATTTATTTTAAAGAGTTTCAAACAGGTTTTAAGACAAATGCCAATACTCTGCCTCGAGTAATAATTTCTGTTTTCGACACAAAAAAAAGTTCCATGACTGCATTAAAAAACAAAACAAAAAAAAACTTAAAAGGACACCTGCATTATCCATCACTGAATATGCAAACATTGTTGGATTCAGAAGTGAAACTACCAGACATAAGATGTCTTGTAATTCACAGAAAAGTCCATTCTCAATCTTTGTACACAGAAAACTTTTTCATTTTGCATTTGTAAGTGTTGCGTAATAGACCATCAATGGCTCCAAAATAGTAGTAATGTCACAAATCATGTTCATAAATAAACACCCGAAACTTCAGTTTAATCTGGGCAAAGACAAACATTCCCCCTTGAGCAAGTGAATGTGAAATCACCTTCTAGTGTGAAACGCAAAACAAAAAAGGGGGTCTTTAGGTGTTCTCTTAAAAGCTATTGTCTTTATTTCCTCCCTTACTAATGCTCTTTCTTGGCAAAGGAAAGAGAGTGCTGCTGTAGTGTGGACTCCCCATTAGACGGGAGGCGAGAAACGCGGTGGAGGCCTTGTTTCTCTACGGACGCCGTCGTCTCTATAGTTCGCTGTTTCAGGGATGTCATCTAGGTCAAACTGTCAAATTTGTTCATCAAAATAAATGTTCACAAACTGTGGTGTTTTTTTTTTTTTTTGTGTTTTTTTTTCTGTACGTCATGTTTGTTAGAAGTTCATTAACCTAGAAGCCCAACGCAAAAGCAAAAATAAATCAGTGCATTTAAATGAATGCAAAGGTCAGTAGGAGGCACAAGACAACTGACCTCTGAAGTTGAGCTCTGTTATCAAAATATGTTTACTGCTCCAGTCCAGTAGAATTGCCTTAACTGGTTACTGCATGTAAGATGCTAGTCCCTGTTATTTGTTGTTCAATGGATACAACAGACTTTGGCATTGCATTTAGAGCTGTAACACAAAACACAGATTTTGTATTTATTCCCTACTTCCCAATGGATCAACTCCAGTTACCGGTAAACCTTTTTTTTTTTTTCCATGAAAGGATGCATATGTTGCTGAGTCTTTTGCAAAGGCCTTGTTCAAAACCAAGGCCTCTCCCGGCTGCAGTAAACAATCTCAGTCGCCTTTTCAGAGAGGTTTCCCCTTTAACTGTCTCAGTCGCCAAAGCGGTGATGGACGCGGCGGCATTCTTTTGTATCGCTGTTGCAATAGTTTCAAATAGATCTGTTGATGTTGGAGAATAAAGCACACAGTGCTAGGAGGAGGAGTGAGAGGAAGCAGAGGAAAAGCAGCTCAAAAGAGTGGTTGTGCAAACCATGCCGTGGTTGAACAGCTCACTAACAGCACTATGGTGAGCCAGAGTTAGGCCCCCAAGCAGTCTGTAGCCAGCCTGGAGCGCAGACTGCTTCATGGCTCAGATCCATTTAGTCCTAACGGTCCAGATAGAAACTCCACAGCTCTGAAGCGTATATTGGATACAGAGAAAGCTACTGTAGATGTGTTACAAAATACTATGCTGTGCTACTCTAGTGTGATCGCTGGAGGTTGTAGGAGGTGGAGTGTTCAGAAGAAAATGACTAAACCACAGGTTATGCACGTAAAAAAAAAAAAAAAACAACCCACAAATAATCACAGTGAAATGTCGATGCAGGATTGCATAGAGTATGAGGGCAGTAAATAAACTGTGCAGTTGTTGCGATAAAGTTGAGAGGCGATTCAAGAGGAGCATTCCTAAGGCAAAGTCACAGATAATACTACCAACCCTGCAGTATGTTCTGTGGCTTGCCAGTTGTAAAAAAAAAAAAAAAAGCTGGGGAGGATGTGATAATAGTGGCAAAGCAAAACATAACTCGCTGAATGGATTTCTTTGATACAGAAAGGTTTCAACAATGACTTGCTTCCTGTTGAGACTGAACAGAGAATGTGCAATGCCGAACGGCTGAAGGCTCTTTCAGGTATTTTAAAAAGGCAATATAATATGGCTTTTTAATGTCAAGGTCCAAATGAGTCATTACTGTAATGTTTGTGAATAGTTAATATGAATAACAGAAATCATTTTATTTATTCTATTTAAAAGTAGTACCAGCATGCACGTAAGGGTTTAATGGAGCTTAAATGTTACGGGGATTATCTAATGAGGTTATAAATGACAGGTTGCCACATTATTGGCTGAGTGGTGATAAATCTTACATCAGGAAGACTATAATTGACTGCTCGCAGCAAGTGGGCGGAGCACCTGAGTTCATATAACAACAACACTGACTGGAACTACTCCGCCCGGCTTTAAGTGTTCTCCTAAGGCAGGAGCAGATGCCCCGTCCAGGCTGTTTAAGTCCACTAAGAAGCTGCTAGTCCAATTAGCCGAGAGGAGGCGGAAATCCACGCGTGTGCTCGACTTATCAAAAGTAACTTACTGCTCCTCGGCTCGACGATGGATGTGAGCGGCGCCGCGGCGCACGGTGACGACTTGAGACGACAGCCCGCCATCAGCGAACGAGTCGCACCTGAAGAGACGCGGACGTCCCCGCGGCGCTGATGCGTTTTGGGCGCTCGTAGACTTCCACAATAAGACTCCCCCCACCCACCCTCTCTCCCACCTACCACCACCACCTCGATAAGCTCCTGGAGAGTAGCTGGTAGGCCTCGACGCGCGTCATCTGGCGACGCCGCGGAGTTTCCTCGGACCGTTTCGTGAAGGTGGATCTGGCGTTAAGATGGAAACGCACACCGACGTGCTGCTCGTCACCGCGAATGTCGGCTCGCTCTTCGACAATGTAAGTAGACCCGGTCACACTTCAGGTTAAAACCAGCCAATGGGTTGTGCTGAAGGCTGTTAGGCTCACAGAGGAATAGTCGGTCGAACGGGTGCGCGTGTCGAGTTCACGCGTGTCTCGTGTGACGTTCGGAGCGTTTAATTGCTCTAATTATAACGAATGCGTGTCCTCGATGCGACTGGATCCGGTAACGCGCTTGTCGGGTCGCGACCGTGGTCCGTTCGTCAGCTGGCGGTCTACCGTGGGGTTCCTCCGTTGATTTTATGTATAAAAAAAAAAAAAAAAAAAAAAACACGAGGCAAAGAAGTTGATGGAAATGTTTTGGCAAGTGGGTGGGATGCGCGCGTTGAACACGTCACGTGACCCGCTCAGACGCGTTAAATCTGTGACCCGTGAAACTGACACATCGAAATGTCACGACAAGATGTTAAACCTTTTTTAGGGCCCGCAGCTTATCTGTAACTTTAAAAATACTCCCCAGTATTATTAAACAAATCACGACCTGTGTTTTCCAACTTTTTTTTTTTTTTTTTTTTTTTTGCCAGTTGTGCTGACAGTTAACGTGGGAATGAGATCTCTAGTGTTAAAGAAAGTCCAGCCTCGCCCCCTTTTTGTGGACCTGCTCCAGAATTGAAAAGGCTCGTTCCCTTTGCCCACCCTAACCCTAACCCATGAAAGTCAGTGATGTAGTTTTGGGGCAAAGCTGACAAACAGATGGACAAGATGTAAAAAAAAAAAAAAATTATTTTACAGGGATGACTGACATCAGCTGTTGGCAAATAAGATGACATTTCATGAACGGCAGTGGTCTCATGTGCTCATTCAAAAAATACTGTGACGAAGACCTCAATGGTCCAGTGTGTGGGATTTGGGAGGATCTAATTGCAGAAACGGAATAAATTATTCATAACTATGTTTTAATTAGTGTAATCGCACGATAAATGAGAAATGTTGTGTGTTTGTGAGCATGGAATGAGCCGTTTTCTATCTACAGATGGAGCAGGCCGCCATTAATGGAGTCCGCCATGTTTTATTGCCATGTTTCTACGGTATCTCAACATGGATTTCCTCTTCTTCTTTTTTCTGTTTTCATAGCGGGTGGCGTCCGGTGTTAAGGTGCATTACTGTCACCTGCTATGTTTCGAGTGTTAATATCCTCTTAACTAAAAAGCTCAGACTGAGCAAAACAAACGCCGTCTGAAACGAGGGTCACGCACTTCACGTAAGGAGGGGGAGATTTTTCTTGCGGGCCACCGTGGGCGAGGACGGCGGGCGGGAATTCGTTTGTTCAGTTTCAAGTTGCAACTTCACTGCTGGATGTCACTAAATATCACAAATTGAACTTTTAAGGACTTCAAAACAGTTCAGTCATGTTTTTTTTTTTTATTATAAGGATTTCTTTGTTTCCTTGGCACAAAAGGGGGAATAAATAACAACAAAAACAAATAAACGAACACAAAATAACATCCTTATTGGCATCGACAGTCAGCAGAATCATCAGTCAAACAGTCGGTGCATCCCTAGTGTTTTATGCTGGAAAAATGTATACGTCGCTACTGTATTTTACATTTTGTGTTCATTTTGATTTCAGCATAAGCCCGTGTTTGTCTCTAACATCCGTGACAACTTGTTGGGATGTGTCGTGTGCTGCTACAGGTATCCTCCGAGCCCTCTCTAGAGTCTACTACCGGTACTTGAGGATACCCTCTGACACGGCTGGGTATCCGTCAAAAATGTTCCGATGCAGATACCTTGGCTTCGACACCGGTTCCTACACAGTGCTTTTTTCCAACTCCAGTTTCCCATTTCAACAAAAAAGAGAACGACGATACACATTGTGGCCCAAATCGCTAGTTTTATTTTTCAGCTCATTTGCATTTTTAAAACCCACAGAGAGGTTTTACAAACAGCAAAAATATACCCATTTACAAGAGCTTGAAGTTGCCTGTCAACATATCGTGAATAAAAATGTATAAAAACTGAAGCTGAAAATTGGGATCAAACTATACAATATAACGAAAGGATGATTTTTTTTGATACTCAGTTGGTGCCATACAAGTGTTTTTTTTGTTTGTTTTTTTTATGAAAATAAGCCCTACAGGGATTTATGTGTGCCCAAAATCTGTCACAGCTGGCACCCAGACCATACCGTGTGGCCTCAATCCCGGATGAAAATCAGGTAAAAACGGGAGTGTCACTTACTCGATATATAATTTTTAGTATCCTTCTCACACTGTGTGGAATATACAGCTGCACTGTGTCACCGTCTTTCTACATTTCTATGTATGTTTAAAGCATAGCTGTAGATGTCATTTGTACCTTTTTTGTAATTTTTCTGATTACAGTAGTCGAAACAGGCTAAATATACTTTTTTTTTTTTTGTAGTTTTGG
The DNA here is from genome assembly GCA_037367275.1 of Coranthus polyacanthus. Classification (NCBI taxonomy): domain Eukaryota; kingdom Metazoa; phylum Chordata; class Actinopteri; order Kurtiformes; family Apogonidae; genus Coranthus; species Coranthus polyacanthus. The sequence goes on from JAPQRN010000027.1 coordinate 15,357,917, forward strand.
CCTAAGTTAGGTCCCACAAAGACTTTGAGACACTGCATGGGGGGAGGAGGTCTCCTACCCTCATGGAAATTTGGCTCAGGACCATTTTTCCGGTTGCCAGATCTGGCTCCAGTGAAAACATGTCAGATCCCATTGTGGGAGATATGTAAACAGATGAATATCTTCTCCCAATGGACTGGAGCTTTTCTACTTACTTAGCCCCCCTATTTTCTATAAACAAACTGTCCTAAACATTCACCCAGCCTTCGGGATAAGACCAAGAGCTTAAGCACATCACAGGATAAATCCTAATGCTTCGCCGTCTCGCCGAGCGTCCTGTCAGTTCAGCCTGTAGCTCGCGCTGCTCCTCTGTGACACCTGTAGCGACAAGCTTCAATGTAAAAAGCACTTTGAAAGAGCCAGTGTAACTCCCATACACGATCAGGTGCAACAGACACTAGTCCTATTCATAAAAAAAACGTGTATTTGACAAATGGTACTATGTTGGAGTGCATCGACACTTCGAGCCACATCTCAGCCAATTTTCCCCTGAAATTATCAGACCGCTCGGAACAACAAGATCTTGACTAAATCACCGTGTGGGACTTGGGGGAAAAAAAAGGCACATTTTCTTTGGAACAGAGCCCACATGCTCGCTCTGTGACTAAATAATGACCTCTCTTGTTGCCGCAGAGATTGGAACGGACTGAAAAGAGTGAGGAGGAAAAAGATAATGTTTGGCTGCTGGATTGTAAATGTCAAATTCTTTCAGTGTTTGGTAGCTTTTCATTCCGCCTTTCTTTTTTTTTTTTGTTGAATATATTGGGTTTTTTTTCCGAGTCATGACAAGCAAGCAAAACTGCATCTTACGTGCACTTTCCTGGACGACAGTGGAGTGGCAGTTTCTTTGACTTTTTTTTTTTTTTTTTTTCTTTGGAGCACATATAGACCAGAATTACGTGAGAGGTGTCCTTCAGGTCGCGGCAGTCATTCCTGTTTTGCGCTGCCATGCAAATGCACTATGCAAAGCCCTTTTTCAGCTGGTACGAAAAGACCCGGCCAAAAGATTTTACACAACTCTGTCTGCATTGCAGGGTTCACTCTGAAGCAGGCGTGTGACATTTTCAGATACAACATCTTTGTAAGTTAGTTAATGTACTGTTTACGGCCTTTTTTAAAAGTCCGTTTTTGAAGTTCTGGCGGTGTGGGAATCACAGGTACACCAAGGGAAACTTCACCACAACTTGTGTTTTGACCTTCCAGCTGCTTTTTACCGTCACAGTTTAATAAATGGTGCATCTTGTCGTTGCTTTGGGTAAATTGATCAGCGGCGCAGGGCACAGCAGAGAGAGGTAACTGATAATTATAAGCACAGATCATCTCATGTTAAATGTCCATGTGAGGTCTATCAGTTGATCTACACAGGAAAGGGTCTGCTGAGTAAGTCTCAAGTTCATTAGTCAGACTGTTGTTTGTAAAGTGTAGCCGTCTGCGTTCCTCATACATGTTTTACCGTGTACAGCTGTCAAGTGGCCATGCAAAATGAAACCGCTCTCAGCGACGACGAGTGGATGGCGGCCAGATTACGATAGGTCGCAGCTACTCTTGAATGACACTACATCCTGGAACACAAACCCAGTGGAACATACAGGATAATTATTACAGTCCGTCTGTATTGTTTGTTTAACCTGCTCAGAGTTAATGTTAGTTCAGCGTTTCCTTATGTGATTAATGACTCCTTGACTTCCATTTGACCTGCTGGCTGTTTCAGAGTCTTGTATTGTTTTAGTTGGACGGCCCACGCATTTAAAGTTTTTGTTCAGTGGAACTACTTTTCGGCTATTTTCCGGAAATCTAAAAACAAGACGGCTCTAATAAATATACTGTCTTATGTGTCTACCAGATGGGTAAAACATTTTCCATGACCACTTTTTAAAGGCCTCACTTTGTTTGTTTGTTGTGTGTTGACAGCGTGTTGCACTGCCCTCAGGTGGCCAAATTATTAATGCAGCTTTAATATTTGATTGCATCACATTGATTGATTGTGTTTCTCTTTTGTCACTTAATAGGTGGGTGAAATTCAAAGTGAATGGTTAACAGAATTATATAAGGTAAGTTGCGCGTCTTGTCTTGTAAATGTAGCTCTGAGATGATGATTGATTGAGTACTTTTACTCAGACACTGGCCTCATGATATACAGGATTTGGTGCATTATGAGCAAATGAAAAATGTCTAAACATTATAATGAAAACCCAACATACACAGCTGCTCTGTATTTTTGTTGGAAAACAGATAATGTGCTGATTATCGATTACAAAGCCACACCAGTCCCCTAAAACAAATTTAATGAGTGAGAAACTACACAAACCCACTAATGGACTTCATTATTTTATGGAACACATTCTGACCCTCTTCACTCCTTATTGCTCTGTATCTAAGACGCATATATTGAGGCGAGTTTGCTTTTTGTCTTTGCTGTAGACCATCCACAACTACAAGCCGCAGTTCATCGCCTTGCACTTTCAGGAGGTGGGAGGAAAGGACTACATGGTCAACATGGGCCACGCAGAGAACTTCTTCAGGTAGGATTTAAGCGTGACTCAAAGTCTGATTCTCCGGCTTTAAAGGGTCGCCCATATGATTCAGACAGGCTTTTCTTGCTCAGATCGTTCCTCCTCTTCGTATTGATTATTTAAAGACCCTTCGCGTGAAGTGGGAGGAAAATCTACAGTCCTTGTTTTGTGCAAACATACTGTATATTGTTACAGTATGTTTATATGTGTTGTAACGTTTACCTTGAGCTAAAAAAGATGCTTAAGCTGCCTGGGTTACTTTTGTTTTAGTACAAAAGTTCCTCTTTTTGTTTCCCTGGCCAGAGTTTCGAATACTCTGCTGGAGTTGAATTACAGTAAGAGAAAGAGGAAATTCTTCACTGGAAAGATGACTTGGAAAATATTCACATGATTCGTCTGACTCAAATTGCTGAAGCCACAATTACCTTCAAGTAAACTAGAATATGCTTTTGAACAGAGGGAGGACCGAAGATTCTCCAATCACTTACAGAAAAAGTGTTATGCAACAATATTTTCATTGCCACTATGTACAGGAAGAGTAATTACAACAAAGAAACGTAGGACTTTAAACAGTCCTCTCCTTATTTCAGGCAGCATCTAACAATCACTTTTCTTTAACAAATAATCTCTCAATGTATTATTATTTTTTTAATTAATCGCTGAATTATTTGGTCATTTAAAATGTCCGAAAACATCGATGCCCATTTCAGTTTCCAAAAATGTCAAGTTGTCAATTTTAATTTGTTTGTTTTGGCCACAACTCCACAACAGATCCTAATCGCAAACCATAGAAGACCAGGAAAACCACATATTGTCGCAGCTGAGAAGTTACAACCATCACCACCATAATCTTTCAAGCCCTACATCCACAGAAACACGCTGTCGTAAACTGTCACTAAATAATTTTCTCTGCCTTGTTGTGTTGTTTCCAGGTGCATCGAGTCCAGTGAGGAGATGAAAGACTTTGACAGGGTCTCTATCTATGTGGACAACCAGTTCCAGGCAGAGAACAGCTTCACGGTGAGAACTGTGCAGTTGGTACCTGCCTCCACTAGATGGAGTCCTCCTCCATGTTAGAGTGTTAGCAGCTGGTGTTTGTAAGCCCTCCTGAGCATCATAAATAAAGTCAATTATTTTTGCATAGCCTATAATGTGACATTAAAGTGAAATTGCTCTTAAAAAGCCACCACTTACCTACATTTATTTGTTCATATATGTTCTCTTAATTTATCTGAAAGCAGTGTTAGACGCTGACCGAGAGATCCTAAAGGAATGATGACATGTGTCAGCTGAACAGGTTAACAACAATGAAGTACACACTTAGAATTTACATTTCTTTGTGTAATATCACGTTTTACTGTATCTGCAAAACAGGAGACTATGCAAGTAGTAGTGAAATTAGCAATGAAATGTAGTAAAACATTACAAATATATTAGAAAAGTATTATGGGACTTCGCCTAATCAATATTCACAGAAATATAGAGGACCATCTACTTTAAACAGTATCCTTATTTAAAAAAAGCATTTGAAAATGACTCAAATTAGTAAATATTTATACCATCTCATAAATTCTGTCGTACTGCATTGCAACTTAAACTTAAGATTCTTTGTAAGCTGTTATTTTCTTCACATGTTTTATTAATTCTTAGTCTTGTAACTTTTTGTATGACTGTTTAAATTTGTATAGGGGAGGTATTCTAACCTCTCCTGCACAATATTCAGTCTTTTTAAGTTCATAATGCCTTTTTATGCATGTCCAAATAAACTAAACTCAGTGTGAAATCCTGAAATGTATAAAAAACAGCCACATAGCACAGCAAAATAAATCTGGCTGTCAGTATGTTGACTATGATGGAATGTTCTGATCAAACGGATGCTGTTGTTTGTTGAGCTAAAAGTTTCCAAATCTGGAGTGTACCCGGAACTACAAAGCAGAGGTGAAATATTATACCATCACAACAAAACATGTGGGCGGCTTTGTTTTAATATTTGTGATCTGTTTTGTTGTGTGCGCGCGCACGTCGGTATGTTTTCAAAACTGCAGCGTTGTATAACCTAGATGTCTAAGATATAGCATCAAACTATGTTGTAGCGGTTACATTGCATGAGCACAGACAGAGGAGATGTTTTTAAAGAGAGGTTTGTTACATCACTCGCACCACTGCCTACATTTCTTATCGTCATCTATCGTCCAACCCGGAGTTGAACTCTATAGGAATCTGAGTTTGTGACTGCAAGGACGCTGCTTGGGTCATAGGCTCGCCCTTAATCTCCAACCTGCCACGAAAGCCAACAACTTTTCAGTGACCTCGCGCACCGCGAGCTGCCCCCTTTCTGTTAGAGTCGAGACGGGTTCATAGAGAGCAGCGCTTTCAGGTTTGAGTTTTTCTAAAATTGTGTCTGCCCAGGAGTAACCCCACGTCGAAAGCGCCTGGGTATTTTTCAAACTATTAACCCTTACCCCTCCCAGGTGATACCCTCACATTGGATGTGTGACAGTAGGGGTCAATTCCTGTATCTGTACACTGAGGTGCAGGAAGTAAAAGGCTAAACTCAATGGCCAGGTGTGGGGGAGACGGGACCAAAGTCAATACATTTAACTCTAGATTAAAACTATTGATCCCAGCCTATTTGTGCACAATAAATAAAGTGTGAGGGGGGGTGGGGTGTCGGTAGACAGCTGGGACTAAGTTTCCCCCGCGCTCCAGCGTTCGCACCCTCCACTCCTTGCCCTGAGAGGGCTGCAGCCCCCCCCTAACACCACCATGCCTCATTCTCATTTCGTCTGTGCCACCTGCATTGATTTTCAATTTGTTTCCCCTTGGCTGTGGATCATCAGTTATATGGCCAAGAGAGGGTTTGGGGAGTTCTCCTTTCAGAGGGGCTGCAGAGGTAGAGGGGGCAGACTTGCGTGCATTCCCAGTACAAATGGTGTTTTGATAAAAAATCACTTGTAAGTCAATATTTTTTTATTAAACTGTGCACAAACCTGATTGATGAAGATAGGTGTTTGGCAGAGTATGTGGAGGAGAATGTGTATTTGTGTGTGTGTGTGTGATCGTGCGTGTGCCTGGCTGCACTGTTTAAACAACTCCGCTAGTTGTTCGACATAAACAAGGCCAAATTTGGATGCGTTTTTCTGAAATAATAATGACTGTATAGTCCTGAAATTATCTCAATTATTCCTCAATTTCAGGCTTTGAACAGTGGTTCAAACTAAAATAACAAACTTTTTTCAAAGTTGCTTATTTTGTTGATTGTTCAGTCAGTATTTATTTTAATTTTTTTCCATCCTCTTCATCCTCTGAGCAGGTTCAGATGGCTCCATCGCAGCGCTCTAACCTTTTCTCCTTAGTTTGGACAAGTTGGTCACTAATTGCCGTTCACTGAAGCTGATCAAGGAGACACTTCCATTTTATTAAATGAGGATTACTTTGGCACTGAAGATAAATGATCTCTTCAGGGAGAGATCTCTCATGCTTCAGCTGGATAGCGGGGGGTTGGGGTGGGGTGGGGGGGGTACACAGTAGTCCGTCACGCCCCAAGCCCTCTGAGCGCTGGCTGATTTTTCTTTTGGCCCCCAGTCACAGCGGCAGCGTTGGCAGACAGCAGGCCTACTGCTTAATACCTTTTAAATTGTTTTAATTTTCTGTCTTTATTGATCTCATGGGGCATGATTAATCAGATCAGTGGAGCAGGCAGTTAGTACATTAAAAATTGTCAGCCCATGTCAGGGATGATTGGGTGCTGAAGTGTGTGTACGAGGGCCAGTATGTGCCGTGCGCATATGTGCTCACCCTGTACGTCTCTATTCTTTGAAGTTTCATGCCTGGCGTCGAGAGTAGCGGTAAAGTGTATCATATTATATCGTTCAATACAAGGCCCGCAACTCGGTTCACATGAAATGAACAGACACGGTTCATCATCCCAGCAGTTCAGGTGACATTATTTCTCCCGTTTTTGTCACCACTTCTAATTGTTGTGCTTTCACTGGAATCACGGCCGTTGTTTTGTGACACATGAAGCTCAATCTTATAAATTTAATGTTAAAAATAAAAATCAGTCATTTTGTATTTTCAGGTGCTCCATAGTTTGCTGTAAATACATGTTACTCATGAAAAGAATATGAAAACTAAGCAAATGTAGCAGCAGATTCTCCTGTTTTCTTTGCAACATTCATTTCTGTATGAATCTACTGATCCTTTTCACAACTGCAAATTCCCACACTTTTGAGATGTTCCAGTTGAAGCTGATATTACATATTATGTCATTTCGTGTGGTTAATTTCTGTTCTTCATTTATTCACAGGCTTTGGGAAGCATGTACTTCATCCACAAGACCCTGAAAAACATCTTTCAATATGATTTTAATGGTAAAACCTTTCATCAAGTAAAATATTCCATTGGCTTTTATCATTTTGTTATTAACTTTTATGGATGCGTAGATGTCTTCCTTTTCCTTTTTTCCAAACAAAATCAGACCATTTAAAATGAAAGCCACTCCCCTTGAACCTGCACTGTTTTGGCAGTGCCTTGCACCAAAAAAAAAGGAAATAAGAACAATTGCATATGAGATTCTTGTCGTTTTTAAAATATCAGGAATTGCAGCACATTTCTCACATAATGGCAGTTTGATGACCAGCTCTCCTGGCCAGATATTTGCCTGAAATGAAAGAACCTGAATTTAAAGTGGAGCTGTTATTTTCCTGCTGCATAGTCCAGTCACGTTAGACGTGAAAAAGCTCCTCAGAAAAGCTTATGGAAGAACCATAAACATCCAGGAGCTGCCACTGGCTGTGTGGCCCAAACCGATTGTTGTTCACCAAACGCTGTCTAATGTCTCGCTTATAGATCCCCTCATCACGCATGCCGCTCTGATGAGGTTAACACCAGTTTATTGATTGCTGTTTGCATGTTTTCTCACTCTTTTACATGTCACACCTCTCACCTCCCCTTCTCCGTCTCTGCCTCTCACAGTTAAGGATTTTAAAGCCGTGTCAGGGCAGAACAAGTACGTGGGCTCTCTGGACGGGGTCACCACAGTGGAGAAAGAAAAATTCCCAAAGAATTTCTGGCCTGATGTGAGTATGTATGTATGTATGCATGAGTGTGCATCTGTGTATGCCTCCATTTGTGTGTGTGTGTGTGTGTGTGTGTGTGTGCGTGTGCAGGTGTGGGGAGGGGAGGGGTACGCGAGGACCAAAGGGAG
>JAPQRN010000027.1:15394109-15412990 GCA_037367275.1 Coranthus polyacanthus
GGGAAGTCCTCCGCAGAGGCAGGCAGAGCAAGGGCTGGGAGAGAGAGAGAGAGAGAGAGAGAGAGAGAGAGAGAGAGTGATTGTGTGTCCTGGCAAGTTTCAAGAGTGAGAAACAGACAGAGCAGGAAAGGTCTCTTACATGTTTTACGTGCATGACTGAGGCAGACAGCGCTGAAAGAGGTGTGAGTTCACTTGTTGGTGCCATTTTTATGGTGAGTACACTCTTTCCTATTGAAGTGCAGACCCAAATCACTGTGTGTTATCAAAGACTTATTTTAAACGTTGGTACGGTAGGATCTTATGTCTGGTAGGTTGTTTTTCTAGTGTTTTTGTAAGGTTGAGTAACCTGTCTGACTGCTCAGGGCTTACATGCTGCTCCACAGGATTAGCACCGCAGACCTGCCCAGAATACAGTCTTAAAGGAGGGATGCGTTTTCAGTGCACCTGAAAACAAGTTTCCTCACTGACCCATGTGATCTGTGTGCGTTGGGTGTTGAAACGGTGCCGTGGGAGTTAACTGACTAAGCCCTGGCTTTTGGGCAAGTGGAAGTGAGTTACAAGTGGAGGACAGAGAGGGCACTGTGGGCAGTGTTTCCTAACATGCCATCGCTCATTGCTCTGCCCAGTGGGTATGTGTGCAGTGGGAACTGTCAGGTTAGGTGTAGAAATTAAGCGCTGCAAGGCATTTGTTCTGTCAGGACATTTTCCCATCCTCCTCAAGCCTTGTGGCCCCAGGACCGTCCAGAGGCTCCCCTTACTGTCAGGGTGATTTCCACAGCGGCTGTAACTCCCTTTGTGATATTACAGAGGGGTCTAGCTGTCAGACCTCATATTCACAGACTATGCTCGGCTTTGAACATGCAAAATGACAGCCCTGAGTATTCGTGGGATTTTTCACTTGTTGCCATGTTTGAGTGTACATTTTCCCGTGCTTTCTCTCGTCAGGTCGTTGTGATCATTTTGCTTTTTCAAATCCACTCAGAACTAAGAAATTATTTTTGAATTACACGAGGCCTGTTTGTTCTTATAGAGCAGATATCAGATAATACTGGATGATACTTTCGTGCTGGGTGCTTCATGGAGAGGGAGGCTGTGATTTATTGCTTCGCCGCTCCTCCTCGGAGCTCAGCACCTCTCCATTGACAAGAAGCACACAGACTCTGACTCCTCCTGTTACTCAAACTGTTGGAGCACCATACAAGGAGGTGAAATACTTTCCTCTTGATAAATGTGTGTATCCCCCAATAACTGCATATCATAAACTTGCGGCTCCACGACCTTGTATGGGCTACATCTGCATCCGCACATCTGCTAAATTGCAGAAGGGCTGCAAGGCAGGAGTTTGTGATCAACCTCACAGGCTGGACCTCTAACATCTCCTACATAACTACTGACTGACTCACTTAATGTTTAGAACTAAATTCCAGCTTTATTTTTTGTTTCTTTTACCAAAGGTGCCTGTAATTACTTTCTTACAGCTTTTTTTAGGCAGGATTTCTTCAGTTTTATGAGCCTGTTATGCAACTCATTTGGCTGCAGTAACACAGTGTTCGTGTTAATGGTTTGATAAGACTTTACTCTCCTGTCTGTTGACAAGGTCCTCGTTTAATCTCTCAGTTAAGGGCGTGAGTTGCAATATCAAGGAAATAAACCCTTCATTTTCAAATGTGAACATGTTTAGACTTTTTGAAGATCGCACAATATTACCAAGAGTGTTTAAAGCGATATGCATGTCAGTGTTCGCCCAGACTAAATAACCACCATAAGCAAACAATGAGTTTAAATTTTTGGTTGGTTTTAATTATCTGTGCGAGCAGGATTTAGACCCGTCCGTCAGACTGTGTGCAGCAGTTCCCACATTGTGGAGTCAATGATTAACTCAGTATTCCTGGTCACCACACTGCACACAGAGGCAGAGGGCAACACTTGTGGGAATGAATGGAGATCAGTTTGCAAGTGACAGTTTTATTTGTTTTATTTAAGTCTCGGGATTTTCAGTCATTGTCAGCAGTCATTACCAACAAAGTCTCTATTGTCTCTTGCTTGAATAGATGATTTATAGACAACATGATTCTACCACTGACCACAAATCATTACTTTCCTCATGGACACTGGCAGATCACCAAAGTTCAACACTGTGGCAGTTATTTATTAGGCTATGTGTGGTCACCTTGACAGCCTTGTTCATCGTTAAAACAATGTAAGAAGCTCCGCGTGGTGCAATGGGAGGTCGTAATACATCGGAGAAAAGTCTGACATATTACGACCTCCCATTGCACCATACAGAGCTTCTTTTGCATCCTTTTATGGGAAGAAGTCAACATTACAAAAGGACAAACTGATGACTGATGCAGAGTGTTGGTAAAGTCTGTAGAATACTGACTTCAGTACAAGTTCAGTCGTCATCACCTGACCTTTCTATGGCACAGAATTACAACCATAATTCTTCAGAGATCTTGGCTATCCGTGAGTAAGAAAATGAGCGGAAAGTAAATATGAATGAAAGCTTAAGTTTTGTTGCACAATTGTTTTACAATTCCCAACAGTGGAAACTTCTCTTTGTAGTTCACAGGAATCACCAGGGTGTGGTGAAGTTCACTGACCTTGTAGCTGCTGTGAAGGTCTGCTCTGGCTCAGCAATTCCAGATAATAGTCCGGTTCCCCATTTGCTATTTCTCAATAAAAAGAAATCACCATGGACCCTGTAAAGTAAACAGATTTTTTTTAACACAGAAGGGTGACAAATTAAAGGTTCAATGCATAACATATTTGAAGAAATGTACACATTAACCCCTTTTTTAACTGTGCTCACTGTGTGAACAGATTGTAACTGTCTATGATAAAAGCCTGTACGCTGATTCCTATGTAGAGGTTGAGCTGAATTTCCCACCAAAATCCTTGATCCCGAGCAGCTCAATGCCTCTCTTCTGCTCCTCAATTAGCTTAGAAATGCAGTCTGCTAACGTTAGCAAACGACTGGCCCCAGCACAACTCTAACTTCATTTGAGCATGCAAGCACAAATGAAAAAATCTGATGTTAGTGGTCTCTTCTAGGATGACAAAGCCTCCATCTATAGGACACGAGGGGTCACTGAATGGTTTGATGAGTATGAAAATGAAGAGAATCGTGTGCTTTAGCCTCCGCAGTCACCAGATCTCAACTCAACTCAACCTACAGAGGATTCTGGGCTGACTTGTTAGACGGCACTCTCTACCCCCATCATTGAAACAAATGATGGAATGTCTTTTGGAAGAATGGTGTTCATCCCTACAGTACAGTTCCCAGACTTTTAAATCAATGCCAGGGTTAACTGAAGTTGTTCTCTGGAGACACATGGTGGCCCAACTTTTTACTAAGAGACTTTATGTTGTTTTTTTCCTTTAATTTGTCACCCGCCTGTATATCACAACACATTTTTTATTTTATGTACTTGATGGAATTTTATAGGCCTCTGTGTCTTGGATCAGTTTTCAGAGCTTAACATCTGGCCCAGTGCTTCTTGGGACCGGATGAGTTTCCTGGGGACAGAGGCAATAATTTCCATACCAAAATCCCCTGATGTGCTCAGTTAACCATTGCAGAATGTAAAGCAATGCTACAATGCTACATGAATTTCAGCAAGCTGTAAATACTGACGTTTTGAAAACAAGGTTATCTGGGTTACAAGAAGCACTTTGGTGTCTCATCTTATCCTCAGCTGAGATGCAGGTGGACCTTTTATGGGCCTGTTTTCCTTTCCATCCCCCAAACTGATCCACAGGTGATAAAAGGCTTCTCCTCTAAAAGTGGTAACTTGTACAGCCTGTGAAATGCATGGGCTATAAAGTTCACATATTTCAGAGAGCGATAGTATCAAGGCATTCACGTAGCACCGATGCAAAATGTCTCCTCCATGCAAACGGTTGTAGCTGCCTCCGCTGTTAAGTCTCAGTAATTACAAAAGAATGCAGTGGACGTTCGGAGCAAACCCAGGGAGAGCCAGACTCCATGGACAGGGATTTTTTGATTTTTCCTTATTAGGTAGGATCGTGTTTGGTGCTTTGGAAGGGGGGGAATGCATGCAACACTGGAGGATTTCTCTCTGTTAGGGTTAGTTCCCCCGAGAAATGAGACACAGACACACTGTTATGACATTTGCTTACTCATCATGATGCTTCTTCGAGGAGGCAGGGCTTTTCAGCTTTGGGCTGAAAGGGGTGTAGTCACAATGTCAACAGTTAAATAATGTAGTCAAAACAAAAGTTATCTAAGTTCTAATAATATTGAGGACCAGTGCATTTTTTTTAGTTCATTCAGAAGAGAACCTACCTCAGATAATAAGTTAATCTGGCAGGGAATTGAGAGACAACCGTTGCTGTGGACATGTAATGGCAAATGTTTCTCTGACTTATGAGGTCATTTATGAATAGCAACGCTTCTATTGTAAAATGTATGAATATGGCAAACAGAAGACAGCTGTCTTGAAGTTGCTGCTGAAGCTGTTTGAATGGGCTGAATGGGGTTTGAAAAAAAAAAAAAAAAGCTCTTGTGTTTGGTCCCCAGGAGTTTTGAATTGCATAAATCTGCGCTGAAGTCATAGTTGCTAAAAATCCGGATGAATTACTCATCTTGTTATTTGAATATTAGTTTTATTGGTGCCTTTAAAGTGAATGGCAGCCACCTGAGGGGAGAACTGGCACAGGAACACAGTGTCAAACACATTGTAACTGAGATTACTTTAAGCTGTTATTTGTAAATGTGGCTTGTTTGCAATGTTCTCTTTTATTGGATGGATAATCTGCATGCTGTGATTGCTTTTGATGATAATAGGTCATCTGTCATGCCTGAGCAGTAATGGTATTGTTGTAGACACAATCCTCCGGTTCTCATATTTTTCCCGTTATGTAACGCAGTTTATTGGGAGATGATGACTCAGTTAGAGTGACATCGTTGTCTGGAAATTAGAGCGCTGATTCTATCACCGCATGGGCTCTGCTCAGTCTCCTAACCTTGTGCACAGACACAGCGGACACAGTTTCCTTGGTCTTGACCATCATGATTATAGACTCTAATGCTCAGCTGCAAATGCCACATGGAAAACTCATCAGTGAAAATTGTATTGGGCAGCTCTCAGCCTGTAGTAGCCTGGCCCACACTTGGTCATTACTTTCTTGCCAAGCTGCAAAGCCATAGTTTGCAGCAGAACAGAGGGAAAGAGCCTAATCCTTATTAACCCTACTGCGGACCCCATTATTTTGGTGTTTTTTCCTCTCATGGCTATGACTATTTTTACAAGAGAATGGATCGATATTTCCAAAAAGAATCACTTAAAAACTCATCAGTGTGGTAAGGACACAGAGCTGTATGGTGGCTGGACTTTAAATGGCAACTCTGTTATTATATCCCATGTAACCACTGTAGATGAGAGGTGCGTACCTCATACAGGAGCGGAAACGGCCTCCGTCTCATTCCTCCCTGCCTTTGATGTCGAAAAAGCAGACCTAATCTGTTTTTCTGAGGTGCAATTGATTAGGAACCGGCCTCTACTTTCAGTAGCTGACCTTCTCCATCACCCAGCCCCTCAAATTCAGATTACTATGGTGTTGTATGACTGGGAGGAATGAGGCAGGGATGTGAGTCACACACATTGTTTTGGGTGGGTTTTTCCTTAGTAACGGGGAAAGTGGGTGACGATATTTTTCCCTCGTTGGAGTGGGATCGGATAATGGAACACTTGTCAAACTGCCTGAGTGTAAAATGAAAATTATGACAGAGGGCGGGGTGTGGAACCCCACACAAGTGTCACAAAGGGTTAAAAAGAGCACGCAGAAAGATTCATTATAGAGGAAATAAAACAACTGGCTTGAGCTCTGCTATTTATCAGCAAGAAGCTATTCTGTAACACAAAAGTAGCATTCGAGTGGGGCACAAATATGTTGCAGCACACTTTGAAATTTAATTTGTAATTTGTAATTCATATAGAAATTAATTTTTTTTTAAATCTCATTGCAGATCTTTTTGATGCTGAGTACAAGAATTTGATATCTGTCACAGCAGGACGACAACAGATCACATGCAGTCTCAGGTAAAGCCATATTACAAACATTACAACAATTTTCAACAAATTGAATTGTCTTAAAAAGGCTCCAGGAACATCTTACATATACAAGTCAGTTCAGTGTCACAGGGCCTTCGTCAAAGGGTACAGAACATTTGACCATTAATTCGAGCACCGGGGCTTTCCCATGATCCCCCAGCAACACCACATCGAGGACATCAGCACCTGATCCAAACACATAGGGATCACATAGAGATTAGAAGAGCTAGAGTGGCTATCATGGGTGGGGGGAGCAAAGACATCACCATGGAGACCACAGGACTATAGCAAGCCCTGCTGGACTTTGGGGGCGACACCAACGACCCCTTCCCAACCTCTTCGGCTCCAGCTCCACCCCCTGGCTGCCGAATGGGGAGGCCTGGTGAAAAGGAAGTTAATGGGCTCATAATGGTCCTCTCCTGTTTCATTGCCCCCACTCTGCACCTTGAATGAGCCCTTTCTGCAGTTGTGGCAAGAGAGATGATGAAGTGGGTGGAACGCCACTTCCCACTAGTCGTGCTTTAAATAAATTAGGGGCCTTTTCATCAGAGGGTCCCCCACAGAGGCCAGTTATTCTGTGGAGAATAGCTGGACTGCTAACAAGTTCACATGACCTCCCATAGAGAGCAGTGTTTACCCAGGGCCAGCAGGAGGACATGACAGGAGCAAAGTTCACACATTGTTTATACCCTTCCATATTTCTCATTTCCTCCACGTTTAGCAACATGCAGAAGTGGCAGGCGATCCAGATGGCTCCCGGATTATCTTCTCCGGGGAGCCCAGAGATTCATCAGGCCAGCAGATTCTAACGTCTCCAGAGCTGACTCAAGAGGTGGTCATCTCCCCTGGTCTGCCTACTCCTCCTCTAAGTCCTTTTCGCTCTGCAAGGCTGCCATCTGCAGACGTCAAGGTATGCACAGTGATGTCCTTACAACTGTGCATGGAATTCAGTAAACAAGTGCTCCTCCCTGTGGAAAAATGAAGCAACACAGGCCCTACATCCAGCTATGGAAATGTTTCGAATCGGTCACTGTTATATTTCACTCAGCTGTTTATATCACTGGTATACATTTATAATTTTGTTCTTCTCAAGGTGTCAGAGGTAAATGGAGGTGGACCAACGGCTCTTAGCTTTGGATCATATTATGGCCCCTCACAACTGCATGGTAAGGATTACTTTTCAAATCTAAACATCACGTGAATGCTTTGGAGTCCATTTATGCGAGAAATATTAAATTAAGGACCAATTTCATTAGGATCATCATTAGTGACGTGGGGAGGCATAATGCTGTTATTACCAGCACTCACAAAAGAATGTGAGGTGGGGTGGGGATTTAGCCTCATTTGTGAGCTAAAATCTAAGTTCTAGTGCCAATGCATGATGAAAAGGTCACAGCCTAATTTGGCGGATGGTCAAGCCAATCATTTTTCAAGTCTGTGTCACTTTGTCACTCAGGAGGCATGTCCAATGGCTTCCAGAGCTCTGCCACTTTACCACGCAGCTGGACTCCCACCAGGGAGGAGAGGCTTATCAAGTTCTCAGGAATTGGCCCGGTGGATGAGACAGGGATGCCCATTGCCTCCAGATCAGTAAGAGGAAGATACATAAAATCACTGCTTCATAATTAAACACAAGCTTGGCGTATTTGATCCACATCCTCAACAGTATTTCATTACATGTTGCTTTGCTGTGTGTTGTTTTTCCCAAATCCTGATACGCCACATCTGTTTATTTTGCGCACCTCCCCTCTTTCCTAATGCCAGAGTGTGAACAAGCCCAGAGACTGGTACAAGAGCATGTTCAGACAGATTCACAAGAAGCCAGAGGGTAAGGACGTACCTCCTCCCACGCCTCTCGCACACTCACACCAGAGAGATTCCTCTGTCAGTTTCAGGTACTACAGAGGCGAACCAGCAAGCAGCTAGAGGGAAAATAAGACACGATGAAAGACCGCTAAAGTCTTATGTCATTTCTGCTTATTAACTCTGACAATAATCCAACTTCTTATCTCAGCCCCTTCTAAATCAGGCTGTTCATTTATCTCTATTACCAGTTGCGTAATGGGAACACATTCCCTGTTATCTGTGCAATTAAAGGCTGCATGAACAATGTTTGAGAATATTGCTCTGGATTCATTTGGTTTAGAAGAATGTTTTCAATTCTCTGCAGGTGCTTTTTCTATTTAAAATAAAAGAATACATCTTAGTTACAGTAACAATGCTAACCTTACTGTGACACTACTGAATAATATTAATACATATGCTCATCTGATAAAATGATGACTTTTATGACTAAAACTATCCTGCATCTAATGTATCTTGTTGTTATCTATCTGCTGCCATGCAATATTAAAAAGTATGACTTACTGAATTGCAAGTGCTGACAACTCCTTTTGCCATTTTTGCAATTTTTGGGTCAGAACCCACGACCATCTATAAGAATTTTGGGTTGAGCACACCAGTTGTTTTGTTTAAATTATCTTAACCGTCGACATATTTCAATACATGAGCTATTTACACACTGGTATCAGTAAAATAGTGTAACAGCATTGAAGTGAGACAATCTGCATAGTGACTTTGAGAAGTACATTTTGCTCATAATACTTTTCTTAAACACATTTTTTGATGCAGGACATTCACTTGGACTAGTATATTTATACTCCTTTGCGTTATTGCTTTTCCTGAATAAAGGATCTTCTAAATACTCCATCCCCTGTGGTTATCATAAGGGGGTGTGATTCGCGTTCCATTCTAAGTGAGTGTGTGAAAGAAATGGTTTTGGTTTGGATTTCATATGACAATCTGTCTCTCCTACTTGTTTACCAGAACCTGAGCTGGAGGATTCAGAGCGATGGTCAGCTGAAAGTAAGTTCTAAAACCTACAAAGTCTACATTCATGCCCAGCTCAGTCACTTCAGTACCAGTTTTACTCAAACCCAATCCGTACTCGACCACAGAGATCCAGTTATCTACCGACACAGAGAAAGACAATGAAGCTGACAAGAATCTCTTCAGGCTGACGCCTTATGGAGCCCTACCAGACTGGTGAGTTTATGCTGATTTGATGTTCGGCTTCAGGATCGCATGGCGGCTACGCATATGCCAGCACACACTGGAAAAAGAACTGCCGTCCATCACGTCGCACCTACACACAGTTTGATACACCTTTTTTGTCAAATCAATAAGATCTGAAGTTAACCTGAGAGCATGTGCTTTCTTTGTGGTGTGAACACCGATCCAAGTGGCCCATAGTGTGAAAATGCACGTAGGAAGAGCCAAACTATGCACCAACAATGTAGTTTAACTTCAAATAAAACAGACAAGAGATGAAATGAACAGACAAATAAAACAATATCATGCACAGATGCACATCATTTGGCTGACTTGGATGCACTGCAAAAATTCACTCTCCATAAAATGTTCTTGAATTCTTTTGTGACATCAGATAAAGGCCGCAGGTGACGTCTTATGCAAATACCAACCAAAACTGAGGCCAAATGCAGTGGGGGAAAACGTGTGGGACAGACAAGTTTGGATTTGTTGTTACAGGCTCTAACAATGAAGCCATGATTAAGTTGCTGTCCATGGTGTGTGTGCTGTGGTGTTGTGTTTCAGGAGCGAGGATGTAGATAAGCTGTCAGACCCAGGGAAGCAGCACCCTCAGCCGAAGAGCATATTCGAATTTGAGCCTGGAAAGAGCACCACCTCGGAAAGCCACCGCCAGGTACGGCCTCGCACACTGTCGGTGTTTAAAAAAAAAAAGAGCTTCGATACCACTTTGATTCCAACATGAAGCTGTTTTTACGTGAATCGTTAGCCTCTAGATTTATCCACCATTGTTGTTGGCTGTGATCACTGCAATCCTTTGTGAAGTCTTGAACTATTTTCCCAGCGTGGGGTTCTAGCGTGAGGATGGGCACCTTTTCTTAAAGGATTAGTCTAAGTCTTTGTATTTCAACTTCTCACGCGAGGTAATGAATAACTTGCAAGTGTGGTCATTCCAGTGAACCTGCTGCTCACCACCACCAGATGTGCTCACTCCTTCTTTTAATCAAAGAATGCAAAAAACGTCCTGTTTTTATTGAACTTCTAACACACAGGAAATACGTTATCTGAGTGTTTTAATCGCAGCAAATCACATACAGTATTGAATATTTATTTCACCCTCTGTGTTTTGTACCGTCTTGTCTGCTCTGCACTCACCTACAAACCCTGGAGATTTAGAGAGCCGTGTCTCTAAAGTGTTTGTTTGAACAGCTCTTGCAACAATGTCCCAGATCTGGTGCATATTGTGCCTTGTGTCTGTGTTTGTGAAGAAAGGGAATCTTTGTTTCCACTCCCCCACGGGAGCTGAGGTGTCTTGTGATCCGTATTATGGTGTTAACCTCTTGTGGTGTATAATGGCTCACAACGTGGAGATTATTTCATTTCCTCTTTATAACAGCAGCCAATGTTCTATCCCCTGGACGGCGTTTAGAAAAACACACACAGACCATATCAGGTGTTGTGCTGCTTTTCGGTGACATTATAGTCTGTGATTGTAGTGAGGATGTGACTCCCAACTGGGGAAAAAGCTCTGGCATTCAGAGACGCACATTCAGCCAAGGTTTAATAAAAAAAGAAAAAATGAAAGTGGAGCAGGGGTCTGAGGTTCACGCCAACGAGCCTTTTAAAGTAATACTTGATAGAATCAGCTGCAATTGGTGTAAAGTTGTATAAAGACGGTGAAGCATTGGCTAGCTGGGTGCTGTAAACTGATATGTGCAAAGAAAGATGTGGGTGTTTTTTTCTGGGTTTATTGCTGTTTTTGTGTTAGTATCCGATGTGTGTTCAAAAGCCGTCGACAACACTCTAAATGCGTGAATTCAAGATATCATTTTCTTATCTTATGAATGCAAGATAAACACGCAACAGTTATTTAAAATAGCTTGTTTTAATTGTAAAAATGACCCACATTCTGTCCCTGAAAGGTCCATACACCACCTCGGAGAAAGTTTAAGGTGAAACTGATTTGATTATGTATTGTGAAGTCTATTTTTTTTATTCATGAGATGTTTTCACGACAACAGATGCCTCTTTAACCTCTTTCAGAAATACTGACGTGCAGCCTGATTCCAACTAAACTCTTCAGCTTAAACACATTGTTCATTTAATTTCATCAAACGGTGTCAAGATGGATTTAGTAATGATGTTCCAGTAAAAACAATTTCTCTTAATGCCATTGTTTTGGTCTTTAGACTCCTCTTTTCCCCAAGAAAGAACCTGAGAAACCCAAGTCTCCTTCAATTGAGGTAAGTTTGATCTACTGAGATTTCACTTTTAAACCACTGAAAAAGGACACAATTGGTGCCGAAAAGCATAGGTTTTGTCTTAGTGTTTTAATTTTTGCCCTTCCAACTCCAACATTACCGTGGCTCAGGCCAGTCTGGTCTCTGAGCTGAGTCGATTTGAGGCTGAACTGGACTCGGAGATCCAGGGCCTGGAGAGGAGACTTTCCCAGAAGAAGCAGCAGCATCGAGGCTGGGGTGAGGTACTGAGCCCCTCCTCCCCTCCTGACTCTCTCTGCTGAAGCATCCCTCCGACCCCCCGACCCCCCTCCCCACATTTAGCAGAATCCTCACCCTCACGCTCCCAATCCCAAAGACGGCTGCACGTCTCAGTGAGACCCTCCTGCTTGCTAGCTTTGACCACATACCGAATGTCGTTTTACGTCTGTGACTTGGATGACAGCATTGGAGTCGCCTGCCTGCCTTGCACTTGGATTGATCTGCTCTCTTAATCAACCTGCCTGCAAATCCTCCCCTACGACTTTTAGCGAATGAAAATCTTCCGATAAATGAAGCACTTCACATTCAGTTTTCCTCTCATCTTTGATAGAAATCAGTTGGCTTGATAGTATTTATAGAACTTCTCTTCTTTTTTTGGGAGAGAGACTTGGATGACATCTTGCCAAAAACGTTTCTATTCCTGATTCATTGTGTGATTCAGTTTGCTTGATGTGCTTATATTTTACTGAAATCACAGACAGCTCAGACAGATCGTGAGCGGTGCTGTACACAGCCCAAGGAGGATAGGACCCAGGGGATTTCTTGCTCCTTTGGGAGTGGTCAGCACCTCTACTTTGTCTGAGTTGTTGTTGGATTTCCTCAAAGCTGTGAGATACTGTAGAGTGAGTGCTGCAGGGAACAAAGTGTTTTTAATGTGCACTCTGCTTTCAGGAGGCTAGAGGCAGAGACCCAGCAACAGCTCCAAAGACTGGGACTACAAACTACAGGTAAGTACATGATCTGTGCTTTCATGGGGAAATGAATGACTTTAATTAGGATTACTAAATATGATTTTCAGTTTGGCAGAATTGCAGCTTTACTTTAACACTTTTACTTTAACATCATTTATCATTTAGACATGTTGTGCTAAAATGTGTTCACACTACTATTTAATTCACATCTATTTAGTATGAACTGACAAATATGAAGTGGATTCACTTAGAGTTTACTTCAGTGTACCATGGATGTAAGTCAGGTGTTAGACAACAGTGTCTTTTGGCTCTTTTCTCTCGGCTATGTTATAATCTGCATTCCTTTGTACTTGTTGCCATGTCTGTCTGCATTGCTGTTACAGCGATGTTATCTTTTAGACAAACAGACAGTGTCTTAATGAGCAGCTGTGCCTCTGATTGAAGCAGTTCTTACAGTTTTTGTATTTTGTTTGGTGCAAAACACTACCCAGAGGTGCCAAACAGCAGGTTATGATAATCAAAAGTCTTGTGCTGATAATCACATAACAGGCCTCCTCTGAGCACAAATAGAGCACTGTGATTGGACAGAACAACCATTAATACTCTGCAGGGTATCTGTTAGATAATCAGGTGACTGTGTGTGCGTGGCCCTCTGTTAGGAAGCTGTTGAACTTTAACAAGCTTAAGTACAGTACTGGGTGCTTTAAACAGCATTCCACATTTCTCACCGAGTGTGTAATGCATTCTTGGAGGATTCTCACTGTTATTTGCTAAGTGGAGTTCATGGGTTTTGACCTTTACTGGCTTGGTGGTCTGAGAGGCTTTTAAAAGAGCGTGTTGCTAAGGACGTGTGAAATTGAAACATGCAGCAACAAAACAATATTTTTAACTGTTATCGAGAGGCGTTGATGAACAGCTGCAAACACAAAACGACACTGTCTGGAAATATGTAAATGAGTTTAGAGGAAGCAGCGTGGGAGGCTTTGGATTCTGGATTAATCCTTAACCCAGAATAAGCGGCACTTGTGCCCCATTGTGAGTGAAAGTTTCAGGGCTGCTGAGCCGCTTAGAGACAACTGAAGCTCTGAACTTTACCCAAACCAGATTTTAATTCAAGGACAAAACAATGAGTCACGGAGAATCATCATTTCCTATTATCTGTCTGAGCATTTGTCTCATCTCTGTCCAGCTGCTGCGACCAGATGTGTGGTACAGTAAATCCACAGAAAGAAAAAAAAAACACTTGTTGTTGACTGTCATGGTTTTATAAGAAACTCTTCTCCTTACTCGAAGACAATAATATAAACATAAAAGCTAATATGGTCTTGATTATATTTTTCAGCAATTTATCAGCATCAAAGCAGCCCGTCCATCGCTCTGTGGGCACATCCTCCTCGGCCTCCACTCCCACATATGGTAAACATGGACTTTGTTACCTTTCACACTCACTGTGACGCTGTGAGTTTCCCACAACCTCTGCCTTGCATTTTGATAAGAACCTTTATGGATTAAAGGTCATTTCTATCAATGCTGTCCATGCATTCTTGACTCCTTATTCCACCAAAGGACATACATATTCAGTGAGAAGGCAACACTTTTAATCAGGCAGCATGTATTTGATGAAATCTTTAAGTAATTTAATATAGTGATTTAATAATCCCGTGATTCTCCTTCATTGCGTCTGTCTGCTGCTCTGGCATGAAAGTGACATGAGCATGGAAAGCTTTTGCAGAGGTTTTTTGTTTTTTTCGTTCCCTATAGAAACAGGCGGTAGATGGGTGGAGAGGAAGCTCAGAAAAATAGGAAGTGGAACTTGGAAGACCTGATTAAAGATTAGCTTGATCCAATTGTTTTTTCTGGAAACGACTCCATAGGGAGCCTGTGTTAATGATTTTTCACAAACTAACGTAGTTGGTATGTCTGTGATTGAATAGCAACTCTAACTTCAAAAGCAGCATGCTGAATTAAAGCGCTCACACTTGTTCTTCACTCTGTGCCACAGTAGAACGACTGTCCCCTGCAAATGAAATCATGGCGCTCCCACCAAAGAAAGAAGAGAAGAAGGTATGTCCATATGACTTTCTTGTTAATTCAATGTTGTTAATGTAATGGAGTCTTGAGGCATTTTTTTTATGATCTAAAAAAAATGCCCTGGATTGTTCACCGAATAAATGCCTCGGCGCAATACTGAATGATATGTTTGTTGCTTCAGATGAAAGCAGCACGAGTCAAGTTCAATTTCCAGGCTCAGTCGCCCAAGTAAGTTACAGTGAGGAATAAACTATATATGACTTATGAAGCATGAGAATGTTATACAGTATTATATGCGATACTGTTGAATTTCATCCCCTTCATTTCTTCATTTAGGGAACTCACGCTGCAAAAAGGCGACATTGTTTACATCCACAGGCAGATCGACGCCAACTGGTTCGAAGGAGAACATCATGGAAGAGCTGGCATTTTCCCCACAACCTATGTGGAGGTGAATTCTTTTATGTTTCTCTGTCGATTTCTCTGTTTCTTTGTAAAATTTAATCGAAGAAGAACATTAATCGAAGACCATGTGATCCTGACTTCCTCGACAGATTCTGCCTCCTACGGAGAAGCCAACACCTATAAAGTCTCCCACGTTACAGGTGTTGGACTACGGAGAAGCTGTGGCTCTGTATAACTTCAACGCTGACCTTCCTGTTGAACTCTCTTTTCGAAAAGTGAGTATGAATGTGATTCATGCTATCTAATGTGCCAGTGCATTTAAAGCTGCCCAAGAAGGGATCTTTGTGCAAACTATACAGCAAACGGTAACGATTTTTTTTTTTATTGGAACATTTCTGACTGGAAATCTTGTTGCCACTCGGGGAAACCCAGGAAAATTCCAAAAGGAAGGGGCATTAGCGGTTGTTTTCTGTTATTTTCCATAACTTCCAACTGTCATGAAATTAAAAATTGTTTCCTGCCACTTGCTGGAGCCAAATTAAAAACTTTATTATAATATGATCTTAAAAACATCTATAGTATATGACCTTTCTGCATCATAAGAGTATGTGCTTTGGCTTTAGAGGTGACTGATTTCTTAGATCAGTGGTTTCCAACCTTTTATCCTAGGACCCTCACACTGAGCCTCCTCGGCCCACACACTGGTACACACACGAAAGAATAAATTGATTAATCCCAAATCTTTAATGGCAAAAATTGACATCAATTGTAATTTTGTTCTCTTTGGTTGCATCTTTAGTCAGTATCATTAGCACCACTTTTGAGGGGTTGAGAGGTCGTAGAGGTGTGGCCGATAAGTAGCCTACTGAGTAAAAAGTAAAAGATGTACCGTCTTAATTAGTTTTATATAGACTTGAGACAATCGAGCAAGAGTTTTTAGGATTTTATTTAACATGTGCAATGTTGACAAAGCCTAAGATATCGCCTGTGATCTTTGGCATGCCATTGAGGGGGACCCCTGGTTGGAAACCATGGTCTTAGATGATAAACAAACTCTAGTATTGATGCTTATTGCTCATTAGATGTATCTGTCTAGAAACTAATGTCTACTATCTAACTTTCCAAACTTCTGTTCTGGTTACTTGTTTAGGGTGAGGTGATTAGTATAACGAGATGTGTTGACGATAAGTGGTTGGAGGGCAGGATCTCAGGGACCAGCCGGAGCGGTATCTTCCCAGCCAACTATGTCCAGGTCAACAAGATGCCCCGCACTAAATACTCCACTGACGACTTCTCATCAGGCCCCTTGTCTCCCGTCTCCCCTGGACCCCAGAGTCCAGGACGTCCACTCCACTCACCCTGCCCACGATCACCACTGTCCCCTTTCACTTCCACCTCCCCCAGCCCAAAACCTGAGCACTCCCCCCTCAAGTCGCCTTCACCTGTCACATACGGCAGCCCAGCTTCACAGACACGCTCCCCCACCCAGACACCTTTATCCAAAGAAACAGCCAATCGGTGGCCTCACAGCAGCTTCAAAACTGCCTCACCAACCAACCAGAACAGCCAGTGGGGTGGGACACATTCAGTAAACCAGAGCTCAGTGGCTAGAGCTGTTTCACCTTCCACTCAGCCATCAGTGTCTGTGCACAGAGCAGGAGCTCCCACAGCGAACACTCCCAGATACACTGACCCCTCACAGGTCTGCTTTCACTGCCTCCCTGAGAAAGTCACTGCATGTCCACACCTGTGATGCTACTGTTTGTGACGACAGGAATGTTGTTATTTTTTTTAATGCTTAATGAGGTTTCTGTTCATTACAGGGTGCAACAACAAACCAGGCTGCTCCATCAAATCCCCACAGCAACTCAGTAACACAAGTGCCAAACAACTTTGGTTCCACGGTGGTGCAACGCCAACCGTACGTCTCTAGATTTCCATGCTTTTACAGGTTCACTGTGACGGTACAAACAATGCTTTTGGTGGAGTGTATTTGGTTCATCTTTGTTCTCCCGTGTTCTCGGTTTTAGATATAAAGCTGTTTACAACTACAAACCGCAGAATTCAGATGAGTTGGAGCTCAGAGAGGGGGACATCATACAAGTGATGGAGAAATGCGATGATGGCTGGTTTGTAGGTGAGGAATAAAATGACAAAACAATGTTCATGTTCAGTGAATGTTACTTCACAATTTTTCTGTAGGTACATGGTAGTGAAAGAAGACTGGAAGCCAACGTGTTGTTAGCTAGGAATTTAAATTTGGTTTTATTTCATGGGCGACCTCTGTGAAATCTGTGTTGGTGCTTCCAGTGACATAAAAGAAGTGTGATGCATTTTGTAAGGGGAATAAATAGTCATCAGACTTGTTTAATAACATGAAAATTAGTGTAAAAAATACTGAGGTCAGTGTGACTTGAAAGTTGTCTAGTTTATTTGCTGTATCAGACCTCCCTCTAGTGGACTTTATCAGACATTGCAGGTTGGCTCGCTGACTTTAAACTGCACATTGTTCTATGAATGTTTATTTATCTCTGGTGTTTGAACACAGCGTGTGCCCTGTTTTGTCTGTGTTTTGTAGGTACGTCAGAACGGACTCATGCTTTTGGGACTTTTCCAGGAAACTATGTTGCGCCGGTTTAACTGCCTCACTTCCTGCTTGCCCACATCCATCTGGACTCATAAGAGCCATATTAGTCACTCCAGTGGATTCTGCTTTGATATCACTTTCCCTCCACTCCCAAACCTGACTTGCATGCTGCATTTTCCAGAACAGAGGTGATTACAGAGACACCGTGTGGTTTTTCATCTCACCTCCCTATAAACTGCATGTGTGTGTATGTATGTGTGTGTGTGTGTGTTGCACTGAGACTTTGGAGTGTTGTCACACACACCATTCGAGAGGAAAGAATGAATGCTAATGATACTGTTTCAGATGCAAAGAATGGACCATTTTGTTCCACAACTATTTGCAGCTGCAGGAAATTTACATTCCTTCCCACTGAACAGCACTGTTCCTTCAAAGGTCCCGATACTGTGTGATGCTGCATTCAGCCTTTTTGTCACCACAGTGCCATCACAAACCACTGCTTATTTTTTTTTTTTTTTTTTTTTTTTTTTTTTAAGTAGGACAGCATATATTTTTTTTCTTGCATCTCAGTGGATAACTAATGTTTCCATCAAATATCTTCCAATACTTCCTTTTAGATCTCTGAGAATACCATGGGCAAGTTTGGGGAAACAGGATGATCAACTGTGCTTAAAAAGGAGTTCAGACATGTCAAGATACGTTTACAGCCTCCCACAAGGCTAAGCAGAGCAAATAAAAATATATGCATGTATTGATTTTTATTCGAGTTAATTATCATACAATATTTGGCATTTTTATTGTATCATTTTACAGAGCCTGTCCCTCTTGTAGGGTGGACTATTGAAGGGGAAAGCAAGAGATAAATAAGATCATGTTCCGTGCTGTAATAGAACTTGTTTCAGTTTCAAATCTCTGGGTCAGATATGTTGAATATTTTGAGTAAATGGGTGAATGGTCTTTGTAAGCATTTGAGGTAATATTATACGTGCCAAATCTAATCTTTCATGATGTGTGTAACTGTCCACTAATCCTTCCCTCCACACGTTTGCTTACTAGCATTTCCACTTTGACAGTATTGAGAAAATCACCTGTGTTCTTACGCCAGTGCAACCTCTGACAAGTGCGACCTTTCAAAGCCTTTATTATAAGAAATCGCTTAGTTATTTGTAATTTGATATGATACATTCAGAATTTCACTGTAAAAATGATTTTTTGCAAAGTCGATACCGAAGATGATTGTACAGACTGTAATCTTTTATCAAATTGAAAGTATAATATATATTTGCTTATAAAACAATGTATCTCATATGTATGGTACGCATTTTTAAGCAATTAAACAATACAGAGTGATACTGAAAGTGGTGTGTTTGTGTGTTCACTTTGTTAAATGTCTATGATCCACATTAAAACCACAAAAACTTAAGAGGAAAAACAGCGTCAATAAAGATAGTTTTTTTAACCCTTGCGTCGTCTTGACTTTTGAGATCCTCTGGTCGACCTCGGGTCATAACCGGGTCGTACTGACGGTGTTAGATTGTGTATG
>JAPQRN010000027.1:15413924-15468251 GCA_037367275.1 Coranthus polyacanthus
TGAAGACCATATGAAGACCATGTGAAGACCATATGAAGACCATGTGAAGACCATATGAAGGATGGAAATGTGTGACGTATAATAGCATGTGCGCTCCAATTTTTATTTTTTGTACATCACAGAAAATAAGTTAAGCCATTGAGTTTCAGGTATAAAAAATGTATACTTGTACACTTTTTCTTTTGGGGAAAATCTGAAATACCATAACAAGGAATTAAAGACTAACAGTGGTAGATATGAGATTAAAGGCACAGTTACTAACAATGGCATATTCTAATTAAGGGATATTAAACTTACAGTCCACAGGGCAAATCAGGTCTTCAGTAGGGTCCTGGATGGTCCGCTGACCATTTTCTAATTCGTTGTGAAAATATGAAAAGAATTTACAACTACAATGCAGTTGCAGATCGTAAATAAAATCCACTGGCAATCCTTGTTCCAAGTTAATTTAGTTAATAAACCAGTTCATATGAAAATACATAAGTTCACAGAAAGATGAATTTGTTTGGCCTTTTTTTTTTTTTTTGTCTTATATTGTCCTATTAATAACTGGCCCCGTGTCCTCCCCGCTGAAAGTCAGGTTTCAGTCGAATCAGAAACCTCTTCACACCTGCGATGCCAGGTGAGCGCTGCGTGAAACCACGTGGTGGAGCAGGAACGCTACGTCACCACCTAATTGATTGGGCTCTGATTGGAGCGCGAGGCCAGCTCCATCAGCAGGTGGCGCGCGAAGACAAAACGGAACCACCGAGTGTTTTTTTTTTTTTTTGGGGGGGGGGGGGGTGGATAAATGGCTCAATTATCACCGCTACACCCTCCTCCGCTCCCGCCTCTCTCGCTGTACGCGACACGCCCCGGGTTGCTGCTTTTGTCAGATCTTTTATTTTGGTAACAGCACATGGCACCGCGAGCTCATCGCAGCGGTCGTACTGCGCGCGCAGCCACAGGTGCTTATCCGTGCGTGCCACCTTAACGTCTGAAGCGCCACGGGAGACGCAGACCAGGGACTGTCAGCTCACCGCCTCATCACTGCTTCGGCTCCCGTACATAAACGGAGAACAATCCTAAAGCTGCTGCCCTGAAGCTGTTTTCTTCTCGTTTTGGCGTCAGCCTTTCGCTCCACTTTGACGTGAACTGGGACCTGCTGTTCGCGGAGTGTGCGTTCGGTATTTTGTCGAGCAGAGCCCTGAGATTTAACAGGTGGAGAAAGAAACCATTGCGCCTTTAAATCAGACAACACTCATTTTGGTAAGTATACGTTTTGTTTTAAGCGCATTACGTGTCTGTAAAACCTATACAAATTATATATTATATTAAAAAAAAACATATTATGACATAATGCCAATATTACCAGGATTCTGTTTGTTCGTATTCTCTTTAGATATTTTTTTTTTGTGGCGGTTTGTGTGATGTATTATGGGTTTATTGCAGTTATTAAACCCGAGAGACATGCGTGTTTATAGCAGCTGTGGGAGCCTAAGAGAAGGCATTGAGGCGTTGTTAAAGTACGATTAATGTCAGGTATGTGAGCAGTTTAAATCTGCAGCACACACTCATGAGCTGGTCAATGAAGCGTGATAGAAGAGGAAATTGGAAGACACTCTTAAGAAATCGAATCAACAGAAGAGACTTAAGCCCACACAGAGTGTTTCTGTATTGGAGGAAAGGAAAAGTTGAGCTGCAAGCAGTCAAAGTGATTTGTGGAAGGGCTGGACCAGGTGCAACTTCAGGAAACTTGAAGTCAGTATTTATGTCACATTATTCCAGCTGGTGAGGCTGTTCCTTTCGAAGTGACCTGTTGCTGGAGATGACTCTGAATTGGCAGGCAGCTCAAGTTCAAGCCAGCTCCTCACTCCATTTCTTCTAAGTCACATCAAACATGCCGAATGTTTAGACACGAGAGAGCTGGCTGTGAGCTCAGCAGGTGGGAAAACACTTAAGGCGCTTATCAGAGTTCATGCATGGTCCCGAACAGTCCCCTTGAAACCTCACGTTCCCAGCCCACCAACGGCTGTTTGTATACCTTCCCATTGTGACTGTGCCCGGCTGCCTTTCATATGCGTCCACTACCTACCCTCCTTTCACATTTTATTGTCTGTGTTTCCTGGTGGCTTTGCTATTTTTCTGAGATCACTATGCTATGTTATTCAGAGGGAATAAGACTGAAGGAGCCAAGGAGCCAAAAACACATCCCTGTAATTTTGGACAGAAGAAAGCAATGGCTTTTCAAGAAAACAGGAAAATGTCCAACTTCACCTTCTAGCTCAGAAAAACATATTTTCATTTTTGTTTCGGAGTTAGGTTGAGGCAAATAAACTGCTTGACTTGATAGATATTTATTTTTTTTACTAAATACTGATGGTGGTGTTTTGTAGTTAATTCAGGATTACAACAGACAGCTCTGCAAGTAACATCAATGTGTACACATGCAGGAAGTCAGTATCGTCTTTTATGTCAGAACGTTTCAGTCTCACTTGAGGTGTGAGAGCTGTTATACTCAGACTGTTTTCACTTTCACAGTAAGTCAGATTTCTGAGAACCTGAGGGATTCACTAAGACTATATGTGTTGTGGTTAATCTCTGCAGCAAGATCTTCTGAGTGTGCACATAATGAACAAAGTGGTGCTTGGTGTGTGTCTTTGTGAGGAGGACCTAATGGAGCATGCAGAGGATGTGGTGAACTGGCTTGATTGCTGAGCAGCAGAGTGCGGAGTCTGTTCAGTGTGAAAAGACGTAACATGATCTCCAGAGGATGATGCAGAGGGAGATAAGTGGAGCCAGTACCACAGCGTCCTTGTCACGTTACAAACCGTACTTCAAAGTGGACTTCATTGAGTCCATTGTGGCAATGCTGCGAAAGCTGCAGCAAAGTGGCAGAAATATTTCAAAAAGAAACTCAATTTTTGTGCTGGATGAAATAAGATTATGTAATATTTTAAAGATTATGTTACAGCAAGTAGGAGAAAAGAGTGCTGATTTACAAGCAGTCAAAGTGATTGGTGGAAAGGCTGGACCAGGTGCAACATCAGGAAACTTTACAGCAAGGAATCTTGCAATTTTCTCACTAAAAAAGGGAGTAACAGACAAATAATACAGGTGTGTTTCAGTGTATTATTATTTTAATGACACAAAGTACTGTTGGCAATGCAATTAGCAATAGCAACCATTTATTATGACTCTGAAACTCATCAACCAACACCCTTTTTGGCACCATGTGTTATTGTTGACATTTTCCCATCTCCCTAGTGACTGCACCTACATCTGATGTAATGGGTGTGATATAGAGAAAGCAAAGAATGTTATTTTATTTTTGTTCAGTCCAGGGAGAGGCATGCGATTGCATTCTTATCCATTTGATTCAGTGGGTGTGTGTGTCCAGGTAGGTGCCGACCTGTCAGTGCACCGCATGACACAGAGGGTAGAGTCAACAGAGACGGCATCACTAACTCGGGCGGTGGAAAGTTCACACTGGTGTATGGCCACCAGCAAGGGCCTTGACAAGTGTGATTCATTCCTAGAATATTCCCCTGCAGCCACAGTGGATCATCTGAATGTTTCTTCACATGAAAGCTCAGTCTGAGCTTTCAGTCGAATGTCTTGCATCTGCTATGCTCATCAGTCTTTCGTTCAGAATCAGCATGTTTGGTAGCTAGCGCTTGTTCATTTTCACCTATTGGATTCTGGCCCAGAGTTAAAGGAGAAGAAAACTTGTATTAGTTCAGCACTTTGTCGACTCAGGAAATAGGTGAGGAGTTGATGTAGGCGGCCAGATTTGGTTGCCAGACATTTTAATATACAGAGGTTTATTCTAATGCCACTCAGTCTTCAATCAACACACTGCAAAACACATAGAAAGAACTTATTTTTCCAAATAAACAAGGTGTTGATGTATTGTTAAACCTAATGACGGTAATGGTTTCCTGCAGTGCACATATGCCATTTTCATGTTTTGTAATGTGGGCCGTGTTTTTTTTATTTGCGTTCTGTATTAAATTCACATGACTACTGGTTTCCATAACTGTGTTGTAGTGACATGTGGATTGAAGTTAATGACTCATCAGGGTTGAGTCATCATAGTTTTTGCCACACTTGAGAAAATAACACATGCAGACAGACTGTTAGCAGGTTTCCCTCATTTAAACCAAATTACACATAACTATATGTTACCGTAAAAATGCTAAATTTCACATCACTTAGGTGTTATTGCGTGTCCACAAGTCTCAGCGTCTAAATGACACTCGGGTTCGCCTCCCCTGTGATTTGTATTGAGCCCCGTAGCACATGTCTTGTTGTCTTATTTGTTTCAGAATATAAAGGTGTCATTCTCAGATTTAAAAGGAAAAAACTGCTGACTGCTTTTGACACAGTTTTTGCCCTTCAGTAAATCATCGATATTTGAAGGTACTCTGCATTTTGGAGCAGCAAGTCCTGAATGAAACATTTAGAAGGCCTGTTTTTCTCATTCATGCCTCTGCTATCTCTTTGCCTGTAGGGGCAATCTCTCATGAACATGACATGTTCAAAAAGGCCTATAGAGTCTATACATGTATGACAGACTTGAACCTCCCCCTCAGATTGAGAATGTCCTTATGGAAAGTAAAACACAGCCATAGCCTGAACTCACTGGGGTCTTTTGGACCAAGCTGCCACAAAATATGCTTTTATTGGACAGTTGCAACACAGGCATTTGAGAACGTTTGGCTCTTGGTTGCATATTGACCCAAATATTTTTGGTGAACTCCATAATGGTAAAAGTTCTTTTGTGCTAGTTTGAAATTTGTGTTTTTTCATTGAAGAGGTTTAGTAGCAGATGATGGCCTTAAGTTGCATTTACACCCAAATAAAAATAACATTTGGGAAAAACCCTAGATATATAATAAACCAGAGCAACACCTTGCCTTAAAGGCGTAAATTAAACCCCAAAATTATGCCAGGTGTAGCTAATAAACAGAGCGAAGGAGAGAGTGGATAGTACACTACGTGCGTTTCCATGCAGCTGTTTTTGTTCACATTTTCAAATTTGCACCTTTAAAAAGCCTGAGTGGAAACGCCAAAAATTCAAATGAAACTCAAAATATCACAAAACAAAATTTATGCTTGAGAGAGGTGGAAAAGTTGCCATATCTACGAAAAGTTAATGGGAATAAGTGACAAGCAATGGAAACACATTTAGTAAATAATCGCATGAGTTTGCATGTGTGGACCAGTAGGAGACTACAACATTCACTGAATTAATACAAGAAACAAAAAGAAATACGAAGCCAAAATGCCACCACTTATGAAGAGCTGGAAAAAGAAATGTTGGAAGAGAAACTGTGGAAGAGTTTGAAAAAAGCTATATGATCCAGACCAGTGATTCGGTTCGGTTCGAGGGGCAAAAGCTAAAGCTAACTTCAGGTTTTTGTCAAAATACCTCTCACATCTATCAGCTCCAATGATGATGATGATGATGAAGAACCAAGTCTTAATATTCACATAACACTGATGGATGGAAACATGCATGAATTTGCATTTTCTTAGAATTTAGATTTTTCTGAAAATATGGTTACATTTTTTGCGATATGGAAAACCACCTACTGTTGAAGACGGTTAAATGATGCTTTGCTATGTGTTTGACAGAAACCTGTCAGTTGGAGTTATTTCATGACACCTACAGTACCAGTTTCCATTCTCCTCCTGCTCAACTCGACTGATGCTGAACTGCGAGCCATAGAGGTGACTTCATGACTAAAATTCCTGCCATTGTTTGGGTGTGTGAATTGTGCTGCCAAATTGGCGCAGCAGCAAAAGCAGCGAGATGTCACCAGA
Source organism: Coranthus polyacanthus (assembly GCA_037367275.1). Lineage (NCBI taxonomy): Eukaryota > Metazoa > Chordata > Actinopteri > Kurtiformes > Apogonidae > Coranthus > Coranthus polyacanthus. Next base: position 15,419,733 of record JAPQRN010000027.1, read on the forward strand.
ACAGAATTCACCTTTTATGTGTATTGGCAACTGCTCAACAGTATTTTGTTTCATAGAGGGGCTTCATCAGGCCGTATTCAGCACTTTGTTTTATGCGAGCAGCAATGCAGTGCAGTCTTAAAAGCTCATCAGCGGCCAATTAAGCACTGACCATGAGTGTGCCACTTATCCTCAGCACCGCTATGTGTTGTTTTTCTTCCGCTGTTTGTTCGCTCTGCCGCATACTTTCACCATCCTTTCACTCTGACATTATCCACCTCGAGCTTTTTTTTATGATGCTAACACTGGACATTTACGCAGAGAATTAGCAGGGTGCTTGGTTGATAATGGCCACTCTCTATAGGACAAACTGCTGAGGCTCATGGAACTAATTGACACCCCCAGAGGCTGGGAAACTCGGGGCGGCTGCTCCCTGTCATTATCACAACTGCACTTATTTCTGGAGGCCATAGCAATTAAAAGACCCTAATGATGGTGAGCTGTATTCCTGCTAATTGGCCCAGACTGTTAATGAGTGCCTGTCCCAAACACTTGTGGAATGTACAGACGATGAAATGGGCCAGTGTTTGGAGGGAGTTAGGGGTGTAGTGTGACTGATGTCCTAGATCCACTGCATTCAGGCCTGTGATTTACAGAAGTCTTTCTTTTTTTTATTACCATATCTGCATGATGATTAATAACAGCAATGTTTGTGATAATTGACAGGCATTTATTACTACACATTTAAGATCATAATTTACTTTCTACACTGTTTCTCTCCAAATAGCCTGATATGCAGTGCTTTCACATTTCAACATATTCAGGTTATGTGTTGAAATCACCAGATATTTAACCAGTATGAACTTGTTCCATTATGTATATTCAGAGTTTCAGACACTATAATGATGAGGCTATAATTGTTTGACAAAGAACAATACTGATCTGCTCATCTTCTTAAAGACTTTGCTTTTCTTTGAACTAAAGTATGTATGATTAGTGTATTACTATGATTGTCTGTTTTTTAGAAAAAGTAAACCATATTTGAACTGTGACATGGTGGCTCTAACATGTGTGACGAAGTTTGACATTTACTTTGAAAGATTAGTTTCAACACCCAGCTTTGTGAGATAAGTGACGATGCAAAATTGTTACGTGTGGACATTTTGTGTTTGCTTAAAAAGCCTACATCATTGTCTACATGTGCACCTGTTTATTACTTGTTATAATAATGTGTTCGGTTAAAGTCAATGCACATTTCGTCATCTTAGGTAGGTGAATGTCAGTCACAGCTTTGTGTTGATGTATTTATGAACCTGCTCCTTTCAACATCACTGTGCAACACAGAGCTCTCTGTCTCCACAGGCAGTCGTAACTTTCATCCACAACTATGAGCAGTCTCTGAGTAAAATGTAAACTGGCCACTGAGACACTGGCATTAACAACACCAAAATAAATAGTGCAAAAGATTTGCATAAATATTGTAATGCTTTGAATTGCGCTCTGAGAGAGTGAGTTAGTGAGAGCTAAGAGTGAATTTTTGTTGACTATCTGGGTCTTTGTGTATAACAGGAGAGTAAGGTAAAATACTTCTGGGAATCTCTTTCCACAACAGTAATGTGTGAGAATACACTCAAGTCTGAGTCTAAAGCAGGAATTTATCATTGAAGACCTCAAGTCATTAAAATGAAGCAACACAGAGTTTAAAGGCAAACATCATTTCCATGTCAACTTAAGCATCCTCACGTGTAGCATGCAGCATCGCTTGTATGGATCCACACTTCTGTGCTCACGAAGAAGCCTTCACAGACTGCTTTAGAAAATGTAAATACAACAGTAACACACGCCGCACTGTCATCTCCAATTAAAAGGTTGCAACGTGATATTTCAAAAGCTTGTTCCCCTCCAATAGTGATAGATACACATCTGCCGTTTCAGTCACTTGCCTTTTAAGACATGTTGCTTTGTTAGATAATCAATCAACAGAGGTATAACCAAATTCTGAGGCATATGGAAGACAGGGCTGTTAGTACCAACATATCAGTCAGATGATTTTGATGATTTTCATTTGCACCATATGGAAAAATTATATCTGCAAAAAAGACCCTGTGGATGATGTTACATGATGTTTTTCTTTTCACATTAATATTGCATTAATGGCAATTTTGATAAACAGTCAGGCCTCTTCACATGCGTTCACCATACTTTCCAAAGTCTTGAAACACTTAAGCAAAATCTGTGAATTGTCATGCAAACCCTAACCATACAAATATACGGGATCTGGAAGAATCTGCAGATCAGTAAACACATCAACTGCGCTCTTAAACACGCTTATTTATACAGTCTGCTCTGAAAGGACTACCATACTCCATGTCATATATCATACTACACCACTATATACTGTATACGTCTGCACTGTACACATTGGTCACAATGAGACACAATGAAACGTTCAGCTCCTTCCACACTGTACTTACAGTCAAGTTTTTGTTTGCATTTGTTTTCCCCAAAAGACCATTTGGATTTCATGAAACTATTGGCTTCGCAGGCACTTTAGCTATGTTAGTCATGTGTTTTTGGTTTCAGATTCTTCCCATTCCTATTTGATGTGGTTACACAATTCATGTCAAGGGGACTTAGGCCCGTTGAAGTGAAGTGTTGCTGGAGATGAAAGGCGGCTTATGCAAATGTTCACTGTCTTCACTTGTTGATCTAATAAGCCTGACCACCAGAATCACTTAACTCTGTTGAAAGCGTTTAGGCATGCACATTTATGCCCCATGCATTATGTACACTCTTATCTCCAATGTCTCTCTCTTTTTCAGGGTTTTGACAAAGAGTGTGTGCTGACCTGATCGCTGAATGGCGCTGACAGTGAACTTGATTGGCCCTTCGCCATGGGGATTCAGAATATATGGAGGAAGGGACTTCAAGAAAGCCATAACTGTATCAAAGGTACTCGTCGACGGCCTCGTCACACCTTATCAAACCATATCCTCTGTTTTTGACAAAACACAGCCTGTAACAGCATGTCATGCAAAGTCAACTTCCTCATCACTACATTGCTTTTTCTTGTCTTTGTTTTTGTCCATGGCTGCTTCGTACCTGTTTCCTTGACTACTGAACCCGTTAGAATAGAATGGAAGTAGATTACATTAGAAGGAAACCACTGATTACAGTTACAGTGGAAGTTTAGGTGGGAGGTGACGGGTTCCTGATCCCAGAGTGCAGAGTCAATGAGTGTGAGTCTGTGCTCACATGTGTACATTACCACGTGCATCAATTCAAGTCCTCCCACTTGCATTTTGTTTTAAATGATCATGTTTTCCTAAGTCAGAGTTTAAAAAAAAAAAAGATGGACCTGAAGAAGTGGAAACATTGCCACCGACAGAACACCGTAAACACCACCAGGAAACCCTGCTTAGATTATCTTCTGTGTGCCAGAGACACAGGGTTCTGCCCACTGCACATCCTGGTCTTACATCACTGCCTCGGCCTGGATTTTTCCAGAGAGGCTTCCCCAATAGCTCTTCTGCACATAAAGGATAACTTATGGCACAACCATGACGGAGTTTCACATACAAAGGTTTTAAAGCTCCTTGAATTTCAAAAGCATTTGGTGTTTGCCCTCTCTTGACAAGTTTTGCTAGAAAAACAGGTCTCCTCATAAATAATGGCCTTCCTGTCTGATTTTGTTACTGCTCTATAGTAAACAAATCATGTTTGCTTGTCTCAAATATCAAATGGAGAAAGGGTTCCCTGCAGAGAGTGAACTTTCATCACTACATTTTTTAGTCTGTTTGGAGGAATGACCCTCCCCCCCCACAGTGAAGCAGCCATTGGGTTGGACCTTCAGAAGTGTTTGGCCCTTGGCACAGAGACGGCATGGATGCCCTCTTTTATTCCTGTTGGCCGGGGAGATAGCTTGCCCCTGTTTTCTTGGGCACAGACCCTGGAAAAAGAACCCCCAACTGCTTTTAGTTTATGTGTAACCAGGCGTGTCCTGATCAGAAAAGGCACGCACTATTGTGGGTCACCACAGCAACGTTTAATTGCCTCTCGATTGGGCCCACAGACATGGCACCTATGCCCTCTTGCTTGGCTAAACTCACAAACAGCCTGTTGACTGGCATTCTTCTTGCATTCAACCATTTTTCTTGTAGAGACGCTGGAAGGAGCCTTTCACTCTCCCTGATTGGATCTTTGTTTTCCTTTGCATTCTTGGTTTTATTGGCTCTTTCTGTTTTTAATCGTGAGGCGAGCACTGTTTGTGACGAATGTCATACTTCTTTCTAAGGCTTAAGAATTGTAGAATCGACCTCAGTTTGACTTTCGTTTTATTAAGCCTGCGTGTTGGGGTGTGTATGCCTTGGACACATGAACCAAGCCAAGAGCAGTGGCTGGAACATTACGTTTCAGGCCATTAGTGTGGAATTCCCTCTGATGCGGCAATATAGCATTGGCTTTGACATGTGGTGAGCCTGGTGGCAAAGGTCAGGCCCAGTCAAACCATCAAGTAGTGTCACACTAATGACTTCTCCCCAAGGGTGTCATGAATCTGTCTGCTGTTGACCAGCACTCACTGACTTTTCCATGTGTGCGAAAGCCGTGGCTTCTATTGGTGTTTACTAGTACTCATGTTATGAGCTGTTGAGAGAGACAGTAGAAACTCATCTTTTCCTTTTCAATTTTGCTCTTTGTTAAAGCTGAATGTGAACCACTACCAAATTCTCCTCGTAGCTGCAAGACACAGAGATATCTACAAGGGAACCAATTATTGGCCATGGCGATTATGGGATGTGATATTCAGCATTGTTAGATTATTGATAACTGTGTTGTTTTTCATCCAATATCCGATAAAATCAGTGAATTTAAAAATGGTCTTCTTAGTGCAGCCATCTCTTTCTGTCTGTAGTAAACACTCCATGGTCTCAAGCAATGTTCCACACACAGCACGATCTGATTAGAAGCAATAGTCTATCTACATTGAACATTTATTAATTTACTAGTACTCATTATTTATAATCTCCTCCAGTTCTCCTCCAATTAATACTGTCTTGGTCAATCCCATGCAGATCCTGAGGCCTGGGGGAATTAACTGGATCTCATGTCTCTGTTCAACAGGTCAATGAGGGCAGTAAAGCAGAACAGGCAGACCTGCAACCTGGTGACATTATCTTGGAGATCAACGGGGAAAACACGGCCGACATGCTGAATGCTATGGCCCAAAACAAGATCAAGAGCTCAAAGACTCATCTGCAGCTGGTGGTGGAAAGGTATGCTTGCATGTGGATATGGAATAGCCAAAAAAATGGACATACAGTCCTTTTGAGTCACACCTACAACAAATATTCACATTTTATATGTTGATAACTTATACAACAATAACATTAAAGTAGCACATAATGGTGCATCATGAATATCTTAAAATGCTTGATCTTCTGTTTGTGCCACAGTGTTTCCAGCTTCCATCCCTCTACTCTTGACACTGTTTTTAACTTTATCATGTCACCACTATACAAACAAAACAAATGATTGTAATCAGGGGAAATGCCAGCATGAATGAGAGCCTCACTGTTCTCCTTCCCAGCGCTTCTTAATAAACTCTGTTTTGAGATTTGCCAAGGTCTTATTTGGATGACAGGGAGTTGGCTACTAAAAAGGTTTTCCTTTAGCTAGGGTTGCTCTTGGCTGGCATGTTGATTAAAGTCCTCCCTAAATTCATGTTTCTTGTCACTGTTGCCCCCTTCACTTACGTCCATGGTCTTTCTTATTGCATGCAGCTACTCATGCAAACACACACACACACACACTCTTCCTCTTGGATGTCTCACATCCATGTGAGAGAATTTTTCCCTGCTGACCTCATGTCTACCACCAAGCCAGAAAAAACACGAATACTCCTCGGCTGCCCAGGACAGTGCCACTGTGCAAGTCATGCCATATCTTTAATCCACACTGTGACTGTCAGTTGGTTTTGGCAGCAAGACCCCAATGAACTTCACAAATTCTAGTCTTAATCCCACTCATCAAGTGTATAATCAATTAAAATTATATTCTGACAAAACACTCAAGTCTGTAATCCAGCAGAACACATCTGTAATGTTTGATTTGTTCTGTGCTTAGTTCAGTGCCCTCCTTTTTTCCAGTTTCACATCTGGTTGGCCATCAGTGATGTGGGTACTTGGACTGTTCACACAGCTGGTGAACAGCATCCCACTGGATGGAGCTGGCATAATCCCATTCTTAGAATTGAATAGTGTTACTTAAAGGCATATATACAGCTGTGTATAGAGGACGTTTTTAGTGTTGATGCATCCATTCACACATTGTTCCCAGACTTTGTTAAGTGACTTTATTTTATTGCACAAACTATAAAATCATCAGTGTTTCGTCACTTACCCTTTTTAAGCAGTTAGTTTTTTTCAGTTGGGCTTTGTTTGCTTTTTCTTGTTTGGGCTTCTTTGTTCATTGATGCCTTGCGGGATGTTGTCATTCTAACCAAACCATTTGTTATAGCTTTTATTTTTTTCTCTGATCCTGATGCTCACAACAGTGGAGCTAGTACGCTCATGGGTATGACTTTACCACAATGCTATAGTAGGACTATAGAATTCCATCTGTCACACTGTGAGACTGTAATGTGATGTGATGATTTAGTACTTATTTTAACACCAAGCAGAAGAAATTTGACATCTGTTATTTGACATCTAAAATGAAAACTCTGTGGTGCTTGACACAGATTCAAAAAAAATTTAAACCTGATTGCTGCATTACTGTCAGGTTTTCCTGAAAAAGCAGGGTTTTAACTGGGTCTGCTTTACAGTATGTATATGCTTTTTGTTACGTGATGATTCAAATCTTCTAGAACATTATTTAGTGTTTCAATAATGCAATTCTCAGATTAAAGAGGAATTCTTGCTGTGCATACTTTAGAAGAATCTGCCTCAGGCAGGTTAAGTTCAGGTCCTCTCAATGATAGGTGTGAGCAGCAATTATTGGTAAAGGGTTTCAGGTGTTTTATGTCAGCTTCACATCTCTGTGGTATCAAGTCACCTTGGTATTTTTATCAGACACAAAAATATCCATCTCTTTAAAGCAAATGAAACCAGCTGGTTAAAGAGTTCAAACTGAGCTGATTGACCTACAAGCCTTCTCATTGTCATAAAACTACAACGTCTCTGGTGTACATGGCAGACAGAGGATGTACAAAGCACACTGTTATCTATGCGGTTCCTAATTCAAAGCTAATTTTTCAGGCTTGTCACATTACCATTTCCCCACGGGTAGAAAGCTCTCATGGCCTCTGTATAAGCTTTGAGTCTTAATGGCATCTTTATCCTGCACACAGTATGTGGAGCTCAGGCCACAAGAGGTGTGTTTCTGAGTGATTTACCACAGGCATTTAGGCCTTCCTGTGTGCTTCATTACCCCGGGCTCAACCGAGAGCCAGTCAGCCTCTGGCCCTGCAGCCAGGGGGCCACTGTGTGTTTGCATTGGCGCACGCTGCCCATATTTTCCCTTCAAAATTCAGTGATGGAATTGCTTACAAAATGTGCTTTCTATTTAAGAAAGTAAAGCAAAAGTAACTAGCTGGAAAGAGAAGACTCGCTGGACAAATATTTTTCAAACGGGACAAAGTCCTCTGTAACCGTCCTGCAGTAATCTTTAAGATTAATGGGAACATAGTACTGAATGCTTGCCATTAGAAACATTTTTCCCCCAGCCTTTAACCCAGATGATTTTTACTTATACGTAGGATCCTTACAAAATTATTATTACAAAGTTATTATTAGTTATTTTTTATCACTCAGCTTTTTCTTGACTGTGATATTACATACCTAAAATATGCCAGCTTGTCCAGAATATCACATCGTCTTTAACACTTTATTTTAGTTTGACTTGCCTTACTACCTTTTGTTGATGTTTTCTTTCTTATTTTTCAATTCAACAGATACAGAACAGAGATCTGGGCAAAGTGATTTAAGTTATTAAAAATCTGGGTCTTTTTTATTTTATGTCTTTCAAGACCTGAACCTCCCAGTCCTGGACAGACCAATGGCATCAACACCTCTGAACAGCTTACTGGACGCTTTCAGGTCAGTGCTAAAGACCCAAAGGAGCCTAACCTGTCTGCAAAACAATCCTGATTACTTGATCGAATTTGTAAAATATGCACCACCTCTTTTTGTAGAACAAGTTCCTGTTTAATTTGGATAATGCATTGTTTTGACTGCGCACATAACCATTATTTTAGTTAATACGTGTACGACTTGTTTGTTACACATTTGTTCATTTCACTGTGCTCAGTATTGTAGTAAGACAGGAAAATTGGATTTTGTACTTGTTCCAGTCCTGAGAGCCTGTATCCTCATATGTGGACGTTACATTTTTTGTTTTCTGCACCTTATACTTAAGTCTTCTTAATTTCAACCTGTTGTCCTGATTATTAGACACATTTTTGCACAATACACTAGTCGGTGTAAAATCAAGATGAAGTCAAACTTGAGCCGAATCCAAGATAAAAGTGGACAAGGTCCCAAACCTTTTCAAACCTTTTTAAGGTTAAAATGTCATCATTAATGCTTAATAACATTTGTAGTTTGATATGGCATGCAAATTTGACTACTTTTAGGAACAGTTACAAGCTAGGACACTGCTAATTAGGAAGTATTCATTTGAAGACATTGGGACTGTTATAACTAATTAGGTGTGAGGACAGTTGGATTTAAATCATCCTGAAGGTGTAGAAATGACATTGAAAATGCCAGCGTGTTGCAGAGAACAAGCTGTTCTGGGAAATCTTGTGTGCAGTGTGTACAGTATGCTATGTTCTTGTGCTTGCAATCTGAACTCAACCATTCTTGCATCATTTCACAAAGACCAATAGATGTAAGAGACTGATCCTTCAGACAAAAAGGACAATCCTAGAGTGTACGGAAAGTATGGAGCAAGGACGATGCACTGGGTTACAAAATGTTGAATAAATCAAGGCTTTAAGCTTTGTTGCCTTGTTTGCAATTTCATTTTTTGCACAGCTGTCTTCAGACATTAAAATAAACAGTTTTAGTCTTTGTTATACACTGGTGTTAATCAGTAAAATAGACCAATTGTACCCATATGAGGACATGTTTTCTTTTCTTTTTTAAACTACTGCGTGTTCAAAGACAATGCTTATTATTTATACTTAGGTCCTACTGATGCCAAATAGATGGGAGAAATTAGAAATGCATACAAATTCAAAGCTCGGGTCTTAGCAGGTTTTAAGAAATGATGGTTCCTAAAAAACAAATGAAGTGCTGAAGATCAAGTTATGTTCATCAGAAACTAAAGCGCCAACATTCCTCTGACGTGATGTGTTGTAGGAGGCAGTAATAGTGAGTCGGGATGAGAACCAGAACTACACAGAGTACACCATCTCCAGCCCTGCATCACTGTCACCTGGACCTTATTCGCCAGACCCTCCTGCCAGCCCTGATGGAAAGAGAGAGAGGCTGACACCAACCAGCAATAAGAGGTAGCTACGTTTGGCCATACACATAGAATGAGTTTGGTTAATTAAAAAGATTAGTAGTAGAACATTAGTGACATTTAATATTGTCTGGCCCATACTAGTTGGAGTTGGTGGACAGAAAATAAATCAACCAGCTTCTTCACTGTGGCATTGTTACTGTTATAATGAAAGCAGTGTCTGAATTTGCACACATATGCTCTGGCTGCTTTTAAATTACAATCAGATCAGAAATTCTTTCAGTATTGTCATGGCTTGAGAGAACGTCCTGAGACATTTTAGGGCTTGACTTGCATCCATTCACTGAATAAATAGGCTTATGTCTGGACAAAAGGTTGCATCAAGTGCTCTCTTGACTCCATAGTAAATAGGTAAGGGAACAACGGACAGAAAGTGGAGCCACGGGATTGTACTGTAGTAACAAAGGATATGCACAGGATATCACATTCCACCGTTAGCATTCACTTCAACAAAAGGCAGAGTGTGGAATGTTCACCGTGCTTTCTCTCTGTGTGGACATTTGTTGACCCTCTGGACAACTTTGTAGGTCACAGTTCAAACCCAGTAGGCTTCCCTGCATTTACTTGTTTACTTGTTAATACATTTTTTTTTTTCTTTTGAGGGATGGGGGTAATCAGACCTTTCAACTGTTTTATCATGACACAACATTAATGACACAAGCAGTATTCCATCCATCAGTCCTGCTCATTTACTCGCAAAATTGTTGCCAAAAACATTCAGCAATATTACATACAGTGTAGATATGAATACAATACGAATTATTCCTGATTATCACTTGTCGCTGTCCTTCTGTTGCAGTGTCCAGCTGCGCTCGTGGTCACCAGAAGAGAAGAGTCACAGACTGTCCAGGCCGCTGTCACAGGTTGGTTTATGTCTTATTAATTAAAAGCCCCTTTTTTGCCTCTTAAGTAATTGCTGCAGCTTTAAGCATCGTTAGATGCGCAGTCAAAAACTGTATATCAGTTTCTTGGTCAGTAACTGCCTGCTCTTTTAAAGAAAAGCAGCTCAGTTCCAACTATGACTGGTCTTTAATTAGAACAATTGGAGCTTAGTGAGCGTTAAATTGCTGTCTGCTGGAGCTGGAAAACAAGACAGAGGAGTTGGTTCTGTTTCTGTATTTGTATTGTTACATATTTTAACACAGTATATCTGATTCAGAATGTCTGAATATTATGGTATGCACAGTATACAGTTTTTAGAACCACAAAGTAGTATATGCTGAACAATGCCTGCAAATGTGTATATATAATGTGTGTGTATATATATATATATATCTATATATATATCTATATATATATAGATATATATCTATATATATATAGATATATATCCTCATGAAAACTGTCATTTCCTGTGGCTGCAGTTTTGTAGTTGGGTTTTAATCTGATTTCTGATCTCTGTGACTTACAGTATTTTTAACTGGTACTGACTCAGGATTCTTGGCCTTTCTTCCTTAAATGTTATCAGAATATTTCTTACGAAAGGTGTGTGGACTGCAGTCTTCTGAATGTGAGCCTTACTGCAAAGGCAGGAAACAGAAAAGATTTGACATTTTTACAACAGGGAGTGTATAAACTAAAAAGGTCAGTCTTTTTAAAATATCTGACATTAAGCTGAACAGCAGCCTGGAGCTGTTTCATTCACAGTCTCCTCAAAGGAGGAAATATGCTCAAAACAATGGCCTTAACCTTTAGTTGTCTGAACGGAGACTCATTAGTTTCAGTAAGCAGTAAAATATGGAAAGTGGTAAAATGCAGACACGGGGTTATCGTGAGAGTGCAGCTAAACTATGCTGTGCTTATTTACCATTCCAACAACAAAACCAAGAGGGGGGACTGAGGCGTCTGGAAAGACTTCAGTGAGTTTAAGAGAGAAAATGTTGTGGGAAAGTTCGTCATGAGCTATTTCAACTATGCCTACATGCTCAGTCTCAAGCTTGGGTCCCACTGAAGACTGAACATGTGAGATGACAGAGCAGGAAAAAACATACAAGACCTTTTGTAATGGCACGAAGAATTCCAGCCATTTTTATAACTTTTGCGGACATTTCATGAAGTTAAAAAAATATGCAGGGGTATGAACTTCAAAACATTCAAGCATTCCCTCTGAGAAGCTGCCAGCTGAGAAGGTCCATTTTTAAATTTTCTCCTTGGGTTTGAGATTCTTCTTGTTGTTCATGCGTTAAATTGAATATAGATGGATTGTCACACACAGTAAGCAGAGCAGTGGCTTACATTACAAGTGTTGATTCTTTTCACACTGGGAAAAAGATGAACAAGTCTAGCCATGATGTAATTGAGGTCCAAGTGGGTCATTTGAGGATGCAATGATTTGTTTTCCTAAACAGTTTTGACCACTCATTATCTACTGTAAATCAAGATGCTCATAAGGATAATAACTAATTTGATATGACTGAAAACCACATGGCATGTCGTCTGCTTCCAAGTTGTTTTAGCACAGGGAGGGTGTGCAGGATGTGTGTGTGTGCCGACATGAATCAGCTCTCTGACTGGCTCACTGTTTAACAGATCCAACTCAATGATATGTGATGTTGACTTGGCTAACAGACACCCGAGGCAGACAGTGGACTAGACTGGAGATGACAGAGCGGCCAAGTGTCAAGTCTTTATTCTTTGAAGTGATTTAGCTTTTCTGCTTAAGGCTCAAATAGATTTCAAGTGCTTGAAAGAAAGGTTGTCGTACAATCATTAGATCTAAAATGTACAGTATCATGTAAAATGACAAGGGCTTTTCTATCTGCTTTTTGTTATGATATAAAATTAATATATCGTAAATGGTTGGGCAAAACAAGCAACATCAATGCCAGCTAGGCCTTAGGGAAACTGATCAGATCTTATATATTGCATATTGTATATTGTTTATACAATATACAATATATAGGCTTGTATAAAATACAGCTGCTGATATTTTCAGCATAATTTTAAAACCCACTGTGGAGCAAATTTTAGGCTGCAGCAACAATCCATATTACAGGAAAAGACTTACATCCTCGCCAACAAAAAACACTTAAGAAGATGTGTTGTGGCTAAGAATTTCATCAACTAGCTTTTAGGAATGATCATGCTCCTGTCATAGCTCTCCATCTGGGACAGGGTCACGTGTTTGTGGTATTCACGGGGTCGCCCCTTCTCCCGCTCTCCTTACCATTTTTAAATTCACCCTTTTCGCTGATATTTTTGTGTTGGAATCATCTTGTATCCTCTGGGACACATTACATTCCTTCTATTTTTCTCCACTCCAATATCAACTTGTCCTGTTTTGACTCATTTCTCTGCAACGGTATTCGGTGGTTAAAGGTCAAAATCACTGTGACCTCACAAAACACGTATTTGGCCATGACTCAAGAATTCCTATGCTAATTATGACACAGTTTCACACAAATGTGTTACAGGACAAAATGATGACATAAGATTGTAGCTTTTTTTATAATTGGGTTCTTTTTGTCCAGTTTTAGGACTTATGTGAATATCTGATTATGGTTTATGGGATATTCATGCAGAAAAAGAAAAAAATACAAACTTCAACTGTTCATCCAATAGCTTTAACTTAACCAAGTTATAGATTTTAAGAATCTGCCGTTTGATTTAAGCTTTGTCCATGCTGCATCACTCATTTATTTTTCTGATCTTTATACTGATTTGGAATGCACACTCTGCTGTTTATATCCCAGAGCCTCCGTGTTTATCGTCATGCAGCCTAGTGGAGTTGAGTTTTTGGTTTTGGCTGAACCCTCCACCAGAGGATGTCTACCCTTGTTTTAAAGCAGTGATGAGTCTCCAGCTGCAGTACGCTGATTAGTGAGTGGAGTTCTTTCAGAGCGCTGAGCGGGGAAATGGCTGGAAAGAGGCCTGCCATGGGCACACTGTGCATTATGCTGCTCTGGCTGGAGCCATCATGACAAGGGCCTCTGTCCTGACTGAGAGGTGCAGAGTGCTGATGTATCAGGTGATCAGTCTCTCTCAAAGGCTCCTAAAAGGCTTTTCCACCTCTTGTTTTGGCTCCCTGAGCGAGGAGAGTGGGATGCGCAACAGGATCCCCCATTTTCCAGAGTGTTGGATATCCTGAGAAAATGCCCTGTACAATAGTGGCTGTGATGGCAGAGGCTGTGGAAGGCTGCTGCTGCTTTTTCCCTCGCGTCACAAGGCCTGTCGTTGTGTGACAGGAGCTGGAAGAGAGGGGGTTGTGGAGTGGAGTGGACACCAGGGAGCCTGCTGACATTCCCAAACTGTACTTTACACCACTCTGCACAGCACTAAGACTGTTTGAACACAGCAAAGTTCTTTGTGCCTAATCATACCATTCAAACTGCCATATAGACCACACAGAAAATGTATGACGCACATAAGGACTACATCTGTAGATATTGGACTTGATGATTTTTATACTAAGTACAATTTAGTATAATACAATCTATGAAGGATTTTCTACTCACTTTTGTGCATATCGTACAGTACTGGTGCCAAATATCAGTATTTTTACTGAAACATGCAGGCACTCTAAATGGATTCCCCTGCCAATTTGACTTGCCAGAATCACTGATGGCACAAATGGAAGTTGCAGCCTGAGTGTGTTAAAGAAGTACTAAGCTAAGACTCTAGACAGTTTCAGTACATAATTTCATCTCACTTGTCAAATTCTGTGAAACTGACACTAACATGCAGTGAATAAATATATTATTCCAGCTTTTTGTAGACATTAATTTTCCATTAGAGATTAAAATAAACCATTTCTATAGCGTCATTCCTTACCATAAAATAAATATATTTCATTAAAGACCAGGGAATCCCAAATGTACTGCGCTGTGATTGTTGTAATTGTAGGAATCGGTTGCACATGACATCCAGACATTAGTTGTTACCACTCGCTCTACATTTGACAACAAAGGTTTTTTTACGTTGATGTACTTTTGGCTGGAAACAATCTTTTAATATCTGTGTCTTTCGCTTTTGTGTTCACCAGGTGAGTGTTCTGTACTGTGAAAATGCACTTTATTGGGTTTTTAGGTTTATATAAACTCTGTGGTGTAAAATAAAAGCTGTGAAAACATGAACTTGCTAAGTACTGTTAGTCCTCTAGCGCCCCCACCACAAGTTGGCCTCCTGACAAAACAAGCCTTTGCTTGTGATGTAGTAAGTAAGAACCATATCCATAACCAATCATATTATAGATATTATTATTATAGGTATTTTTTCAAAATGTGTTGGTGCACTGTACACCACATCGGCATGGTTGGACATATTGTTTACCTACATGACAGCGTTAATGTTGTTACACTCATAAAAGGTCAAAAGTCAATTCAAGTTGATGCGAGACTGACCAGTGAGCAGTGACGCTCTGCAGCATTAGCAGCAAAGCTTCAGAAAACAGATTTATAACTTAAAAACCAGACAATCGACTGGTTCATAGTACATTTAGATCAATTCAGGGCTCTGCATTTCACTGTACTTGTATCTTTAAGGTAAACACTGGTTTCTTTACACCCCTAGACTACAGTATTTTATCCTGTTAGTCAGATTCCCACCCCTAGTGTAAAGACAACTCTTTGGAAAGCTGAAAGCTTTGCAATCAATCATTGGTGCACATAAATTTGCATTGCATTATGGTTGTATTGAGTTGTATGGTTTTAATCCACTGCATTAGTGTGACTTTGTACTCCTATACTCGGTCATGTTGTGAGTGGCTGTGTTCATGGCCTTTTATATCCACTGGTTCATCACCATGAGAATAGAAGCAATGGCATCCTACATTCCAGGAAGCGGGGCATGAGATTGTATCTGAACCGACTGGCCACCGTCATGATTCAGAGCATCTGTTTATATCATCAAGAAGTGACCACAACGGGACCTCTGTTTCAATGAACAGAGCCAAAACCAAACTGCTATTCACGAGACATGACCCATCACTGGGCCATTAGGACCAGGCTCCATGTCTGGCTTTGCAGTTGCTGCACTTTGAGGTTCCTGAGGGTTGCCTTAGTGGGTTGCCGGATCCTGTGCCTGGGATAGGGTGGTTGCTTTAAAAATATCTCTCCTAGTGCACGATGGCCAGATCCTGCAGAGTGACAGTCAGTATGGGGATCGTGCAGACCAAACATTTCCTTTGTGTACTAAATTTGGTGAAATGGCCTTGGCTGTATGACATGTGTCACTAAGCTCTTTATCCAGACAGCATCGAAAGTATCCATCCATACATCCTCTCTCCCATACATCTCTCCATCGTCCACTTTTTTCACTTCAGGCCAGTTTGCAAGCCAACGGCTGGCTTTGTCTTGCTCTATTCTGGAGGTTGTGGTGGACTGTAGTGCAAAGTTGTGGTCATTGCTTTTGAATAGAAATAGAGACTTGGCATGCTAGAATGGAACTAGGTTTATATGTTTTGAATGAAGTTCATTTTAATTACATTTTGCAAAATCATTACATTAAGATCTAAGTCACTGGAAGACTCTCTTTTTTTCTCATAGGTAAATACACATCATGTATCGATGCATCTCCTCAAGCACTTAGAAATACATATTTGTTCCTTGATGATGATGATGATGATGATGATGATGGTTTGGAATGATGTACTATTTCAGGTTTGACATGAGTGGGACTGTTGTTTGGTTTGGCAGGCCACTGGTCCGCTAAGCCAAGCCAGTGTCAGGGGAGTGGTGCTGGCAGTGGCCACGGTGCAGAGATGTTTTCTTCTTCTCTGCACAGTGAGCTCTGACTGGACAGTTTGAGGCCGCTTCACGTGGACTCGTATCCATTAAGCCTGGGGTCCATTGTGGCCATTACATGGGCAGCATGCCTCTCCTTATCCCCACTGATTGATCCATATGCCTGTTTTTCTTTCCCCTGGAGTGGAAAAGCAAACTAGGGGGCTTTTGATTCCCCAAGCGTTCCAAGCCCCCAGGCACACTCATGGGGACACTCGGCCCTGCAAGTTTTATGGAGAAATGTTGGCGGGGAGAGATGGGCCTTTTTACTAGTTGGTGCTGTTTACGAAGGTGGTTGAGGGGTATGTCAACATTCCAAAAGTTGTTGTCAAGGGAATGATGTGTATAAGTGCCCTTCAGTGTGTTCATGCCAGCAAAAACAGACCTGGCTGCAGATATTCCCTCCTTTTTACACACGACATCAGTTTCATTTTCAGGGAATGGTTACTATGGCTACATTTGTGGTCATAAATCATAATTGTTAAGATGGTAAAATAGCATTTGCAGTTAATCATTCTGCTAACACCGAGCCACCATAAATGCATGTCTTGCTGACATTTTAGATTTGTGTTTTAACTATTAAAGGAAATTCCTGTCGAAATATGAGCACTGGGCTGTAGTCCATAATATTGTTCTGCGTGTTGAGTTGTCGTACTATATTATACAGCACAATTACTGTACGTCTGTATGAAACCAGAGACATACAGGTGGTTTCTCTCAGTGTGTATAACGCTGGTCACATGCATTTACGGCAGTTGTGATGCTCTGACACTCATAACAACATAAAGCGCTTAAATTTACCACCTTTTTTATGGAGGGATTTTCAGAGATGAGCTGTAAAAAGTGGCTCATTTTGACTGTTTTGATCCACACACTTTGTTAAAAGTAAACTGGTTGTTACAGTCCTATTACTGATGCATATAAAAAGAGGATATAAAAAGAGGGGCCGTAAATTAAAAATGTCATCAAGTCCGGTGATTTTTAGTTTAGACCATAATGAACTCCAGATGTCTAATGATCTGGTTATGCATTTCCAGTTGGAGCCGTGTGGGGAATTTAATAGGGATGAAAAATGCGTTGCTTGTAGCACCCGTCGTGGATAAATAAATGCTCAGCCTCGTTTTCATTCTTCATTGTATCTCATGCTTTTGGTGGCAGTGAGAGTGAGTGCCTCCCTTGGACCACCTACTCTATGATCACATGAGACGGCTTTGGCTTCCCTCAGTTCAAAAAAGTTTTTACATTGCTTCCTCTGCAAAGCACACACATTCACTTTTATCTGAGCTTTGCTGAGCTTTAGAAATTATAAACATGAAGTCAAAGCACAGTGAAAAGCGATTGCCTAATGATCTGTCTTGTAACATCTACTTGTGAACTCTTTTTCATGTCATTCCACATTAGTTTATCTTTAAGTTATGGAAAGTGGGAACTGAATTCTCAGAGGCTGAGAGAAGAAGTTAAAGCCACTCTGCCTTAACCAATACAGAGTGAATGATGCTCAGTCTTCCTGTTGTCTTCATCTCTCGGCATTTCGTTTGGTCTCTAATCTTGTACATATGGTTTATATCTGGAGCATTCTGATGGTGTGTGGCCTTGGAGAAGAAATTGAGAGAGGGAGAGGTACTAGCACTGGCAAAGATCTGTCACTTTATTCCTTGTTATTGAATGCTGCAATGGAAGCCTGGGCCAAGAATTCATATGTAGAAAGCATTATAAAGGATTGAGGAGATTGAGCATGACTTCTTAAGCTTAGTTTTTGTACTGCATTATGGTCTGGGGCGATTTACTTCTACCGGACGAATATCCATTTTAAAAAGGCAAAATAAGCATGCCCTAGAGTTATAAAAGTGAATCCTCTTTCAGCTCATATATATTACATTTATGACTGTAAAATACATATTATGTAGAGGAAATGAGCTCTTCACATGAATAGATCTATAGGAGTACTCAGTGCTGGCATAGGGTTTTTAAATGTTATTACCTGGAGAACAGTGTGTTGTAGCCATTGCTATGAGGTGTTAACTGGAGTTTTTTCATGGGACATGTTATGAACTATCAGTATCTGCTCCAATAGTGGCTAATATGAGGCTTCTCGACTGGAATTAACTGATTTTGAGGGAAAAATGACTCCCACCTAGATTTTTGATTAATTACTTTGAATTGGATGTTCAGTGATCCAGTTTATTTATTTATTTAGGTAGTTATCCGTTCTTTGGCATCACTGGGCAAAAATTCCATAATTACCTCCCAGCATACTGTACTGTAATCAATGCAGTTTGAGAGCAAACAAAACTTGTCTTGGCTCTGTTCTCAGGCTGTAGAAAATTCAGCACATGACACAAGACTGGTAGATCATAGGTGTTTTCAGAGAGGTGTGAGGTTAAATACACGACCGACAGCTGTAATTACCGATCGTTGTAAAGATTTTGTCAAAAGCAACTGTACTGCTATACACCATGGCTCGTCACAGAAGTAACATGGTAGCTCCCATAAACTGGCATTTTGGCATTTTTCACGTCATCTATCTTTTATTTAGACTTTTGATTTGGACAGAGAGGAGAAATCTGCAGATGGAAGGTGTGCAGAGATTTCAGCTCTTGCCGCTTTAATTTCTGACAGTGCTGAATGTTTTCTGGGAGGAGGGTGAGGGAAGGTGATATCTGCTGACTAACTGGCCATCGGGCCTTTCCTGTTCCAAACTGTCTTTATTATATCATTGTTTGTGGTCTGACGTAAACATCATTGCGAAGGGGTGCAGCTGTGGCTGAGCTGTAGTCACTCTGTAACTATCAAACTGGTCTTCATCTTAGTTGTTATCAGTACTTTAACAATATAGCTTACCAAAAAACAGCTGCAGTGGATATGAGGCAGTAAAAAAAAGGTAAAAGAATGTTAATAACATGGATTTTGATATGAAACGATGCCCTGTGTTCAGCCGTATATTGTGTTTTATTTGTTACAGAATGTGGACACAGTAATGCACCATCATTCAGACATAATTATAGGACAGAGTTCATCAGTGACAGTGGATAACGAGTAGGTTGCCGTCAGCCTCAGGTCTTTGCTCAGGACCTCCACCAATGCACACTGCTGGATAGGAAACAGTGTACACAGCTCTTGATTATTACCCAGCCCAGGATGTCTGGTGTCCCCCGCCTCATTGTACTACTGCAGTCATGTCTGTGGTGGAGACGGTGAATGAGCAGTTATAGCACTTTCGTACTGCAGTACCAAGCTTCCCAAAATAAAAGCTCCTCTAGGCATCCTTGCTGTGTGCTGCTCGCCCATGCCCTGTAATTGAAGCTGCAGGGTGGTAATGATGATGATGCAGAGTGGCTTGCTTGGAGCCAGACTGAAGGCTCCTCCACTGGCACTGTCCCCAGTGTCTCCCATGGGCCTTGATCTGAAACAGCTGCCCTTACTACAAGACGCAAACAAACAGGAAATGGTGAACTGAAGTGGCATCATTGACAGAGGCTTGTTGATATATTTTCAAAGCTGCTGCTCCATGTTTGACTGTAAATCTAGCCTTGAACATTATGCCAGTTCCACTTATTCATTCACTCACTTTAAACATGTCATTTGAGTTTATTTACAAAACACTTTCACAAAATAAGGTCATCCTAAAAAAACCTTCTGTAGTTCAGGGTTTTCTGTTGAATTGTTTACAAATTACGTCTGTCCCGTCCCAATGAGGGCCCTTTGTAACTGAGATGGCGTTTGTTCATTTGACCTGGGCTGCACTCACCACATCACTCTGCTACATCATGCTAAAAGATCTGCCACTCATCTCCTCCACTTCCCCTACCTCCTCCTGCTTAAGCGGTATTGTTTTTGTGTCTGTATTTTGTTCATTTGGAGCATCATGCTTGCTTAGATTGTTCCAGAGCATCACTTGAGCAGAGTCTTCACCAAACTCAGATGTATGTCATTCTATATTAAATGGCGAAACCAAAAAGACACAATAGATGTTGTTGAAGCCTCCCTCAATAATCTTTGAAAAATTGCCATGGCTTTTCCAGCTGCACCTGTCTTGGTTTACTTTGCCAACTGTTTAAAAACAGTGCTACCACAGTAGATCGGACACATTTTATGTTCATGTCCTCAAACTCAAATCAGAGGTGTCACATTTTGCCAACTGTCACATTTTCCAGGGCTGTCTCGGGTCAAAAGAGGATCCTGCCCAGGGATGACTGTGGAATACAGAATGGTTGAATGGAATGAAATAAACACCAGTCCACCGCACAACCTTCCACAGTTAATCCACCATCTTTACTGCTAATGTCTGCAGACATGTCTGCTACAGAGAGAATTTAGATTACAACTTAAGAAGTAATTTTAGAGCTTTATTTGAATGTTAGCATGTTATTGTACATGCAGCTCTCATACCAGTGACATGCCCTTAACGATCCTGGCTGTGCTATGGGCTCCTGATTACAGTTCAGTTCAGCTTTAATCAGAGCTTCCTCCTCTAGCCAGCCACAGGAACCAGGAAGAATTGGCTGATGATTTTCTCCAGTAGACCACTGGAGAAATTCCCATCTATAAAGCATGCTCCCATCCAAGACAAAATAATAGGCTTTCCTCAGCTCAGCTGTGCCCCTCCCTTAGTTTGTTGGTGTATGAAACATAGGGGCTGTGTTGGCACTGCCATGGCACAGCTCATGTGCATTGTAGCATGAAGATCAACCATGTGAAATGCCATACAATGGAACCATGATGACTTTATAACAATGACGGTGCCAGGTGCCATATTATTGTTATAAAAGGCAGGAGCCAGAGAATGTAGACTGATGATGATATTAATAATGATGATGATTGGGGAGCTGCTCTGTTGGTCCAGATGAAGGTTATTTTAACCCTACAAGGTCACTGACTCCTTGTCACAGTGGAGTGCTTGTTTTTCCTCTCTCCCGCTTCCTTTTGTTTTTCTTTACTTCATTGCATTCCTCTTGAGTCTCATAGATCAGAGTTGTGATTTTATCTGTAAAATCTGCTCTTGGAGTGCATAAAGGATTCATATTCAGTAGCCAGACACTTATATAACATAGGCTTGTTTTGCATTAGGTTGGTTTTATAGGCACATGGTGCGTGGCTCTTTCTTTCTAGGAAAATCTAAAGCATGTATGTCCATCAGGTATATGCCCTTGAGATTGGTTCCCAGCAGGAGAGGACATGGATGTCTCTACTTGTTTTCTGATGATATGGAATATATGATCTTATGAGCCTGCTGTTATTATTCTGGGTTTATCCTGGGAAGAAACGCGGGGAGACGTCCCAATGATCATTTCTGGTAAAGGCTTCTTGGCACGCACCATTAATCTGCCCACTCACTAAGGAAAAAGGAGAGGAAAATTGGACTCAATTGAGAACAGAGACATTGTTCAAAGAGTTGCTGAATTGGAAGCGGGTGCTGGCACTGGACGCACAAATCTTTGACTCCATCAGTGCCACTGTGTCAGCATCGAGCTCCAGCATCAGCTCCAACTAGAATCTCAGACAAGTACCAGTTCAAAGAGCTGGATGGAGACATTTCTTCCCTGGATTGAGGTTATGTAACACTGATGCCAGCTGGTGACGGTTGAGGGAGAAAAACGGAGGGAATTTTATTATGAAAGCTGCAGTCTTGAGCTGTCTGTGGGCTATTTGATTCGTAGTCTAAGTTTCCTGGACGGTGCACAGGCCTGAAATAAAGTAATAGGTTTGTTTCCCCAGCAAACTGGAAGTTTGTTTGAGCTTTGTTCCCTTTTTTCATACAAGTGCATTGGGTTTATTTATGTGATTAGTAAATAGTTGGTGTTACAGGTAGACACAGTTAGATGCCAGACGGTACAATTTGTTTGTGGGGATTCCTGACAGTAAAAATGTCTGGCTTGAGTTATGCACTGTTCAGACTTTGACCAGGTGTGCAGACTGAACATTTGCCTAAGGTCAGTTTCACTAGTGCCTCACTTGTACTCTCTACTATGGCAAGATATAAATATAACTAAGATCAACCTTTGCCTGTAATGTTGATAGTTGTGCCTGCCCTTTGGTTTCTGCAATGAACAGCTACAATAAAAAAAAGTGTCACTGGCACATGTGCTGAAACTTTAGTTTTATGACCTTTTGTGTAGAATAGATATTTGGCGCCCTCTTCTGTCAGACTTCGGTTACATTCACGTTGCTTAAACTGAGACTGCTTGCTCACAGTAACTTAACACCAAACGCTCAGTTTTGCTGAATGAAGTTTCTGACAAGTAGAATCTTTTTTGGTCTTGTCTCTTGTTTCATTAACAGAGAAACTGTGTATGACTACCATGAATAAATGTGAGATTTGTACTGCATCTGGAACCTGTTGAAATACATGCTGGCTCTGCTGTTCCCATCAAATAAACACTAGGGTCCGTGCCAAACATCTGTTGTCACACAATCTATCATCTGCTGGCTGAGAGGGTGAAGTACAGCGCTGGTATAAATGGTAATCAAGATAAAAATGTTGATGTAGGTTGCTCTGATTGTTGGGAGTTATAAGCAGGGACAGCCATCAGGAGAGGAATGTTGGGTGTGACTCAGGCAATAGAGATTTTATTCAAGTGCACCAAATAAAGAAAATCAAACGATCACAAAGTGTATCATTGTTTTTTTTCTGTACTGTAGGTGGAAAACGTTTTACGTTCAAGTCAAAAATGACAAAGATGATGAAGCAGAAAGAACAAACTGGAGTTCTGCATGGTCCATCTGGAGCTCATTTAAGCTTCTGATAAATCTCTCCTGTTTTGATCTTGAATGACTATATCCTACATAATAACGTGTCAGACTTGTTTTATTCCACCTTGTCACAAAGTAGTCTCCTCAGATTTAGAGCTTCCTGAAAGGACGCTACATTCATTCAGCGTCGATACACTGCTGGGGGAGCAGTGATCCAGAAATACTGGCAGTGAATTCCTGCCTCTACACTGAACATAGCTCTTTGTGTGACTCTTTTACAGTAACATTGCATCATGGTCTGAGCACTTGTACACTGTCTCAATAGGCTGTAGTGTAAAGCTGGTTTCAGCTGCGGCAGGACATTTATCTTTCATGCTTGCTCACTCTCTTGAACTGTTGTTTCCTCTTCTTCCACAGGAGTTCTCTCCCTCAGACTACAGAAGTAACTCTGTGTCCAGCAGAACCCCCACCCCACCAGGACGCTACTCACCTCACAGCCCCATTGATCGAGATGTACCCATGTCCCCTCGTCGCAGGTAAACACCACTAGCATCACTACCAACAGTATTATATTAAAACTTTTCAAAGGTAAGATACACTAAAAAGATGCAAAAGATCTTTTAGCAACATGTTTCAGTCTAATTAAATTAATGCAAACGTAAGTAGTGAACAATGACAAAAGCTGAATCAACAGCAGTTTTGGTCGGATGAGGTTTTATTAATGGTTGTGATGTATAAGGATTTATGTACAACGGGTGTTATTGCAAAATAAAAACAACGGGGTGATGCAGGACCTCAACCCAGAGCAGAGGGCTCTCGGATCACCCTGAAGGGGTTTATTTTGCAATAACCGACTCGCTGTACATTATCCTCCTTACTGGATGGCTGCTTACCAAAGATTTCAGAAATTTGACAACAATATTGATTTAAAAAATATTTGATTTATTCCTGGTTATATACTGTACTGTCACTGACCAGACAGTATTGAGTATCAAGTATAAAGTTAGTATTCAGCAGTGTATTAATGCTGTATATTCATTTATTACCTGGAATTAGCTGAGCATGCCATCTAAACCATCTAGAAAATTCTAATTTGTATTTTATTATTGTGTCCTTTCAAAAGCGGAAAGGCAGTTGAAAGTCCAGATGTATTGGGAAACCTGTCTAATCAGTGCATTCTTGTATAACACTGAGTCAGCTTATGAGTTCACTGCTGTTGAGCAGCTGACTTTTGGTACTTAGTGCTGTTTGCAGCTGCATTCTGTGCGAACTTTGCAAATGACGGAGCCTTTGGGAAACACTACGTTGTGTCCCCCACCTGCAGCTTGGCCCCCACTGATGAGGTGATGTGGCTGTAACGTGACACATTTCACATGTGCAAGTGCTGCCTTCTGAACATTTTTTGTATTCAATTAGACCCGCCAATGTTTTTTTTACCACAGCGGGAATTAAAATGTTCTTTTACTCACTCACACAATCCTTTGTGTCCACTCGCTCTGCTGGAGAGCCTTGTGCCTGTGTTTTCGCAATGCAGGATGGTTGACTTTGGCCCCAGTTCCCCCCTGGGCAACCGCGGCTAGTGATATGACGTGTCAGCAACTGTAGTCATATCCAAACACCACATATTCCCTAAAAAGCCTGATTTTACTTCTCCCCCTAATTGGCCCCCAGTCCAGAGCCCCCAGCCTGCACTCCAAGCCTCTCCCTGCTCTTCCCCAGCCAATCACAGACTCAGTGACACCCATTTACCCACCCCTTTATGTCGCGTGGCCAATGAGTTTCAGCCCAGGGGCACACCTTTCAGTCGGCTATTGTTTTTCTGTCTCGTCTGGTGTAGATAGAGGTGTGTGTTCTCCATCTGTGTGCGCGCTAATATTTTTTTCTGTTATACTGACTTGCTGTTGGAACATTAGAAATACAGGCACTGGAAAGAACAGTAGTGCTCCCTCTCTTTGATTCCTCTTTCTTCCTGAGGTGAGTCTTGTCAGTTTAAGTTTTGCCATTTTAATTCTTTTGTCAAGATGACTGACTGTGGTTTACATTTATGCTGCAAAGAAGCTGTTTTGAGAAATGTGGTTGGAATTTAGCCTTGTGATCTTTAGATATGTTTTGGCTACTCGCATTTTGAGTCTCTGCTATGACTAGATCATTGTTCCCAGTCTGTGCATGGAAACCACTAAGATGTTTGTCTCAGATGTAGACATTGTATAGATGTGAGAACATTTACAAGCATAATTCCCAGATGACAAGTCCCTATGAAGTTCACGCATACTTCATCAAATGTAACCGCTTCCACTGCAGTGTATTTGAGTGTTTGTTCAGATGAATGCCGTTCTCTCTGACCCTCACTCTTATTTGTTTTCCTCCCATTTGACCTAGACTTTCCATTTGTTTTGAGATTGCATGTCAGGAGGGATGGTGAGCGAAGCAAAAAGGGAAATGGATTGCTGAGGGTGGAGGGTGTGCTATAGAGGTCTGTTTTCAATTTGAAGCATGTTCGGTGATGCAGAGGAAAAAGTCGAAGCATTTGCTTGGTTGCATATTTGTTGTCTTGTCTATTTGCTGTCTCGTGTTTCATCCATGTTCATTTGGTGGGAATCAAACACCTAGTTCTGAAATACAGACAGGAACGACGTATATTATACACATTAAGGGTCAAAGAAGTTTATGTGAATTTGTCAGACGTACCTGTTTGTGTATAAAAAGGGCGAAATTCCAACACTTCCCAAATAAAGGCTTAAAATCGGCACTTAAGCTCAAACTTCAGGAATGCAAAGCAAACGTAAAACGTTCCCTGTCTAAATACTTGCATTGTAATGTTGTACAATGTAACCATTCATAAGATACTATAATGTAAAATTAGTTTGAATATACAGCAGACCAATTTTCCTACAAAGATAAATAAAGTTTCCATGTGTCTGTCTTCCGTCTGCATTAACAGTCCCTCTATGTTCAGTGCAGTTTGTATTGGTGGTTTAGGGCATTATGTGTGAACAGATTCTTCACACCTCAGGTGTAAGGTGAGCAGTAAATATTAGTGTAGAGCTGTTGTATGTGACAACAGGTGGGACAGTCAGTCAGCTTAAGTTGACGGATTCTGTAGCACATTTGGCCACAGGTGAAAGGTATAAAACCACACCTGATCCAAGTAGAGTACCCGACCAACCAGTTTCTACTGACAGCAAACACTCAGCAGCACCCTCCAGATAAATTCACTGACACGAGAACATACTTTGTGTTTGGTCTTTCTGTTTTAGTTACAAATACAGCTGTCTGTCCAGAATGTAATGCACATGTTTGTTCAGCAGTGGCAGGGAGGAACTGGTATTCAACTACACATTAAGTTTAGCAGAAGCAGTAAAAAACTAACCGCTTTTCCACCACATGAGGGGTGAAGAATTTCTCTCGTAAATGAGCCACACTGTACTTGCTAATTTCTAAATTTGCAAACAGTATATACCCCAAGTTGAAGTCTTCCTTTGTAGTCTTGCCACTTCTGTGCAGTGATGGGCTGGAAAACGGCATAAGATGCAAAGTTATAGGCCTTGTATTTAGACAAGAACAGCTGGGATTTTACCACTGGTGTTTTGCATTTGAAAAGATTTCTTATATAATCTACAGTTTCCACTTTTTGCCAAGTCTCCATACAAACTTTAGCTCATCATGATCTTAGATCTTTCCTTAAGGCAGTTTATAAATTAGAGCAGTGCCTCCTGTTGAGCGTATGATGTGCGACTGGACACTGTTTGGCCTTCCTCCTGTGGTGTGCAATCTAGACTTTGTGCTTGGAAGTCTGAAAGCCAGCTGCTGTTCCGTCCTTCATTTCCTCTGGATTCAGTTAAACCAGACTCATTTTTTCATACATGGAGGTTTTACTGAACACATCTCCCAGAGCTATGTGTGAATTGATTGATTATGATGACCTGTGACGTGGTATTATTTATCTGTTTCTCTGCAGCAGTTCGAGCTCTGACTTCGCCATGCACAAGTTTGACAAGGAGTCAGAAGTGTACAAGATGATCCAGGAGAATAAGGAGTTCCGCACAGCGCCTCGTCAATCCAACACATTTAAAATGCTGCAAGAAGTCCTGGAGGCTGATGAGAAAGGTTGGAAGCACACATTTTTACAAAGAAATATTTACAATTTGAGTAAGAAAATATCATAATGTATTGTATTGTAGCTCAAAAAGAAGCCAAAATATTTCCTGCAAATATACAAAAAGCCATCTGCTTATTTGTTTAATGTAAAATGTGTGTTCATTGAATACATTTACATCAGAGTAAAATATAACCATTATGTCAAATGCACTATAAATTATGTCATCTCCTGCTGTTGTTAACATCTTGAAATCATCCATGTCAAAAGTGCATCATGCAAGCAAATATTCCATATGGTCGTCAC
The DNA here is from genome assembly GCA_037367275.1 of Coranthus polyacanthus. NCBI lineage: Eukaryota > Metazoa > Chordata > Actinopteri > Kurtiformes > Apogonidae > Coranthus > Coranthus polyacanthus. Next base: position 15,447,051 of record JAPQRN010000027.1, read on the forward strand.
CTGTGCTGACTTGAGGGAAAAGCTCTCCTGTGTGCAGTTCACACTGTGAACAGCATATCATGGAATGCATCTGTCCTCCTTTTCCCCTTTTGCTTTGATAGATGTGAGGACAAATGAATCCAGATAGCTGTAGCATTCTTTCATGATGTGTTGACCAGTGCATGGAAACCTATCACATGAAACGTGTCTCCAGTGCAGACCAAGTGTTGATGTGACGAACAAAGAGACACAAACCTGTCAGAACACCCCTTGAGCTGCTCTGTTTATTTGTGTTTGATTCCAGAGGCAGCCTTGCGGTTCCCAGGAAAGCTTTCTCCCAACGTCCCCAAACCGAGCACATCAGTGGCAGGAGTGAGCAAATACCACACCTGTGAGAAGTGTGGCACCAGCATTGTGTAAGCGCATCTTTACTGTCATCTGTAGTTACATGTTTGTGATTTGTGGTGGTAATGTACAAACTGTGTTTTTTTCACACTTGTATCGGCATGTGTTTTAAACTGTGTGCTTTACAAACACACACCAAAATGCACTAAAACCACCAAAGCACTTCATACTTCACCCAAAAGTGATCCATGTTGCCTTAATTACAGATTATGCTTTCTCCCATAAGACTTATCTGTCACTGAATGTACAACAAACTGCAAAACACAACTTGAAACATTGCTTTTAGATCTTTTCATTTTGCTTGTCACAATACTGTAGATACCACTATTTAGTCTCAGCAACTGTAGATGCATTCTTGTCTCACTTTCTCTCACTGTACATTTACAGCAGTAATAGTGGAAAAATATGAACAGACTACATCTATATTTTGCCTGCACAATGCAAATGCAAATATGACCATTTTTTAATAGAAGGTAATAAGGTAATCTGTCTTATTTCAAGTTCTTAGTTTCATTTGTTTTCATCCCCTCAGCAGTGATCGACATTTTGTTAGGTTTGGAACTGGAAGTGAACTAGATCTAGATCTGCTGCAGTTGTACCGAATTTTGCTGAACACTGAAAGAATTTTGGATGAAGTGGTGATTGAATGCATTTTGTATCAAAGCCATGCAAAAGTATTCGCAGTTTGGTTCACATTGTCCACTGCTATGGTGATTTGACATGGTTATGAGACAAGTTTGAAAACAATTATAAAAAAATATATAACCACCACATTAAAAAGGTTTTCTAAAGACAAAGATAAGTTTCTCAACCAAAATGTATGACTTCAGGATGAGAATGTTTTTTTTTCTTTTCGTTGTCAGCCTTTTCGACATACTGTAGTTTAAGTATGAATGATTTGTTCCTCTGTGGTCACTCTCGAGCTGATTTGAATTGGAAATGAAGGAAATCATTTCACTCTGCTGGCAGATGGATCAGAGTGTTTTACTGCTGCCTGACTTCACTGTTGTTTCCACAGCACACAGGCCGTGCGAATCACGGACGACCGTTTCCGCCACTCGGAGTGCTACACTTGCACAGATTGTGGTTTGAACCTCAAGATGAGAGGTCACTTTTGGGTTGACGATGTGATGTACTGTGAGAAGCACGCCAACCAGCGGTACCATGGCCCCGGTAGTTCCCCGCGATCTACTGTGCCCCCTCGCCAATGAGTCTGCCGTTCCTCACCTGCCTCACTCTGGACATAGATCGCTGCTTGCCTGCCTGAAGCTCCAACTCATCTAACTCAGTTATAGACCTTGGGATGGGCATGGAGTTGGACTGTGGTCATTGATATGCCAGTGGATTTTCTTTTCTGATCACAGTTAACCATACTTTGCAATATTATGTTTCATTTTCTTGCCTTTCTTATAATTGTATGAGAATTGGGGCCTTGTTTTTTCATATGCTTCCACACCTCTTTAGGTATATTTAGCTCTAACGATGCACAGCTGCCATAGATTCAAGCCACATCCAATTGTCCTAAGGCCAGATCAACATAACACCAATGTGTGTGTGTGTGACAAATTCAACAGGACAGGTCCCGAACTGTGATACCTAACTGGAAGATCACAGTGAAATATATTTTGGATATTCTGCTAACAAAAAGGGACCAAATCTCACTTATACTGCATGCCGTTAAAACAAAAAAAAGTACTGTACACAGACGGTGCTGTGTGTGAGCATGTATGGGTGCATGCTTTCACATGCAGGACTGTGATGGCTTCTGCATGCCTTCCTGGCATCTGTGTGTGAGTGTGTGTGTGTGAGTGTGTGTGAGAGTGTGTGAGCGTGAGAGAGAGATGAAAGAAAGGGGGGTCCAAGTTGTTGGAGACACCAAGGAGTTTGTGAATTTTGTGCTAGAATAAGGCCAAAAGCCCCAGAGTTTTTCTGTTTTTCTTTTGTAAGCAGAACATATTAATAGAAATGATGAAAAAAAAAAAATGCTGACTTTTTTTTGCTATTTTGTTGCTTATGAGGGACTATAGAACTGTTCACTAAACAAATATTTTTGATGTTTTTGTGATTGAACTGTATTCTATAATATAGACCATTTTAATGCATAATGTATGCACAGGACATTTAGTGTGAAAAGATTTGATACTTAAGTACACTTGTCCAGTTTGCAGCAGTACTCAGAGATACACTATAATGTTCGCATTTCATGTGGCACTTAATAAAAATCACACAACATAAAACTCATTTATCTGCTGTGTTTTGACTCAATTCCTGCATCGTTGTTACGTTTAAAGACACTGTCTTTAGTACATTTCAAATACACTCTTCTGCTCCTTCAACAAGAGTTCAGTTTTAGTGTTAGCAGGTGTGACTAATTTTATTTACTAGGACACTGCAAGTGAACAGATGTAATTACTGAATTCACAATGTCTGTATTTCATGTAGGTGTATCAGCTCCAGGGTTTTGGTTTGTGCATGTTGGCTCACTGACATGACTTTCTGGGACATGTAAATAGAACCGATCCATCATTAATATCATTAGGATTGCTTGTGTTGTTTTACCTGCTGAGACACGCCAAAATGTCTGTTGTGAAAAAGGTGTATTAATGTTACCGGTAACATCTGTGGTTCTCCTGCTGCACTAGGAAATGTCAAACTGAACCTAAAAACAAACCAGCAAAGAGGTAACTGATAGTTTCACTTCTACCCCGCAATTAGATTTACTGTATTTATGAGAAAATGACTTTGGAAGTTTGTATAGTAGTGAAGATAGAGAGCAGAAATGTTAAACAGGTAGGCCGGGTCTCTTTAATTGACAATCAGCTGACCAGAAAGTTAGAACCCAACCAGAAGTGATTCCAGTTATTATTCAGTTTATTTGGCAAAAGCTAATATGTTCCTCAGCGTGTTGACGTAGATTAAAAACTGGGATTGGTCACATCCATGTGTTTGAAGACCGGTGTAGCCAGTAAAGGTGTTACCCACATCTGACAGAACATGAAGCACATTATCAGAGAGAATTAGACAACCCCGAGAAGAAATGGTACAGTACGGGAAATGCAACTTGAAAACAAAAGCAGCGACATTGAAATTAACTTTTGACTTGTGTTTCATTGCAGACAGTATGAACACAACATATTGCACGTTTTGTCATTTGTAAATATACATCCATTCCTCACATTGAGGCTGCAACACATTAAAGAAAAAGTTGGGACAGAGGCAATTCAGGGCTAATAATGAGTTAAAATAATTGATGTCATTTAAAAGAGGTGATCGTAATGATAATTTGGTGCAAAAGCAGCATCCAGGAAACGTCTCGTCTTTTAGGAGCAAAGGTAGGATCTCCAGATTGTCAACAACTGTGTAAGAAACTTATTGGATTTTTTTTTTTTTTTTAAACAGGACAGGAAGGGATTTGGAAATGTCACCCTCTACTTTGCAAAGCAGAATCTGAATGTAGTTCAGAGCAAAGAGCAAGAGGACAAGCCTAAGCTGAACACCGTGATCTCTGCATCAGGAAAACGTCATTCATCTATAGCTGATAGAACCGCATGGGCTCGGGATTACTGTGGTAAACCTCTTGTCAAGCACAACAATATGTAGCCAAGTCCACAAATATCAGTTCAAACTTTACTGCGTCAAAAGGAAGCCTTGCGTTAACTGCCAGCCAAAAGAGGGCAGCATTACCACAGTTACACCACTCCAGTTCTCTGTCACTCGCACGACAGCATCATAAGTATTCAGGACGTGTATCTGGAATTTGACCTGTATTTAAACAGCATTTTATCCACAAAAATCCAGTACAATCATCTTTTTTTTAATAATAGATTTACTTAAATACCTCTGTATAACTGTGGAAGTTTTAAATTAACATATGCATTTATATATTTAACTGTGCTGCCTGTATGGATTAGAAATCATTAGGTATGTTCTTTTGCACACATAAATACACATAACATATAATACGTTCTGCAACAGTTTGCAAACTGCGGACAAGCGACAACCACAACCATCACTACTGCTCTTTTTGCATCTGCTTGCTAATAACTGTTTTGATCCTAACGGTATTTAGTGGTGAAAATATGACACCTTATTTGATCACTCCATAAATAGAGGAAGCAGCGGCTTTAAAATCCCCATAAACCCATAATTAAAACCATGCAACCAGGAAATGCCCATAACTGCAGGACTGACTGTGCGGCTCACAGAGGGTGGGCTCTTTGTGTAATACCAGTCACGCCACTAGATGTCACAGGCTCCTCAAAAAACTCCACGCTGAGGCTCGACAAAAGGCAGGGGGGGCCTTGCAGAACTTGATGTTTGCTTCCCGAACAGACATTTTCTTTTTGTTTATTGGCAAAAAAAACCTTAAGCCTGAGCTGCGCCTCAGTCTCGGCCCTCGCTCGGTGTGGTTCGCATCTTCTGATTGTGCTGAAAACCAGACAGATATTTCCATTCTAACGTATGAGTTGGAGTGATCACCAAATAGCCATCTCAAGCTTGCGTAACTCCCACCAAATCGCCCCTTAGACATTATCTCAGTTCTACTTTTGGAGCCTCCGGGCTTCTCTGCGTTCCACCTTTCCTTTCCAACGTTCTCCCCTTTCTCAATACTCCACCTGGAATGGAGTCCAGATGTGGAACAGGGAGAAGAGAGACTACTCGCTTGGCTATAGGGAGCGAGAGAGCTGTGGGGTGCATAGAGAAAATGTTGGAACGACATTAAAGTTTGTCTGGATGCCATTAAGTACAATTTGATGTAATGTGCAGTTTGGGACGTGACATTTTAAATGGAAACTGTGCTCTCCAGATGAGAGAGATTTGGGCCTGGTGGAGTTGGAGGGGGGTGTTGTACTTGAAGCCTTATTTAACAGCTTGGATAAACAGCCCTCTGTTTCGTTGCTGAGCAGGCGCCCATCCACTCCTTGTGCTTTCTTTCAATAATCATGCTGGCTTTTTGAGCCCGCTCCAGTGTACAGTATCATATACAGGAATAACAAACCCGGGTCCACTGTGAGGGTCAGAGCACAGTGCACCATTATACTGCCGGGCATGCTTGCATGACTGAAGCGCCTGCAGTTTGAATATGTCAGTGAATACATGTCAAGCTCAATTGCTTAAAATCCCTTTTCAAACGCTTTCCTGGTTCACCTTCTCATATTTTGAAACGCTCTCCAGATTCGAATTGCTACGGTCTCCATCCTCTCCGGGCCTCTCGTATATCAAAAAGTATTTTTAAAACAGAAATCCGTGGAGTCCGGTATTCTGGGAGCTTTCCATACACATAAGCAAAAATGTGAAAGGGAGAACTTGTGGAAGTTTATGATCCCCTGTATTTTTTGGATTGCGTGTGGTTCTTCCAGGGACAAAAATGTTGTATTTTTAAAAAACATTATTCTTTCAACAGAAGATTTTGGTTTTTCAAATATTTCCCTCTCTAAGATCTCTAAATCAAAGCATTTGGTTTGTGTTGGTTTGGTATCAACATGCGGTACCATCACTGCCATACAGTACGTCACATCTAGTTAGATAATAAAAACAACATATGTTTAGCAAAGGCAGCGGTCCTCACATGACTCTGAATGGGCTTCATTAAACTAACCTGCTAAAGTTCAACGGGTTACTCTGTCTCGACGGAATAAAACCTACTAGTAAAGTAAATCGCCACTGTGTAACTGAGGGAGACATCATCACCATCATCACAAAAAAAAAAACTAACCTGTGGGTGTCACCAGAAGCTTCCAGTTGGACATAAAATAACTTGTAAAGATCGTCTACAGCATGTCAGCACAGTCTCATACATTTTAAAGATCAAACTGCTCTGTTTTGCAATAACTCTTTCTGCAGTAACAATTTGCTGAACTATATCTGTAAAGGGATTTGCTTCCTCCCCTTCCCGCTGATTCAATGAAAAGCCTTTGATCTGGAGTAACAGACAATACACAAGAGACCTTTAGCTTTCATTCATAACTTTATTTTCCCTCCCCAACAGAGACACACTAAAACCAAGACCTTCTGGTTTGTGATATAATCACCCAAAATAAAACTAAAAGGAGAGCGTGTTGTCGTTTAAACACAAATCCTAACGATTCCTGTGTTTTATCTGATCTTTTTTTATTATTATTATTATTATTATTATTATGAAGCTGATTATCATGACCTTAAACTTCTTTGTCTTCCAGTGTTTATCATATGCAATGTAGCCTAATAAATAATGTAGATTTCATAACATAATCATATATGAAGACGATTTTTAAAAAAAAATGAAACATTAAGGGACTCAGAAAAAAAACGCAAAAGTGGACGATATATATATATAAATATATATATATATTTTTTTTTAGGTTCTAGGGGGTTTATACCATTCAGACCTATAACAATAGTCCATTTGTCTTTGTGATGAAGTGAAGGTGGCTGCTGTGATTTTTTGGTGGGTTTACTGCCTGGTCACATGTGAGACCTCCTCCCGGTCTCTCTCCTTCTGAGCTGGATGCGCTAGGACCGCGGGGACCAGAGCGCAGACGGAGACGGAATGGGCGCACTTGGGGTAGAACTAAGTAAGTTTCAGTGTGACAGAGGCAAGCAGGCAAAACCGCTAGATTTTTGGGAATTACACAGGAGCCGAACAAGACAAGCGCACTTCTTGTCCGAACTGACATATATTTTTTTTTCTCCACTTTTTGAATTTATTAAACGTTGCTCATGAGAGAAGTCTAGGAGACCTCCCAGATCGGGGAAAATACTGAGGAAAACTTTCAAGAGCTGCGGTACAACTGAGAAAAGTTTGTGAATTACTTTTTCCTCTCCTTCTTCATACGGATGACAGTGTGGCTCTGAATGTGGCTGTAACTTCTCAGTCGCGAAACTCTACAACTCTTGGAATAACTTTTAGAGATAACGGTAAACTGGACCCTCCCAAGTATTCTGTGACTGAAGAGTTTTTTAATACGACCGCCAAGCTTTTAAAACAGAATACTGCGTCTTTGTGTCCGCTGTGGAGTTTCGGATGGACACATCCCTTGGATTTATTGACTGTGTGGACCGGAGAGAGTTGTGCGCCATGACATAACGGGACAGTCTTGGAAAATCAAGGTGCTTATTACGGCTAGAATGACTGGTCGATAATGAGTGTTCATAGTTGAGAGGAGAGGTGTCAAACAGCACATCTTCAAGTTTGCCATTCATTTCAGTGAAAATTGGCCTCCCCCTGTCCTCCTCAAGCCCTCTGAGAGCTTCATGGTGGAGATATGGGATGACTGGAGGCGGGGGTGCAGCTGAGGTGAGATCCAGCCGAAGGACAATGTTTGCGCCCGGCGTTGGCATCCCTCTGCTGCCGGGGCGTCTGGTGCTGATGCTGCTCCTTCTGTTCGCCACCGAGCCGAGGCTCTCCCAGGCTTGTCCCGGGTTGATCGCCTCCACCAGCGGCTGCAGCTGCACCGATGAGCGGTCCAAAGCGCACGGTGGCGTCCAGGCGGTCGGGAGAAGAATCAGCTGCAGCAAAGAGGAGCTGTCTGAACCTCCGGATGCCAGTCTGCTGCCCAACAGGACCGTTACTCTGTAAGTTGTGGTAACTATATAAAGGGGACGAGATCAGCCTTGATTTAGAGCCTTCAAAGAGCCTATTATTATGATTATTCTATGTGGCCTGAGGGCTGTGAGAAGTGGGTCACATGTTGACCTCATGGTGTGACTTATGTACTCTGTGTCATAACAGCATTTCCATAATATCTATACAGATTTGGGGGAAATTAACCACTTACATTATGCTCCATTGGCTACTCCACAGCATCCAGCCTCCATCCGTTTTGCCTTGTCTGAAGTACGAGCTACAATGTCCCGTGGGACACAGTGTTTCATAGAATTAATTTGGGTGAATGCGTGGTTTTGATGGTATAGATTAAATAGAAAATACCAGCGTAAGAAACAAACAGCTCCACATGAGGGTTCAGTGTTCAGACCAGGCCCACACACCCATGGGTTTGACCTCCTGGCCTAAATTTTAACTGTACTGGGGACTTGTTGCAGTAATAAGACTTGTTAGGTCAGAAGTTTACATCTTGATCTAGTTTAACTGTGTAGTTGGAGGGCTGCATGTCTCCTCTCTGTAAAGCATTATAAGCAGATCAGCGAGAGGGCAGGCGGACTGTAGCCATCATCTGGCCCTGCCTCTTTGACACAACTCTGTCACTTTAAGTTGGACTCACTCTGCGTCCTGCTCCCTCTTTCTCCCTCCAACACCCTGTGCACATGGTCCACATGGACCTGGTCTTGTAAACTAGAGTAAAAAGAAACACATTTCCTTCTTTTTATTATCAGATTCTGTCATTTTCTGTGGGTCAGTCCCTTCCTTTCACACCATATCTCCCGGACTCAACGCCGCCTTCTGGAAAGAGACTTGACCTCGAAACCTTTTGGTGAGAAGTAGACATCACTAGAATTATTCTAGGCCAATTTACATATTTATTAATAATGAAGCAGTTATTTGTGTCTGTTTTGGACAGAATCATAAGGGAAAACACATTATCTGTCATGATTAATGGACTAAGAGTCTATCAGTGACAGTTTTTGGGTGGTGTTTTCGTACAGTTTCTAGGAATGTAATTTTGCACTTTGTTCACAGCTGCTCAGACTTTTTAAAGACATTACTTGTTCCCACAGTATTTTACTGTCTCTGTGCTCTGACCTAGTGGGAGCAATGCTGAGATGCACATGGGCACAGTTTTAAAACGCGTTCAACTTCCCCACTGGATCAGGCATTTGAGGTAAAGTAAGGGGATTTATGCCCCAGGAGAGCCAAAAGCCAGCCAGCAGAGCATTTATAGGGCCTTATGTGTCTTGCTTAATAAAGGCAGGATAAACATCTGGGGAACACATTGCTGGAAAGCAGAGGAAAAAATAAAAAATGGCTTGGGTGGCAGTGGTTGAGGTGATTGAATAATCTGGATAATCTTCCATCCCCGCACCTACTAATTTTGGTTGAGTTGTTTTTCTACAGATGTTTAGCATTTTGTGACCTTTTATTTGACTCTGTCTGAGGAGCAAACAGTTTCTCTTGTAACCCGCCATTTTCTGTACCTTTCCTGGGAAAACTGTTGTCTGGAAAGTTAATTTTCCTGAAGATTCGGTGAGTTCCTGAAGCGCCCACGCTCTCATCGTAGCTCATGACATTAGCTCCAGATGTGGAATGTGAGAAGTTGTGTTGATATTCGTGTTATTCCTGACATTCCTTAGTCAGCTTAGAGTCTATAGACAGTATCCCAGGTGCAGCAGGGGAGCTCTCCTTGCCCTGCATCACCTTGGTCCCTCCCCACATCGGACAGCCTGACAGCCAGCACCGCTGCCCTCTCTCCTGGGGCAGATCGGAGGAATGCTCTCCTCCATGCTGAGCAGGCGAGGGCTGGAGGACACCAGGCCCAGGGCTTCCGGGGCCGGCTGCTACGTGTAATGCACAACAGCTGGCCCCTGTGAACATTCCAGCTGAGGCCCCTCAGCCTCATGGGAAATCCCAACGGGGATTTGTTTATTAAAACTATTAGTTGGCTGTTTGTTGTTCCTGCCAGCCATAAAGCAGCAACCGCTCGCCCCAATATTATCACCTTCTCCTTTGGCTCTTCGAGGTGGATAATATCTGTCAATGGCTACGCTGCTCTGTGATTACGTTATTGTGAATCGGACTGTACAGTTGTATAAACTTATCACTGGTTTAATGATGCATTAGGCCATTCTCAGCCCTCTACCCTGAGCTCCAGTCGTCTGTCCCACTTTCCCTCTTTTTCTTTATCTCCAGCTCGACATTTCTCTCCCCTTCCCAGCCCTCTATCATGAGTTCATCCACACGCAGTAACTCTCAACCTAAATATTTAGTCGTCTTGGTAGGAAACTGCCATGTCCAAACTCCTTCCAGATGTGAGCCTGCGCAGGCTTGTGTTTAGGCCTAATTATGCACGGCTGCGAAGCTGGATCTCTGGGAGAGGAAGAGGAGCGGAAGGGTAGAAGAGGGAAAAACAGATAAGAGTGTGAAAGTGAAAAGTGAGGGGAAAGAAGGATTAAATGAAGGAAGTCGTACATGCAAAAAGAGGCAGAAGTCATGGAAGAGGCTGAACACGAGGAGTAGGAGAAGTGGGAAGAGGGAACAAGAGGGGAACAAAGAAAGAGAGCAGAGCATGAGAGGATGGAGGAGGGAGAGGAGAAGCTTGGCAGGCGGTTCAGAGGGATGTGCCCCTGGAGACTGAAAACTCCCCAGCCCCTGACTAACAGATCTTCAACACTGGGGTGAGAGGGAGGAGGAGGAGGAGGAGGAGGAGGAGGAGGAGGCAGGGCTCCTCAGTGTAGCAGCATAGCTTCATTTCCAAAGCATTGCCCCATGTCTCTGTTATGAGGAGTTTTTTGTGTATGTGAAAGAGGGACTTTTGGTATTTTGGGGATGTAAAAAAAAAAAAAAAGCGTTGTGTCTATAGATAGAATCACTCACATACACATTCATCTCATACGCTCTAAGAGAACACGCAGCAGTAATTCCTTTCTCAGCACTGCAGTATGCGGTGGCTGCTGTGTTTGTTTAATGTTTTAATTTACGACAGACAAATGAAAAGAACGTTCAGTGGCACTGTGAATGTGCTGGGGCTTCATAGCTTGTGGTTTTCACCCAAGTCGAAACCGTACTCCTCCCTGGCCTTTTTTGTTGTCATCGTTGTCAGTGACTGATGGTTTCAGCTCTCTGGGTGCCAGCTTGAGTGAGCGGGCACAGATGCTTTGGGGTGTGGGGTCAGCATGCCCCTCCTTGGCCCGATGCCCCTTCACCCAAGACAGCTGCAGTGCAAGACAGTTGCTCCCTGCATTGTTGCATTTGAGCCCAGTAATGTCAGTGATGCTGGCTGCTAGTCAGGGATTGAAGATTAAAATATTCCAAGCAGGCAGTAATATTTTTATCACCGTGAGCTACTGTTGTAAATGAACAGTTGTAGTTTACAGTGTGGGGGCTGTTGCCGATTTTAGTTCTGTCTGCCTCTTGAAATCGCTGTGTTTTAACCTTGTGCCTAACCTGGAGACTTGAAAACCGCAAACTGTATTTTAAATGAGAATTTGAAAATGATATTTTTTAAGTTTGCAAAATAAGCTTCGAGCTAGTGACATAAATCATTTCCAAGAATGAACTTTCATTACAAAATATCTTTTGCATTTTGCATTTGCAACATACAACAAACCTCAGATTGTAAGATGTAACTGAATGTTGCTACTCTAAGGAATGACTGAATTCAAGTTTAGCTGGACTTTGTACCATCTGTACTGCAAAAAAGATGCATATTATACCTTCTTATTTATGGCACACCTGAATAGGAAGTCAACCATGACACACTCGGGGCAGAAAACAGCTGCAGGCGTTGAAATGCTGTTTGTACCTCAAGCCAAAAAGAGTCAAAGAGGTGTTTTACCTGCTTAAAAATAAGTATTGTATCGTGGTCACAATTTAATAACTCAGCAGTGCAATAGCAGTGAATGGCCTGATGCTTGGGAATCTCAAATAAATTATTACCAACAGTTTCCTTATCAAACTTTAATTAAGATACATGTATAGTAGTTTGTGAGTGGTCCTGATCTTGATCAAGTGCTCTTTTATTCCTGCTGTCATCTCGTTCTTATGCATTAAATGTATTTCTTGGGTGTTGGCAAAAATAATCCTCAGTATGACACACAAAAGTAAAACCAGCCTACTTCCGATGATAACCAGTATCTGACTTTGAGGTTTATAAGTTGATTTCCTTTATTGTGGGAACCTGAAACCTGCTTTTACACTTAACCACACGTAATCTGTCCTCTTCTTATTTTTCCGTTGGACGACCACCACCCAGTCTGTTATCGTTTATTGAATTTGATGACTCTTCTGTGTCTCTGTTCACTGAAAGCCAATTCACCTCAACAGAATTATCGATTGGCTGCAGTATGAACGTGCACGTCTTTAATCGACATCTTATCGTCTGAGTCACATCGTCGGGCTCTTAGTTGTGGCCCACGTGTGGACAGTTACCAAAGGGCTAGCAGATGTGTTGGTGGTTTATGTTGGGTCTGTGAGTCAGTATGTGTTGAGACGGGAGTATGTCGATGAAACGTCCCAAACAGTCATCTTATCAGCAGGGAGAATTCCAATAGCAGGGAGAGCACTGGACCCCAGGCATTCCTGCAGTGATAGGGTTTATTTATGTGGGGAAAGGTGTTGAGAGGAGGGGGAGTGGGCTCTCCTCCACACATGTTAGGTGGGGCAGTGGTCAGCAATAAATCAAAAAAGCAAACAAAGGCCTGACACTGGATACTCGGAGCTTTATACTCAGTCGCAGCACCTGCCAATGCCACACAAGTCTGGGTTTTATTGTGCCCTCGCAGGTCAAGGTAACATGACCGGACTGGGACATCGACACACACCTACTGTGCCCTTCTGTTTGGATGAATACGTATATCACTTATCACCTCGTTATGTTTGTTGATTAAAAGGCTGCGATTTTGCAAAACCTGGCAAAAAAGAGAGAGATGTGTTGTCATAGTAATGTCATACCCCCAAGAGGTTTTTTTGTTATTTTAGTTTTTCCTTTCGCCCGGCCTTCTTCTTATCTTACTCCAAAAATGCCTGAGTTTGACTTTTCTTTGCCAGCGCTAACTTCCCTCTCCCTGTGCCTGACCACAGCTGCCCCCAAAGTTCCTGCTCTGGGTCAACAACACATGGATACAGATGCAGATAATGGGTGTCTTTAGTAGGATGCCTGTGGCTTCGATGTGTGGGTGTGTGTTTCTGATATTCTTACTCATACTCCGAAAATTATGAATTTATGACAGCTGGGACATCTATCTGTTTAAAAACAACCCATTGATGTAATCTGAATGAACAGTGAACACTTTTTTTGATTACACTTACTTGCTTTCTTGCTGACATTTACAGGGAAAGACAGACTCAGGCAGCGGATGCTACCTTAGCTTAGCACAAAGACTTAAACCACAAGGAAACAGCAACCCCGGCTTTTCCTTAAGGCAAAAGAAAAAAACATCAATCCACACAAGGTCACTAATTAGTGTTTAATCTGCACAGACACACAAAATAAAAATATAAAAACAAGTTTGTGGTTTAAGCAGAATTTATGTTGTTGTTATCAGAGGTCACTTCTGGGGTCTCACCTTAAGCAAGTCCATGCACTCAGGGAGAAAGAGATAGAAATCCACTGTATAACACATCTGTTGTTTACATTTGACCAGGTTAAAAGTATAATATGTAGTCTAATATTTCACCATTAAAATATCGAAAAGTGAGTAGGCCTACTTACATTGTTTCCAACAACGTTCAAATTCAGAGACTTTTATTCGGTATAATTTAATTTGTTCGACTGCCAGTCGTGTCATATTGTTTCCTGCAGCTATTTCATGAGAATGAAATGACATGAATACACGAATATTCCCCTAAATTTATTACATTACCTCGTCGCCCGATCGTTTTGTCTGCAGCGGTGGTGAAAACAATAATTCCCACAATCCCACGTAACTTCACCATCAAACTACTTGTTGTTTTGATTGAGAGACCTCTAGCAGTATGAAATTACATAACTATGTATTTTTTTAAAAAAAATATCAGTATAATACATTGATTGGGAAGCCTAATGTTAGAATGCGCTGGTAGACATATTTTAAGTGTTTGGACAGAACCATGTAACTTTCCTTCTCCTTCCAGTCTTCATGCTAAGCTAAGGTAATTCTCTTGTACTTAACCTCAACATATTGATATCGACCTTCTCATCTAGATTCCTCTAAGTCTGTATCTGCAGATCCAGGGTCACATCCTTCAATATAAGGAGCCAGGAATTTAGAACCATAATCAGATACCGGGGTTGTGAGTTTTCTTAACTGATTTGAAGTGTTAGGCACATATGTGATATTGTCATATTGGAAACATTTATTGGGCTACATTGTGTGCCACCTGATGACGGACGATAGTAACTTGCAAGTTTACATGATTCTGCATACATTTCTCATTCAAGATCTTATGTTAAAGATCTCAGAGGAATAAAGCAAGACCTATTAACTTGTTCATTAAATCAAACTTCCGATACAGATTCCAGTTTCCAGTTGGGTACATTTAGACCAGCATCACCTCATTTCATCTGCTGCCTCTCTCTATCACCACTCAAAAGTATTTGTATGTTCAGTATGCACTTACTGTAACATAAAACCACAAAATATTAACAATCTGTCACAATCATTCTTTTCATCGTTGATCTGGCTGTAAATATGAGCTTGTTTAAAGCCCCAATCAAAGTGACAGGGCGCGTTGTGAAACTAAGCAATACGCCGTTATTAAACTCTTTGTTGATTGTGCAAACCGCTGTTTAAAGATACAATATGTGTGTATTTGTCCTGCTAAAATTAAATGATTAATTGGAAAGTATGATGGTTTACCATATTTATATATCATGATTGCTTAACAAATTCATGTGTCAGTGTTGGTGATGTGCAATTGAGCCAACGTGAATGATTGGGATTTTCAAAACACTGCGGTCGCACAGAAAGAAAATAATAACACATACCAAGAAACAAAAGCACTATCTTTTCACCGATGCCTCTAAAGATATTGTGAGAATATCTGGAGCAGAAAGATTTTAGCTGACCCTTTTGTAAAAGCACACTCATTTCCCAGCAGTCTTTGCTCACGAGAAGAAAACAGAGGCTGGTTATGAGACAGAACAATGAGACAATGTGAGCCAGGCATACACCACATTCCACTCACTGTCTCTAAAGGCTAAATTCACTAAATTGCCTCATTAAAAGTGTAAAAACACTTTAGACAGTGATTAAACTGACTATTGTGTGCAGCCATAAACTTTCGATTTGCGTTTGTCTTGAGTTGTCTTTGAGTCTAAATATTGCAGTAATTTATTGCAGCTTTACAGAAAGATGGCGGTATTTCAACTTTTGTTCCCTGACTGCTAATAGTCGTAGCAGCTACTTGTTTACATCTTTAAAGTTCAGTGGTTGTTCAACTTTTGTAAATTGTCTATAGATGGCACAAGAAACAGACTATGGTTTTCTGTTAGTCATAACCAATTAATTGTCTAATAGGACGTACTTCAACTGGGAGACCTTCCTCACCAAAGTGTGTACTGTGTGTGTGTTCGCCTATGCACACACATATGGGAAGGGCGTGCATTGCCACAGCTCTCAAAATAGGCTACAGTCCTCCCCTCTCTAATTAGAGACATTTCAAAAACCTAGATTTTAATTTTAGACTAGTAGCTTTTGGACCACTTACGCGTGCGCACACATGCACACTGACACGTACAAATACACACATTGAGTTAAACATACACACTTTCCATATAAATAAATCTGATAGGTCACACACACACACACACACACACACACACACATTTGTGCATCTAAATCTGCACACTGAGACGCACTCATAGCCACAAACCACAAAGCCTTACTCCCTGGCCCAGCCTGGTAACCCAAGCACAATGCAGTACGCTCTATAATAAGTGGTTGCACATATCAAATGCAGGAGCTCACTCCCCGTATCTAGCTCCGAGGCAGAAAAGTATGACAAAGTGCTGCAAGATTCCCTACATACCATAAATCATCTATCTCATATGTTTTGTCGCTCTAACAGGAATCTGGATCGCTCTTTCATGTGGCTTCGTTCTCCCTCTTCTCGGTGTTTGATTGTTGAATTAGTCGATCAGTGTACGGAAAATGATTTCATAAAAAAATATTTTGCGTGCAATTTCATGGATGCTCCCTCCCATGACAGGCGGTAAATGGGGCTCGTAGTTTGGCAGCGTTCCCTGGTGGAAGCTACAAGCCCTCTCGTGGGTCAGGGACAATGGGTACATTCACATCTTGACATGCATTTGCCGCTAAAGTGCCTGTTGTGCTCAAGGGCGTTTAGTCTCTCTGTTGCACTCAGTGTCGTGACTCTATGGGGGACTCAGGACTTTGAGGACAAGCTCCGGGTCCAGGGAGCTCCGAGGACTGCTGTCCCTGCTTCTGTTTTCAACGAAAGGGTTAAGCCATTTAGACGGACCCAGGCACTGAATTGTCAGGCCAGTCTATTGGCCTCTTATAAAGTACTTATTGTACAAAGATGACACAGCCACCTCCCAGTCTGAGAGATCTGCTCTGCTTTCATCCCTTCTCCCTCTACCTTCCTCCTCTTGTCTCTGCAAAAGTGTCCATTAGTGGGAAAGAGACACAGAGTCCAGGGTGGGGTTCAACTTTAACTCTCAACAGTCATTAATTTATATTTTTATCCACACAGTAATAGAAAATACCACTGAATTGGAGCATTATATTACTCTAAAATAAAGGATAATAATGTTTTTTCAGGATAGTTCAGATATCAAGGTCATGTCGTTGCACGGCCAGCACAGTAGCAAATGTATAATGCATAATAAAATATAATTAAACCAACCAAATTCATCATTTTGGGGTTGTGAAACTTAGACAGGTTTTACAGTTTTTTCCACAGGCCGCTTATATACAATTCCTGAAATGATAATTTACTTTCCCAGAACTATAAACACAAAAAAGCCCCACTTAGTCTGGCCAAACCTCAGACCAAATTAAACTCTTTATTCAAAACATGTTATCTTCCATCTAAATTAAACTACAGATTACTTCTTTACTTTGGATGACATACAAATGCTGCCAAATACAGAAACACCACTAAAATAGATTAGAAAAGTACTATAATCAATCAGAGCACATGCAATTTCAGAATTCGGATGCTGCAAACAACCAACTACATAAATTATGTAGCTGTCAGTTTGAAAATTCCCAGCATTCCTAAAACATTTTATGTTGACCGGATAAATATTATATATCACTAATGCTCTTCATCAGGGTTTTTCCAAATACTGAACTACCTACAGGAAATCATCCAGATGCAGTAAATCCCCCCACCTACTCAGACAACATTAAAACATGTCATAATGTCTCAGCGTATCATTTAACACATGTAATTGTCATGTAATTCTTCCCGCTGATGTAACCTCAGCTCATGTTTTACCAGATCTGAACTGAGAAGCACCGACCGAGGCCAGTTCTTTGTCTGTGAGCTTCAAGTGCACTGTAATGTAGTTCTGTAATGACTTTTGATCTATTAGACCTGGCATTTGGACGTAAGCGATCTTGGAAAACCTGGTAACAGCCAAGTTAAGAATTAGAGTTTTTAATCCATCTTTGAGTTCAACCACAATATTTTGTTGATCCGCTGTGTCTGTTCTCATTACTCCGAGTGCTACGAGTGTGATGTGTATATAAAGGGAAATGTTGCCATGTCCACTTAGTTTTCCGCTACGAACTGCCAGTATATTTGAAATGCAACACTGGGCAGGCGAATGCTACTTAAATGGAGAGTAAAGTGGGAAAATGCAATAAAAAACATTGAGGGTTTTGTATAGAATGTTCTCAGCTGTAACATAAACAAATTAAAAGGCTCGTACAATGCTTTGCTGTTATAGTGTAAGAGTGGATAATCGTATTGCTTTCAGCAGAATTTAATTACCTCCAAGGAAAATTCTCCCAAGGCTGGATTTTTTTATTTATTTATATGAACTTAAGCACTGCTGTGATACAGACCAGCATGTGCATTATCAAGTCAGCATGCTAATTAAACCGGGCTTAATTCAATAATGACGTTTTGAGACGCTCTTAAACTCTCATTATCTGGCTCCCATTGCTCTCAGAATTAGTACTGGATTTATGGCACGTTACCAATCTCTTTCAAGGGTTCTTGTCTTTCACCTCGCGTGTGGTCCTTGAGGCTAAAAGACCTATCCAAAGTTAAATGATGTTTACACAGTGGCTGCTCGGGTTGTTTTGACTCTCTTTATTACTCTGAACCTGCGCCTCTCTGTCTCTGTTGGCCTTGCACCAGCGCATGTGTTGGACAGGAGATGGACGTCTGATCAGCGCTCATGCCGTAGCATCTCCCTCTTCACATTAGTGATCGACACCGAGTCGCAGCTCGAGTCGCTTGAGCTTGAATCGCAAAGAAAGTGAATATATGAGTGGCGACAAAAAAAAAAAAAGAGTCACAACTTGAGGAGTTTTCATGGTGATGCTGCAGATGCTGTTGTCGATGAGAGAAGATACAGCACTAAAATATGGAGATTGTAATAAGTAATCAGTGTTAAGAGGCTACAGATTATTAGTTACCCTGTTACAATGTAATAAGTATATAATATAACTATTTTAATTTCTTCATCAAAAGCGGAAAAGTCCTAAAAACATACATTGAAACCAAGGCAGTGTGAACCTATCGACGGGACTCAACGCTCATTACTGTTAAACTTTCACAGTAATGTCAGAGCTCCTTTCTGATTTCAGAAGGAAAATTGCTGAATTTCCAGCAATGAAAGGCGTCCTTGTCCAACAACATGGCCACCTGCCTTGGCATGGTCGGCTGGTCGCAGCCAGGCATGGCACACTCAGGTTGCTTAGAGGACGTGGATTGATTTGAGACAAGATGGGGTATAAATTAAAGCTAATTTAATCAAAAACAATGTTTTAAGGTTTAAGCACACTGGCAGAATGAATGAAGCCTGTCAAGACACAGAGACCGCTCCATGTGAGCCCTCATACTCTTGGTGGTGTTTGTCCCACTGGCTTGGCTGACATTTTCCCAATGATGCCAAGAGAAAGCATTCCTGTGTGATGAAAAGATGCCAAAAACAATATACTTGAATGCAACCCCTTTTAGATTAGTAACTGTTATGTAATTGCATATTTTTTCCTCAGTAACTTTAAATGACTACATTACATTTATTCTGTAATTTAATTACATAATGGCATTACATGTAACTCCTCCCCAACACCGTAAGTTATACATAGATAATGAGAGCAGGCCACATATCCTGGAGATATTCTTATTAAATATAAATCCCTTGTTCTGCTTGTGGTTTTCTTCTGAGGCCTGAAGCTACATCGAGCTCCCTCTCTCTGCAGTGGAGACACAATCCAGCATGCCTAAATATTTGAAGGGCAACAAAGGCCAATTGGAATCAGCATGTTTCACTCAAATGCATCTCATTCAAGTCCTGGAATAAAATGTCATTGCAGAATGGAGAATTTCCTGTGTGTTTTTCTATAAAGCAGCAAACCAAACCAAAAGTGTTTTCAGCAGGGATGAGAGGTGAAAAGATGTTGACACCAGAAATTTGGTGGAAACCGACAGCAAACAGGACATCCTGTTGTATTTGGGTTTATAGCGTTCTGACTGCGGTTAGGACAGGAGATAGAAGGATGTGTTTTCTCTCCGTGTCCCTCTGCACCAGGTTGTGATCTGGAAAGCTGAAAGGACTCTGTTTAGCTACTCCCTGTGTTTGGTGCTGTACACCGCACAGCAGGCCTCCAGACTCCACCACAGAGATGATTCCTCAGTAAAATGATTGGTTGACAGTGACCCAAAAAAACTAAAAGCAGCTGTAGGAAGCATGCTGCTTTTGACAGACAGTGACAGTAAACTAAAACACACAGGTACACACAAATACAGTATGTACAAACACACACACACACACAGGCCTAAGGCTACGTGCCTTCCAGTTAAGAGTCAGGGGAAGAGCGGAAGTAAATCAGTGAGCAAATACGATTTGCGACATGCTGTCATGCCCCTGTGTGGCCCTCAAAGGCTTTGTGGGTTTAGGAAGCAAATTGAGCAAACCAACAAAGTGAGTGGCATCATGCAGGGAGGAGCTGCTGTGGTTTACTAGTGCAGGGACGAGACTCTGTATGGTAGTTACTTTTCACACTCTGTCACACCAAAGAATCCCTGAAATAACACAGAGTTATGAGTTATGTCAGTAAACAGCTCGGTGCAATAACCTGAAGTCACCGATCTTGTGCGCGCACATGTGGACCTGATCCTTCATTCCAGACAGTGTCGGGAAGGTTAGTTTTGAAATGTGAAAGGTTAATCTGTTGAAAAATGGCATAAATAATGAAACTATTTTTAATTCATCAAAGTAATGCTAAAGTTATTGCATTTGATTACTTTGGGATTACTTTTCTAACAAACTGTTTTACTGGGCAATAAAACTGAAACGTCTTAAATTTAATCCAGGCAGGGTGAACCTCATGACTGTGCTCACTGATTACTGTCAAACTTTTATTAAAAGATCTTCAATAAGTTGAATTAAGATGGGAATGGTTGGATTATAGAAACACAAACAGCAAAACAAAGGTCACAAACAGCAAACTCTGACTGTAGTAATCATTTAGAACATTATAGGCTTTTTACTGAGAATAATGCATTTATTTATAATCACTGTAACTGTAATTGAATCATGTATTATTCTTATAGAATTATTTTTATTTTGTAATTTAATTTTGTAATGGTGTTATATGTATTTATTAACACTGAATTTTGTCGACTTCATGTTTTTATGACAGGATGATGTCTGTACATTTAAAGCTTAATATCCACCTGCACAGTTTTTTTTACCATGATGGTATGATTTAAAGAACTCTACTGTATATATAGAGTTTGGTTAAAAAATAGACAAAAGGACAATCAGCAATATAATGTTCCTCGATATAAATATAATAATAATGTTCAAAATAATTTATGTTGTTTAAATAGAATGATCTGCAACACAGATGTGCATATCACAGTTCCACTAAAAAGTGGCAATACACCAGTGTAGCATCAAGTGAGATTAACTCATGAAGAAGAAGAAGAAGAAGTAGAGGAAGAAGAAGAAGAAGAAGAAGGAGGAGAAGAAGAAGAAGAAGAAGAAGAAGAAGAAGAAGAAGAAGAAGAAGAAGAAGAAGAAGAAGAAGAAGAAG
>JAPQRN010000027.1:15468351-15497715 GCA_037367275.1 Coranthus polyacanthus
AGAAGAAGAAGAAGAAGAAGAAGAAGAAGAAGAAGAAGAAGAAGAAGAAGAAGGAGAAGAAGAAGGAGAAGAAGAAGAAGAAAAAGAAGTAGAGGAAGAAGAAGAACAAGAAGAAGGAGAAGAAGAAGAAGAAGAAAAATTAGAGGAAGAAGAAGAAGAAGAAGAAAAAGAAGAAGGACAAGGACAAGTAGAAGGAGAAGGAGAAGAAGAAGAAAAAGAAAAAGAAAAAGAAAAAAAAGAAAGAAGAAGAAGAAGAAGAAGAAGAAGAAGAAGAAGAAGAAGAAGAAGAAGAAGAAGAGCAGCTGACCGGCTTGTTCTATGTCAGATTTAAACATTCCACTATTTGGCAAGTGTTTGTGATTAAAAAAAAACAGTTTAAACCCACAATTAACCATCTGGTTTCTTCAACTTTCAAGTGAAAATTATCAGTAGCAAAGAAATGTTATCATGACAACGTTTTGCCGTATCGCCCAGCATTATCTATCCATCCTTTTCATGGTGTAGTCTTACTGACCCCGTTTAACCCCTGTGATACCACATGCGAAGCCGTGCTGTGTGGGTCTGTGCTTCTGTTTGACCCAGCTCTCTCCACACGACCTCCTGCTTTTTGATCTACATGTAAATGAATTAGATGAAATGGCTGAATGGGATCCCGGAGCCTGACATGTGGCCCTGGTTTTTTACATAGATGAGATGGATTCAATTAGCCAGTCTGATTCTCTGAGGCCTTTGTGGTCTTAAAGGGTTAAGTGAATGAGAGATGCTAAATGCAGCTCTCAGATACCATCCATAGTCTGGACTGAGTTAACACAATATCGTGCCTTGTACCATACATCTTATTGCTCTTGAAAGCAGATTAACTCGGCCTGCCATCTGATCTGTCACTTATGTAAATGAAGCGACTTGTGCAAAGCCTCAGTAGGAATACTGTACTGAGCAGACGTTAGGCCTCCAAGCAGCATGGACTGCATGATTAAGAAGCTACTCATCTTCTGTGCTTGTAAAGCTCTGTTAACCTTTGTATACTCCAGTGATGAAGTGATGCAGCCTCATAGGCCCGTGCTGTTCCTGTTCCTCAGCTGTCACCTGCCTCCGGACACTGCTCCGTCTGTCTGATGGCTGTCCAGGAAGTGCTCTCTCGACAACCCCTGACCTCTCAAACCGGGTTTTGAATAAACAGCTAATTGGCTGGGTTTCCTGTTTAGCCTGATGGGAACACAAACTATTTCTGTCTGTTTACAGAGTTCTACCCCTCTCTTTCTGAGAGTTGTACTCTCTGTATTGTTTATGAAAGAACAATGTCCTCACTACATTCAAACATGAGGCTGTGGGGATTATACAGTAGTGTCCAAACTCTGCACCTCCCCTGCATTCCTGGAAATCAGCTTTTTGTTGTCTGTGGGAGGGTTTCAGTTAGCTCATTTTGTGGTCTTTGTTTATTTGTAAAAGTCAGCTTTCAAGTCCTGGTGTTCGGAGTAGCAAGCTAATTGAAATACTATGTGTTGAAATGTCTTAACTTGAGACAAATGACGGTTTTAGCGATTGCCACATGTGATTTTTTTTCCCCCCTCTAAGTGCACATGGTCACAACATACAAATAAACACAACTGTTTAGGTTTTAGGAAGGAACTATGTAAATCATACAGCAGTTATGTGCTTTGATCTCATAAAATGCATTGACTTGATTGATCGATCACTAATGTGTGCATATATCCACAGTCAAGTGCACGAAAGCAAATGCATGCACAGGTCTCTTATTAAGTGTACATAATAAACTTAGTCTAAAAGGAACTGTATCTAAACTGTCTGTGTTGAATTAAATGGCTTGTTTCTTTGCCAGATGTGACTTTCTCCTCTCCTATCTGTATTGAATTATTCAGGCAGTTCCGGATCTTCTGGAGCTTTCATCTCAGGCCTGCATCCAGTTATAGCAGAGATACTGTGCCCAAAGTCAAGCGAGAAACCTTAGGTCCTGGAGTCATAGGTTCAAATTCAGGCTACATCACGAGGGGACTGGCTGAGTCTGCTCAAATCTAACATTCGCTCTCAAAACGTCTTGACTTAATAACTGTGATTTATTTTACCAGTTCAGTGCGGATTTGTGAACATGACATGTTTTTTTTTTATTCTATTTTGCAATGCTAGATTGGAGATGGCGTCAATTTCTGAGCTTCTCCTCCGCAAATGAATCAGACTCATTGTGGAGTTTATGAGAGTAATTCCATTAATACAACACACTTTCTCAGCAAAGCTTGAAATAAAGATGATTATGTTTAAAATGCTTAACAAAACAGTCAAAGAGGACTTTGTTTATTATCAGTGGAGCTGCTCCCATCTCTTGATTGCAGCCTTGTTTAAAAATCTGGGTTACAATTTTGGTAGATAAGATATTGACTGAGTCGTCCAAGATAACTGGAGCAGAAGATTTACTTTCCATTATGATTTCCTTTAGTTTGATTATTTTACTTTTTTGTCTCGAAGCTGCTCTGATGTGGCGATTGTCAGGAAAGTTACTAGTGTGAACTGGCCGGTTTGTCCCTGTATACCAAGGCCGGATGATTAAATCTGGTCATTAACTGAGTTGGAAGGCACAGAGCTGAAGGCAGTGTTTTTATTGATGTGGCAGGAAATAGGGGGGCCGACTGCTGCTGCTGAATCTGTAAATCTCGCAGACTGTTCACAGTCAGCTCCCTCTTTTAAAGGCGCACACACTCTCTCGATTAAAAACACACTTAATGTCGCAAACAGCCCATTAAGCGCTATGTGGTAGGAGTGAAGATGATGTGAAGCTGAAGGGTGTGTTAATGATGGCGGGCTGTCACCAGCGCAGGGCCCCTGTTCTACCTTGAACTCCTGCTGGAGGGACAGGGATCGTTCAGACGTGGCCAGGACTCGGTCTCCGCGGGGCCAAACATGGCGGTGTGAACATTCCTCTCTGTCTTCTAAAAATAGATCATATACAACTAATTTCCAGTAGAAAATAAAGACAGGGCAAAAATCAGCACTGACTAGCAGCCAGGGTTATTATAGTTAACGAAACTAAGACAAACACTGAAACTAGCTGTGAAAATAATATTTTTGTTAACTCAAACAAAAAACACAATGACCAGTGAACTAAAAGAAAAGCTCAGCTTTGTCTTCATTTCCCTCCAATGTTATTGGTGACTTTGCACAATATGGGACATTTAATAAACAATGATTTGTAAATCATATTCGATGTCACGCATTCTTTCATCCTCCTTTTTTCACCTTCCATAAATCAACTTTCAAACTCAAAAACCAAACTAAAATTGGTCAGTTCCTCAAAATAAAAATAAAACTATTGGAACTAACCTAACCTGAAATCAAAAAACCAAACTGAAAATGTCAAAACTATGATAATTTTTGCTGGCAGCACAACAAAACGGTGAATTAATAATAAATGATAATGACATGACAAGCCCCCTTGAGCAGACAGATTGCTGTAAATACCTGTAAATATTCCCCGTGATCCCATCTCAGACAAAACTATCTCAACGTCACAACCAGGAGTCCTGGAGCCCTCTGGCCTTTTCTCTGATAAGATTCCTAAAAGCCAAATGCCAGCGGGGAAAAAGCTAATTAACATTGCCTGTATGTGTCACTACACGTTTCATGTGGAAAGCCATCATCATCCTTTTGATGTAAAAATGTATGCAAAATGATTATCGCGATTACAGCTTCCCTCCTAATCTTGATGTCCCGTTCAGTCTTTAACATTAATTGGAAACATCAGGCTAATCTGATGTCCAGAGCCAAGAAGACATTCACTTGGCTCTTATCTTCCTCATGTGACCCCTTCAACGTGCGTTTGTTCAAACCCGAACTTCTCTTTGTTGTAAACTTGATGCCCACGGTAATCATTTAGGATATTTGAATTCATCATAACAAGATATGGATTGTGCTTCCCTGGATAACCCTAACACTACTGTGTTTTCTCTTCTTTACAGGATCCTGAGTCACAACAAAATCCGAGTTCTGAAGAATGGATCCTTCTTTGGACTTTACACTTTGGAGAAGCTGTGAGTGCTGCTTAACATCCTTTGTATTCATGCCCTTTCTACAGATTCTCAGGGTTTGTTTATATTAGATATTCTTTATATAGTTCATCGGTGTGTTATTTTGGCTTGATTCAGGGCCTTAGTGAGAAATACAGACAGGCTGTATCTGTGAGATCTGAGCAGCTCTTTGTGCTTCTATCCAATGGGCGTCTTTCCAGCAGGGAGGATGATACACTCAGACTTACTATCACAGACTAATGTTGAAAAGGTCACATAATTACACTTCAGTCCTTCATTATCAGGTAAGCTCCACTCCACAGGACAAGATAAGAGGGATCTCTGGGAGGAGATGCATGTTGGCAGCTTCGCCTGTGGCTCACAGTCAGTCTGGCTCCCCTTAGTAGCAGCATTTTCTCTTTAAATAAAGTGAAATACAAACTGATAGACAAGATGATGTCTGGGGAAATATGAATGAATTGCTCTTCCTGCTCACAGTAGGAAATGTTTTTTCTGTGTCGTACAGATTGAGACGAGTCCGAAAAAGGGAAATTGCTCTGAGGCTACTCTGGCCATCGTGATATTGTTGACCTTAATACCAACTAAGACTAAAACTAAGAGTGAAAGAAGGTTTTTTTTATTAACTGCACTAAAAATGTTGGAATTCTAATAGAAAATAGTTTTGTGAATTATATATGAGGTCATGCATTCTCTCATCCTGCCCGTTTCAGCTTCTATACATCAAAGATAATCATCATAATACCTGAAAAACCCTGCAACTAAATTAAAACTAGTCAGTTCCTCAAATAAAAATACTTACCCACTGGTAAAACCAACTACAACTAAACTGAAATCGATTTATCTGATGTGACAATTACATCTTGTACACTACAGTATGTGCTTTTCCCAGCTACAAGGTGTGACATTTTACCGAGCATCTCAGTAAAACTTTCAAATCATCCTGGGAGTAAACAAGGCACCCAGAGCGGTTTTAGTCTGCATACTGTAGACAAGCAGACATACTTATTTTGTTGGGGTGGGGGAGGGGAGGGGACGGGTACACCGAAGGGATATTGGTTCCACATGCCACTCCTAGCTGCCACCCATGAAGCTAACGAGCTTCTCAAAAATGTTGGAAGAAACAAAAAAAAATATGGTAATTTGCTGCAGTTGTTCGCCTGTTAATACTCACCTACTGGAGCTCACACCAGACGCGCCAGTTGAGAACAAAAGCCATATTTGCTGAGGTTGCTGTTTTTATGTCTGCCATGTGAACACCATGGGTGAACCGATTCAAGTCCAAGTTCTCAGCTCTCACCTTAACTGCATTGCACCCTGGTGCAGCAAAGACTCTGATTAAAGTGTAGACAGGAAGACAGCACACCTACACACTGTGACTAATAGCAGTAATACAGGAGAAAGTGTTTACTCTACAGCAGAGCCACAGCAAAACTTTAGGTGTTTGATGTAAAATGAGTCAATGTAGCTTGTTTTTGTATGTGCGGACAAGGTTCCCTGTAGCGCTTTAGGGTAGGGGATTTCAGTAACCTGAGCTTGCCCACTAACAGGCCCTTGTACCTGGAGCAGTGGTAAAACTAGCAGGGGGCGAGAAGATGAAGTTTTCCTAGAGGCTTACAACTGGGGAAGAAACAGAGCAAACAAAGTAACACACTCCACTGAGGGAGATGTGGGCGTCTGGTGTAAGGAGAGGACATAACGTAAATCATGCAGGCCTCATTTCACTCCTCTGCCTCAACCTCTGCTGGCTCTCTGACACACAGCGGTGGAGGTCTGCTCACTCACTCTGACGTCTTCAACCTTTAATTGAGCCCTGCACCACTTATAATTACATCTGAGCTCATGGGAAAATTGCTGTCTGATGTGAAAAATGCCACATTGAAATTCGGCGTCGCAGTGATGGAAGGGTTTGAAGGGATGAGTATAGAAGTGAGTTTGCAGTAAAGATTTGGGTGTGAGTTTTGTCCTCTATTTGCTTTCTAAAGTACATGCCACTCTCAGAGAGATTCCAGTTTTGTTTTGTTTCCTGAGCCTGCCATCACATTGTTTCCAGTATGTCGTCTACATGTGCTTGTCATTTGGAGCAGTAGTGAACAGTTACTCATATTATGTGGTCAGTACTGTAATCAAAGGCCAGCCCACTAGGGCTGAGTAAACACACATCAGGGAATTACACTGCATCTCTTCCCCTACGTGATGAGGATAAACACAGTCTGCTCACTGGCTGTGCACACTCTCACTCTCGACCCATCTCTGTTGTGAGTTAAGTGCGCGCTGTAACTCTGAGTGTGCTTCCTAGTATGGTACTTCTGTCCAGTCATTTCAAATGTGTCTGGTAACTCTCTTAGCAGATGCACAATCACACCCACACGCTCACACCAGACATCTATTCAGAGCTGAATGCAGTCTAATCTGCTGTTGTTAGTGGGAGAATACAGCTCCAGGGCAGGCCACCCTCCTCCAGGCCTGAGCCAGACAGTAGAGCAATCTACACAGTTAGCCCTTTCATTGGGACAAACCTCCTCAAAGCCACTATTGCCTTCATAACCTGCCAAACCACCCAAGTGCAGAGGAGCAATTTAGACTTGTTTGTTTTGCCCTCTTACTGGACTACTGTGTTTTTGTAGCTCTTTTAAATAGGCCTGCCATCCAACAGCTACATTTGGATGTTGGAATGGTTAATTTCTTTCCAACTTTTGGGATGAAACACCAGTTGAATCATACCTGGCATACTGTAGGCTACATTCGGACGCACTTTCGATACTTTACTTACCTATTCGAGTACCTCCACCTCTGTGCCCACCCTTTCTGATGGGAGCTGACGCTGGCAAACCCACTAACGAGCCGGGACCTTTATGAGTTGTGGACAGATCCCAGCAGCCTGTCCTGCGCTGATTTGAGGCGAGGTAATGAGAATAATGAGCAAAGAGGGCTGAGGCAGTCTGGCTCTTGTCCAACTGGGCCCCACTGCACCATGGGACACAGGACAGGCAGGCAGGGCACAAGGGGCCCTCATTACCAGGTCTGTTCACCCTACAGGGAAATAGGGAGCAGGGAGCAGTGAGGGAGAGCAGAGGGCAGTGATGATGATGGATGAGGGAGCAGCAGGGCGCTGCTGTGGACAGGTTTGAAAAGGCAGGAGTGAGGTTTGTGGTTAGGACCGGTTACGGGCTAAAGGTGTTGGCAGCATGATAGACTTTGTCAACAAGGGATATGAAATGATCCCTACAGTATAAATATACCTGACAAGATGGTACATTTACCTTTCTTGAGTTATATAAAAATATGCACAAGAAATGTCATGCATCATGCATCATGTATCATGTTTATTTACAATCGAGCTCAGGACATAAAGAGTTGTGTGTGAATTATACTCGTAGAATGAATGAATGAAAGGAAGTGTGCACCAATTCCTGACCAGTACCACACCAGGCATGAAAGGAAATACTTTTATGCTTTTACTTTTACCTCTTGCACTGTAGAAAAGTATGCACGAGGAATGTTTATTTATAACAGCTTCAATCAAGGGCAGGAAATAAACCCTATCTGACCAGACCCATAATGTGCAAATGTGTCAGGGAAACACTTGCATTATCTGTTATCTCTTCTGGATAACAGTGTTGTTGCTGCTTCATTTATTTTTGACTTGATAATATGTATTTTACCAAAGCGGAGTCAGGCCGCTCTGTCTTTGCCTGAGCTTTTCTGAAACCGACCCTGAAATCGCCTCTGCCATTCTGAGCAGCTGGGGTTAGGAAGTTGTCCAACTTAAACAACTTTACCATCTGACACAGGGGTAGTGGAGCCGAGATGGCTAAAGATGGTATGGTGGCTGGAGAGAGAGAGAGAGAGAGAGAGAGAGAGGAACAGAGAGGAATAGGGGAGGGAGGGAGAGAGAGAGAGAGAGAGAGAGAGAGAGAGAGAGAGCAAACGCGCACTCCTGCAGTTTGTCTTATATAAATCTGAGGTTGTTTTTCTTAGCGGGAGATTAACATTATTTCCACAGAGGCTAAGTGAATTACCTTGATGAGTGGGAACAAAGCAGAGGTGGGCAGCACTATAGCATGTAAAAACAGTGGAGAATATGCGGACATGGCAAGAAGCCCTTCTGTCTAGACCAGTTTGGGCAAGACAAGGTTCAGATTGTACCAGCCCACTACTATGAGTCCAGCTGCAGACATTTGTGTTAGTATACTCTCTTGCACACGCCGCTGAATGGCCCCCAGTTAGGCAATGGTCACCTAATGAGAGAGCATGACATTAAGGGGTGGAGTGGGTGAGGAAGGGGTTAAGCGTGCTACAGAGTGGAAACAGAAAGGGGGGTGCTGCTGGAGTTGATAGACTCCAGATGTGTCTTTCAGATAAACTGAAGGAACGGGGTGTGTTTGTATTGCAAGCCTAGCTCAGTCATGGCTCTGGGGGTTTATTGAAACAGCGAGCAAGCCCCCTCATAAGCCCATTACCAAATTGTACGCTATATATGCCAGCAACTCTCTCGCACACTTTTTCTGCAAACTTGATATGGTTTCAATGGCATTTTCCTCCAGAGGAACTTGAGCTTTCTCTGGACTTACTTCCCCCCACTTCCGTTTGTGTTCCTTTTCTGCTTTATTTTTGCATCTCCCCTCACTCAGCTCACTGTTCCTCCCCCTTCCCACTCTCTACATGCTGTAGTCCACCTACTGGCTGAAAATTCACACACTGACATGAGTGTCCTGCTTCACCGAACAGTATATCTGTTAAGTCCAGAGGTGGCAAAAGTACATACGTTCTTTACTCAAGTAGAAGTACAGATACTTGAGTGAGGAAAAATATAAAAGTATGAAAGGGAGAAAAGTAGCCATTTGAAGGACATTTCTACCAGCTGCTTCTGTGCAACACTAACTGAACCTCACATCATATTAATACACTGTGAAGACATTAAAATTAACAAAACTTTTGCTCCAATGTGCAAATCAGTTTTCATTGTCTTGCTATGTTTGTCATGTGATATGCACTGATGGATACACCAAGGCATCGTCTTTTCTGTGTTTTATTGTCCTCAGTCTTAAAGTAACAAGCCTGTTTCCAAAATGTAAAGAGCAGAGAGTAGAGGTAATATAGAGGTATTTGGGATAAAATGTAGGAAGCATTACTTCCCACCGTTGGATGTTCAGTGAGAACTTAAATGTATGTACAGAAAAGCTGGAAGAATAGAGTAGCAACATCAGTAATATAATTATATAAAGATTAGCGAGTGGGAAAGCTAAAAAAAAAAGCATTTCATCATCTTTTCTCTCTCCACAACACTTATTACACAGAGACACTACTTTGTTTATTTGTTTGTCCCATTACCAATGAAAACTGAAATTATATCTGATGAATATATCTCATGAAAAAAGCAGGGCAACAGAAAATCGGACATCTCCCCTTCTCTGGCTGCTCCAAAGCCAGATCTCACTGAAGTCAATAACAGTTCGTGGTTCCAGAGTTTTCCTTGGCAGAATAAGCTCCAGCTCATCTTGCAGCAGACTATAGAAACATATAATCAACTTCAGAAATTTTACACTTCAAATAGACGTGTATATTGCTATTTCTGCGTATCCCACGAACGGCTGTGCAGTTAAAATCCACAGTTTATGTTTCCGTTAATGAACAGAGCTGAGGGCCTCATTGTTTTGAACCGTGCTGATGGAAGGTGGTGCTTTTCCAGGTTTGGAATATTTTACGTATTTGTCCATATGTAATTCACATTTGATCAGGCTTAATGGACACACCGTACCCCTTCTAAAAAAGCAATTGAGATGAACGCAGACAAAAGGTTGATTAGATATCCAATCTGACGGGAACTAGAAAAAAGTAAAGAAAATAATCTGGGGAAGGGGCAGTAAAGCAGGAAATTAGTAGAAAAACAAGAGCTCGGCAGATCCTGGTTTCCTGTTTTGGGGGGAAGGCAGGAGTACGTTTGGGGCCTGTGTTACAGAGCCCCCATTGTGAGCAAGTGTGTTGAGGAGTAGGGAGGTGGGGTCTGCGGGGCCATACACAGGGACGATTTGCTCAGTGCTGAATCTCCGAACCCACCTGCCCCTCCCTACAGGGGAAAGCTAGCTAGTAAAAAAAGGAGAAAAAGGAAACTGTAAAAATAAACGAGCATGGGCCTCTGCTAGACGCCAACCAGACAGGAAATGACACGCGGCACAAAAATGGTCTCCACTGACCTCTGTCAGTGACCAAGGTGCCAGTTAATCCCATTTCTTTTTCCAACATACCTTCAATACATAGAAATGCTGTATATTTAGCTTCTGTCTTGTTCATATCGGTTACCATTAGCAGATCTGTTCGAGTGCAGTATAGAAAATCAGTCCCTGAAAACACTGTCTTTCCATTTAAAAAATCCAGAAACAGGAAATTCCTGATTTCAGTCTGGTGATAATGAGTGGCCATTCCCTGGCTTCAGTCATTTTCCCAGCTCCCTCCAGGGCCCAGGCTTAAACAATGTCAGTGCAGCACTCCAGTCTCTGCCGCTGTGTGCCTGATAATGGGAGCTCTCCTGCACTCCTCCACGTCTGGAGCGCTTTACAGACCATGTCTTCATTATTACCCTCTTGCTGCCCTACAAGCACGTCGCTCCTCTCCAGCCTGCATGGGGCCCAGGTGCTCATCCCATATATGCACAGAAAAATGACTCTTCAGAATGGCAGAGGACCAGCTCCATTGATAAGGAGGAGTTTGTGGGAAAAAAAGACACTCTTAATAGCAGCCACTGGTGTTAGGCCCAGCAGCGGCAGACAATGGCCCCTTTTGCGCTGGGATTGAGCTTGAGCTGTCACAATCCAATCACACAGGCCACATGTGGTGAAGGGGGATAAAGCACTGCACTCCCAAGGTTACAAAGCATAACTCAGAGAGGCAGCAATCAAATTCCAAAGTCATAGTAAAGAGCTATCACAGAAAATTGAACCTTGCTAATTAGTGCTTTCAGCTCCTGTGCAGAAGGTGCATCTTCTAACTTTGTGGCCATTTTAACAGTGACATTTTAATGCACAGTAAATGTGAGGCTTTGAAGTATTTCTTGCCTGTGATATTATCCTCTTTCCCGGTGACAGCTGTTGTCATCGGTGTCAAGGCCATTGAGCTGTGAAGCTGTTGTCAGGGAGGGCGCTGTCTGCTCCAGAGGGCACAGACAAGTCATCGCCTGAGTGTGAGCCCCGCTATCAGCTGCAGTTTGTTAAAGTTTAAAATACATCGGAGAGCGGAGTGGAGTGTGAGGCGAGGCGAGGTGGCCAAAGCTGAGATTTAGCCTAGATTAAGGTGGTGAGAGCTGACATTTGGGCTGCGGCAGGTTGAAGCGCCTGGCTAATGCTTCAAGTCCTGTTGACTCTGGTGAGCTCCTCCACATTCCCCAGCTTGGTGATAAGAGACTGTATCAGAAGTAACGGACTGTTGATATTCCTCAGGCCAAATCGTACATGGCACCTTACCATCTGAAGCTGGAAATAGAGGGAAAGAAATTCAGATGTTTGGGGTGTATTGCTAGTCGGAGATTGGTTTTATCACACTGGAGAAAAGGTTTGATTTCAGAGAGCTTAAAGTGCTTAAGATCTTCACTGCCAACGTCAACATGTGACTTTCAAAGCTTGTATCACTGCAATAATTCATTTGTGGTAAAGTGTTTTTGTCTGGTTACATTTGTGCAGGATGGTTTAAGTTACAATCAAACAAACTGTACATAAATTATTGTTTAGAGATTAGCAAAACTAATCAGTACAATATGTGACTAAGTGCCTGGGAATACATTATTCTTGCATGCACTGCTACATGTTTACATCTTTTTATTCAAGGTATGTTTTGCATCATGCATCACAATCACTTTTTCATTTCAGATAAAGTAATAATTTATACTTTTTATAATTTTTATTATCACATTTATAGGAAATTGAATTGGTGTCATCGTCTTAGCACAAACATTATTATTATCTCTCACTGAATAGTTTAACATCAGGCAGTGGGATGAGTAGATTAGAATTAGGATTCTATAAATTATTATATAGAAATTCAAAATGTGGTTTCCTTTGAATGGAGAATAATGTAATTTATACATAAGATATTCTGATTTATCTGTAATTTGTCAAACATTTGACATAAGTCTTGAAAGTAAGACTGTTGTTTCGCTAAATCCCCAATAAATGTGCAGGAAAAGGGACAGTGAAATTATAGATTCAAGTTGTGAGAAAGACAGATTTCATGTTGGAGATTTTCAAAAAAGATGAACACAGCTCTTCTGTTCTTCAACTCAAGACATAGAAGAACCAGATTCATTACATCCACACAATGACAATCGACTTTTAAACTTTAATTAAACAAAAGCGCAATCGAGAATATTCTCCTCTGAAAACACTTCCATATTACTACTGGGGCAGGAGAAAAACACATGGGGGATAAAATGGGCAAAATCAGCGCACGTATTCCACTAAGATGACCTCTTTTATGGTCTGTGCATGGTTGAATACAAATATTGTACACAACATCAATATTACAGAGTAAATGCAGGCGTGTGTGTGCTTCTGACAAGGACAGACAGGGAGGGAGAAACAGTCATCAGAGAGAGGAAATAGTGGGCAGTGCCTCGCCTTTCATCGCGGCACTAATGAGCCCCGGGACAGCCAGACTGGAAACAGCAGTATTGTTCTCCCCCCCGCCCTGGTCAACAAAACCTATACAGCTACCGACACGCAGAAACACATGTACATTCAGAGCAGGACACATAAGAACACAAAGATTACCACATACATTGTGACAAACCAACAAGGCCACACACACACACACACACTCACACACTCACACGAGTCCTCTTGTTTTCTGTCAAACACACACGCAGACTTTACTTTGATGATGAAGCTCAAACAGCATTTGAGAGATTTTTTTTTGGTAAGCTTTTTGAGGTGGCGTAATAGAGGTGGAAACGTCTCCACTTATTTAAAAAAGCTGTGAAGTTGTTGCAAAGTGTTCTGCCTGACAGGCTGGCATGCAAAGAACTGAGTTGAGCTGAACTGTCCAAGGATGTCTGCTTTGAAACAAACGCAACAGACCTCAGGGTTTTGGTCCAGAGCCAGGTAACTTTTGATCCGTCATTATAACCTGTCTCATCTCTCATCTATAATGCAGATATGAGCGGTGGCCGCGAAAGCTTGGACCAACAGCAAAACCCCTGATCCCTGACTCCACACCGCACAGTCACATTTTTTTACTGGAAGCCATTTTCTAAAACATTTTTCCTGCCCCATTTGATCAAAATAGCTCATCTCTTGGAATGTGGACAAGACAATGGTTAGGAGATGCCTGAGGTTCTACACGGTGTGAGACAGCGCTGTCGAGAACGGCGATGACAGATAATTTTTGTGGAAAAAAAAGGACCAAAAAGTCCCCTGAGGTCTGGCCAACCACAGTGGCATCCTGGGAAGCAATGAAATAGAGAAAAAAGCAGCCTGTATACCATAGCGTTGATGTTTGTGAGCTCCTGTAAGGAAATCCTCTTCTGTGACTGGTCCTGCAGATAACCATTTGTCCCTTGACCTACTCTAACCCCGCTATTCCCGCCTGGCTAATAAAAAAGTTCTTGAATTCAAAATTTAATGCAGGTCAACTAATGGAGAAGGGCATTTTGTTGAACAGTTTAACACATGGGTGTGGGCGCCGAAGAGGAAGAAGGTACAGAAAAGGGCAGTGGATATGAAATTCGATCTTCAAAGGCAGTTAGAGGAATTAATAAGTTTCCACCAATATTTTATTTGGTTTATCTGTATGGTGTTACCCAGGTGGCTGATGGGATAAGATTTCTTATCTGTGTGCAAAGAGTACCCTGCTGTGTTTAGGCAGGTTTAGGATACATGTATCCACCCCCTTTTATTTTCACTTGAAGAAGCCTCCTCTACAAGAGTGTTACAGTGCTGTACAAAGGACATTATAACATAGAGTAAAAGATGAAACGAAAAACTAAATGGTAAACAGGAAACAGTAAAATGGAACATGCACATTAATAGAGCAGTAATGTGAATCCAAAAACATCACACTTCAAGTACATTTTCATGATATCATGCATATTATAGAACTTTTATTTGTAATAGAGTATTTTCACTGCGTGGCATTAATACATTTATTTAAGTAAAGGATCTCAATACTTCTTCCACCACTGGTGTTCCCATCACCCCTGCATGCATTTTTTTCATTGACCTAATATTTTCTCTCTCTGCAGGGACCTCAAGCACAACTTAATCAGCACCATCACGCCCGGAGCTTTCCAAGGCCTGTCTGAGCTTCGGAAACTGTAAGTAGACATTAAGATGATTCCCATTCCATTAGGGTTCAGAGCATTAAACATATTAAGGGAAATCATAAACACAGACATGGAAATTTTGAAATCAGTTGTTTGGTATGAGATGGATGTGGGAGCCAGCGGTTATATCCTGTTGCATTTTTCTTTAGTGTATACTGTTTTGGCAGCTCATGGCAGATGTCATGTGTTATACTGAGCTCCTGGTGTGAGTGTGACCATAAAGGCCTCCTTCACTAAGTGTTTCTGCTGATCTTTGTGGGGGCCTGCGATGTCATCTCTGGTGTCCTGCTCCACCACCGTGGAAACCTCAGGGCCACGCAAGAGGCTCCTCGCACGTCATTGGATGTGACAGGGTGGCAGTTTGCAACCACTCGCTGCTCACTCATTGTGTGTTTGGACACCGAGGTCTGGTTGCAGCGTGGTCGGAGCTGGTCGTCTGTACTGCGCCGCGTGACTCCCCTTCCCTCCTCCCCCTACTTGTGTTTTCCCTGCAAGGTCTGGGGCTTCTCAAAACAAACAGGGGGAGATAAACACATGCTCTGGACAGTTCTCTGCTGGGTAGTGTCAGAGGTGTAACAGAGCAGATCCCTCTCTGGCTGTGGCTATACATCACACTCAGAGGTGGACAGCAGAGCAGAGGCCCTGCTTTTACCCCATTTGTGATAAACTTTTACTGGCGTCCTATTGAGCAGAGATAAGGGAAAGTGGCAGGGACAGTGGGCAAGCTTGCATGTTTAACTTTCTAAGCTTTCTAGCAGGAAAATAGACGACTGTGGGGGGACTGCGCAAGCAGAGCAAAGCCTATTTGTATTTATTTTATTAAACAAGAATGTGCTGAAAACTCGTACATGTCTGCTGTGTATGTGGTATTTGTTCTGATATCTTAAAAACAACACAGACAGTGAAAGAGACAAGATATCACGATATGTGACTTGGCTTGGAAATAACTAACACATTCCTTTGTCTGTTCGCACTTCTAGCGACCTATCCAATAACCGCATTGGCTGCTTGACTGCAGACATGTTCCAGGGCCTGACCAATCTCACAAAATTGTAAGAGATGAATGAACTGATTCCGTAAATACATGGTTATTTGTGCATTGCGGGAAAGCTCTCAAGTTAACTTATTCATATCTAATTTGTGTACTGCTAGGAACCTCTCTGGCAACATCATATCGACTGTGGATCCAGGAGTATTTCAGGAGCTGCCATCCCTTAAGCTAGTGTGAGTACAGAGACGGTCTGAACTCCCAACGAGTTCACAATCATGGAGTACCATTCCATATCTGAGCAGAACAATAAATATTCCTGTCAGACCTTCTTCTGTGTTAGGATTTATTTTGACAATGGTGCAAACTATAATACATTCTACAATTAATCCAAGCTTTCAGAAAAAAATTTAAACAAAGACAATTTGGATATTTTCTTTTATGTTTGATTTATTGATCAAAACACTTGAAACTAAAGCTATCACAGATGAAAAGACTTTCTGTTAGAAATCTATAGTGG
The DNA here is from genome assembly GCA_037367275.1 of Coranthus polyacanthus. NCBI lineage: Eukaryota > Metazoa > Chordata > Actinopteri > Kurtiformes > Apogonidae > Coranthus > Coranthus polyacanthus. The sequence continues at coordinate 15,484,206 of JAPQRN010000027.1, forward strand.
TGGAATGTAAGTACTTTTAATCAAGTAGTCTACTTCATTTTAGGTACTTGTACTTTAATTATAAGTGTTTTTTATGCAACTTTAAACTTATACTCTTATAATATGTTGTACTTTTTACACCACTGCATTTAATCAACACATTTGTACATTTGTGATGATTTTGAATGATTGTAATAAACTAAAATAATTGTAGTTTTTCTTCATGGGTTGGGAAAATTCTCCTCCTTCCTGTGATCTGTGTCTAGCTATACAACATAAAATAGCCAATTCATTACAGAGTGAATATACATCTCTATAGAAAACAACGTGGTTGATTTTACTCTGCAACTAGACTGTATATGATCCATGTGCAGTCTAAATGCACATCCATCTCCTGTTACTTACTTACTTACTTTACTTATGTTCACTGATAAATGCCCATCTCTTCTCTCATCAGGAACTTCAACTCAGACTACCTGTTGTGTGACTGTGGCTTACGCTGGGTCCCAGGCTTCTTTCGCAGCAGTTCAGCCCGGTTGGGAGATGAAACCCTGTGTGCCTACCCCCGAAGTCTGAGGGGAAAGCCCCTACGTGGACTAAGAGAAAGTCAGCTGAGTTGTGGTGAGAGTCCGGTAGCATGAGCCATGACTGAGGTGGTTCACCGCTTTGTTTCAGAAAAGATGTCTTGTGAATGACAATGACGGTGCACTTATAACAGAGCAGAAGTTCGTCAGTTTTTCTAAGGATCTGTAGACCAAAAGGGTTGCAAGAAATCATTTCCCACAGCTCAGAAGGGATATAAGGTCCTATTTCTAAATCTATCAGTGGGCTGTGTTGACAACTAATCCTGTGGGTTGCATTTACGAATTGCTGCTGTCTGCATCCAATCTGCTCCAGAACAGCAAACTCATAATAGCTTCTGTGGAAACATTTAGCTGAGGTTGAGTAATGAGAGAGAAGCACAAATAATTCGGAATGATGTGTAACAGTCACATCTGCGTCTTTCCCTCCATGTCGCTCAGATGGTCCTCTGGAACTGCATACCCTGTCTCTGCTGCCGTCCCAGCGTCAGGTGGTCTTCAAAGGCGATCGGTTGCCCTTTCACTGCACTGCTGCTTTGGTGGACAAAATCACCACCTTGCACTGGCGACACAACGGTCAGCTGGTGACCTCTGACTCAGAGATGGGCGTCCAGCTGGAAAACAGTGTGCTGCACGACTGCACCTTCATCACCAGGTGCAGAAATAAAAGTTAACTGCTCCCTCTGGCTACAGCTTACCTTAACGATGCTGTCTATATTTAATTGTATAACACGCATAAAATACTGATGCACAATTTGAACAATTCTAACCCATGCATCGATAATGTAATAATGACTTCTCAATATCCTCTTTATCCAGTGAGCTCATTCTATTCAATGTACATGTGGAGGCCAGTGGAGAGTGGGAGTGTGTTGTTTCCACGGGGCGGGGCAATACGTCTCGGAGTGTTGAAATTGTGGTCCTGGAGAACAGCGCCTCCTTCTGTCCAGAGGATAAAGTTGTCAACAACCGGGGAGAGTTCAGGTTAGTTACAGTTACATTCGCTATTATTACATACTTCAGGAAACAGTTTCCTCATCTGTCTCTGGTGTTGATCCCCAGGTGGCCAAGAACACTGGCAGGCATCACCTCCTATCAGTACTGCCTGCAGCTGCGCTACCCCTCCTTGTCTGTGGAGGGAGGTATGGAGCAGAAAAAAGCCTCTCGATACTGTGACCGTTCAGGGAAGTGGCAGGAGGGTGACTACTCCAACTGTCACTACACCAATGGCATTACTCGTGTCCTGCATACCTTCATCTTGGTCAGTACTAATATCGATTCAATATTAACTAGATAGTTTATGTACAAAATGCACTTTGTTTATATATTTGTCCTTGGTTTACAGAGGCCAATCAATGCATCAAATGCTGTCACTGTGGCACATCAAGTACGCACCTACACTCTGGAGGCTGCAGGCTTTACTGACTCAGTAGATGTGCTTTATGTGGCACAAATGATGGACAAGTTCATGGAATATGTTGTACAACTGCGAGAGGTGAGAGGTTATATCAAAAATGGCCTATTTATAGATAGGGTGACAAATTAAAGGTAAACCTGATGGGATAGTGTTCATATCTCTAGTTGAGTTCAGTGACTTGTAAAGTCGATGTCAATATGCAGTGAAGCTGTTTCCGGAGGTAAATTTTGACCCAACACCTTACCGAGACACCTGTTTGTATGTGTGCATGCTGCATGCTGTGAGCAGTTTCTCACTGTAAATTCCATGTGTTTTTTTTTTTTGCACCAGTTGTCAGAGGTGTTAGTAGAGATGGGGAGTAACCTGATGCAGGTGGACGACCAGATCCTCGCTCTTGCCCAAAGAGAGAAGAGAGCCTGTAGCTCCATAGTCTACTCTTTGGAGACTCTTGCTTGGCCTCAACTACATAGCCATGCTAAAGACTTTTCTATGGTAAGGATTATCAACTTAACTTTTCTTTATCTCATTATGATACCTATGGAAACATTTTCAAATCAGGAAAATATAAAGCATTAAGCCATTTATGTTTATTGATATATAAAGGTGTCGAGGAACATTGTGATGGAAGCCCATCTAATTCGACCAGCTCACTTCACTGGCTTTACCTGCACTGCATATCAGCGTCGTGAGGTCTTAACAGGCAGTCTGGGAATGGAAGTAACGGATACCACCCATGAACAACAGATCCGTTTCCGCTGCAGTGCTGGTGCTCATAACACCTCCCTAAACTATTTTCCACTAAAGGTGAGCGTCTTTCCTTTTGTCCCCTTTGTGACAAGAATTGAATGCTACCTTTGATATTAGCAACCCAGTATTTTTCTTACAATAATACTAATAACAGGCAGCATCTCTCTTCGCTTTTTCTTTTCTTTTCACAGAATTTAGTCGCTCTGGCCTCGGTGACTCTCCCTCCTACTCTGTTTCCTCCTGACGCTCCTGCAGATTGCAAGCTTCAGTTCATAGCCTACAGAACTGGCAGCTTTTTCCCTCTAACTGGGAGCTCAAATAATACTGGAGAACACTCTCGCAGACGTAGCGTCAACACTCCAGTCATCTTTGTTGGACTAGGTAAGAGAGAAAGTAGAATGAAATATAGTGAGGGCAGCTACAGTTCTGCAGCTCGTGTAGTTACTTGTAAGAGGTACACTCTTTCTTAAGCTCAAGACATACTGGAATGTACAGAAACTCTTTAACAAATATTTATTTAAAAAAAAAAGACAGTATAAAACTTCCTATTAACAGTTTTCAGTTAAATGCACAATAAATAAGTCAGTCATCTGTACAGTTTTGTATTTATAACCTCCTTCTTCTATATGGCAGATGGCTGCAACATGTGGAACCACTCTGAGGCCATCTGGGTGTCTCTTCGTCACTTGTCCCCTGGTACTGATGCAGTGGCAGCCCAGTGGAGCCTGAAGGCTCTGGAGAAGCAGGGTGGCTGGAGCCAGGAGGGCTGTCAGCTTGTCCACAGTGACAGCAGCACTTCCACGATGCGCTGCTCTCTGCTGAGCAACTACGCTGTGCTGCAGGTAGAATAGCCAAGTTTTCTAATTTAATGTTTCATTCATTCTTAATAACCAAGATTCATTGTGACTTTTATTTAACTTTAATGTGATTTATTTTCTCAGGAGGTGCCTGACTTTCCCAATTCTACATCCATCTCTGTGAGGGTGCTCCACCCTGTGGTCTATGCTTGCACTGCAGTGATTCTCCTTTGCCTCTTCACCACCATCATCACACACATACTACACCATAGGTATGCTGCTAATATGCAAATGCGTGTGCATAAGCTAACTTCATCGTGCATTTATTATTTTGCTTCACCTGTTCATTATTTTACTGTGTACACCAACAGTTCTATTCACATATCAAGAAAGAGCTGGCATACATTACTGAATACCTGCTTCCATATTGCCATGACAACAGCCATCTACGCAGGAGGCATTAGTTTGACCAGCTACCCAGTGGTTTGTCAAGCAGTAAGTCCTTACTTCACACAACATCCTTGTTTTAATGTACCCGACGTCTGATTTGCATGTTTTTTTTTTCTTTTTTTTAAGCAGGCATAGCACACCTTGTGTAACAATAGCCATAGTTACATTGTTTCTTTAAAACATACTAGTAAGTGCACATAATGAAAAGAAGAAGAGGAATGTACAGCCTAGAGTGAGGTGTTTCAACTTAGACATCACAGTAGTCCTTACCCCAAAAAAATCAGTACAGGGTCCGTCTATCTCTCCACATGTAGTGTGTTTACCATTTCACTTAACCACAAATAATATGCAGTTACAGAGTTCTTCTTCCACATTCGCCGATTAACTTTTTTCAACCACCATTCCAAACAAAACAGACCTTTTTCTGTACTTATTTATAGAGGATAAAGAAGTAGTTGTTCCAAGGATTGCCGTGAGTGAATCGGGTTTCTAAAACTTCTCAATGAAAAATGCCCCTCCAAAAATGGGTAAAATGTACTATATGACGAGAAAGAATGTTGACATTTACACAGATTTACGTTTGTTACAAACAGGTGAAACATCACTAATGAAGCTACGTGGCTTTTCTAAAAATAGAGTCTGTGTAATGTTTTAAACTGCATAAGATTAAGTTACTGATCTGATTTTACTATCTTGTATGACAGGTGGGCATTGCCCTGCACTACTCCTCGTTGTCGACCCTGCTGTGGATTGGAGTCAGTGCGAGGGTCATTTACAAAGAGGCTGTGTGGAGAATGCCACGGCACCCAGATGGAGAGTCTCCTGCTCCACCCACTCAGCGACCTATGCTCAGGTCAGTGTTGATATCAGAGCAGGTCACAACTCACCTTCGCCCACTTTGTGTTCAATGAGATTGTTGTTTGCCGTCAGTAAGGTTTGTATTACAAGAGATACGGGTGTTCTTGTGCACGGCCACCCAGGCTGTGCACCATTAAAGACAGTACTTATGTTCAACAACCAAGGTCTCTGTTTTGAAGGAAACCTTGGAGGTGCACAGTGGAGTATTGCACAAAAAAGTTTTAAAAATGAATATTAGAGCGGGGGAAGGGAGGAATGTATGAAAGCAACATAACAGAAGCAGAAGGGCTTGTCATAAATCTGAGCCGGGGGGGTTATTCAACGGGTACTCTGTCATCCCAAATATTCCCTTCTATTCCCCCCACCCTTGTGATCTTGTAGCTGCAATTGTACATTGTGCTGCTGACCACATGAGATCAATAGTGCAGTAAAAGTCTCCCACTAAAACAGTGAAGAATCACAATGCTCGGTTCAGATTATAGACGGCCAGAGAGATACAACAAGGAAAAAGCACTGTTAAGAACACTTAAAAAACACGGTAGTAGCCAAAGGTCATACAGTATCCTGGGAGACAAACAAAAGCTGCTGCTGAGAACCTGTATTTAATATGTTTTGCTCTTTCATTCAAGGTTCTATTTGATAGCTGGTGGAGTTCCTCTTATCATTTGTGGCATCACTGCAGCTGTCAATGTCAACAACTATGGAGACAACAGCCCTTAGTGAGTTTTCCTCTTTTTATCCTGAGCCATTTGGCCCATGACTTTGTGTTGGTTTGTTTGGTACTGAAGTGACATACTGTGAGATATGTTGAACACACAGAGATGTCCTTGTTTTGAACTGACCTTTCTGACTTCTTTTCTGCCTCTTGCAGCTGCTGGCTAGTGTGGCGCCCCAGTCTGGGGGCTTTTTTTGTCCCCGCTAGCCTAGTGGTGTTTGTGACCTGGATCTATTTCCTGTGCACTGTGTTTCGCCTGAGGCACCGTGTGGCCAAAGAATGCACAGGAACTACCCTGTCCTCCCCCGTGACTGAGAGCCAGCCTGCGCTAGCGGGGAGTACCAGCCTCCTCTCCACAGACTCAGTAGTGGGCCCTATAAGCCCTGTTGTGGTTCCAGAGGATCAGTACTCACTGAAGACACAGTTCTTGGTGCTGGTGGCCACACACTTCCTGTTTGTGATTCTGTGGTGCTGTGGAGCCATGGCAGTGTGGCTGACAGGGCACACTAGCTTATTGTTCAGCTGTCTCTATGGGATAGCTGCCACACTTCTGGGTGCGTTGCTGATGGTGCACCACTGCTTTCGACGTCTGGATGTGCTGGCCTCATGGCAGGCATGTTGCCCAGGCTATCAGCGCCCACACCCCATATCTACTTACACACACACCTGCACAACAGGGAGTGGAGTGCAGACCTCTGAGCAGGGATCTCAGCTGTTCATCAACTGCCATCCGACCGGTGATTCTCATAACTCTTCGTCAGCTAGGTCATCATCCACGCCAAGTGGGATCAGCAGCGTGGGCCCCGGTCCCTGCAAGCTCACCAACCTGTTGCAGGTGGCACAAGACAATTCAAATAACACTGCACGTGGTCCAGCAGGCAACAACACTAGCACCAGTACCGACAACATCACCAAGCCAACGAACAATATCATGCCTCCCATTAACTCTGCAGCCCCAGTTCATCCCCAGAGAAGGAAGGTTAGTAGCAGAACTAAACAAGGGAACAGCCAGTATCACCACCGTGGTGAGGGCAGAGGTCACTATCGTCTTAAAGCTCTTAGGACTGCTGGAGGTGGTGGCAGCCTCGGAGCTTTGGGGCCCACAGGTTTGGATCACCTCAGTTCTTCACATGCGGCTTACAAACAGGCCACAAGCGAAAACGGCAGCATCCACCACAGTCTCTCCGAGAGCCAGGCCAGCCCGCTGACTAACGGGAAGCGGGTTGGGGAGTCAGTGGCTACAAGCCCCTCAGAAGGAAGCGATGGGGGCAGCAGCGGGAGCCGCAAACCCTTTCCCTTGCTTCCCTCTATGGCTAGCAGAGCGAACATGCACAATGCCCAGAGACGATGCGCCAGCAGAGACAATTTGAAACTGGCAGCTGCTGCAGAGAGAGATAATAAGCGCTGCTCTTACCCTTTAAACAGTATCACCACCACTGTGCCAGGGGCTGCTGCTCCAAATGGCACCCTCAAAAACTCTGTGCTAGATCTGGAACAGGACATGAGTGGCACAGACCAATCCCACAGTTCTGCTGGAATGAAGAGTGGTTTGTGGAAGAGTGAAACTACAGTCTAACCTATACTCACTTGTGATCCTCTATGCATGACCTTGACAAACTTTTAAATGATTGGGTTATGTTTAAATGGTCTTTTGATTATAATAATTATATAATTTAAGACATAAAATCATGAAGGCATCCAGCACCATAAACTGGTACTCTGGCCTTTGTAGCATTGTAAAAGTTTGCTGTGAAGTGGTTACCAATTAAACGGCAGGTTTTTTATTGTCATTTTACAAAAAAGATACTCATTTATTTTATTCATTTTACAAAAATGTGCAAGATATTGCTGAAATTGGCATATGATGTTGATTTTGGACTTCTTATGGAAGCTTTATTGTTTTAGTTGTGATTTTTCAGTGCATATCAACTATAGCATGAAATGGAAAGCAAGATAATCCATTTCCAAAAATCCAGCTATATGCATTTAATCTGTGGACAACCTTTCACCCTTATGTTTGCTCTAATTGTTTGGTTGTGCTTATGTATGCACTTGTATGGTTTGTGTATGTACTGTATGTTTGTGTGTATGTACTATATGTGCGTGCATTCTGAGTATGTGTGTTTGTGCGTATGCACATAAGAGTGTTTGCATGTGTGTCGATGTACAGAATCTCTGGGTGAATTAAAAAAGCTATGCGAGACTTTTCAATATATGACAAAACTGTTATTTTCTTTATATTTCAATCAGACCTCTTCACATCTGACAAAAAGAGAAGGAATATTGACTCCATACTTGAACCGATTTTCACTTCCAACAGAAGCTGTATTCTAGATTCATGAATGGCTGCCCCCTCCTGGATGCTTTTCACTCATTGTCATAATGGTCAGCTTTACACTTGAGCAAAATGTCAGATTTTGCAACGACTGATTTATCTTATCAAGCCGTGGCCATAAAAAGTAATATTAATAATGTGTCTGTTTCACATTTTTTTTAGCTTTAGATGCCTTACAAAAATATTGGATTGAACAACAAGACCATACTTTCGTCTTTTGGTAAACTTAGTGAAGTTGTCATTCAGGAAATCACATTGACAGGAACTGTGACTCTTGAACATTTTAATATTAGCAGTTTATTGTGAATATTGTTGTATATTATATAGACAACAACAATGCTATTGTAGAATGTGTGCACAGTATGAGCTTTTGATCAGACCCCAAAGAAATAACCTTCAGGAAAAAAAAAAACGTCAAATTTTCTCATTTTCATTTGACTTATATTCTTTCATGAAAAGATTCATTTAGATTGTCTCGTGTTCAGGAGTCAGTATACTGTAAGTTACAATGTTTGCCATGTTTTATATGTACAGGTATTTCATGAACTGTTATCTGAACACACATTCTTTCATGGCTTAGATCTAATCTTCACTTTGCCTCTACATCAGCACTTCTGTTAATAATTTAACAAGTTGTGAAAGGGTGCCTACAAAACGAACCAAATGCTAACTGAAATATTACAATATATGTAATATAAATATTATTTCAATCATAATTTATTTCTTCAGCTGTATGCCAAATAGCCTGTTGTAAGTTGCTGAACAATGCAACACATGATAATCACTTTCACAACAATGCAAATGTCTAATTATGTCTATAACTTGAACTATGGTAAATGTCCCATCCTTCTTTGTCTGCTTAAACATTCAACAACCAAGTGTTTTACATATAAATAGCAAACCTACAAATACCAATGCAAATGTGGTGATGTGAAATCATTTGGTCTTCATTTCAACCCTGAGTCAACTATTAAAACTTATAAAAATCAGTTTGCACTCAAATACCTTAAAGAATGTCTAGTACGTATAAACCTATTTTTTAATTATATTATTAAAATATACTTTATATTTTATTTCATTTTGAGCTAAAGGTCAACTGAATTTCCCTCAGGGGATAAAAGAAAGTTAATCTCATTTCATAATATATCAGTAAATCATAGCAGATTTCCTCCCTAACTAATAGCCTAGTCAAATTATGATATTTAGCCCATCTGTCATAATTTGACTAGTTACACCTGCACTTATCTGAGATCACTCCATAGATAATTTTGATGTGCCGAACCCTCATTTTGATAAGAAATGTTGGATATTTTGATCTGTGTGACCTATGTTTTAACGTAGTGACAGACTATTATTTTTTTATTTTTATTTTTTTCAGATCAAAATGAAGAGAACAGGTAAAATGCCTGGACGTCAATTCATTAACTCAGTACACTATTCTCTTTTTATTTACTGTCTCATTTGTGGCAAGACTGAAGATAAACTGATTCCCGATCAGTTCCTGAGCTAATTAGCGGTCCGCGATGTCTCAACGCCCGCCTTCTTCACTGTCCAATCGTTGCCGGACTTCCAATAACTGACAGAAATATTACCCAATCAAACAGGACTGTGTAGAGTATGGGTGGAAACTTTCAACATCAGGGAAGTGGACTGTGTAACGTAGCGGAGGCAGAGCAAGGGAGCTGTGTTTATGAAAGCCTCCAGAAGGAATTAGTCGCTACACAGTGATGTGTTCATTGTCCCGCTTTAGCTTGTGTGGGCGTTAAGTTAAGACAAGTGTTAAGACAACTCAGGTGTTATTAGGAGCTTAAACACAGCGTTACGAAGAGGAGGGAGAAGTATTACGACATCAACCTGAGCTTCCTGAACTGAAGTCAAGCTAGGTAACCCTAACCTACAGCACCAGAGGACACCGAAGGTTGAAAACCGAGTTCAGGAAACCGTTAACCAGCAGCCGGACGTCGAAAGCTATTTCAGAGAACAATTCGGATCAACTTTTGTTTAATCTTTACGGACTTTGAGGATGTCGCTGGCCGACCAGAGCCAGCAGTGGTTTCCGACGAGCGTACAGGTAACGGTGCACCAGGCTCGAAACCTGCGCGTCAAAGGCAAAAATGGCACCAACGACGCCTATGCCATCATCCAGGTGGCCAAAGACAAGTTCTCTACGTCTGTGGCTGAGAAATGTGCCGCTCCGGTGTGGAAAGAAGAGGCGTCGTTTGACCTGCCGCTCTTCCACCCGGGAAACGCTGAACGCTGCACCCTGTACATCATAGTAATGCATCGAGCCCAAGTGGGGCTTGACAAGTTCTTGGGACAAGCTGTGGTAAATTTACTGGATCTTCATGACAACAAGTCTCGCAAAAAGACAGAGTAAGTGTCAGCAGCTGTGTGGGCCTGTCTCACGCATAATGTTGTGACACGGCTTTTTATGAAAGCTACCAGGGCTGCAACTAATGCCGAGAACTGTCGATTAATCTGTATTTTCTTGATTAATCGATTAATGGTTTGGTTTGTAAATTGTGAAAAAAAAAAAAATATATCGGTCAGTGCATCCGACAAAGCACAAGATGATGTCCTCTAATGTCTTGTTTGGTCCACAGCCCAAAGATATTCATTTACTGCCATAGAGGAGTAAAGAAACGTGAAAGTATTTACATTTTAGAGGCTGGAATCAGAGGATTTGGAATAAAATGACAAAACATTTCTCAAACTGATAGATTATCAAAACAGCTGACGACTGTTGCAGCTCTAAAAGCTATATATGAATGTTGTTTTTTCTGTGCTTAACCTGGATTTATGGCTTATTTGTAGAGTAATAAGCCGCCCACAGCGGTGGTATTCACCAGAAGCATTATTTTCTTCTGGGTACAGTGCAGCAGCATCACAAAGAGTGAAAGTAGAAATGAGCCTCCGCATACTGTCAAAACCATTGCACTTACTGGATTTACTAAACTTTGTGATTTAGTGGTTCATTTATTAAGCATTTTATCAAATTAAACTCTGAGCTCTGTGATTCTATGCAAGTCTGAGACAATTTTAAACTTATTTTCCCCTTCAGTGCATATAAGTAAGATACCATGCCATCAAACTATCTTATGGTTGTGACTTTATTTACAGTTAGCTTTACACAACTGTCACACAAAGAACAGCAGAAGTATATCCCCTGATTCCTAAGATTGTATTATAAAACTTTGTCTTTTTAAGCTGAATGAACTGTAGTCGATAAATAGATTAAACATAGTAATAGTATTGAGAATTGTTACTGTATCTCTCCGTGTTGGAATCACTTTTGTATTGACATTGTCTTCTCCTGCAGCAGAGAATTTACAGCAGTGTTACAGCTGAGTTATCAGAAAAACAGACACTTGAGATGGTGGAAAACAGCCCTAGTTTACTCTAATCTCAGCGTTTTCTTCCATCTACTGTCTCTCCTTTGAAGCGACGCTGAACTCTCGACTCAGTGTTTTCATAACTTGGTGTGATTCCAGCTCTGTCACACCTCCATCTTGGTGATGACGGCTAACTGGAAATCATTTTCCCTTTGCACATTCCCCGGGGCTATTTAGCAGCTTAAAATATGTCTGCTCACACCCAGATACGTTTAATGAGTCAGGATGACATCTGTGTTATGACGCTGCATGGGTGTAACATACAAACTAAAGCGTTAGTATTGTCTTAGAATATACACCCTCTTATATAAGAGGCTTTTAAAAATAAACAAAGTTTTAATATAGACTCGTCCCTTCCCAGCGTGGCCTTTAATTTTGAAGTGATCTTTGGTAAAAACAGAGTGAGGTGGTTCTGTATGTGTGACTTTTCATCCAAGGGCAGCTTTAATGCGATACCAGTATGACCTCACTCACTTGGTTATTGTGCTGCTATCATAAATGTTATCTTGTGTTTGCGTTGTGGACTTTTTTACACTCTCATGGCAAAGTTCATTTCCTGCTCCTTCCTGTCCATGTCTGCACAGCTTAGCCTACTTCTTGCTCCCTTCAGGCCCTCTGTGCAGGAGAGGTATTGGATGTTGCTCATTCTCGCATCGAAGCGAGTGGTGTTAGATTACTGTCCTGCTTCCCAGTCGTTCCATTATGGGGTGTGACTTTCAGGACTTTGTTTTCCTGCTGAAAAGGAGCTCTGACGCTGCCTCGGAAACAGCAGAGTGGGACGTGTTCAAGATGATATGAGGTTACAGAGGGGCCGCTTCTTTGGCTGGTCTAAGAAAGAGAATAATAGTGTCACAGATGATCTGATATTATAAATACTTTAGTAATACTTTTTAGAATTAAAGGGTAAGTTTTATGTTTTAGATTTAGGTTGTATGGGGTTTCAAAATAGTTTTAAAAGTTGTAGAAAAACATTCTTGTATTTATTAACCACATTATTAAACAATCTCTACTCAAGTGTTGTAAGTAACTGATATTTTTAGGGTTAAATAACTGACATATACATAAATGAATCAATAGATTATTCTGTAAATAATTTTCTCAGATGATTGGTTTTATCTGTCTGTAATATGATGGAATATCTGACACTACATTACTTTACAATTTTCTGCAGACAAAAGAGACATCCTGAAATCAAATAGTGAACAATATTTTGGAGACACGTGAATGTTTGACTGCTTTGACATATTATTTGTTGAATCCATTCAGTTGTCCACTCACAGGATAAACATATCCTGGTGTTAATCATTAGACAAAGATAGAGAAGTGACCTCTTCAGTTAACAGAGTGAACCTGTCCAGCAGGACTGGTGAGCACGCATTAGGGGCACAGCTCAACATGTCTCTGCAAACAATACAGAACGGAAACATGAACCTGTTAATAACCGTAACAATGCGCCGTCTCTATATCATCGACTAATGTGTAGTTTCTTGAACGGTGGGACACAGTGCGATCTGTCTGCACTTGTGGTTATACTCGCTCGTTTACCTTGGCGCGCTCCACTTAGGGTGGGAGATGAAGAATGTTTGTTTTAGGCTTAGTTTAACTTTCATTACATCACGTTGTGCGCCTCCCTACATGTTTGAAATGTTTTCAGGAATGTTGGTTCACTCCCATGTGTGTTTCCTGGCTGTTATCCCCAGAAGAGCCGGTCTAAATGTCTCAAGGCACAAACTATATGAGCTGCAGTTATCCAGACATGATCACTCTCCTTTGGTTAGGTAGAGCCTTAATAACGCCTGCATATTCTGCCTGCACAGTGATTAAATGGTGACCTTACTTTTCATGAAACAGTTGGAGGGCTACGATGTGGAACAAAATAGTTCAAAAGGGGAAATGCTTACTATAATAGGCACTTCTGCTGTCGTATTTGAACATCTATTAATAGTAGGGCTTTAATTATAGCAACTGAAATGGTCGGTGCATAATGGCTCTAATTGCTTGTTTTGGCATAGTTTTAGAAAGGGCTCTCCAGAACACTCCTACCTTTCCCTTACACAATAAGTGCTGATCCTGTACAACAGAGCGTACATGAGGCAGGAGCCTAAACAAAGCTGTAATTGTCACGCTTTATTTGTGGTTGACATGGTACTCTCAACAGGAACTGGAACAAACTGTTCACACCTATCAGTCTCATATCTGAAAGGACACAGCAGTCAAAGTCATGGGTATTAGCACTCAG
>JAPQRN010000027.1:15507428-15524004 GCA_037367275.1 Coranthus polyacanthus
TAACAAAACACGCTGACATGGACAAATGTGGAGGACAGATAATGTTATTGGTGGTGGTGCTCAGGTGGGTTGCAGCCCTCTAATAACATTCAGCTTAAGGCCCTGAGAATAAGTAAAAGCTAAATCAAGTGCTTTACAAATGCAACTCCTGTTTCTCCCATGAAAATGAATGGTGATGTGAATTTCATTTCACAATCCACTAATGAAAAGGTATTTTCTTTTGCATTACTGACAGATGCAACCTTTCCTTCTGCCTCCAGGGAAACAAATTCAATGTTTTTTATTGAACATTTTTTTGTATCAGCAACACAACTAAAAGACTGTCTCTGTCCTTGTCTCTGTGGCGCTAAAAGACACTCAGCTGCTTTTCTTTCTTTGTATTATTCCAAGGCATATTCATATGATTAAATCATATAATTATTAACAAATTAATTTAATAGGAATAATGATGAATAAAAGCTAAATCAAGTGCTTTATAATTATTTGTTATATATTCTATGTTTCTATTGTTTCTAACCACAAAAAGTAAAAAAAAAAAAAAAAGCCCTGGTATATGTCACACACTGAATGTTATTGATCAGTCCATCAATCAATGACTCTATCGATATATATATATACCTAAAATGTTGTAAATATTGTAAACATGGCAATGCATGTGTACGGACTGAACGCTAGAAAGCGAAAAGTTGTCAATAATAATCAATAGAAAAATGGCGGCAGTACCGCTGTTAAACTCATCATCATTTATCACAAATCTCAATAGAATTTAGCTTTGCTGCTTTAACTGAGGCCAACAAAGTTCGAAAGACATTTTATTCTGGCGCACAAACCGCAAAACCTTGAATCCCAGTGGGAACGTTATTATTATGGTTTCACAAACTGTCTTTTATCCTTATTGTCCTTCACGCAGACAGCTTGCAGGAGAACGCCTAAGAATGGCTCGCGCCTGTTCAGAGCTGTTACACAAGTAAAACTGTTGGGTGGTTTGCAGACAGGTGTGAGAAATAAAGTGTTTTTATGAAGGTGAGTAATAAGATACCCTTTAACAAAGCAAAAGAGCGCACTTGTTTTCATAAATACACCAGGGTATCAAACTTCCTTTGCTCTACTAAATGTTAACGGCACAAGACAAAAACACACTGCCATCAGAAATGCATTGCTCCCTAAACTATATATCCCACAATGCAGTTCGGGATTTTTATTTGAACATTTCAGGAGGAATTTTGCTAAAACTTGGGCCACCCTGCAGTCCTGAAAACCTCAATTATGTATCGTTTTGAGGCATGAAATCTACCACAGTTTGTTTCTGCCACTGCAATTTTGTGCCATTTTCTTCAGGCATTTTTTGCTCAAAATTGTTTCCACACTCGGGATGAACATAGAGCATTGTGAGAAGGGTTTCATAAATGTCTCTACACTATACCTTCTCCCTTCTTTACTCCTTTTTATGACGCATTTTAAGATATTTCCGTAAGTGGAACCGTAATGAGCCACTCAGTGTTTATTTATAGAATGTGTCTTTACTCCTCAGACTGATGATCACCTACCTGTCCACGCCAATTGCAGTGAGAGTGAAGACTGACACATACACTGTTACTGGCTGGATGAGATACACCAGGTAACACATGAAGCGGCCAAAGACCCATCCGTGTGGGTTGAAGGCATAGGCCAGTGTGAAAGGGACACATGTAGCGCACATCAGCATGTCAGAAAAGGCCAGGTTTCCAATGAAGAAGTTGGTCACGTTGTGCATCTTGCGGGTTCGGCAGATGACGTAGAGGAGCAGGTAGTTGCCAAAGATGCCCACCAGAGCCACCAGAGTGTAGCATGGAATGATGAGCAGCTTGAAGGACTGCAGCAGCTCCACGCCCACAAACTGGGGGCTGCGTTTGGTCGAGCCATTCTGCAGCGCTACCTCGAAGACCTGCCCCGTGTCATTCTCATTCCCATCATGCATCACATATGGAGGGGTGAGCTCTGTGGCCCAGCCGCTGCCTGCGCTCTCCATCCCAAAAGACAGACGTCGACCTGGGGAGGTAAAATTCATTCATTCAGTCGACCTTTACTTAGTATGCATTCAGGTAAGAGAAACGCAATACACAATGAAATACAGGATAGTGGTAGCTTAATAAAAATAATAGTAGTCATTAAAATACAAAAATGAATCAACTTAACCAAGAACGGCTTGGAGTAAAAAAATGTGAAATTCCCTAAGGATAAAAATGAGCTGAATGTAAAATCTGTTCCAATGTATTCCACGTCACGCATACACAGTAACTAGATGTTCCTATCTCTCTCTGTAAAAAGCAGCAGGCACTTGCAACATAATGCAATCGTTTGCACATGTATGATAAGAGCTCTCATTAAAAAAACAACCATTCAGCAACATCCACAGTTAAATGTCAAATAGTCCGACTTTCCCAAAAACAATTAGCTAAGTTCTGAACATGAGGAATATAAATGTGTTGTTATTTCAGGCAGTCAGTCTGGCAGTGCCAGTTAACCTGAGTGGGTTTTTTTTTTTTTTTTTTTTTTGAAAGGGAAGATTTCTGTCCTGTATACACTAACATATGTGTTGTTATTAATTCTGCCTCAAATGACTCTAATGCCGTTCTGACATCAAGCAGGTTGTCTATCAGGGTGAGCCACATCCTCTCGGTTATTCCATCTGATTTTCAGAACATCTGGACAAACACTGAATATTAAAGGCTGCTGAATGTTTACAATAATTCACACAACGCAGGTTGCTTAAAATCCAATTCCACGCCAAGCCCTGTGGCAACAAAAGAATGGAAAAGGACGTATTGCGAATGAATAGAACTGCACGACAACATAATACAGCATAATACTGACAATATTATGTGCTGTGAGAATAAAGAACCTGCTCAGCGGAGACATGAATCCACTGAATAGTGTGGTGAAGAGGAAATTCAGCAGGAGAATATTAGAAAACAAGATCTCATCTGCTGATTTACAGCACCCTGAAACTCTCAAACTTACACAGTCAGGCTAAAGAGAAATGACCAAAACAAAACAAAAAAAAAATGACAGCAAAATACTGTATATGCTTCAGAGACTCGTGTAATTAAAACGATTCACTGTAACATATGACACTTATCTGAATGCCTATTCCACTAAACATGATGGGATTTTTTGGGGATCATTTTATTTGTCGGGTGTTCATTTCCCTGCGTGTTAAATGAAAAAGTCACGATATTTGCAGCCTGAGATTCTTTCAGCTCCAAAAAATCTCTCTGACTGAAGGCTTTGCGCTTAAACACAGGCGACAGAATCAGACTTCACAACGTCGCATTCATTTGTGATGCAATTTATGCAGAGCAAACCATCTGTTCCACACGGCGTGTTTGTGAGTGAACGCAGAGACTGCCAGAAGAGTCACTGTAAATAAAAATGCCTAAAGGACGAGTCTACGATTTTTTATTTTTTTTGGTTTATAATGTATTTATTTGGCTCAAAGCGTTGCACAAGTTTTTTTTTCTTTTCGGTGTGTTTTTTCCGCTGTTAAATGTCATCTGCCAAGTAGAATAAAAAGGTACTGAAATAAAGTAGTTACTGTGTCACGAGGCGCATATAACAGATCAGTGTCGGTCTTTATCAGAATAAAGCTTCAGGATTACTGGTGCAGGGAAAGGAACTCACAAAACTCCCGGATTTAATGCCATAGGTGCAACTGAAGACTAGAGAAAGAAAGAAAATATTCCAGATTTATGGCAATGATATAGAACTGACGCAACTGTTTGCATTAGTGCCTTTAACCTTCGGCGCACTAACTTCTAGCCACAGCTCTGACTAGATTTCGAGAACTTACAAATGTCTTAATGTGAATCACAACAAGGCTTTTTTTTTTTTTTTTTAAGAAGAAGAAGAAGAAGTAGTGCACCTACCGTGTGGTGATTTCTCAGCTTTCAGTTACAGGATGTCAGCGCTGCAGTCAGGAGAGGAACGTGCGGCTGATGATGGAGATCCAGCGCGGAGCATCTGTGCGCCTCTGGGAAGATGCGCGCTGACCACCCAAATAAAGGCAGAGAGCAGCGCTGAAGCCACGCAACCACACCGGTCTGAACTTTCGGTATTTCGCGTGACATTAACGATTTGCAGAGTCATTACGGAAGGTGTAATCATTGTTAAGTCGGCGTTACCGAGCGATCGACGTGTGCGCGCCGGCTCAACAGGACGACTCGCCTTTTTTCATTTGCCTTTAAACTTGACTGACAGCTCTAATGACACAGGCGACTCTGATACACGTCTCTCTGTAAAAGATGTAAGCCTGCCTAACCTAAAGGGGAAAAAATATATAAATACTTGAAGTTACACCAAAAAGGCATCAATGTACCGTGTATCCACTGTATTTTCATCTCATATATTGTGTAACTATAATATGCCTCACCCCACAAAGTACCTCCTTAAAAAAAAAAAGCTCTACCAAACTGGTAAAGGTTAGTTTTCCACATTTAATAATACAGAAGAACCATGACAAATCCATTAGCTACAGCTACTAAAGTCAGTTCTAAGTAATGGGTGAGACAAAAGGTGACATTACTGTCTGGGTTAATGCAGCGGAGGTTCCTGCCGCTGTGACTTTCATGTTTGACCAAGAGTCATCCTTCTCTGGTCACTAATATTTGTAAAAGGGACCAAGGGCCAGAGTGATAAGGAGGTGACGTGATGTGAGGTCTGAATGTCGAGCAGCCTTTGTGAAGAATAAAGGGATGGAGCGTTGTGGGCATGGTGCTTCATTTGTGCAAACTGACTCTCCGTTTTATCCTAAACAAGCCAGTGTAGAGACAAAACAATCAGGCCTAAACGCCGGCATTAGGCTATTGATTCTGAAGCAACATCCTGCTGTGAAGCCAGATGACCCGGGCCCTCGTAAGGAGATCTTGATGTAATGTTCACTGTGAAAGTGTTGCTCGCAGTGTGTCTGAGGCAACTTTGCGTTGATTTAAAGCCACAAGGGTTTGTTTATAATCAATAGGTTAACTCTCCTCACTCTTCCTCCTGCATGCAGCCAATCACGGCTCAGTCTCCTGCTAGCAGGAAGAGGTAAGACTTATTAGGTTTTTGAAAGGAGGCCAAACAGAACAACTGAAAATACAACAAAACAACCAAAGCAACAACAGCACAAGCAGAAAAAAAGGGCACATTATGGAATATATTTTGAAAGTAGAAGGGCACTCCGAGAGGACATAGCTCTGCAGAGGTCCCGTAATTCAATCTAAAGCCCTACCTCACAATGTTTGCAAAAGTGAATAAAATCTAAGGTACTGTACAAAGGTCTTAGGCCACCATTCGGTTTTGTTGTTTCAGCAGGTTATAATGACTATACATATGCATTTCTCAGTCTCTGCTTGAAGACACAACTGGGAATGTACAGGAAATACGTAAACAGCATTAAGAACAACCATTTCAGACAAAAACTGTTTCTACAGACCTTAGTGTCAGGGATTCGGTGTGACCTCCCTCTGCACTTAACATGTCTTGAACTCTTTTGTTCAGACAATATGAGATTCACTGCACTAATCCTTTACTCCAGGTTTCATTCAACACATGTCAAACGTTTCTTATTGTTTGGGCTACTTTTTGTCACGGGAACAGAGGTTTTTTTTTTTCATGTATTTTTTAATCCTGTGCACATATTTCCTGTATTTTCTCGTCGTACCTTCATAGAGAGATTGAGAAATAAATATGTATGCTCATCAACAACCATGCAAAAACAACACAAGACTTTTGCGCAGTACTGTAAAATTTGATAGGTTCGTCCTTGGCCCATGCCCTGCTCGTCCAGTGCCGTAGTCTGACAGACAAACAAGCCAACAAACAAACGCTAATGAAAAACATAACCTCTCTGGCAGAAGTAATGAAAAGGAGAACGTATTTAAAGTCCACAGGTAATTAATGGGATGATTCATCAAAAGGTTTAGGACGGTGAAATTTCTCTTCATTTTCAGAAAGAACAAAGAGAGAAAAGTACTACAGGAAGAAGAAATGATTGTGCGCAATGGGGAAAGCCAAAAATGGCACCACAAACAGGTAGACAGCCTACGCTTTTGTTGAGAAGCTCATTAAACGTCTCCTTGAAGCTTAAATGTCGCAAAACTGTCCCCTTTTGTTAAGTCAACAGCAGCCACTTGTGGTATTGAGACAAAAGCTGAGAGATTTCGTAAGGAAATCTGCTCTACTTTCGTCTACTTGTCCTGACAGTCTTTTTTATTTATTCAAGGGTTTTTAATGCATTTTCAGCGGTCACTTGTGCTGAGGTGGAGAAAACAGAGGGTCTTGTGTTCACACAAAGAATCAACTTAATCCTCGAGCCTGTACGGTGGTTATTGCTGCTGCATTGACATTAATTGGCTGTCAATCCACTCACCGCAAAAACATCATTATAACATCCACTGTGGCAATATAGAATGTGGGGTTGTGTCTTCAGAAATGTGTAGTCCGTCCAGAAAAAATAAAACATGTTTTTGCTCTATGCATTCATTGGAGTCTGAAGCAAGAGACTGGATCATTATGGTTGTTTTGATCTTTTGAAAGATCAAACAAATCTGTAAAACTGTATTATTTTCTTCAAAGGGAAGATAGTGAGTTATTAGTTGGCAAAAATGACTGGTCTAATGGTGCACATACGACAGAGAAAATACATAATTTCTCCGTAAAGACTCGAGACTCATTTGCAGAGGCAGCTGCAGGAGAGAAGAAGCCCCGGATGAAGATGAATAATTTGTCAACGCCGGACAACCACCAAAGTGAGACGGTTCCACAGACAAACCGCATCGGTGTTCATGAGTGATAATGATCACAAGCTGAAGCTCACGAAAACTATCTTGCTAAAGGTGACAGACAATGGAATTACTGCTTGGCGTCCTAGCATTACACTCTATAACTAACACCACAGCAATAAAATCTAATAGTGTTATCATGTCAAGTTTTTTGCAGCAACGGAGACCATTCATCTCCAAGGCCAGAGACGGTGTCTAAAAGTACCTTTTAGATGATCCGTCTCACAGGATCATACAGCTCTGGAAATAATTATCAGACCATCTGCTATTTTCTGTGGAAATTCAATATAACAGCCCTTCAATGTGACCTTTTGAGATTCTGTTCTTAGAATATGAATTGTTTCTAGATTGTTTTTCATCATCAGATGGTCTAAATGTATGTTACTTGTTAATGAGAAAATTGGATTTTGTTGTATTTTTTAAAATTACATGTGTAAAGGAAACATTTCATGTGTCTTCTGACAGAATTTTTGTCTCACATTTGGACACGGTTAAATCCTGATGGCAACTTTTCACTACTTTATTACAATAATTCCGTCTTCCAAAGCCGTATGTGTGCCCTGCTAACTTCACAAATGCAATCTAAACATCACAGTCATTGAGCTCAGAAAGGGTATTGAGTTTCATCTTCTCAAATTAGTTCGTATTAATGGAATTTGCATTAGCCTCCAAAGGTTTCTGAAATAAATCCAGGCAATTTGCTGAGTCTGGCCATATTTCTATGCGCAAACATGAGGAGAATATGATTAACTGTGTGACACAAAACCTGATACAAATGCTTTGCAACACAGTTTGCAGCACTGTAAAAACATTTTAACAAACTCGCTAAAACAGTTCATCAACATCAGCTACTGCCTCCAGTAATTCATGACTAAGCCGCCCCCAAGCTCAATTAGAGAAGCCGTGTCATTTGTCATTGAGTAATAAGATGCTCTTTTGCTAAATCATGTCCTCTTGAAAGTGTTACGACTCAGTGAAGCACAATGTCGTGCACAGTCGAAGAACTGTTTTAATTAGCCAAAAACACATTCCAGATAACGTTTCTTACTACTACAGCACTTGGAAATGCATTTTAAGTGTTTGGACGTGCGACTAATTTGATGAAAATTGTATTATCGTAGTGTCATTCTTAGAAGAATCATTGCTCACATATGCACCAGAGGCCTGAACCTGAAATCACTGGCTCCCGTGGTGATAAAAGGCTGCTCCGCATCCACTCAGCGGATCTGAATTGCCCTAACTTTACTGCCGAGATTTGTGACAATTTAGACGTCTACTCGGTTTAGATTGCCACGTGATTACACATTCAGAGACCAGCACATCAATAGTACATCAATACCACTGCATTCTTGCGTGTAAGAAGAGGAGGAGAGGGATTTATTTATACAACGGCAGTACAATGGGCTTTTGACAAATGAGTACCAGTCTCTAACAAGACACAAAGTCAAGTTTAAAGACAAATAGACAAGTTACATTTAAAGGATTTGTTAAAAGTATTCAACAATAAATGTATCAGTAACACATTAAAAGTCATTAATAATTGTCTTGATGGTTTATTACAGGATGAATAACCATACAACATTCATAACTAGAGGAAGGTTCTTTTCTATTATAACGACATATATCTGAATTACGCTTCAGCAAATCATTTATCAACACCAATAAAGCCATTACAGATTATAAACCCATAAACCCTTGAGGTGACCATCTCACATATAAAATAAGATCAGAGTAAAAGCAAAAAAGAGAGTAAAATACTACTAATATTTGGTGGATGTTTTTTTTTTTTTTTTTTTTTGCACTCTGATTCAGTTCACAAGAGCATATTTTAGGGAGTCCTCTTTTTTGTGTGTTTGGATAACTGCACATGGGAGGCGAGATGCAAAATTGCGTTCATATATGTCCCCTATAGATGTAAATTGAAGGACTCCATAAAGCATGTAATGACTCATGCATATGATGGAGAATGTTGATTATAGTTGTCATTCACTGGAGGTCACTGAATTGAAACGAGTGCGCACACTGCCTCCATTAAATAGCTTGTTGCAGCCTTTCTCTCAGGACTAAATAGCATGCAGTGACAATAGGGCCATGTCTTATAAATGAAAGGAAGCTCCTGAGAATATACCGTTAGTCCGATAAAAGCCTGATTTTCAAAAAAGTGTTTTTATTTTTTTTTATTTTTAGGCAAAAGCACTTTATATTATTCCATTAATGCCCTGTAAAGGTCGGTGACAGAGGAGACTTAACTAGGATTACTAATAGATGCTTCCAGATGAACAATGACACAGATCATTTGAAAATGTTGCTTAGTCGAGTGAAAAGGAAATATTCCCCAAAAACATTATTTGGGCCATGTAACGCTCAAAATTCGCACTAACCCAATACAAATAAAACCCTTTTCAGAGAAGAGGATCCCGTGTCATCATTTGAAACCCACAAACTCCAGAGAAAGCCTGTTGAATAGCATAATTTGAGGTAAATGAGTTGGTGAAGGCAGACACGATTGTAGATGTGGATGAGAGAAAATGTCATATGATACTAATAATAGATTTTTAATGCCGAACGATATCGTGTGTTGCACGTCAATATAATGCATCAGACAGGCTTAAAAAAAGGTCACATTTCTCAGTATATTCATATATTGCACAGCATAAAGGCAGCTGAGATGCGTTGCGTGCACAGCATGTGTTTTAATATTTCTGAGAATTATTTGCAACCATTCAGCTTTCTGTGACGTAAGCAGTGTATGATTATGTTTGTCTAAGGTTTATCTCTTCTGAAAGTTGCTACTGATAAGATTCACGAAACTGTACCATTACCGCTAATCTGACAGTATCAGCACATCATCTACCAGTCGCCTTCTCTCTACAAACATCTGAATGAACAGAATTACATAACATAACAAAATGAATGACTTTCCGATGAGTTCATCTAAAGCCGCAGTGCTTGATGGTTTTTTTTTTTTGCCGTCGCTGGGCAAAAATTCCGTAATTACCTTTCAGCCTTTAGAGTAATTCAAGAGGTCTGACAGGAAGCGGGATTTCTACCCACTTCTCTAGACTCTGTTTTCGAGCTGTAGAAAAGCTACCATGTGACGCAGGCTTTGCCTAATCACAGGTGTTTTCAGACAGGTAGGGGGGTTAAATATGCGACTAACAGGCTGTATTTTTACAGATCGCTGTTCAGATTCCATCAGGCGCGAAACTACTGCTCTACTCCGTGGCTCGACACAGAGGCGGAAGGCGTGTATTTTCAAATTCAAATTTTTTCCCCCCTAATTTCGGCTCCTGCGGCTTTAAAGATCCTCTTGTCGTTACACTCGCCATAACCCTAGGCCCGACGTGAACGTAGCAGGTACATTACAATCTGTTCACACAGAAAAAGCAATTCATACATGGAAGTTTCATCATAAATACACATACATATCTACATAAATATATACCGTACATATTGAACCTTTAGATGTCTCGTGATTGGCAGTGTTAAAGGTGTAAAGAAGATTTTAGATTTTACACTCATTACAGCATTTTTTCATATTCTTCATACTGTTTTCCATACATATAAGCTCATCCTCCACTTTGCTATTTGGCTTAATTAAAGGCCAGCACAATCTCTAACTGGTAAGACGACAAGACTCTATGTTTCGTTCTGTTAGTTTAATATTCTCTTCAGCGCTGTAGAAAGAACTGCAGCAGGCTTGAAGCTGAGTATATCACATACGGCACAGGTTCACTTCAATATGAATAGGCTAAAAAGCTCCCTTTACAGTGATTTCAAGTCTTGATCGAAAGCCTCATGGTCAGAGGGAAGCGGTCAGAGCCAGATGGATGGACTCGGCTACATAGTCCAGGTTACGGCTGTTGATTGCACTCACGTTTAAACAGCCATTTGGGAGCAGGTATACGTGTCTTGTCCTTGACAGAAATTCCACCTGCTGATCTAAAGTAGAAAGAAAAAAAAAAAAACCCACACTAATTCATGTATTAGCACATCAGTTACGCTTGCACCAAAGTTATCTGTAAAAATTGCATCAAAATCAAATATATTCCTTCTGATACAGGTGAAGGACTGCAGTTGTATATAAAGTTAAACATACTGTGTACGGAACAGTGTATGAAGTGAAATAACTGCAAAACATCTTTCAGAGAGTCTGGAAGTAACTCAGTTCAAAGTTAAGGAAAGTGTAAAAATGTGCTTTAATTCTAATAACTCAGACAAGACTACCATGTCACGACTACCATAACGAAATGTTTAATTAGGAGACAGAACGCTATCTCTCCTTAATAAATGCTATCGCTGTAGGCCATTAGTTCAATGTGACAGAAAGTGTGCTGTGTGTTTCTCACCAGTCAAACCTGGACAACAGTACAGTCCAGCTTGTTGGATCAGGTGGTCCCAGCGGCCTGGACATCCCAAATGTCTCAGCTTTTCCCGTAATATTTTTCTGATCAGCATACAACGTTCAACAATGCGCTTAACTTCTCCCTGCCTGGGGAAATAGTGGAAAACACTGACAATAATCTGAATTGGCAACAGTGGTTCTCCCACTCGATAGTGGCTGGGTTGTGCCAGTGTCGGTAATACAGATTGATAACTTGCACAAATGGAAAAAATAACCGTAGTGGTATTCGACATTGAAGCGTCAGAGGCTGCACCGACGTTAACATGCCCTCGGTTCGGAGTCAACAACAGCACCGACATAAACTAAGCAATGTAGGCTACTGCTGTGAATGAAACAAAACCACCTTAAAACGGCCCATAAAAAATGGCCATGGTGCTGGTATTCCTGTCTGCTTACTATTTTTTTGTAGATTTCTGAAACCTACTTTTATATACATGGTGATTTGTTTTGTCTAATTTGGCTGGGTGTTTATTCATATATTTTTCTGTGGCATGACAAGCGCAGAACACACTTATCTCTATCACAGACTTTAAATGCTTTGGTTTCAGGTTTCAGGTTGGTTTCTTGAGATACTACCAGTTCAGCTTCTTGAAGTACTGCATTCCTGATCCAGCTATCGCCATGAACATCTACTGATTAGGAACCCATACATCACATTCTTTAAATACAAGATTATTCATTCGGGCTAAACATGACTCACCATTCAACAAGATGGGCTGGATTACTGAGCACTGTGGCAACAACATAAGCCCCACCTACAGACGGCTGAGCCCACAGGGATCTGACTATTTTCTCAGCTTGTGACTGCACAGGTAACAGGGAGGAGTTGTGCTTTAAGACGCACAGCAGGTGTCCAACCGCCTCGCCTGACAAAAATTTAAAAAAGCAAAGAAAAAGATGAGTAAAAAAAAAACCCCACTATGACGTCCTACCCTCTGTTTGCTACATGTCTAGTAATGTAAGTAAGTACAAATGAACAGTGTCTTTTGAATACGTTCAAAAATAGTTTGGAATCAGGGAAAGATACTATGAGCGTGCTTATTTTGGTAAACAATTTGCAATACAAGTATGAATACGCAGCCTTTCTTGTGTACTGTACAGGGTTAACACTATCCCACTGCGCTAAAAGACAAGAACATTTAGGTTTGATTTCTCACATATTCTCTAAGTGTAAATGGGGTTATTTTCACATGCAGATATCCTTTGGCAAAGAGCGTGAGCATGAATCTTATGAATGATTTTCTTAACATTACTTTCTCACCGTATTGTCCAAAGCAGTGTGAGAACGACTGAGCGCAGATGAGCTCCATCCCCAGCATCGCACAATGCTGCACAGGCCAGGCGTCACGCTCTAAATCCCCAGAGCAGAGCGCCTGAACAGGCAGCAAGAGGAAAGGGAAAAGCCTCCGTCTCTGAAGAAAAAGGAAATCTAAGCAATTTGCTAAAAAAATAAGTGCGGCTTTTGTTAAAAGAGTTCGAATGCAGAACGATGTCAGTTTACCACGATAAGCTGTGTAACTGTGGCCCATTGACTCTGGGAGAGGTCTGCTCCAGTTGGGTAGTGGGCAGATGCTGACAGAACAACAACACTTTGCTCTGGAGCCTTCCCAAGATCCTCCAGAAGCTTCTCCAAACAAATGCCACACTGCTTATCATCCCAGTAGTAATACTCACGGATATCCTGGATCCCTGCTGCGTGGAAGATACCAGCCAACGAGTCTGCATGGAGGATCAAGACATTATATCAGATACCGAAGCAGTACAAACTCCTCAAGATCAACAAAACACTAAACCCCAGCGTGCAATTAATTACTTGAATTAATTTTGAATGAATTTATTGTGAGAAAAAACATTTTATTCTCTCATTGGCATTATGAGATACAGAATACATACAAGTGAACACACATACTGATCAAACACGAACAGTTTTTGGTTTTTAATCCCAGACATTCAAAAGGAAGTGCAGTTTTAAGAATTTTTTTTTTATATGACATAGGGTTATGTCATTGTTTCACAAATTGGATCTGCTAATGTGCTCACATGCTTTTAATTTATTTGTTTTACCAGCCAGGATCTCCAAATGATGAAAATTAGCCTGTGTGTCTGAATTTGGTGAATTGACGTGATGGACCATGGTGATTTGACCCTTATTAAATAAAATAAACATAAATGTAAACATAGTTACCATCACAAGGGGAAGACAGGTAGACTGGCCCACACCAAGCAGAGCTGTCATCATACCAGTGTCTTAAAAGCTCAGCCCCAAGTCGCACGGCGGCGGTGAAACCAGGAGTTTGGATGCCTAACACCTGCAGCGAAAGGCAGAAACATTAACAGCTTTACTGAGAATGAAACAACTCGGTGATTGTCTTTCATTAGTTTCTTCTGATCTTGAAAGAGGCAGTAAATCGATGACTGAATAATTGCAGTTACCACAGGCAATGGCAGCGATGACTGATTGGATGATAGGCTGCCATGGACAAACTGAACTGTACTGTGAACACATCAGGGGCAGATCTACGGGGGTGGCATAGGGCGACAGCTGCCACCCCTAAAAAAAATGCCTTACCACCCCAGCTGCCACTCCATTTTTGGACAGTATAATTTATGAAAAGTTGTGACTGCTGTGAGCGACAAAAACTCTGATGTCTGAGTGAAGGCAACACGAGATGACGCTGCCCATTCCTTCAACAGGAGATGTTCATCACTTGGGGCATCCAGTGGCAGTGGGGATTGACAGAAGGTCAAAAAACGGACTTTAGCCCCATAACGTAAGAAAGACATAAACAGCCTTGAGGTGCAGGAGATGTGAGAGCTTGGTAACAGACTGATTCCACCCTGCTAAATGTGTGTGCAGGGATGCCTTACTACCTCCTACAGTGTACAAATACTCCATTGCCAGTAAAAGTCCTGCATAAAGAATCCTACTTAAAAGCTCTTATATATAAACTCACCAAGATCATGCATACTGTCTCCAAAACCATCAGCCTCCCCACTCCCTAAGTTTCTGATCAGTTATGCAAGTGCAACGTAACCACCCAGTTTAAAACCGCCTCTTCTTCCAAGCCCCCATTATCCCTCCCGCCACCCTTTAAAATCTCCATGTCACCCTCTTGCCACCCTGTGAATATTCCTCTAGATCCGCCCCTGGAGCACATACCTAAGCTTTGGTCAGTTTACATTGTGTATGCACAGCTGAGGTTACCCGGTTCTCCACCATAGGCTTTGAGCTTTTCCCCAAAGCAACGTGTGTGGCTCGTCTGGTGAATTCCGTCAGACCAAGAGGTGACGGATACTCTGGACGGAAAGTAGGATCCGCACTTAACTGTTGCTTTATTTTTCCAACAAGACGCAGCTCAAATGTTTGCCCATCCTCGCTGTAGTACTCTGTGAAAGAGTAAATCTGCATAAATCATTCCACAAAACACTCAATTAAAGTAGACAGCTGACCAAATATAAACACCAAGAAATATGCACCGTAAAACAGAATTACACTGCCGTTTGGTGATATTAGAAACAAACGTCAAGTAACAGTCACTTACATTCAGTCAAAGTGCACATGCTCCACCACTACTTGATGCTGCAGGCAGTGGGATTTAGAGAAAACCAAAAGTGGCTTTTATTTTGTTTGTTTGAGAAACATGGTTGCTCCGTTAAAAACATTTCATCTTCTCATGTCTCCCCAGTTGACTAAAACCTATATGCCACCATTTCCTTAGTGAAATTATATGGCCACTGTGCCGTGATGGAAACCTTTATTAGGACATGTATATAGGACCTAATAAATGTCTCTGAGCTGCAGTGTGTTCGAGAAACAGAAAGCGCAAAAGTAACAGTAAGACTTGTTTGGACACTCGAAAAGAACAGTGAAATAACCAAAAAAAAAAAAAACCCCCGTCCGTCACATAATGATCGCAGCTGAGCGGACTCACCTCTCCCTGCCAGGTAAACATTGCTTGCTTCCGTGTCTTTCTTGAACGCGGACAACAGCCTCGTTTCAGGATTCACCGCGGTGTGTGCAGAGGTAAGCACAGAGGGTTGACCTCCCGGGTCTCCATTTTTGTTGACCCCCTTTTCATCAAGGCCACTGCTGGGTCGGCTCATCTCGAAGCCAGCCAGCCAAATCAGCCCGCTAACTGCGAGCCTTTTGTTTAGACACTGTTGCCAGGTTACGGCACGTATTTGGATACAGTCACCCGGCAACGGTGATGGATGAGTTTGAGATTCCCTAATTTGTGGGTCTGGCGAGTTTACTTTTGCCATCACAGTGAGATACCATTAAAAAGCCTGGAAATGAAAGGATGGGTTATCAGCTTTGGTGAAGACACTGACAGTAAATCAGTTCAAAGCGGACACTGTGCTCCTCATTAAGGTTTGTTCTGGTCGTGCTGCAACTGAACTGTGGTCTCCTCAAATTCACCAAAATGCTTTGTCATGTTTAGGTGGCAAACAAAAGCCAGCATTTAATTGCACAACTGAGCTGTGGGTAAGTCAAGTGATAATCAAGCATTTTCAGATGATTTTGAGTCCACAGACATTACACAGAGTATTGAATTTCCCTTAGGGGGGGGGATAAGATTCATCTAATCGTTCTCTCCAGTGAACTCTTAAAAAACATTGTTCCCTTGCAGCAGGCTTCTTCAAAATACATTTATTCTGCAGGACAGTCATTTCACAAACACGAGGAACTCGCAGTGGATCAAGATCGCTGACAAGCATTTAAGTGAACAATCTTACAGCTAATATAAAAGAAGCAGCGTGGAAACAGACTCCGTGGTGCACTTTACAAATCCAGTAATCACAAATTACTGCACTAGATGGCAGTAGATGGCTAAACCAAGCTCTTAGTCAAGTCAATTAGCTGAAATACACTAATTTAGGAAGGATTTGTTAAAATGAGCCATGTTTTTCCAGTTTGCTTCATCAGCCGTTGTCCTTCAATCGGCCATTTCTCAGAATAAATGTAGCTGTAGTCAGATTAATCAAGCCTTTAGAGGACGAGCTAAGCTATTGAGCTATTTTCCAGCTCAGTGTGAGTTTTTTTTATGATATGGAAGATATTTCAAATAACGGTATTCTGCTTCACTGAGGGTGATTACTTTGTCTTTGACCCTTCTGTAATGGATTTTTATTTGTGTTGAACAACATTGCAGAGGATAAAAGAAGTGTTTTTCATTTAATTCTGAAGGCAACAAAACATTTTCCACTGACTTTGTAGTTCATAGTGTTCTCCCTCCACCAAGCTGCACTGTTGCCGCCATCAAATTGCCTGTGTGATGTCGGGTTATCTGTGTTTGCCCATTTGTGCGGCGGAGTAAGAAAAATGACAAACAACAGTATGGGCACAGAAGCACAAGGACAAAGGTGTGAA
>JAPQRN010000027.1:15540480-15551126 GCA_037367275.1 Coranthus polyacanthus
TCTACTTAAAGGTCCCGCGATGGACCACTGAAATAACGCTTTGATTCAGTTTTAAATACGTTTTATTGAATTGAAATTAAAAAAAAATGTAAGATCTGAAATTAGCAGCTTCACAAATTCCCTGTTTTTTAGGTTTCATAGCTTTTAGGAGTGTCTTTATTCATATGATTTATAATATTTTAGTTAATATGATGAAATAGTACTCATGTAATTACTTTTAAATGGTAATGGTCACTTGGGGGTTACATGAAACGCATAGAAATGCTGCACTGACTGTAGACTGTAAACTGTTGCTGCTGTGTATATGAGCTGTCAAAATGATACACGTTATTGTCTTGGACACTTTCTCTATTTAACAATCAAGTAATATTTGCATTTTTAGCTTGAAATCTTTTGCTTGAAATCATTCATTCATAACCAAAGAAAATAACTGTGTGGAAATTTTAGATAAGACAAAGAAACTTACAATTTGGTTTCTGGTTCTGACAAGTCACTGAACTGCGTGCTGCCGTTGGACTGCCGAGGATCAGGGGATGCCTCTTCACTTTTGCTGCTTCCCTGCGTGCTGGCCAGACTCTCGCTGCCCTCAGTCCTACCAGCTGAAGACTTTTGGAAAGAGCCTGCTGTGCCTGACTCGGGCTGCCACAGAAAACAGGAACAACGAGTCCGAAGCTCTTTATAGAAAGTGTTGAGCTGCAGGGTGGACAGCCACGGGCAGCCTAACAAGTTCTTGAAAGCAGTACGAAACTCTGGACTCCTGCAGTAGATGATGGGATTGAGGCCAGAGTTGATATAACCAAGCCAGTTTAACAGTCTGAAGATCCTCTCTGAAGGAATGTCTCTGTAAAAAGCGTTGATGATGTTGGCGACGAAGAACGGCAACCAGCACACGGTGAAGGTCCCCATGATGATGCCCAAAGTCTTGAGGGCTTTGTGTTCTTTTACAAGCATTAGCCGTGAAGGCCTTCGCTTGGTGCTTTTTCTTCCACTGGATCCTGTACAAGCAGATGACAGGATGTTGTTGATGTGGGGTGTAACTTGAATCTGCGCTGTTGGACACTCAATCTGGAAGCGCATTCGATTCTTGTCTATGAGCTGTACCTGCCGTGTTGCTATCAAAAAGACTTTTGCATACACAAATATCATTATGAGCAGTGGAATGTAAAAAGACACTATAGAAGAAATAATAGCAAAGGCCATATTGGTCACAAAGTCACAGCACGCAGTGTCTATGTAGCAGTTCTCTGCATCAGGGTCATCGTATGCACGCCAATATCCCTTCATAATGGGTACAAAGGAAATTAAGGCTGACACAACCCACACCAAACAAACTATCACCCGAGCACGCCACTTGTTGAGCAGAACTTTGTGTCGGAGAGGCCTTGTGATGGCTATATAGCGATCCACTGCAATGACACAAAGCGTCTCGATGCTCGCTGTCACACAGAGGACGTCCACAGAAGTCCAGAAATCGCAGAATGTGTCACTGAGCTGCCAGTTCCCTGTCACCACAATAGTGGCCCCCAGAGGCACCACAAAGACCCCCATGATGAGATCCGCACATGCCAGCGACATAATGAAAATGTTTGTTGTTGTCTGTAGCTGCGAAGTGCGCGCTACAGCTATGATGACTAACAAGTTTCCAACCACAGTAGTCAATATGATGATGACTAAAATGATGAGGCTCCAGGGTCCCAGCGCAGGGTGGTAGGGTCCCGTTCTGTTGATCACACTGGATGCTGTAGTGTTCAAGCTGACATCCATTATTCACCAGCAGAACTCAGTCACAAGAAGTCAAAGATGTGTTTCTTTCCCATCAAAGATAAAACGAAAGAATCTGCATCATAAACCAGCTCAAAATAAAACAATATCATTGGTTAAAAAAGTTACACTTCAGCATGCAGTCGTTGCTCTCTTTTGCCTTGAAAGTTGTTTTGAATTGTTCAAACCTCAGTAGGAGCTTTCCATATTTCCCAAAGCAAGCTTCCTCTGATAAAGGCAACAACATGTTCTTTAAAAATCCAAACGGTCCAAAATGCTGAGGCGGTATTAGTTCACGGAGCCGCAGCACTTTCATGAATCCAGGGAAAACGTCCAGACATTATAGGTTTAAAAAAAAAAAAAAAAAAAAAAGTTTTTGAGAAGAAAACACAGCGTTTGTCCATTTGAATATGTCCACTGGGATTGGAATAGTTGGAACTTTTTTTTTTTTTTTTTACTGAATGTTGCATTAGCCCCAGTTCCACAGCTGGACTGTTGGAGATCAAGCAACAGTGACGCTGCTGCAAGAACCACAAGAGTGCTCCAGAGAGACTGCCCACTCTTTCTTTTGCTCTCTCTCTCTCTCTCTCTCTCTCTCTCTCTCTCTCTCTCTCTCTCTCTCTCTCTGCTGTGTGCAGGTTGCCCAAGATTGTATTGGCTCTAATCACACCCCGGCTGAAGAGGGAGGGGAGGAGTTGAAAAGTGTGCGCCTGTGAGCCGAAAGCATACAAGGATAAGTACACCAGCAGAGCCACACACACGCAGACGCACAAAAATACGTGTCAATTAAGGGGGTTAACCAGTTACAGTATTTCACTCACAAAATATACTCACTTACTGTTACTGAGAAAAAC
The DNA here is from genome assembly GCA_037367275.1 of Coranthus polyacanthus. Classification (NCBI taxonomy): domain Eukaryota; kingdom Metazoa; phylum Chordata; class Actinopteri; order Kurtiformes; family Apogonidae; genus Coranthus; species Coranthus polyacanthus. The sequence goes on from JAPQRN010000027.1 coordinate 15,543,096, forward strand.
ATGTAATGCAATTGTAGTTACTAATCAACGTGCTGGCAAACGGGTTACATCTGAACGCATTCTCTTCGGTAAATAGCTGATATGTGGAATGCCTTTCAGTACGATTGTTTTTTTGTTTTTTTTATGTGGTGCATGTTACTTCTGTTCCTCGTTACTTCTTAATGCATTTTTCTTGTTGATCGAATGTGGCGGCTACACTGAAGTTTAACCCATTAACCGTGTGTGTGTGTGTGTGTCCCCTGATTGTGTCAATGATTTACAGGAAGGCTTCTGTTCTGATCATCGGATCACATCAAACACAAGGCTCAGCAACATTTTTGTCGTTAATATGAATACGTATTATCCCCAAAGGCATTAAAATATTGGGCTGTTTTCTCAAAAGAAGCTAAAATAGCGCATTTTGATTGAATTGCATCTCATTAACCCTATTTTGATACAATGTCTCTAAAGGTTTATTTGTGATACAGTTTGTGGTCAAGTTTGCCGACCACAAGGCACGAGACACCCCAACTCTAGAGAGCAGGAAATAAGTGGCCTCCCTCTGACTCAAAGCAGTAAAAGAAAATAGTAGATTGCTATCGTGCTGTTACTCAAGTCGGTGCACTGAAGAAGAACAATCAGGCAAATGCCTTCCATGCGATTCAGTTCAGATATCCAGCGTGTGCTGTGCTGATCCGTCTTGTCACCGAGCAGGTCCTTCTTTGGTCAGCCTGAAAAGTGCAGCTGTGATTGCTCTGCAATTTTTCCCACTTTGCATTTACTTTTTTCAGTGACAGAATGAGGTGGCAGCGCTGCATTTTGAGTAATAACTGAGTGAAATGACATTTTTGCATTTCTGTTTCAAAACCTTTGCACACAGTGATGGGCACGGACTTATATTGAACATTTTAGGAGCAGGTAACAAGTCGTGTGCCAGTATTTTTATGCCACTGCTATTAGTATCTACATAAAGCAAAATGTGTAACACATGATCTCTAAAAAATCAGCAACATCATGTGTTTAGTCATGTGCGGTAACTGAAGATGGAAATCAAGAGAAGAGTTGATTGGCATCACTGAGCATTACTAGTTTTGTGTATGTATGCAACTTCAAAGTTCTTCTTTAAGAGCTTTGAAGTTTAGCTTAATGTTTGATTTATGAATTGTAACATTGCATACAATTTCCCTTCGAGGCACTGAACAGTAGACAGAGGTCCTCTCCTGATTTTTCTGAACGTATCTTTCAGTGGAAAGCTGTCTGCATCTGTACTTGTTTGGTACTAATAAACATCAGCCCTAAAATAAATGATCTTCAGAAAAAATCTAATAGATGTTTAATCAGATTGCGTTGAATTATAGCATGCTCTTTTCTTTGCCACTTCCCCTTTAACTCTTGCAGGCTTAAACAGATTTTTTTCATGTGGGTCATTTGGTCGCTCATCTGTTATGAGAGCATTTTACTAAAGGAAAAGCGGGAAATAGCAAAACACTGGCGCCTTTTAAAACTTGATGACCAAGAGGCCCCATCTGACAACATTTCTATAGACGAAGGTCACCACTGTGTAGCTGACAGCTTGACAGCAGCTCATTTGTCTTTGCGTGAGAAGATGCCATCAATGGATTTGGACCTGGTCCTAGTCAAGTCAAGCAGGGCATCTGGCACAAGCTGACTTGCTGATAGTGGAGTCAGCTGTGGCAACTTTCTCACCATAACAGAGAGAGAGTTTGTGCATTGATTTATCTTGTATAACACAATTTGCAATAATAATAACCTTATACACTCGATGTGCACAGTTGACGAAACAAAAGCATTTTGCATGACGATAAATAATAGTGATTTTTATGACACTATGTAAATGACTAAATAAACCAAAATGTGTAACGCCTGATCTCCTAACCATTAGCAGTATCATGTGTTTAATCATGTGCAAATCCTTCAGATTAACATGGTTGTCTAATGCAATGACCTCTGCAAGAAAAAGCAGTAGATCTCTCGACTGTTTTTTAACCCTCTTACTGTACCTGCTCCCTGCTTCTTGTGAAATGATTTGCAACTGTGGAGATATAGATTTAGTATTTGGGAGCAAATTCATTCTTAGAAAGAAAATCAGATTTACAGAGTGCAGATCAGTTCAGGATTTGCTCAGTTCATGATGGCAGACTGTAAATCATCAGAGCAGTCACAAGGCTTCAGAAAGCAAGTTTATTACACGCTCACTCCCCACATGCGTTCTGGGAATGTTTCCATCGTTCCCATGGAAACCTCACAGATGAGATGTACCAATCAGCCTGGATTAAAAAAAAAAAAACAAAAAAAAACCTCCCAGTGTTTCTCTGCGAAGGCTAACAGCATACAGCGAAGGCCTGAGCAGTGGCAGCCATCTGGACTTTACAAGCTTACAGTTCAATTCACAGCGCAATCCATCTGGTCAGTGCCAACCCTCCCATGCTTGGAAAAGTCCGAGCAGTCATTCTCCCACTCGTTGCCGATGGAGAAAGTCAAACTGAGTAAATCTTGCTGACATCAGAGGTTTCTCATATTCACCGGTACTGATCATAGGCCATTTGTTCTACAAACATGTGGATTTTATAATTGAGAAACTCCTTAAGATGTTGTTCTGATCTTTTGAAGTACCGGCCTTTGCTTTCTGGGAAGTTCACTAGCGAGATGTTTAATGCCTTTGTCTTGTCAAGCAAAACTCAGACCAGTAAAGTGTGCGCAGTAAACATGCAATACAAAAGGGGTCAAGCTATTCCCTGTAAAAAGGCTTTTAATCTAACAACAGAATCAGTTTCATGTTCAGGATCCGACATGTTTGAGAACTTTGAACATGTTTGAGATTAAATTGCACGATAATTTTAGTTGGGATTCTTTTCATAGGTTGGACTGCTGTGACTTTTCCGTGCATCAAATGTTTACAAATGCCTCCCGTGACTATGTTTGGTGATTTTTTTTTTTCTCTTTTTGCACAGGAAACTCTCCATTAGCTGGAAAAGCTAATCAACAGTGGAAGGAGGAGGAGGAAAGAGTGGCTGCAAATGCAAAACCAAACTTCAGACTCAGAGAGTTAATAATGGCTCTACTTTATATCTTACAAGTACATATTACACAATAACATTTATACTACTTATTATTAGAAATATGCATGTCTATTTAAACATACATCTACGCGAAGTCGGAAGAAAATTACTCATGCAAATTCACTTCAACATTTCCCCCCCTTATGTATGCGTCCTGTGGGGGTTAAAGCCCAAAGCATTTCCTGTGCCAGCAGATATAGCATGAGCCCATGTGTCGAGGTGAGAGAAGGGCAGTTTAGAGACCAAGAGGTTCAGCCTTCCTGCAGCTATCATGTCGTGGGTAAATCGTACTCATTACACTCTGAGTGGAACCACATGCTGGGGTTTCTGGAGACTCTTCAGGGGAGCTTTGAGCGGGGAACACAGAGAACATATGGCACTGATGGACGCTGTGCCTCATACACAGCGCTCTCAGGAGACAAGTCCTATAGACCAGTATCAGCCTATTTCTGGGGCTAAGTATTTAATTTGGAAACGCATCCACAGATGTTTCTTATATAAAACTTATGATCTCATAAATGACTCCATTTTCTTAATTTGTAGAACCTCTAGTTTAATCCTGAACATTATGTCTTAAAACATGAATGTCTCCGGCTTCTCTTCGTATTGTTTTTTTGTGATTAGATTTAATAAGAGGAAACTGATATTATTTGGATGTATCTGACTGTGCCATGAAAGCTTCAGTAAGTAGTTTGTTTTTTTTTTGGTGTCACTGAGCAATAAACATTGAGCGTATTATAATTCCAGCGCTCTGAGAGGAAAAACAAGACTCCTGCTTCTCATCTTAGCTCCGTTTATTCGTTCGGAAATCCAGCCCATGATGCAAGACTTTGGCCAATCGCAGAGGAGGGTTAAAGACAGGTGACTCACAGCTGTAACGACTAATTAACACGTCAGGGCACATGGGAATCTTGAGCGATGACAGTTGTGTCAAAACAAAAGACAGGTAATAGAGAGTGGAAATATAAAATAGGGGCACAAGAATAGCAATAAGACATGTTATGTTAGAATAAGCTCAAGGGCACCAGTCAGGATCAAAAACTCCAGAGGGTCATTCTCCTGTTATGGATATCTATAAGAAGAAAACCTACATCTAAGATAACATACTTAAACTGCAGACTTTTTTTTGGTTTTAGTATTTTTTTTTTTCACTTCCATCTATCACTTTTGAACCTGTTTATCTTGTTCCAGATCACGGGAGGCTATCCCATCCAATACTGGGCCAGAGAGGAAGTCAGACAAGTCTCTACTGCTTCTACTCTGTGGTCCATCACAGGAGCAACGTGGCATCTCCTCTAATAATGACATTAGATATATTAGATATTTGAGCTGGCGTCACTCCCACGTCATCGCATACTGCTGCTTGGTCATGACCCCCTGGTGTCTTTTTTCAACACCCCATAGAGTTGATTTTCGCAGGGTAGAGGTAAATATAAATGATGTCAACGATGATGTTGGAAATTGACGACATGGGTCAGGCGACCTCAAGAGGGCAGAACCTTTAGTAGGAAGGTGTGGTTGTGGCAGAACACCACACACACAAGAGGGTTTGTGTCCCATTTCATGCTGTGTTTATTTGTACATTTTCTTTCTTTATCTTTAACCCTTTCCCCCAAACCCTCTTTTAGGCTTTTATGCCTAAACCTAATCAAACCATAACCGCGGCATTGTCTAGAAGTCTGTAAAACATTCATCTGTCGTCAAAAAATGACGCCTTAGGGGTACACTGTGCATCGAAATGTGACGTCCAGACCAAGCGGACCAAGGGTCAGTATGTGATGAGTTGGATGTGAGACCCAGAAGGCATGAAACCATCTTTATATTCAGTCAGGACAGAGAGGAGAGCGCTACGGGAGGAAGGTGTTCTGTTCCGATTTCTGCCTATACTCTAGCTTTAAAAATGCATAATATTTTTTTATGTTTAAAAATATGCTGCCCAGTAAATCATGCTGATGATGTTCTTTGCTTTTATGGTTCATAGATACCATGAAACTAATAAGTACAAAGGAACCCAGACTTTTTTCAAGCGATTTCAAAGAGATCATCTTGATTTACTTTTATTATAAGATCTATCAGACTTTTATTGTTAGCATATGTGGAACAGCAGTCTGGAGATTTGTGAAATTATGCACTGTAGCACCAGTTTGTAGCACCTTTTGTTTAATCCAAATATTTATGCCTCATGAATATCTCCAGCTTGTCCTTATGTTTGCTTTTGCAATTACATTTAATAACCCTTTAACTGCTCAACCATATGGTTTTTAGGAAAATCAAGAGACCAAGAGAAAAACAATGGACATTTAACTAAAATGGTTTACTTCATTCTACATTTTTGCAAATTGTTCTACATTAACTTCATTTTTTTCTAAATTTCTAAATTTAGTTTTTACATTTTACTTCCTACTAAATGTGCTACACCATGTGGTTGAGCAGGCAGTTAATAAAGAGGATAAAGATATATATATATATATTTTTTAATTGTTATCTTCAAGTGTCTTAAAAAATATCAATACAACAAGCAGACATTAAGTTGTAATCTACAAAGGGAAATTCTCTTCTATTAGGTAACTTGCTAAATAATAAATGCAACATGTAAAAAGCTTGTTTTCTACCTGTGTCTTTTCTTTGAGTTTACCCATGCTGTACAGTACTGTACGGTGTAATGACCAAGTTACCTCCACACGCTGCAGGCAGCAGGCCAGTTAATAGGGGTATCTTGTTTTGCAAGTTTTGAAAGCAAGGCACTGTCACGACACACTATCAAAAATACACTTGCGGTTCGCTTTGATAAACACTGAAACAAAAATAACGTTATCTCTCTTGCTTTACCCTGTATTCTCATCAAAGTCTGACCCCTAAACCCTTAGCCACAAGGAGCAGGTGGTTAAGAGGCTGTAAGTGTACAAGACTGTTGGCAATGGCCATTACAACATGCTATTAAACTCTGATACCGTCATAAGGCAAGAAATAAATTAGAGTCAGAGGCTGACACTGGCTCTATATCTTAATAAAAAAAAAAAGGGTTTGGATCTGATCATCCTCCGGATCAGTGTCAGACTGAGGGAAGCAGGAGCGTAGAGCGCTGGCGCCAGAGGCAGAGACACATGGACGGAGAGAGAGAGGAGCTCTTATTCAGCTCTCCTTTGGTCTCACGGGAATCAGTGACTGCAACTAGTGTCAGCCCTTTACTATCAACGGGAATTGACCTGAAACGAAGCACCGTAATTACTCATTACCACCTGCAATCCCGCTGAATTACTGGCGGCAGTGTAGGTGAGATCCACGTGCAGGTCACGTTGACATGGAAATCCTGACTGATGACAGTTGTGTCAAAACAAAAGAAAAAAATGGAGCAAAACAAAAGACACGTAATAGAGAGTGGAAATGTAAAATAAGGGCACAAGAGTAGCAACGAGCAGAGGAGACTTGTCACATGTTATGTTACAATAAACTCAAGGGCACCAGTCAGGATGGAGTCGTTCTCCTGTTATGGACGTCTATAACAAAATACCTACATGTTCCATCGACTTCCTTTTTTCCATTTTGTTTTTAGTAATCCTCCATCTATTTTTTATGCACCTGTTGATCTCATACCAGATGAGGAGGCTATCGATAATGGCCAAGAGACAGGAAGCAAATGGGACAAAAATTGGTGACAGAGCAGCTGCTAAGGACTTTGGTACTTTTTTTTAATGAAGTAATACAGAAAGTTACTATATTTGGTTAAATGTAGTAACTCCTTCAGGCCACTCCTACTTACATTTCTGCTTAGTAAAGTATTATCAGGACAATGACAAAACCAGTGGTAACTGTCTGTGAAACTGAGACAGGTTCCAACTGATATGAACAAAATGTGCAAGATGGTAAGATACAGGTAGTTCTAGGAGCAAACTGCGTGCAGACGCCGTTTATTGTTATCAATCAAACTTTAGATGCAAGAGATTTCATTTTATGGCACCTTGCTAAATTTGAAACCAGTTCTGCCCATTTATGCCATCTCTGTATATTCAAGGGTGTTTAAGTTGTTACAAGCAAATGCGTTTGTACACAGTAAACTCACACTGTCTTGCTCTAGAATTATAAACATTGGTGAAAAATGAGACACTCTGCAGACATTACCTGCAGTGACGTGCTGACAGGCTGCTTTACACAGTACACTCACAGTGAAAGAGGGAGAGATATACACTCATTTTCCAGACAAATGTCAAAGCCCAGCCCAGTTTGAGCAGTTAGGGCTCAATAAACAAGGTGTACCACCCATTTTCTCTGACTGCATGAAGTCCTGACCTGAAAAGCCCGTCAATCAGCCTCTTTTTTTTTTGTAATAAGGACATAAACAGTCCTTATTTGGGCTCACAGAACCCCTTTTGACTGGACTGCATCCTCAGCGGTCATGCTGCACTAACCAAATGTTTCCACCGACTTGTGATGTTCATTTGCGTGAACAGTGCTCTAGCCACAGTGTCTAAAGGTAGGTCATTGTATCGAGCTTTGGAACCCACCACCCACATTAAGTGGCCTCATTATAGACCAAGCCATTTATTGTATTTTGGCTTCCAGAAGGAAAGCCCGAAATAATTCTTGCAGAATGCTGCTTTTTTCATATAGCTGCAGTCATGTGGTGTGTAACAGGACGTTCTGTCTTACAAGAGAGATTCACATGGCTAAACAGACAAATCCAACATCTCATAAAGCTGCATTAGCTTCGAGTACACACAGGTCGTTTTTGTTAAAAATGTGCTCCACTGATTTCCACTCATTCCTCAATCTTTAACTTTAGCCTGAAGCCGTAATACTGTAACAATGCAAATGAAAAGCTCTACATTCTTCTGTGAACTCTACAGTATACCGTTTGGTTGTATACGCACTCGCATTCACACAAGCGGTTTGAAATATCTAAACTATACATAAACATTACTTTTAGAAGGCAAAACTAATTACTCCGACTCTGAATGATTCCACAAAAATGTGT